>CM055122.1:1101928251-1103128251 GCA_029206835.1 Rana muscosa | reverse complement strand
TTTTTAATGCCGTTTTTCTCGTCGAAAAAAACGACAGAAAGCCCACAGACTATCGTTTTTCTCGTCGAATGGGAAAAATTTCGTTTTTCTCGACGAGAAAAACGGCCGTGTGTACGCGGCATTAGGGTGTAAATTTTTGATTTCACTTCTCACTGCCTATCACAGTTTCGGAGGCCATGGAATGCCCAGATGGCACAAAACCCCCCCAAATGACCCCATTTTGTAAAGTAGACACCCCAAGCTATTTGCTGAGAGGTATTGTGAGTATTTTGCAGATCTCGCTTTTTGTCACAAAGTTTTGAAAATTGAAAAAAAAAAAAGAAAAAAAAAATGTTCTTTCTTTATTTTCAAAAACAAATGAGAGATGTAAAATACTCACCATGCCTCTCAGCAAACAGCTTGGGGTGTCTACTTTCCAAAATGGGATCATTTGGGGGGGTTTTGTGCTATTTTGGCATTTTATGGCCTTCGAAACTGTGATAGGTAGTGAGGAGTGAAATCAAAAATTTGTGCCTAGAAATCCTGAAGGCGGTGCTTGGTTTTCGGGGTCCCGTACGCGGCTAGGCTCCTAAAAAGTCCCACACATGTGGTATCCCCGTACTCAGGAGAAGCAGCAAAATGTATTTTGGGGTGTAATTCCACATATAACCATGGCATGTGTGAGCAATATATAATTTAGTGACAACTTTTTGTACATTTTTTATTTTTTTTGTCATTATTCAATCACTTGGGACAAAAAAAAAATATTCAATGGGCTCAACAGGCCTCTCAGCAATTTCCTTGGGGTGTCTACTTTCTAAAATGGGGTCATTTGGGGGGGGTTTGTGCTATTTTGGCATTTTATGGCCTTCAAAACTGTGATAGGTAGTGAGGAGTGAAATCAAAAATTTGCGCCCTTAGAAATCCTGAAGGCGGTGCTTGGTTTCCGGGGGCCCGTACGCGGCTAGGCTCCCAAAAAATCCCACACATGTGGTATCCCCGTACTCAGGAGAAGCAGCAAAATGTATTTTGGGGTGCAATTCCACATATAACCATGGCATGTGTGAGCAATATATCATTTAGTGACAACTTTTTGTAATTTTTTTTTTTTTGTCATTATTCAATCACTTGAGACAAAAAAAATATTCAATAGGCTCAACATGCCTCTCAGCAATTTCCTTGGGGTGTCTACTTTCCAAAATGGGGTTATTTGGGGGGGTTTTGTACTGCCCTGCCATTTTAGCACCTCAAGAAATGAGATAGGCAGTCATAAATTAAAAGCTGTGTAAATTCCAGAAAATGTACCCTAGTTTGTAGACGCTATAACTTTTGCGCAAACCAATAAATATACGCTTATTGACATTTTTTTTACTAAAGACATGTGGCTGAATACATTTTGGCCTAAATGTATGACTAAAATTGAGTTTATTCGATTTCTCTTATAACAAAATGTAGAAAATATCATTTTTTTTCAAAATTTTCGGTCTTTTTCCGTTTATATCGCAAAAAATACAAATCGCAGAGGCAATCAAATACCATTAAAAGAAAGCTCTATTTGTGGGAAGAAAAGGACGCAAATTTCGTTTGGGTACAATATTGCATGTTCGCACAATTTACAGTTAAAGCAGCGCAGTGCAAAATTCTGAAATCACCTCTGGTCCTTTAGCTACCAAATGGTCCGGGGCTTAAGTGGTTAAACAAACTGATCAAATTTTTTGGATAGGTTGAAATTAGAGTTGAGCGGACACCTGGATGTTCGGGTTCGACGGGTTCGGCCGAACTTCGGAAAAAAGTTTGGGTTCGGGACCGAACTTTAACCCGAACCCTGACCCGAACCCGAACCCCATTGAAGTCAATGGGGACCCGGACTTCTAAGGACTAAAAAGGCTCTAAAAAGGTAATGGAAAGGGCTAGAGGGCTGCAAATGGCAGCAAAATGTTGTTAAGAGCATGGCAAGTGCTCTGCGAACAAATGTGGATAGGGAAATAACTTAAAATAACATAAAAATAAAAAAAATAAAAAATAATAATCTTGACCTAGGAGGACGAGGTCCATATGGAGTAGGAGGTTGAGGTGGCGGTGGATGTGGCTGTGTAGGTGGAAGCGGCGGTGGAGGAGGACGAGGTAGCCAACACTGATTCAAAAATACAACAATGGCTGGGTAAGGCCGGTGATGTGTCGAATTCTGTCCCCCGTCAAATAGTGTCCACCCTGTACTGCGCTTGCTCAGTATGTAGGACAAGGGGAATTCGAAAATCTCCCAAGACGAACGGCGCCTGCGTGGTGAGTTCAGGTGAAGGCCACACCATCGGTGGTTCAAGCCGAGCCAAGTGAGGCCGTGCCCGAAGCGTGGCGATCGAACCGAGCCCGTGAGGGGCCCTGTTACTATGTGCTACCGTATGTCCACTTGGATGGTGGGGCTTGAACCTGCACTCACAGCGCAGGCGCCGTTCATCTTCGGAGATTTTGTGAATCTCCTTGTCCTCTGTACTGCGCAAGCGCTGCGCCTTCGCAGTATGGGCCGGACACAATCCGATGGCCGGACAGTTTTTGTCACAACACCGGTATACATGTCTATTCTGCACAAGGTACGGACAAGTCCTGTGGGATCCATGCCTGGTTCATTTTAATGAACGTGAGCTTGTCCACATTGGCTCTGGACAGGCGGCTGCGCTTGTCTGTGATAACGCCCCCTGCCGTGCTAAATACACGTTCAGATAATACACTGGCTGCAGGGCAGGCCAGCACCTCCAAGGCATAAAGGGCAAGCTCAGGCCATGTGCCCAATTTGGAGACCCAGAAGTTAAAGGGGGCAGACCCGTCATCCAGTACGTGTAGGCCTGTGGACACATACTGCTCAACCATGTTGGTGAAATGCTGCCTCCTGCTAAGACGTTCCATCTCAGCTGGTGGTGCTGGTTGTTGTGGCGTGCTGACAAAGCTTTTCCACATTTCAGCCATGCTAACCCTGCCTTCTGAGGTGCTGCCGGTGCCCCGGCTGCGTTGGCGACCTCTTCCTCCTCCTCTGCCTTCGCCTTGTGCTTCCACCGTACGCCCGCTGTCAGGTGGGAATGCCACCAGCAGCGCGTCTACCAGTGTGCGCTTGTACTCGCGCATCTTACGATCCCGCTCCAGTGAGGGAATTAAGGACGGTACGTTGTCCTTGTAACGGGGATCCAGCAGGGTGGCCACCCAGTAATCAGCACCAGTTAAAATGTGGGCAACTCGGCGGTCGTTGCGGAAACACTGCAGCATGTAATCGCTCATGTGTGCCAGGCTGCCCAGAGGCAAAGAAAAGCTGTCCTCTGTGGGAGGTGTATCGTCTGTGTCCTCTGTATCCCCCCAGCCACGCACCAGTGATGGCCACGAGCTGGTCTGGGTGCCACCCTGCTGTGAAAATGGCTCCTCCTCCTCCTCCTCCTCCATCTCCTCCTCCACCTCGTCATCCTCCAGAACTGTGCCCTTTCTGCAATTGTACAATTGTGTACCTGGCGTTTGTTGGTGCAGGAACCCACCCTCGTAGCCACTTGTGAAAGACTGCCCTGAAAGCCTTTGAAATGATCCCGCTTCCTCCTCCTCCTCCTCATCCTCCTGTGCCACATCCTCTTCCATCATCGCCCGAAGCGTTTTTTCAAGGAGGCATAGAACTGGGATAGTAACGCTAAGAACGGCGTCATTGGCACTGGACATGTTGGTGGAGTACTCGAAACAGCGCAACAAGGCACACAGGTCTCGCATGGAGGCCCAGTTATTGGTGGTGAAGTGGTGCTGTTCCGCAGAGCGACTCACGCGTGATTGCTGCAGCTGAAACTCCACTATCGCAACCACTCATTGGTCTGTTGTTCCATGTCCCTCCACAACTCCTGCGCGGTGTGGGGTTTTTCCCCCAAACAGGAAAATTTTAAAACTGCCTGCTGTCGTTTACCCCTGGCTGTGCTGAAGTTGGTGGTGAAGGTGTTACGCTGACCGGATGAGGAGGCGGTAGAGGATGAGGAAGCGGAGTAGGAGGAGTTAGCAACAGGAGGCAAACTGAAGCGCCCTGCAATCCTCGGTGGTGGAAGGACATGCGCCAAACTGCTATATGCCTCAGGCCCAGCCGCCACTGCATTTACCCAGTGTGCTGTTAGGGAGATATAACGTCCCTGACCGTGCTTACTGGTCCACGCATCCGTAGTTAGGTGGACCTTGCCACAGATGGCGTTGCGCAGTGCACACCTGATTTTGTCCCCCACTTGGTTGTGCAGGGAAGGGATGGCTCGCCTGGAAAAATAGTGGCGGCTGGGCACGACGTACTGTGGGACAGCCAATGCCATCAGGCTTTTAAAACTCTGCATCTCCACCAGACGGAATGACAGCATTTCAAACGCCAGGAGTTTTGAAATGCTGGCATTCAGGGCCAGGGATCGCGGGTGGCTAGGGGGGTACTTCCTCTTCCGCTCAAATGTTTGGGAGATAGAGAGCTGAACGCTTCCATGGGACATTGTGGAGATGGTTGGTGACCCAGGTGGTAGTGTTGCTGGCAGATCCTCTGTTTGCGGGGTGGCAGGTGCCACTGTCACTACAGAGGTGGATGAAGAGGCCGAGACTGCAGCAGAAGAGGAAGCAGGAGGAGCCAGAGACCTTTCTTGGTTTTTGAGGTGTCTACTCCACTGCAGCTCGTGCTTTGCACTTAGATGCCTGGTCATGCAGGTTGTGCTCAGGTTGAGAACGTTTATGCCTCGCTTCAGGCTCTGATTGCACAGCGTGCAAACCACTCGTGTCTTGTCATCAGCACATTGTGTGAAGAACTGCCACGCTGGGGAACTCCTTGGACCTGGCTTTGGTGTGCACGGTCCCTTGCTGCGTTGGGCAGTAGCAGACATACTGTCTAGCTGACAGACGCTCCGCTTTTGCACCCTGCTCCCTCTTCTGCTGTGCTGGTGGCTCTGTGCGACCACCGCCTCTTCCTCCAAACTACACTGGTCACCTGCATAACGTTGATTCCATGTGGGGTCGAGGACCTCATCGTCCTCCACATCATCTTCCACCCAGTCTTCACCCCTGCCCTCCTTGTCTGTCTGCACAATTGCGAAAGCAGCAGCAGTTGGCACCTGTGTTTCGTCATCATCCGAGACGTACTGCGATGGTCCTCCCATGTACTCATCATGAAACATAGGTGGTTGGGCATCGGTGCACTCAATCTCTTCCACTTCTGGGGCAGGGCTAGGTGGATGGCCCTGGGAAACCCTGCTAACAGAGTCATCGAAAAGCAGAAGAGACTGTTGCATGATTTGGGGCTCAGACTGCTTGGCTGATTTGCAAGGGGGTGAGGTGAAAGACTGATGGACATGGGTTTCAGGTGCCAACTCTGTTCTTTCTTCAGAAGAGTGGGTGGGAGACAATGTGAAGGAACCCGAGGTACTGTCAGCAACCCAATCTACTATCGCCTGTACTTGTCCTGGCCTAAACATTCGTACAGCCTCATTAGGCGCGACAAAATAGCGCCGCAGGCTCGGTCGCCTACTCGCACCTGAGGAAGGTGTTTCACTTGTGCGTGTATCTGGCACAGATCTACCACGTCCTCTCCCTGCAACAGGAGCTCCACCAGCAGCACCACGACCGGGGCCACCACGTCCCTTTGACCTTCTCCTCATATTTTCAAAATTTAGGATCTTGCCCTAAATGGGTGTTTTTGGAAGCGCAGAACACAACCAAAGTACGTAACCGCTGAATCGCACAGCTACAGAACTGCAGAAAATGCTATTCAAAAAAAATTTTGTTTTTTTAGTATAGCACAGTAGGAGAAAACTATATAGAAATTGTTTATTTCACACACCTCAAAATATGTATAACACACTGCAAACTTTTTTTTGTGCCCCTAAACTGCGTTTTTTGTAGGAGCAGAACACACCCACAGTACGTAACCGCTGAATCGCACAGCTACAGAACTGCAGAAAATGCTATTCAAAAAAAATGTTGTTTTTTTTAGTATAGCACAGTAGGAGAAAACTATATAGAAATTGTTTATTTCACACACCCCAAAATATGTATAACACACTGCAAACTTTTTTTTGTGCCCCTAAACGGCGTTTTTTGGAAGAGCAGAACACACCCACAGTACGTAACCGCTGAATCGCACAGCTACAGAACTGCAGAAAATGCTATTCAAAAAAAATGTTGTTTTTTTTATTATAGCACAGTAGGAGAAAACTATATAGAAATTGTTTATTTCACACACCTCAAAATATGTATAACACACTGCAAACTTTTTTTTGTGCCCCTAAACTGCGTTTTTTGGAAGAGCAGAACACACCCACAGTACGTAACCGCTGAATCGCACAGCTACAGAACTGCAGAAAATGCTATTCAAAAAAAATGTTGTTTTTTTAGTATAGCAACGTAGGAGAAAACTATAAAGAAATTGTTTATTTCACACACCTCAAAATATGTATAACACACTGCAAACTTTTTTTGTGCCCCTAAACGGCGTTTTTTGGAAGAGCAGAACACACCCACAGTACGTAACCGCTGAATCGCACAGCTACAGAACTGCAGAAAATGCTATTCAAAAAAAATGTTGTTTTTTTAGTATAGCAACGTAGGAGAAAACTATAAAGAAATTGGTTATTTCACACACCTCAAAATATGTATAACACACTGCAAACTTTTTTTTGTGCCACTAAACGGCGTTTTTTGGAAGAGCAGAACACACCCACAGTACGTAACCGCTGAATCGCACAGCTACAGAACTGCAGAAAATGCTATTCAAAAAAAATTTTGTTTTGGGGGGGCGTGGCTACTGCGCTAGCTGATGGACGCATAGTCAGAGAGCTCCGCTCCAGCGACGGAAACATAGCAGAACCGAGGCGAATCTGAAAGCTACTGACACTCGCATTTAAGCCCTGAGGATCCCCTTCACCCCCGCGGATGGCCAGGAGGCGACAAAACCCGAATCAGCCGAAACGGCTGAATGATTTCTTCTCCCCTAAGTCCCACGGCCTGGTCAAAGATGGCGCTGGCGCAGCTCCCCGGCCTCCTCGCGCGACTCCCAGCCCACACCGCCCAGCATGAGTCCGACGGCGAATCCTTCGCAGCGTTCACCGGAGACATCGACACCCATGTCGGGCAGCCCAGCAAAATCGAGGCCCCGGATGTCAGAAGGCCCAAGCGGTCAGAAGGTTAGTGAAGCAGCTACTTCCCTAGAGGACACCAGAGACCTAGCTGACACCATTAACTCCTTCCCCACCACCAACCAGCCAGTGTCAGATACAACCTTAAAAGACATGCTTGTCTCCCTACGCAGCTCCATGCATTCTGACATGATGGAATGCATGCACAATTTTAAGTCTGACATAGGGGAACTGGGGTCTAGAGTAGACCACGTGGAAATGAAAATGGGTGAATACGCAGCCTCCTATAACACGTTAGTGGATTCTCATAATGATCAAACAGACGAGGTCACATGGTTGAAGGCAAAGGTCGCTGACCTTGAAGATAGGTCAAGGAGAAATAACGTGAAACTCAGAGGAGTCCCAGAATCCGTACAACCTGCCCAATTGCAGCAATATGCCCAAGAACTCCTATCAGCATATCTACCAACACTGACCAAAACGGACCTGGTGATAGATAGAATTCACCGCCTCCCCAAACCAACTCACCTCCCTGACAACATCCCCAGGGACGTATTAATGAGGATACACTTCTTCCACGTGAAAGATCTATTCATGTCTGCCTTCAGGAAGTGCGCTCAATCCCCCAACCACTACGCTAATATTCAGGTCTTTGCAGACTTGTCACAGTACACCATGCAGAAACGTAAATCCCTCATTACTGTGACTAAAGCTCTGCGTAATCATAATATCGCTTACCGTTGGGGGTACCCGACAAAACTCACTGTCACCTATGACGGGAAGACATCAGTGATTACCTCCCTAAATGAAGGCTTAGCATTACTGCGAGAATGGGACATTCTCCCTGAACGTACATCTGATGAGCTTCGCTCGTCACCCAAGACGAAAACACTGGAAGAGTGGCAAATTGTATCCCACAAGAGAAAGTCACACAAATCCTCAGCGCCTCGTATGTAACAACCAACCTAAACCGTCTAGTTTCTCGTACGCTGGAGTGGAAAACCCACTTAAACCCCCCTGTACGAGATATGTGCAGTGCAACTGCCATCAGATTCCGGAAGGAATCTACTTTCTTACTGCAAATAATTTTGCTTTGTTTGAATATTGACACTCTGTTTTTTCATTCTACTCCTTTCCCCTCCTCTTCCCCTCCATCCCACACCCTGATGGATCGCTCACCGTGGAACCAACTGTTCTCATGTATCACCTCTACCACTACACTCCGCTGCATGGACCCGAACTCTCGATACATGGAGAATTCAAGGTACTTTTATATCTTCTTACTGCACCTCATATGGCTATCACAATAACCTCCTTCAATGTTCATGGCTTGAACCACCCAGCCAAAAGATCATCAGTATGGAAGGAGGCCCTTAAACTTCGTGCTGACGTCTTATGCCTGCAGGAGTCTCACTGGTCTTCCATGTCTACTCCTTCTTTCCATCATAGTAATTTTCCCCATATCTTCCACGCCTCGTCAACCAAGAAACAAAAAGGTGTGGTAATAGCCATTAGAGACTCTATGACTTTCTCCCTCCAGGAATCCTTTGCAGACCCTGAGGGTCGATACTTAATTGCGATTGGCACGCTTAACAGCCGCCTCTATACCATAATAAATGTATATGCTCCCAACACACACCAAGTGCGGTTTTTGAGGAAAATATTCTATAAAATTAACTCTCTTAAAAAAGGAGCGGTTGTGATGTGTGGAGACTTCAATGCAACGATAAACCACAAACTCGACACTACATCAAAGGCTAAACGTCCCCCGCCGTCCCTTCAAAATATTCTACACACTGAAGAAATGTTTGACGTCTGGAGATGTCAACACTCCACGGAACGAGATTATACATTCCACTCCTCCAGACATAATACCTATTCTCGGATAGACTTTATTCTTGTTGACAGGAACCTGTTGCAGAAAATTTCTTCCTCCGCCATACATGACATAACATGGTCAGACCATGCGCCTGTCTCAGTTGTGGTGGAGGAAGGACATTCCCCTTCGCCAGCTTATATCTGGCGTGCTAATGCTTTTTTGCTACAGCAGCCAGATCAGGCGGCTTTGGTAAAAAATCACCTTAACGAGTATTTTGCTCTTAACAGAAACTCAGTATCGAACCCTTTTACTTTATGGTGTGCCCATAAGGCATATATTAGAGGCATTTTAATACAAATGAGCTCTAGGGCAAAAAGACAGAGGACGCAAAAGATTGATTCCCTTTTATCCCATATCAGACTTCTAGAATCCCAGAACAAAACCACCCCTGACCCTATAGTAGCAAACCAACTAGATGGTCTGCGAGCAGATCTCAGACTCATGATGCTAGAACATCACAACAAACATTTACTTTACCTTAAAACGAATCACTATTCGGCTGGCAATAGGGCGGGGAAGCTCCTAGCCCAAAAACTAAAAGAACAAAAAGCCAAAACTAGAATCCCCTTTCTCACAAACCTCTCAGATGGCAATAAAATCTACAACCCACAAAGCATTGCTGACTCCTTTGCTGAGTATTACTCCTCCCTTTATAACTTAGTAAATGACCCAAACACCCCCCAACCATCAGAGGAATCAATAAACGTATTCCTGAAGGACTTATCTCTTCCTTCCTTGACGGAAGCACAATTGGAAACCCTAAACTCCCCTTTCACTGAATCTGAGATCCGCATAGCTATTCAATCACTCCTCAACGGTAAATCCCCAGGCCCGGATGGTTTACCGAATGGTTATTATAAAAAAATTCGGAAACCCTACTCCTCCCACTTCAAGAAATGTATTCAGCAGCGGCGTCCTCTGCCTCTTTCCCGGCCGAAATGTTAAATGCATATATCGTTACCATTCCGAAACTCGGCAAATCGCCTGATTCTCCAGCTAATTTCAGACCCATCTCCCTTCTGAATACAGATGTGAAACTGTACGCCAAAATTCTTTCCCATAGGCTCCTACCCATACTACCAAAGTTGATTGGCCCTGATCAGACCGGATTCACAAAGGGCAGACAGGCTGCAGATGCCACTAGGAGGGTTATCAATATCCTACACCACGCAAATTCCTGTCGGGTGCCTTCCCTCCTGCTGTCCTTGGACGCGGAGAAGGCATTCGACAGGGTCCACTGGGGCTACATGACACAAACTCTGAAAAAATTTGGTTTCGCTGGCCCTATTCTATCGGCTATCTTAGCATTGTATTCCTCCCCTTGTGCACACGTATACACCTCTAACATGTTATCCCGCCCATTCCCCATCTCCAATGGGACTAGACAGGGATGCCCCTTGTCCCCCTCAATTTTCAACCTCATTATAGAACCATTAGCTGAAAAAATTAGAGCCCACTCAGGGACACCAGGTTTCAACCTACTAGGGGAATCCCACAACATAAACCTCTTCGCGGACGATATTATCCTACTTTTGACTTCCCCACAGACCTCCCTATCTCAAGCCCATAATATCCTAGTCAACTTCAGTCAGATATCTTACTATAAAGTTAATTTTACAAAATCCCTCATTCTAGGACTTAACCTTTCCACCCCTCTCCAACGACGTTTACAGAACGACTTCCCTTACACCTGGAGCTCTTCCAGTATACCATATTTAGGACTTCATCTTACAGCAGACCCTAACAAACTAGCTGAAGCCAATTACGGCCCCTTAATAGCCAAACTAGCATTGGAAATACGACGATTAACTAAAATTGACCTAACGTGGTCAGGCCACCTTGCATCTTTCAAGATGCTGCTCCTCCCCCAAATTCTATACATTTTTCGCACTCTCCCTATCCCACTTAAACCAACCTATCTCAACGCACTTAATCTTCAACTCAAACAATATATTTGGGGAACCAAACGACCAAGATGTTCAAAAAACCTGCTTATTAAACACAGACTGGCTGGAGGTATGGGACTAGTGGATCTAAAAGACTACTATAGAGCAGCTCTACTCACTCAACTGAAATGCTGGTTCCCTACACAGGCAACTAACCCCTGGTGCAGACTAGAACAAGCATTATGCCCAACGCAAAATCTATACCACCTCTTACTTATAGATATTTGGAAACCATTCTCACTCCACGCCCTACCACTTACCATTAGGGCCTCACTCATAGTGTGGAGGGATCTTAACAGGCATAGTATAACGCCCCCCATAAATACTCACCTCCCAATGCCCCTAGAATTATTGAATAGCGCGATCCTACACGCAAATTACTCTAAATGGGTGACTCAGGGTATTACCTTACTATCTGACCTATATGACAACAACTCACTTAAATCCTTTGATACGTTAGTCACAGTATATTCCATCCCACAGTCTGACCACTACAAATACCTCCAACTCTCTCATTTCCTGAGCTCCTTGAAGAGCATCCAGGTCCCTATACAAGACGACTTATGGAAATTCCTTAATAGCGAATCCAGTTCTTTAAAAGGCATAACGCTTTTTTACAAACACTTCCAAAGTAAATTTTCATTTACCAAACTACTGCCGTTTCACAAATGAGAGCAGGAGATAGGAGAAACCTTCACAACCGCACAATGGAAGATGGCATTCAAATCAATATATAAAGCTTCTAGATGTGTTAATCACTGGGGACTCTCATTGAAAATAGCTCAAAGATGGTACCTCACACCATATAGAATGTCCAAGTGCTACCACGACAACTCCCCCTTATGCTGGAGAGGATGTGGAGAAGTTGGGAATATATTACATATATTTTGGAAGTGTAAAAATTTGGTTAGCTTTTGGAGGTCTGTTTTTGCATGTATCTCTCGTATTACTGGAATTCTCCTGTCTCCTAACCCTGGAATGGCACTACTCAACCTCAATATTGAGAAATTTCCTCCTAACTACCGCACTGTGGTAACACACATATTTCTCGCTGCTAGATCGGTCATAACTAAAAATTGGAAATCGAATGTGTCCCCCAATGTGTCTGAAATTTTAGATATCACACATACTAACTACATCTTTGAATCAATAATAGCAAAAAAGGAAGGCAGAAGCCAATTTTTACACAACCACTGGTCTATCTGGACTTCCTGGTACAAAAGATAAGTGTTAAAATATACTATGTTATTGTATGACAATATGGTTATGATCCACCTCTGACGTGATCCTGCCCCCCCCCTTCCTATCCTCTCCTTTTCCCCTATCCTCCCCCCTCTACTTTCTATCCTACCCACTTACGGTTATAATAGGAACACATGTATCTTTAGGAGGGTCTCTCCACCCACCTTTGATGTATAACTGCTCTATCATAGCAACACTATTTGGATTGTAATTCTGATAGTACCTTATCATACTATGTAACCACTACTATATTTCTTTTATGCTTACTGTACAATATCTGTACTCTGTTTATACAAGAAAATTTTGTTTTCAATAAAAACTAATTGTAAAAAAAAAAAGAAAATGTTGTTTTTTTAGTATAGCAATGTAGGAGAAAACTATAAAGAAAGTTTATTTCACACACCCCAAAATATGTACAACACACTGCAAACTTTTTTTGTGCCACTAAACGGCGTTTTTTGGAAGAGCAGAACACACCCACAGTACGTAACCGCTGAATCGCACAGCTACTGAACTGCAGAAAATGCTATTCCAAAAAAATGTTGTTTTTTTAGTATAGCACAGTAGGAGAAAACTATATAGAAATTGTTTATTTCACACACCTCAAAATATGTATAACACACTGCAAACTTTTTTTGGTGCCCCTAAACGGCGTTTTTTGCAAGCGTACATTAAAGTGCAATTTTTTTTTTTTTTGCCCTAAACGGGTCTTTTTTTGCACGAGCAAAATAAAATGCTTTTTTTTTTTTTTTTTGCCCTATGGGTCTTTTGGAAAAGAGAACAATAAAGTGCCTTTTTTTTCCCCCTAAAAGTTAGATTTTCTCTGACACTGGGCTCATGGCAGTGTAAAAAGACTGCACTGCAACACAAATAGGTAAACCTATGCAGATCGCTGATTTTAATCTCTGAATCTGGACTCCTATATAATATTCTCTCTCCCTGAAAGCACCAACACAGGAACCTGGCCCTACACTACACTATCTCTCTATCTTTTCCCTCAGATTGTAGAATCAGGACTACCTCATCTATCTTTCTATCTCTCCCTAAAAGCAGCAGCAGCAGACTAGATCCTCTCCCTATCTATTCTGAAGCAGAGTGACATGTGTGCTGTGTGCCTCTAGCTTATATAGAAGCTGGGTCACATGTTGCACTGACCAATCACAGCCATGCCATTAGTAGGCATGGCTATGATGACCTCTAAGGGCACACCAGCTAATCAAAAGGTGATTGGCTGGCCCCTGAAGCATTTCTAAATGCGTTATTAGATTGCCGAACCCGAACCCGGACTTTTGGGCAAAGTCCGGGTTCGGGTTCGGGAAAAAGCTAAAGTTCGGTACGGACCCGAACTTTACAGTTCGGGTTCGCTCAACACTAGTTGAAATATTCAGGCCTCAACTAGGGATGAGATTCGAGTTCGAGTCAAACCCATGTTCGACTCGAACATCGCCTGTTCGGTTGTTCGCCGAA
Source organism: Rana muscosa (assembly GCA_029206835.1). Taxonomy (NCBI): domain Eukaryota; kingdom Metazoa; phylum Chordata; class Amphibia; order Anura; family Ranidae; genus Rana; species Rana muscosa. Next base: position 1,103,114,629 of record CM055122.1, on the reverse strand, counting down.
TTCCGAACATTATGGGTCATTCGCGCCAAATTCGAGTGGCATGTCACGGCCCATAATTCACTTTTCACTGCGGCATCGCAGTGCATTGCTGGCTGATAATTGGCCAAGCATGCACTATGACCCGCATGCTTTGGCCAATCACGGCGCGGAAAAAACGGAGAGCCATAATTGGCCAAAGCCAGGGTGGCTTTGGCCAATTATGCCTATGGGGATTTAGTACACACCCCACACTATATAAGGCGGCCTGGAAGTCGGCCTTGAGTAGTGTGTTGCGTGGTTGGTTAAAATACAGACGGAGAGAGAGAGAGAGACAGTGTATTTTGATTTGAGTTAGATAGAGCAGGCAGGCGAGTCAGTTAGCTGCAGTTACAGTGTGTAGAGGATATATATGCATCCTAGGTGTTGTATATATATTTATACACTGTATTCAGTTTAGCTAGATCTGTTCCTGTTATTCTCTATACTGTGACAGGCAGGCAGGTGATTGTGCTAGCTGCAGTGTTTCACTTAGTGTACTGTGTCCTTTGCATAGCGTTCACCTAAAGCTTACCTGAATTCAATTAGTGGGGTTCTCATACAAATACAGGCAGGGAGCTTCAGTATTTTGTTTTAGTGTCCTTTGCACAGTGTGCACCTAAAGCTTACCTGAATACAATTGCTGGTGTTCTCATACAAATACAGGCAGGGAGCTGCAGTATTTTGCTTTAGTGTCCTTTGCACAGTGTGCACCAAAAGCTTACGTGAATACAATTGCTGGTGTTCTGATACAAATACAGGCAGGGAGCTGCAGTATTTTGCTTTAGTGTCATTTGCACAGTGTGCACCTAAAGTTTACCTCAATACAATTGCTGGTGTTCTTATACAAATACAGGCAGGGAGCTGCAGTATTTTGCTTTAGTGTCCTTTGCACAGTGTGCACCTAAAGCTTACCTGAATACAATTGCTGGTGTTCTGATACAAATACAGGCAGGGAGCTGCAGTATTTTGATTTAGTGTCCTTTGCACAGTGTGCACCTAAAGCTTACCTAAATACAATTGCTGGTGTTCTCATACTAATACCACAGGCAGGGAGTTCAAAATTACAAACAGATTCTACGTAACAACAAACCTACAGTCCCTGTCTTGTTTGCACCGCCTGTATACTGCTGTTCAGAGTATATAGGGCCTGGGGGCCCCACGCCTTTCCTTTTTTTAATTTGGGTTGCGGGATTCCCCTTAATATCCATACAAGACCCAAAAGGGATGGTAATGGGCTAGGGGGGTACCCATGCCATTTTTCTCAATGATTTTCATCCATATTGCCGGGACCAGACATTACATTAAAGCCGCAAGCCGTTTTAAATGACTTTTTTTCCTTTAGAAATGTCATTTTGTGCAGGGACAGTTCTAAACACGGGAAACACGTGACACTTTACAGGCATACTATAGACACCCCCCAGGTACGATATTTAAAGGAATACTTCACTTTTTTTTCACTTTATGCATCATTAAAATCACTGCTCCCGAAAAAACATCTGTTTTTAAAACTTCTTTTTGCATTGATACATGTACCCTGGGGCAGGACCCGGGTCCCCAAACCCTTTTTAGGACAATAACTTGCATATTAGCCTTTATAATTAGCACTTTTGATTTCGAACGTTCGAGTCCATTGTATTTAATAGGGTTCTAAAGTTTGCGCAAACGTTCGGTCCGTTCGCAGGTTCTGGTGCGAACCGAACCGGGGGGTGTTCGGCTCATCCCTAGTCCCAACTCATCCTAATGCCGCTTACACACGATCGGAAAATCCGACAAGAAAACCGTGGATTTTTTTCAGACGGAATCTTGGCTCAAACTTGTCTTGCATACACACGGTCACACCAAATTCCGACCGTCAAGAATGCGGTGACGTACAACACTACAACGAGCCGAGAAAAATTAAGTTCAATGATTCCGAGCATGCGTCGAATTGATTCAGAGCATGCGTTTTTTTTGCACGCCGGAATTGCATACATACGGTCGGAATTTCCTCCAAGAACTTTTCTTGTTGGAAAATTTGAGAACCAGCTGTCAAATTTTTCTTGGCGGAAATTCCGACAGAAAAATTCCGATGGAGCCTACACACGGTCAGAATTTCCGACCAAAAGCTCACATCGGACTTTTCTTGTCGGAATTTCCTATCGTGTGTACACGGTATATGACATTCTGTTTTTCTCACTGGAATTTCTGGGGGTTTGCAAACAAAGTGTTTACAGAACTGATTAGAAGAACTAGTGTGTACTTCCCCCCACCTAAATATTACAACAAGATTTTATTTTATGTCCAAACAGGATTTGTGATCCTTGGATCAGTAAAATAGACCTACCTTCAAAGACAAGATATACAGAGTGTCAAAACAGAATTATCTTTGACCTGAATGAAGAGAAATATAGAATATATAAAACAATAGAATATTAGCATCCCCAGTAGTTTAGGGTTCCCAAAAATGCGGCGTTAGCAGGATCAGTCCAGATACCTGCTAGCACCTGCGTTTAGCCCCTCCGCCCAGCCCAGCCCACCCAAGTGCAGTATTATTCAAATACTGTCACTTACTAAACACAACACACATAACTGCAGTGTTCGCAGAGTCAGGCCTAATCCCTGAGAATGCTAATGCCGCGTACACATGATCGGAAATTCCGACAAGAAAACCGTGGATTTTTTCTGACAGAATGTTGGCTCAAACTTGTGTTGCATACACATGGTCACACAAATCTTGTCGGAAATTCCGACCATAAAGAAGGCGGTGACGTACAGCACGTATGACAAGCTGAGATCAATGAAGTTCAATAGGCAGTTCGGCTCTTCTGCTTGGTTCTGAGCATGTGTGCTTTTTTGCGCGTCCGAATTGTATACAGACAAACTTTTTCAGTCGGAAAAATAGAGAACCTGCTCTCAGTCTTTTGTTGGCAGAAATTCCGACAGCAAAAGTCCGATGGAGCTTACACACGGTCGTAATTTCCTACCAAAAGCTCACATCGGACTTTTCTTGTCAGAATTTCCGATCGCGTGTACGCGGCATTACAGTTTTTTTTTATAGCGTTTGAAGCAGGCTTTGACATTCAGGTGCTATAGTCGCACTAGTTGTACCAGTAAATTTAGAGGCCAAATTGTCCAATAGGAGGTACAATAATGAAGAGGCCTACACGTTTCTGAGCATGACAGATGAGAGTCAAGAGGAAGTCATCCATCTGTCAGATTCAGGCTCAGAATATGAACCAGTAGACAGCAGCTGCACCCTAACAGATAGCTCTCATGACGGAGTAGTGGTCCCTGATAAGGTCAGGCGTACCCAACCCCTTTCTTCTTCTTTTGTTAAGGTGCAAGAACCGCAGGGCTCTCGTATGGAGCAGAGAGCTAGTACTAGTGCCGCTCATTCTTCTGGTGAACTGGAAAGAACCAGCGGCCTAGTACATCCTGGTCATACATCCAGCACTGCAGAATCACGTTGTGATGTGGCGAGTCCCATAAGTGCAGTTCAAGCTGGTGCTAGCACAAGTAGTGTCCCGCAGCCACAAAGAAGACAAATAAAGGCCCGTGGAGCCCATAGTGCCCTTCCTGCTGCATTTGCCAATCCTAATTGGGAGCCTACTTCCCCCATTCACTGGCCAACCCAGAATTCAGGTGGAAACAGTTGATTTTACGTCACTTGATTTTTATTCACTGTTTTTCATGGAGGATCTTTATAAAACTATTGTGGACCAAATTAATTTGTATGCTGATCAATTCTATTCCGTTAATACCCAGTTGACCCTTGCCAGAGATTGCAAACTTATTACGGTTTCTGAATTTAAGACCTACCTGGGCCTATGCCTCCTCATGGGCATAACTAAAAAAAGTGAGTTTCGGTCATATTGGTCCACTGACCCAATTCACCATATGCCCATGTTCTCTGCCTCCATGACCAGGACACAGTATGAGCAGATCTTGCGATTCATGCATTTTAATGACAATGAACTCTGTCGTCCTCGGGGTGACCCTGTATACGATCGGCTCCACAAAATTCAGCCCCTTGTAAACCACTTAAAACAATAGTTCGCAGCCTTGTTTACTCCCAATCAAGTTGTCTGCGTTGATTAGTTCATGTTTAAGTTTTCTGGCCGCTTGTCATTCAAACAGTATCTTCCCAGCAAGTGTGCCAGAAATGGGGTCAACATGTATAAGCTATGTGACAGGGTTACAGGCTATACATATATATTTATGGTTTACGAGGGAAAAGATAGTCATGTGGAGCCCGAGAACTGCCCAAACTACATAGGGAGCTCTGGTAAGATTGTGTGGGACTACTTGTCACCCTTATTCGGAAAGGGGTACCACTTGTACGTGGACAATGATTACACAAGCGTGCCACTTTTTAGTCACTTGTTTGTTAATGGAATTGGCGCATGTGGCATTGTGCAATCTAATCGCTGGGGTTTACCCCAGCGGCTTGTAGAGTCCCGGCTTAGACTGGGGGATAGAGCCTGCTTGAGAAGTAATAGTTTGCTTGCAGTGAAGTGGAGGGATAATTTTAATGTTTTCGTTCTGTCCTCCCTTCACGCAGATATGACAGTCCAAATTCCAACGGCGACTGGTGTTGTGGAGAAACCCCTCTGTGTCCACGAATACAACCTTAATATGGGAGGGGTAGACCTCAATGACCAGTTGATGGCACTGTACCTAATTGCTCCTAAAGCCAGACGCTTGTACAAAAAAGAGTCTGTAAACTTATTCCAATTGGCTCTGCTGAACGCTTATGTGCTAAACAATGCGTCAGGACAAACTGGATCCTTCTTTAAATTCCAGGAAGAGATCATCACAGCCCTTCTGTTTCCAGACGGTGCTGTGGCCCAACTTCCCAATCCAAATGCCAGCTGCATGAGAGGTGTTTTCCATATGTCCTCCCGGGTACCCCTACCCAACAATCACCCCAAAGAAGATGTTGTGTTTGTAGCAAGTGCGAATATAGGCGTGACACCCACTATTATTGTCCATCCTGTCCTGGCCATCCTGGTCTTTGCATCTGTGAATGTTTTGAACGCTACAACACACTAGTGGAGTATTAGAGTAGGGTACAGCACTGCGCAGTCTAGGGCACACTTTCACAGGGTCTTCAAATGCCATCGCATTTTGAGAGACCCAAACCTAGAACGGTTAAAATTACAGTTACAAATAAAAGTGTAAAAAAAATAAAAGTAGAACCCCCCCCCCAAAAAAAAGTCAAAAAAATTGTTTTATTGTTCTTCTTTTTCTACTCTCTTTCTCTTGTTCTCTCTCTATTGGTCTGCTCTGTTTTACTGTATTTTTTTATGTTTTATTGTTACTATGTTTTATCATGTTTGCTTTTCAGGTATGTAATTATTTTATACTTTACTGTTTTATTGTTAATCATTTTTTCTTTTCAGGTACGCCATTCAGCTGCAGCACTAATTTATTTATTTTGGCAGCAACAGCGTTTGCTCTCACAATATGTAAATCAGCGACTCCAGCACTGTAAGAGGTGATTTCACCACTACAGTTAAAAAAAAAGATCATATATGCCGAAGCATGGGGGCAGAGGTGGAGGGGCGATTTGCCCCTAACATTAGGGTCGGATTGCCCCCGTGCTTCGGCATATATTTTTTACTCTTTTTTGGCACAGATTGTTGTTGTATTATTGAGTTAATGTTTTATTGTTACCATTTTTTGCTTTTCAGGTACGCCATTCAGCTGCAGCACTGATTTATTTATCTTGACAGCAACAGTGTTAGCTCTCATGATACATAAATCAGCGACTCCAGTGCTGTAGGGGGTGATTTTCCCACCACAGTTAAAAAAACCGGTGCATGTATGCCCATTATTAGAAGTGGGCGGATGCAGGGCGGTATTCTAATGGTGGGCATACCTACAGATCAATCTCTTTTTTTGTTCAGCCCACAGGCTGCATGAAAAAAATAACATTACAATATATGCCCAACAAGGACCAGCAACGTACTGGTATGTTGCTGGACTTTGAGTGGTTATACCAGAATGATGCCTGCAGGTTTAGATATCATCTTGGTATCGTTCATTTGAGCCAGTGGTTGGCTTTCATGTAAAAGCAATCCTAGCAGCTAATTAGCCGCTAGACTGCTTTTACAAGCAGTGTGAAGGAAAGTGCCCCCCCTCCCGCCGTCTTCCATGGTTTTCTCTGGCTCTCCTGTCCCACCGGGGAACCTGAGAATGCAGCCGGTGGTTCCGCCAGCTGACCATAGAGCTGATGGAAGACCAGAATGGCTACAATCATCTCTATGGCCTAAGAAACCGGAATCTACAAGCATTTCATGACTTTGGTTTCGACGGATATAAACAGCGCCGTTGGGAAATTGGGAAAGCATCTTATCACACCGATCTTGGTGTGGTCAGATGCTTTGAGGGCAGAGGAGAGATCTAGAGTCTAATAGACCCCATTTTTTTTTAAAGAGTACCTGTCACTACCTATTGCTATCTTAGGGGATATTTACATTCCCTGTGATAGCAATAAAAATGATAAAAAAAAATAAAATGAGAGGAACAGTGTAAAAATAAAATAAAAAAGCGAAATAAATAATAATAATAAAAAAAACACCCCACCGCGCTTGCGCGCAATGCAAGAATGCAAGCATTGGTCTCGTGTCATATCTAAACAACAATTGCAACATGCATGTGAGGTATCACTGTAAACGTCAGAAGGAGGGCAGTAATTTTAGCAGTAGACCTCCTCTGTAAATCTAAAGGCTTTTAAAGGCTTTTAAAAATGTCTGTAGTATGTCGCCGCTACACGGTTGTGCGCAATTTTAAAGCATGTCATGTTTGGTATCTATGTGAAAGATCATCTTTCATATTTTACAAAACTTTTGGGCAATATAGTGTGTTTAGTGCATTAAAATAAAAAATAAAAATGTCTGCGCAAATAATGTGTGAAAAAAATAATTGCAACACCCACTATTTTATTCTATAGGGCCTTTGCTTTAAAAAATATATATATAGTTTGGGGGTTCAAAGTCATTTTCTAGCAAAAGAAAAATATTTTTTCATGTAAACAAAAAGTGTCAGAAGGGGCTTTGTCTTCAAGTTACATAGTTACATAGTTACATAGTAGATGAGGTTGAAAAAAGACCAAGTCCATCAAGTACAACCTATGTGTGTGATTATATGTCAGTATTACATTGTATATCCCTGTATGTTGCGGTCATTCAGGTGCTTATCTAATAGTTTTTTTAAACTATCGATGCCCCCCACTGAAACCACCGCCTGTGGAAGGAAATTTCACATCCTTGCCGCTCTTACAGTAAAGAACCCTCTACCCAGTTTAAGGTTAAACCTCTCTTCTTATAATTTTAATGAGTGGCTACGTGTCTTATTAAACTCCCTTCCGCAAAAAAGTTTTATCCCTATTGTGTGGTCACCAGTATGGTATTTGTAAATTGAAATCATATCCCCTCTCATGCGTCTCTTCTCCAGAGAGAATAAGTTCAGTGCTCGCAACCTTTCTTCATAACGAATATGCTCCAGACCCTTTATTAGCTTTGTTGCCCTTCTTTGTACTCGCTCCATTTCCAGTACATCCTTCCTGAGGACTGGTGCCCAGAACTGGAAAGCATACTCCAGGTGAGGCCAGATCAAAGTCTTGTAGAGTGGGAGAATTATCGCTTTATCTCTGGAGTTAATCCCCTTTTTAATGCATGTCAATATTCTGTTTGTATTGTTAGCAGCAGCCATTGCTGAGCCTATCATCTACCAAGACCCCCAGGTCCTTTTCCATCCAAGATTTCCCTAGAGGTTCTCCCCCTAGTGAATAGATAACATTCATATTTTTGACACCCAAATGCATTATTTTACATTTTTCTACATTAACCACTTCAGCCCCGAAAGATTTGGCTGCTCAATGACCAGGCCATTTTTTGCGATACGGCACTGCATTATTTTAACTGAAAATTGCGCAGTCGTGCGACGCTGTACCCAAACAAAATTGACGTGCTTAAATAGAGCTTTCTTTTGGTGGTATTTGATCATCTCTGCGGTTTTTATTTTTTGCTCTATAAACAAAAAATGAGAGACAATTTTGAAAAAAATTTTTTTGCTATAATAAATATCCCCAATTTTTTTTAAAAAAGCAAATTTTTTCCTCAGTTTAGGCCAATATGTATTGTTCTACATATTTTTGGTATTAAAAATCACAATAAGCGTATATTGATTGGTTTGCGCAAAAGTTATAGCGTCTACAAAATAGGGCATAGATTTATGGCCTTTTTTTTTTACTAGTAATGGTGGCGATCTGCGATTTTTATCGGGACTGCAACATTATGGCGGACACTGATTACTGTTTAAATGTCACTGGCAGGGAAGGGGTTACCACTAGGGGGCGATCAAGGGGTTAATTGTGTTCCCTGACTGTGTGTTCTAACTGTGGGGGAGGGGACTGACTATAGGAGATGAGAGATTATGGTTCCTAGCTATTAGGTACTCAAGATCTCTCTCTCCTCACAGAACAGAACAGGGATGTGTGTGTTTACACACACACATCCCTGTTCTGCCACTCGTGCCCGTGATCGCTCGTGGCCAGCGGGCATCGGCACCCCCGCAGTGCAGCGGCCATGTGTGCCTGCTATCCCGCTTAAAGGGACTGATGTACAGCTACGACGGTTCGCGGGATCGTGCCGACCTGCCGCAGTATAATGACGGTGGCTGGTCGGCAAGCGGTTAAACCTCATTTGCCATGTAGTTGCCCACCCCTTTAATTTGTTAACTTAAATGGCAAAATATGAAATATTCCATGGACTCAACATGTCTCTCAGCAAATAGCTTGGGGTGTCTACTTCCCAAAATAGGGTCATTTGGGGGGGGGGGGTGCTATCTGGGCCTTGCATGGCCACCGAAACTGTGATAGGTAGTGAGGAGTGAAATCAGAAATGTATGCCCTTAGAAAGCCTGAAGGCGGTGCTTGGGTTTCGGGGTCCTGTATGCGGCTACACTGCCAAAAAGTCCCACATATGTGGTATCCCTGTATTCAGGAGAAGCAGCAGGATGTATTTTGGGGTGTAATTTCACATATGCCCGTTACATGTTTGAGCAATATATAATTTCATAATAATGACAACTTTGTGTAATTTTTTTTTTTTTTTTTTTCAATCACTTATGCCCAAAAAATGTAATATTCAAAGTGCTCAACAAGCCTCTCAGGAAATTCCTTGGGGTGCCTACTTTCCAAAATTGGGTCATTTAGGGGGGTGGGGGTTGTACTGCCCTTCTGTTTTAGCACCTCAAGAAATGAGATAGGCAGTCATAAACGAAAAGCTGCGTAAATTTCAGAAAATGTACCTTAGTTTGTAGATGCTATAACTTTTGCGCAAACCAATAAATATACGCGTATTGCATTTTTTTTACCCATAACATGTGGTTGAATGCTTTTTGGCCTAAATGTATGACTAAAATTTAGTTTATTGTATTTTTTTATAACAAAAAGTAGAAAATAAAAAAAAATAAAAACTTTCGGTCTTTTTTCGTTTATATCGCAAAAAAAAACTGCAGAGGTGATCAAACACCACCAAAACAAAGCTTTATTTGTGGAAAAAAAAGGACTCAAATTTTGTTTGGGTACAGCATTGCATGACCGCGCAATTAACAGGTAAACAGTGCCAAATTGTAAAAAGTGTTTTGGTCAGGAAGGGGATAAATCCTTCTGAGGCTGAAGTGGTTAACTTGTAAGCTAATTGTCATATTTCTCTCGATGCCTAAATTTCTCTTCCCCAATAGTATAGCCATTTAAATATTTAATTAAATTCTACACAAAGAGATATCTATATCTATATCCTCGATTATTATAGACAATTTGGTATTTTTTATGTAAAATTGTAGTGTCTATGTTCATCTACTAATCAAACTATTTATTGCGAATATTTGACTTATTAATAATTATTGATTTATTATCAATATCCAGTCTGTAGTTACATCAATCTGCTGTGTTCTTAAAGATTTCTGCTTGGTTTTAAAATGAATTAATCTTTCAGGCAATTCCTGACACAAACGCATTACAACACAAACAGCCTTCAAATCCTAAAGGTTCTGTAGGCCTCTTCTATGAACTCAGATTTTTATCTTCTTTCTTTTAAACCAATTAAGAGTTCCCTTGGCTTTGTGTTTGGGATCATTGTCTTGCTGAAATGTTCATCTTCATCATCCTGGTAGATGGCAGCAGATTTTTATCAAGAATGTCTTGATACATTTTTCCATATATCCTTCCTTCAATAATTGGAAGTTTACCAGTACCGTATGCTGAAAAACAGCCCCACAGCCCCATGATGTTCCCACCTCCAAACTTCACTGTTGGTATGGGGGGTGTTTATGGGGTGATGTGCAGTGCCATTTGTCCTCCAAACATATCACCCACCGGGCAAGGATTGTGGGGATGAGGCCCTTGTCCCCATTAACATGGGGACATGGTGCTTTGAGGGGTCACAGACCCCCAAAGCATCCTCCCCATGTTGAGGGCATGTGGCCTGGTACGGTTCAAGAAGGGGGGCGCTCTCTCGTCCCCCCTCTTTTCCTGCGGCCTGCCAGGTTACGTGCTCGGATAAAGGGTCTGGTATGGACTTTTGGGGGGAACTACACGCCATTTTTTTTATTTGGCGTGGAGTTCCCCTTAAAAGCCATACCAGACCTGAAGGGTCTGGTATGGATATTTGGGGGGAACCCCACATCATTTTATCTTTTTTATTTGATGCAGGGTTCCCCTTAATATCCATACCAGACCTGAAGGGCCTGGTAATTGAATTTGGGGGGACCCCCATGCATTTTTTTTATTTTTATCAATGACTTTTCTCTGTATTGCTGGGAGCCGACAGTTCATTATAGCCGCAAGTGCTTTTAAATTACTTTTTTTCCTTCAGAAATGACATTTTGTGCAGGGACAGTTCTAAGCATGGGAAACAAGCGCTGCTTTACAGGCATACTATACACCCCCCCCCCCCCCCCCTAGGTACGAAATTTTAAGGAATATTTCTCTTTTATTGTTTCACTTTAAGCATTATTAAAATCACTGCTCCCGAAAAAACAGCAGTTTTTTAAACTTTTTTTTGCATTGATTCATGTCCCCTGGGGCAGGACCCGGGTCCCCAAACACTTTTTATGACAATAAGATGCATATAAGCCTTTAAAATTAGCACTTTAGATTTCTCCCATAGACTTTTACAGGGTGTTACGCAGCTTTTAGAATTTGCCGTGGATACCCCAAATTGTTCGCTGTTCGGCGAACAGGCAATGTTCGAGTCGAACATGAGTTCGTCTCGAACTCGAAGCTCATCCCTACTTTCTAATTACTGATATATTTCAGCTGGTGTGTTGGCTTTCCATGCCTTTTTGCACCTCATTTTCTTCATGTGTTCAATACTATTTTCCCTGTGTCATTTCATTTTATTACACATAACTTCATTTCTGAACGTATTTGTCTTGGTTTCTTTGCATATATGGTTTGCATGGGCTGTTACTGACATGTGATGAACATTTCATGTCAATAGCACCTTTAGAAATATATTTACGTAGAAAAATGGAGGCGTATTCAATACTTATTTTACTTGCTGCATATATATATATATATATATATATATATATACATATATCTCTATATATATATATATCTATATATATATATATATAGATATATATCTATATAGATATAGATATATATCTATATATATATAGATATATATATATATCTATATATATATAGATATATATATATATCTATATATATATAGATATATATATATATCTATATATATATAGATATATATAGAGATATATATATATATATAAACTTTCAATTGTATATTTAACAAACCAAAATTGAATCAAATAAGAAAAGATTGCTGTTAAGGGTTTTCACCAATATGTCTACATTATTTTTATTGCACATGGATGCTTAGAGCCTTCAACAACCCCTCAAAATTACCCCAAAAAGAAAATGTCCAAATTAAATAATAAAAAAGGGAGCTAATAAAGTTGATTTTAAATACATTCGTTTTACTAGGGATACTGAATTTAAAACATACAAGGGTTGATTTACCAACACAGGTGAGTGGAAAAATCTGGAAACCAATCAGCTTCCAGGTTTTTTGTCAAGCTGAAGATAGAAGCTGATTGCTTGGCTACCATGCCCAGCTGCACCAGATTTTGCATTCTCCAGTATTAGTAAACCAACCTCTCAGTATGGATGACCATTTGCTATGAATATAGTGACAGAGTGCAAAGATAAATAAAATGTGAAGTATGAAAGTTAAATGCATACATTTTGCAGTATGCATTCACTAAATCTTTTCTTTTTGGTTATAGATTTGTAAACACATTGTTTTATTAACATCATAATAAACTTTCAAAAATATTTCAAGTTTATAATGTGACTTAATTTGTATGTGGCTTTTATTTTCAATTACTCTAGGTCATAGCTTTCTACTTTTCTATCATAAATTATTAATTAAATGCATATAAAAATTCAATTGGAAGCTCATCCTAGTAATATTCATATCCCTTTTATGACTCCAGATGCCCTGTGCTCTAAAAGCTGGAAAAGATTTATAAGCAACGGTCATGTTCCTCCTAAAGAGGATGATTCTTTTCACTGTAACAATTTCAAACTATTTGTCCAAACTATGGATCTTATGTCATTTTAGTCTAAATTATGCACAAACCCACTCAGTATTCTTAAACATTTTCTGTATCCCTGAGATGCTTCAAATATTTTATTTTATTAATAATATATGTAACACATACACATTTAAGTATTCTTTAACTTGATATTACCAGAGGCAGACCTTGAAATGTCAGAATGAAAGGTGGTGAGGTATAATGAAGGAGAGGACAGATTTAAGTTATTTTCAGGCCCAGAACCTAGATGCCCAAATTCCCTGCTCCACCACCAAGTTCAACTCTATAGATGTCCCTACATAAGTCTCCAGTTTCTGGAGTATTGCTTTGTTTCTGTAAATTAATGTCTGTTTTATAATTGTCAATAGATGTAATTGAAGATATTTATAGGGTCTCTAGGTATGTTTTTGCCAATGTATTTAATAGCTTAGGAGAATCCGTGGATGGGAATAAAATCAAATGTGATTGCTAAATTGGTCAATATTAAGAAATTAGAATACAATGGGGATGGTCTACTTGTGCAAGTAGACTGTTCATCTTGAAAGTGCAGTTGCACTCTGTAAGGGAATTATCCCTAGAGCTTATGTATTCTTTGCAAATGGAAGCTTCACCATGTTCACTAAGATTTGGATAAATCACCATTGCAGAGTACATCTTTACTTACAAAGTGAACAGTGTATTTTCCACAAAAATGTAAAATGCTAATGCTTGAGAAGGGATTTGAACCAGATCCATAATGCACAATATTAATTTCATGTTCCCTACATTGTCCCATCACTGACATTCTTCAACAAGGCCAAAGCCCTATCAATCACTGCCCTGACCTAACCTGCACCACAGTCACTTTACACTTTAGAGTAGATGTATGTGGAACAACCACTTTTAGATCTTGCAGATGCAGACTCATTTATTATGGTTGTAAGCTGTAACAGTTTTCTGTGTGCAGTTTGTGTTAAAATCCAGCATGGGAATAATAATATAATAAGGGGCAGAGCAACATGCAAATCTTTACTCTTCAGCAACTAAGCATTAGTCAACGTCCAGCCTTCTAACCCCTCTAAACAGATGAATACATAACTATGGTCGGTGGCAATTGCCATCCACCCCAAAAATCCATCAATGGGGTGGGGTCTGGCCTGTTGATTGCATCTGTGGTCAGGGTGGCTACCCCAAAGTATCCTTTTAATTGGTACCAAGTATTTGGTGAGCATTTCACATGTTCTGCTGTTTTTTTAATTATGTCACAACTTATATAATGATGTTTTCCTTCAATTAATTGAGGTTAAATTTCTTTGCACTATCTAGAAGCTCCTAAAGAAGCGATTGATGTTTATATCGCGAAAGATGTCGAGCTAAATATTTTAACCCAATCTAAGGATTTTGTGGATTTATACCCAGAAGACACTCTTGAACAAGCGTGGGCATCTATTTTATAGACACCATTGCAACAAGTCTTCACATATTGAGCAACTCTCCTTGGGACTAACCACGTGATCTTTCTTTTATATTTTGTCTTTACTTATGTATTCTATTATTAGATGCAATTGTTATATGTCACATCATGTGAAATAAAATTATCATATTTTTTACGTACGTGCCTACAAAGTCCATCCTTTTCATATCCTTTTCATATCAATATTTAATAGGACGTGGCACTATCGTTATATATGGGTGTTTGATTACCACCCAAGGGCATCTGTAATCAATTTAATCCATGAATACATAACTATAACGAGTTGTTTTGGGCTTTGTATCTGTTCATTTTTATCGTTAGATTTATTTTTAAGTTGCATGTGTATATGTTGATGTTTGTGTGTATGCATGTATAGATGTTTGTATACAAATGATCTATCACCAGATATACAAGGTGGGTAGTATACTCTTTGCTGCTGTCCTATCTAAATGTACACACATGACTGAAAACAGAGGACAGGCAGCAGTTATTTGATTGCCTAGAGCATAGGATCCTTAACCACTTAACGACCGTCCACTGTAAAAATACGTCGGCAGAATGGCACCGACAGGCAAAGTCACGTATATCTACGTGATTGCCTTTGTACAGTTGGGGGGTCGGACCCCCCTTCTATACAGTGAGCGGTCGTTTTCCATTGGGGAGCGATCCGGGATGAGGGGACGGCGGTTCGATTCCTGCCACCCCCTCGCAATCGCTCCCAGCGAATGATATGCTTCCTCTGCTGTGTAAATGTAAACACAGGCAGAGGAAGTGATGTCATCTCTCCTAGTGTCGGTCTTTTCGATCCGGCGCGAGGAGTGAAGACATCTCACAGTAAGTGCACCAACAGCCCACTGACACCAGTACACGTAAGCACACTTTTCACCCCCCAGTCACCCCCAGATCACCCCCAGTCACAGTGCACCGTTTGCAGTGGTCATTTTTTTAACTGATCACTGCAATCAGTGTAATTTGTGACAGTAAAAAGTTGCAGGGCAGTTAGGTTTAGGCCCCTTTAGGTCCAGGGTAGCCCCCTAATGCCCCCTAATAAAGGTTTAACCCCTTGATCGCCCCCCAGGTAACCCTTTGACCCCCTAACGCCAGCGTCACTAAGCGATCGTATTTCCGATCGCTGTATTTAGTGCCGGTGGTGCCCTAGATAGCCAGTTATTTATTTTTAATTTCGCCGCAGGTTTTTATAGCGTCAGGTACCCCCATATATTATTTTAACCCCCTGATTGCCCCTAGAGTTAACCCTTTCACCAGTGATCACCGTATAAGTTTTACTGGTGACACTGGTTAGCCGGTTAGTTATTTAGTTATTTAGGTTACCCGTCAGGTTTTTATATAGCGTCGGGTACCCCCATATATAACCTAATAAAGGTTTTAACCCCCTGATTGCCCCTAGTTAACCCTTTCACCAGTGATCACCATATAAGTTTTACGGGTGACGCTGGTTGGTTAGTTCGCTTTTTATAGCATCAGGGCACCCGCCGTATATAACCCAATACAGGTTTAACCCCCTGATCGCCCGGCGGCTGATATCAATTAGGTTTTAGCGCCAGAGAGGGTCTGCGTCACCCCAGGCAGCGTCAGGTTAGTGCCAGTAATGCTAACACCCACGCGCAAAGCATACACCTCCCTTAGTGGTATAGTATCTGAACAGATCTATACTAGCATCCCCAGCGGTTTAGGGTTCCCAAAAACACAGTGTTAGCGGGATCAGCCCAGATACCTGCTAGCACCTGCGTTTAGCCCCTCCGCCCAGCCCAGCCCAGCCCAGCCCACCCTAGTGCAGTATCGATCGATCACTGTCACTTACCAAACACAACACACATAACTGCAGCGTTCGCAGAGACAGTCCTGATCCCTGCGATCGCTAACAGTTTTTTTGGTAGCGTTTGATACATTTGCTGATGGTCAGGTGCTTTTTTTACCTGTGAATCTTACTAGTGTACCCCTAAATTTAGAGCCCAAAATGGCAAGACGAAGGTACACTAGTAAAGAGGCCTACGAGATTCTGAGCATGACAGATAGTGAAGAGGAGGTCACGCATCTGTCAGATTCAGGCTCAGAATATCTTCCCGTAGAAGACAGTGAAGTCAGCGGCTCCTCGTCAGATAGCTCTGACGACGAAGTTGAGGTCCCTGCTAAGGTCAGGCGTACCCGATCCCGATCTTCTGAGGTTGTTGAGGAGCAAGAACCGCAGGTCTCTCGTATCATGGAGCAGAGTAGTACTAGCGCCACTATTCCTTCTGGTGAATTGGCAAGCACCAGCGGCCTAGTACAGCCTGGGCTTACATCCAGCACTGCAGTATCACGTGGTGACGTGGCGAGTCCCATAAGTGCAGTTCAAGCTGGCGAGGTGGCAAGCACAAGTAGTGTCCCGCTGCCACCAAGAAGACAAAGGCAGGCCCATCGTGCCCATAGTGCCCTTCCTGCAGAATTTGCCTATCCTGATTGGGTCCCTACCACTTCTGCAGAACCCGTACTTCCCCCATTCACTGCTCAACCCGGTATTCAGGTGGAAAAAGCTGATTTTATGCCAATTGATTTTTATTCGCTGTTTTTCACGGAAGATCTCTATAGATCTATTGTGGACCAGAGTAATTTATATGCTGGTCAATTCATCGCCGCTAACCCCCAGTTGCCTTCCATTGCCAAAGATTGGAAACCAATTACGGTTTCTGGATTTAAGACCTTTCTGGGCCTTTCCCTCAACATGGGAACACATACATTTCCGTCATTGCGTGCTTATTGGTCCACGCACCCAATTGACCACATGCCCGTGTTCTCTGCCTCCATTCCCAGGACACGATACGAGCAGATTTTGCGGTTCATGCACTTCAGCGACAATGAACTTTGTCGTCCACGTGGAGACCCTGAATACGACCGGCTCTATAAAATTTGGCCCCTCATAAACCACTTCAACAAACGTTTTGCAGCCTTGTTTATTCCCGATCAAGTTGTCTGCATTGATGAGTCCCTGATTAAATTTTCTGGCCGCTTGTCTTTCAAGCAGTACCTTCCCAGCAAGCGTGCCAGATACGGGGTCAAGCTCTATAAGTTCTGTGACAGGGCAACAGGCTATGTATGGAGCTTTACGGTTTATGAGGGAAAAGACAGTCAGGTTGAGCCGGTCAACTGCCCGGATTACATAGGGAGCGCTGGCAAGATAGTGTGGAACTTGGTGTCACCCTTATTCGGAAAGGGGTACCACTTGTATGTGGACAATTATTACACGAGCGTGCCACTGTTTAGTCACTTGTTTGATCATCAGATTGGAGCATGTGGCACCGTGCGACCTAATCGCCGGGGCTTTCCCCAGCGGCTTGTAGATGCCCGTCTTAGGCTGGGGGAGAGAGCCTGCTTGAAGTGTAATAACTTGCTCGCTATGAAGTGGAGGGATAATAAGAATGTTTTCCTTCTTACCTCCCTTCATGCAGACACGACAGTCCAAATTCGTACGGCGACTGGTGTTGTGGAGAAACCCCTCTGTGTCCACGAATATAACCAAAATATGGGAGGGGTGGACCTCAACGACCAGTTGTTGGCGCCGTATCTAATTGACCGTAAGGCGAGACGCTGGTACAAAAAAGTGTCTCTATCCTTATTCCAATTGGCTTTGCTGAACGCTCATGTGCTATACAGAGCTTCAGGTGGGACTTTATCTCTTCTAAAATTGCAGTAAGCCGGCTGCATGAGAGGCATTATCCGTATGCCCTCCCGAGTACCCCTACCCAACGAACCCCCCAAAAAAGATGTCGTGTCTGTAGCAAGCGCAGATTTAGGCGTGACACCCGTGTTTTTTGTCCACTCTGTCCTGACAAACCTGGTCTTTGCCTTGGTGAATGTTTTGAACGCTACCACTCAAAAGTGAAGTTTTCGCATAGGGTACAGCATTTCACAGACTAGGACACACTTACACAGGGTCTCCCAAGATGCCATTACATTTTGAGAGACCCGAACCATTACAGTTGTTAAAGTTACAAAAAAAAGTGTAAAAAATAAAAAAAAACTTAAAAAACAAAACACAAAAAAAAATATAAAAGAAAAAAAACAAAAATAGTTGTCGTTTTATTGTTCTCTCTCTCTCTCTATTTTCTCTCTATTGTTCTGCTCTTTTTTACTGTATTCTATTCTGCAATGTTTTATCATGCTTGCTTTTCAGGTATGTAATTTTTTGTTTTCATGTGCGCCATTCAGCTGCAGCGTTGAATTATTTATCTTGACAGCAACAGCGTTTGCTCCCACGATACATAAAGCCGTGACTCCAGTGCTGTAGGAGGTGATTTTACCACCAGAGTTAAAAAAAAGAGCATATATGCCGAAGCATGGGGGCAGCAGGGGCGGAGGAGCGATTTTGCTCCTAATGCCGCGTACATATGGTCGAAATTCTGACGGAGGCTTGCCCGTGGAAAAGTCCGACCGTGTGTACGCGGCATAACTTTTTTGCGGGAGGATGCCCCATGCTTCGGCATATATATATTTTAGGCACAGGTTGCGTTAAAAAAATGTTTTATTTTTTACTAGGTTTTGTTTTGGTATTTGCTTTGCAGGTATGGTATGGTAAGGTCTAAGGCCTCTTTCACACGGGGCGGAACCGTGAAGATCCGCCCCGTGAAGCTCCGCTTGCTCAGCGGGGATCGCTCCGTTGATCCCCGCTGAGCCGACGGATGACTGGGCGGTCCCCGCACACTGTGCAGGGACCGCCCTGTCAGAGCGCCGCTCTCCCCTATGGGGAATCGGATGACGACGGACCGTAGAGTCCGTTGTCATCCGATCCGCTCCGCAGACGGAAGGAAAAATAGGATTTTCCTCCGTCACACTTTTTCGGAGCGGAGCGGAGCGGATGTCAGCGGACATGTCTCCGCTGACATCCGTGCTTCCATAGGGGTGCATGGAGGATCCGTTTCAGGTCCGCCTAAAAAACTGACAGGCGGACCTGGACGGACCTCCGTGTGAAAGAGCCCTTACTGTTGTACTGTAATGTTACTTTGTTTTAATGTTAACCATCATTTGCTTAGCAGGTATGCCATTCAGTTGCAGAGCGGATCTATTTATCTTGACAGCAACAGCGTTTGCTCCCACGATGCATAAAGCCGTGACTCCAACGCTGTAGGAGGTGATTTCACCACCACAGTTAAAAAAAAGAGCATATATGTCGAAGCATGGGGGCAGCAGGGGCGGAGGAGCGATTTTGCTCCTAATGCCGTGTATATACGGTCGAAATTCTGACGGAGGCTTGCCCGTGAAAAAGTCCGACCGTGTGTATGCGGCATAACCTTTTATGCCGCGTACATACGGTCGAAATTCCGATGAAGGCTTAGAAATCCTGAAGGCGTTGCTTGGTTTTTGGGGCCCCGTACGCGGGTGCAATTCCACATATAACCATGGCATGTGTGAGCAATATATCATTTATTGACAACTTTTTGTAAATTTTTTTTCTTTTTGTCATTATTCAATCATTTGAGACAAAAAAAATATTCAATGGGCTCAACATGCCTCTCAGCAAATAGCTTGGGGTGTCTACTTTCCAAAATGGGGTCATTTGGGGGGGTTTTGTGCCATCTTGGCATTTTATGGCCTTCAAAACTGTGATAGGTAGTGAGGAGTGAAATCAAAAATGTATGCCCTTAGAAACCTTGAAGGCGGTGCTTGGTTTTTGGGGTCCCGTATGCGACTAGGCTCCCAAAAAGTCCCACACATGTGGTATCCCCGTACTCAGGAGAAGCAGCAGAATGTATTTTGGGGTGTAATTTCACATATGACCATGGCATGTGTGAGCAATATATCATTTAGTGACAACTTTGTGCAAAAAAAAAAAGTTTGTCATATTCCCGCAACTTGTGGCAAAATATAAAATATTCCATGGACTGAACATGCCTCTCAGTAAATAGCTTGGGGTATCTACTTTCCAAAATTAGGTCATTTGGGGGGGTTTTGTGCTATTTTGGCATTTTATTGCCTTCGAAACTGTGATAGGTAGTGAGGAGTGAAATCAAAACTTTGCGCCCTTAGAAATCCTGAAGGCGGTGCTTGGTTTCCGGGGTCCTGTACGTGGCTAGGCTCCTAAAAAGTCCCACACATGTGGTATCCCCGTACTCAGAAGAAGCAGCAGAATGTATTTTGGGGTGCAATTCCACATATAACCATGGCATGTGTGAGCAATATATCATTTAGTGACATTTAGTGACATCTTTTTGTACTTTTTTTTTTGTCACTATTCAATCACTTGGGACAAAAAAAAAAAATATTCAATGGGCTCAACATGCCTCTCAGCAATTTCCTTGGGGTGTCTACTTTTCCAAAATGGGGTCATTTGGGGGGGTTTTGTACTGCCCTGCCATTTTAGCACCTCAAGAAATGACATAGGCAGTCATAAATTTAAAGCTGTGTAAATTCCAGAAAATGTACCCTAGTTTTGCGCAAACCAATAAATATACGCTTATTGACATTTTTTTTACTAAAGACATGTGGCTGAATACATTTCGGCCTAAATGTATGACTAAAATTGAGTTTATTCGATTTTTCTTATAACAAAAAGTAGAAAATATCATTTTTTTTCAAAATGTCCGGTCTTTTTCCGTTTATATCGCAAAAAATTAAAATAGCAGAGGCAATCAAATACCATTAAAAGAAAGCTCTATTTGTGGGAAGAAAAGGACGCCAATTTCGTTTGGGTACAACATTGCATGTCCGCACAATTTACAGTTAAAGCAGCGCAGTGCAAAATTCTGAAATCACCTCTGGTCCTTTAGCTACCAAATGGTCCGGGGCTTAAGGGGTTAAGGTCCACCAAATGTTCAAGGATGGAACAATGACTTTTAAAGGTTCCTTGATGCAAAGAGCTTACAAAAATGTAACACAAAAGGTCCACGCTGCCCACAGATGAGCCAGCATGATCTGCTTACTGCAGGGTGCTTGCCCAGTCGCAGCTGAAACAGCAATGAAAAGAAAACCTGGATTGCTTCACACCAAACTGAGAACCAAATGCCTTTTTTCGCATTAAACTATGAAGAGCACTACATGTACAAGCAAGGGAGGAACGGCTTACATGTTTCGCACACAAAGTGTGCTTTATCAAAGCCCATTAGTTTCATTTATGAACTGGCAAATCATACCTAGCCAGACCATCCCCAGTGGAGGTGTCAGCGGGTTAATTTACCAATTCAATACCATGTTCATGGCAACACCAATAAATGCTCTGCATGCTGGACTAAAATGCTCTGCAAGCTGGACAAAACAAAACAAATAATAATAATAATAAAAAATAAAAAATACTTTGCATACTGGACAAAAAAAATAAAACATACCAGAGTCACAAAAGGGAGCCTTAAAAATATAGAAAAAAATGGCAATAGAGGAACATCAATAGAAGAAACTATGAGAACGTTCCAAGAACATAATACCATGTTGATGGATATAGTATCATCACTGCGATCCATATACAGTATATACATACATGCTGTAACATAAATATTCATCAAATGGATCACAGTTCTTGTAGTCTATCAATCATAGAAATGGGTAAGATCCCATTCAAAATGTAACCCCAGATGGAATACTGGTTTGAACATGAAATATCCAGAACACCTTGCGTTTGCAGTTCTGAAACAAATCTCCACCTCTTCTAGGGACTACATATTTTCAATAACCTGTATTTGTAAGGCAGAGATATCGCCCCCCCATGAACATTATTGAAACGTCTCGCCAAATTTGTACCATGCACCTGTTCAATATTGTATAAATAGTCATTAAGGCGATCTCTCAGCCTTGTCCTAGTCCTGCCAATATAATAAATAGAGCATATTCTACAGGTAATGAAATATATAACATTACTGGTATTACAGTTTATACATTTCTTAATGGTAAATTCTCTGTTGTTTGTTGTAGAACTAAATTTATCTCCCTTTAAGATGCAGGGGCAACACAGACAGTTGTCAGCCCCACACTTATAATTACCTGTAAAATCCAATCAGTTTCTCCCCTGTGTCTTGGATTGAAAATCACTGGGAGATAGAAATCTACCTAAAGAGGGAGCCAGACGAGGAACTATCCTAATACCCCTGGATAATATCTTAGCATATGTTTCATCCTCATATAGCATTGGAATACTTTGCATAAGTATTTTTGTAATACAGGCTATAAGGGGTGGACACCTTTCTACTCGTTTTATCTTGCAATAACTGATCTCTACAAGTTGATCTAGCTTTATTAACAGCTCTTTTAAGAACTCCTTCTTTGTAGCCCCAAGACCTGAACCTGTCGCACATTTCATCAGTTTCTCTACAGAAGTCCCCCCTCTTCACTACAAATCCTCTGTAACCTGAGCAATTGTCCAATGGGTATACCTCTGGTCACATGATCTGGATGGCCAGAATCTGGTCGGAGGAGAGTATTACCAGACAGGGGCTTCCTGTAGAGACCAGAAGTAATGTGACCATCCTTTCCTGCAGAGTGACATCCAAGAAGGGGATAGTATCATGGCTGAATTGTTCAGTGAATGCGTTTGTTAACCCAAAAAAAAACTTGATCCTGTTCCCTAAAGCATGTTATACATGCATAAAGCGTGTCATTTGGCCCCCTGTATACCCTAAAAAACCTGGCTGATCCTGCCTGGCTATACCCTCCCCCCTGAAAACAGACCACGATAATCATGGCTGCTAAGACCCTGATACTGTGGTCTATTTGCGTGATTCATTCAGCCGCAGCTCTCCTATCTGTACCTCTCCCTGTGTCTGTGTCCTCTGTCCTCCTCCCCCCTCCCCTCCCTGCTCGTACCTGGGCCCACCCCCCGCTCCTACTCCTCTCTTACCTATAATAAATCTTATTATCCCCCTGTACCATAAAAACATCTGTCCCTGTATAAATGGCTGTACTGATCTGTACCTGTATAAATGGCTCCCACTGCTCAGCTGATCTTCGTCTCTCTCTCTCCCCTCTCCCCACCTCCCCAGCTGACTTCAGCAGGATGACTCTGCCCCGCCCACTGCAAGTGTGAGCCGAGACAGAAGAGAGGAGAGTAATCAGCTGTGCGCCTGGAGCAGGGCTTATATCATTACAAAAAGAAAAAAAGTAGGGAAAAGTTGCGCAACCTAAATAATAAATACCAAAGTGCAAAATATACCAAATATGACTTAGTAAAGGTATGTATACAACATAGTGAACAAACCAATTCAGTGAAAATAATTCCCAATGATTAAATTGATGAATCAATATGAATGTCCACATAAGTCCATATAATCCATAAACCCTGATCAGTGAAAAAAACTTTCAATCCGGAGTATCAAAAAGGAAAAGATTGTGACTTCCTATCCACACCAGAATGCACACGTGCACCACCACCAGTATAGTGTGCTTACCAGAGGCAAGCTTAAACAATGCCAGAAGTAGCCCACTTCCTCGTAGCAGATGGACTCTCAGGGATGGAACTCCTGCGCTGTTTTGAACTCAATATCCGCCAATCATTGAAATGAAGAGGGGAAAACACATAGTGTGTACCGTCCAACAGCAATTTTAGATAAAAAGATGTCTACTTACATCAAACGATATAAAAACAAGCATGAGAGAAGCCGGCCGGCATGCACTCTCCCGTTCAGTGATGACGTCAGCGCGTCAGCCTCCCTTTTCTTATATCATTACAGATCGGTGGATTTTTTATAGTACACAAGCACAGGGATACATGTTCTTATGTAGGGATGAGCCGAACACCCCCCGGTTTGGTTTGCACCAGAACCTGCGAACGGACCTAAAGTTCACGCGAACTTTAGAACCCTATTAACCACTTAAGCCCCGGACCATTTCGGACCATTAGGACCAAGCCTGTTTTTGGGATTCGGCACTGCGCTGCTTTAACTGTAAATTGTGCGGACATGCAATGTTGTACCCAAATGAAATTTGCGTCCTTTTCTTCCCACAAATAGAACTTTCTTTTAATGGTATTTGATTGCCTCTGCGATTTTTATTTTTTGCGATATAAATGGAAAAAGAACGAAAATTTTGAAAAAAAAATATATTTTCTAGTTTTTGTTATAAGAAAAATCGAATAAACTCAATTTTAGTCATACATTTAGGCCAAAATGTATTCAGCCACATGTCTTTGGTAAAAAAAATGTCAATAAGCGTATATTTATTGGTTTGCGCAAAAGTTATAGCGTTTACAAACTAGGGTACATTTTCTGAAATTTACACAGCTTTAAATTTATGACTGCCTATCTCATTTCTTGAGGTGCTAAAATGGCAGGGCAGTACAAAACCCCCCCAAATGACCCCATTTTGGAAAGTAGACACCCCAAGGAAATTGCTGAGAGGCATGTTGAGCCCATTGAATATTTTTTTTTTGTCCCAAGTGATTGAATAATGACAAAAAAAAAAAATTACAAAAAGTTGTCACTAAATGATATATTGCTCACACATGCCATGGTTATATGTGGAATTGCACCCCAAAATACATTCTGCTGCTTCTCCTGAGTACGGGGATACCACATGTGTGGGACTTTTTAGGAGCCTAGCCACGTACGGGACCCCGGAAACCAAGCACCGCCTTCAGGATTTCTAAGGGCGCAAATTTTTGATTTCACTCCTCACTACCTATCACAGTTTCGAAGGCCATAAAATGCCAAAATAGCACAAAACCCCCCCAAATGACCCCATTTTGGAAAGTAGACACCCAAAGCTATTTACTGAGAGGCATGTTCAGTCCATGGAATATTTTATATTTTGCCACAAGTTGCGGGAATATGACAAACTTTTTTTTTTTTGCACAAAGTTGTCACTAAATGATATATTGCTCACACATGCCATGGGCATATGTGAAATTACACCCCAAAATACATTCTGCTGCTTCTCCTGAGTACGGGGATACCACATGTGTGGGACTTTTTGGGAGCCTAGCCGCGTACGGGACCCCAAAAATCAAGCACCGCCTTCAAGGTTTCTAAGGGCATAAATTTTTGATTTCACTCCTCACTACCTATCACAGTTTTGAAGGCCATAAAATGCCAAGATGGCACAAACCCCCCCAAATGACCCCATTTTGGAAAGTAGACACCCCAAGCTATTTGCTGAGAGGCATGTTGACCCCATTGAATATTTTTTTTTTTTGTCCCAAATGATTGAATAATGACAAAAAGAAAAAAAAATGTACAAAAAGTTGTCACTAAATGATATATTGCTCACACATGCCATGGTTATATGTGGAATTGCACCCCAAAATACATTCTGCTGCTTTTCCTGAGTACGGGGATACCACATGTGTGGGACTTTTTGGGAGCCTAGCCGCGTACAGGGCCCCAAAAACCAAGCACTGCGAACGCTGCAGTTATGTGTGTTGTGTTTGGTAAGTGACAGTGATCGATCGATACTGCACTTGGGTGGGCTGGGCTGGGCTGGGCGGAGGGGCTAAACGCAGGCGCTAGCAGGTATCTGGGCTGATCCCGCTAACACTGCGTTTTTGGGAACCCTAAACCGCTGGGGATGCTAGTATAGATCTGATCAGATCTGATCAGATACTATACCACTAAGGGGGGTGTATGCTTTGCGCGTGGGTGTTAGCGTTACTGTCACTAACCTAACACTGCCTGGGGCGACGCAGACCCTCTCTGGCGCTAAAACCTAATTGATCTCACCCGCCGGGCGATCAGGGGGTTAAACCTTTATTGGGTTATATACGGCGGGTGCCCTGATGCTATAAAAAGCAAACTAATCAACCAGCGTCACCCGTAACCTTTATATGGTGATCACTGGTGAAAGGGTTAACTAGGGGCAATCAGGGGGTTAAAACCTTTATTAGGTTAAATATGGGGGTACCTGACACTATATAAAAACCTGACGGGTAACCTAAATAACTAAATAACTTACTGGCTAACCAGTGACACCAGTGACGCTTATACGGCGATCACTGGTGAAAGGGTTAACTCTAGGGGCAATCAGGGGGTTAAAATAATATATGGGGGTACCTGACACTAATAAAAACCTGCGGCGAACCTAAAAAAATATAACTGCCTATCTAAAACACCAGCGACACGAATACAGCGATCGGAAAAACAATCGCTTAGTGACGCTGAAGTTAGGGGGTGAAAGGGTTACCTGGGGGGTGATCAAGGGGTTAAACCTTTATTAGGGGGGGTTAGGGGGCTACCCTGGACCTAAAGGGGCCTAATCCTAACTGCCCTGCAACTTTTTACAATCACAGATGACACTAAATGCAGTGATCAGTAAAATAAATGATCACTGCAATCAGTGACACTGTGATTGGGGGCTTTGGGGTGACCTGGGGGGTGATCTGGGGGTGACTGGGGGGTGATTTGTGTGCCTATGTGTACCTACGTGTCAGTGGACTGTTGGTGCACTAACCTGCTTCTTCTCTGCTCGGCGCCGGGAACGGAAAGACCGCGGCGAGGGAGATGACATCACTTCCTCCAGCCTTGTTTACATCACATGGCGGAGGAAGAATTTTCATTGGCCGGGAGCGATCGCGAGGGGGGGGCGGAATCGAGCGGCCGCCCCCTCATGCCTGATCGCTCCCGAACACTTAACGGCCGCTCACTGCAGTGAAGGGGGGTCCGGACGGACCCCCCAACTGCACAAAGGCGATCACGTAGATCTACGTGATTCTGCCTGTCCGTGCCATTCTGCCGACGTAAATCGGCGGTGGGCGGTCGTTAAGTGGTTAAAATAGGGACTCGAACGTTCAAAATCAAAAGTGTGAATTATAACGGCTAATATGCAAGTTATTGTCCTAAAAAGGGTTTGGGGACCCGGGTCCTGCACCAGCGGACATGCATCAATGCAAAAAAAAGTTTTAAAAACGTCTGTTTTTTCGGGAGCAGTGATTTTAATGATGCTTAAAGTGAAAAAAAAAGTGAAATATTCCTTTAAATATCTATAGTATGCCTGTGAAGTGGCACGTGTTTCCCGTGTTTAGAACTGTCCCTGCACAAAATTACATTTCTAAAGGAAAAAAAGTTTAAAACTGCTTGCGGCTTTAATGTAATGTGTGGTCCCAGCAATATGGATGAAAATCATTGAGAAAAATGGCATGGGTACCCCCCCCCCAGCCCACTACCAGCCCCTTTGGGTCTTGTATGGATACTAAGGGGAAGCCCGCACCCAAATTAAAAAAAGGCCCTATATACTCTGAACAGCAGTATACAGGCGGTGCAAACAAGACAGGGACAGGGACTGTAGGTTCGTTCTTAAGTAGAATCTGTTTGTAATTTGGAACAGGTACATTTTTTAGTGTAGCTCCAGCCAAAAAATCTATTTTTAAGCTTTTTGGAAAACATAGGGAAGGGTTATCACCCCTGTAACATTTGTTTTGCTGTCTGTGCACCTGTTCAGAACATTTCACCTCACTTTCCGTCCCAAAGACAAATGTTTTTTGAAAATTAGTTTTTTTTTTATTGAAAAGGACTGGTGATAAAGCATCAGTGGAGAGGAGACACCTTTTTCCCATATTAACTCTTACAGGAGAGAATTTCCCTTCCTAGGGGTAGATTTCCCCTCACTTCCTGTTGTCTCCTTCCGTTTGCAAGTAGGAGTCGTTTGTAAGTTGGATGTTTGAAAGTAGGGGCCTGCCGTATATACTCTGCAGAAATTTGGCCCTTAGGTGTTGGTGTTGCCGCAACACTGTAAGCCCCCGCAGTTACTCTTGGTGGGCGCTGGAACGCCCTGCTGTGAACTATTATATCAAGAATTGTAATTACATGCCATTGTTGAACAGTGGTAGGAAAAATTGGGCCATTGGTGGTGGTGGTGGTGCTGGTGCCACAACACTGTAAGCCCTCACAGTTACTCTTGGTGGGCGCAGGAATGGGCCCTGCTGTGAAATATTAGACCAAGAATTGTAATTACATGCCCCTGTTGAACAGGGGCAGAAAAATTGGGCCTTTGGTGGTGGTGGTGGTGGTGGAACCGCCACAACACTGTAAGCCCTCACAGTTACTCTTGGTGGGCGCAGGAATGGGCCCAGCTGTGAAATATTAGATCAAGAATTGTAATTACATGCCCCTGTTGGACAGGGGCAGAAAAATTTGGCTTTTGGTGGTGGTGGTGGTGTTGCAACTACACTGTAAGCCCTCACAGTTACTCTTGGTGGGTGCAGGAATGGGCCCTGCTGTGAATTATTAGATCAAGAATTGTGAACAGGGGCATAACAATTGGGCCTTAGGCACTGGTGCCACAACACTGAAACCCCTCACAGATACTGTACTTAGAGCGCAGCAATGAGCCCTGCTGCAAAGTATTGCATCAAAAATTGTAATTACACGCCCCTGTTAAACAGGGGCAGAAAAATTGGGCCTTAGGCACTGGTGCTGGTGCCACAACACTGCAGCCCCTCACAGATACTCTATTAGTAGCGCAGGAATGAGCCCTGCTGCAAAGTATTGCATCAAAAATTGTAAATACATGCCCCTGTTAAACAGGGGCTGAAAAATTGGGCCTTAGCCACTGGTGGCGGTGCCCAGAACCAAAAATATTCTTACAAGCTATCAGCATGATCATTGAGGAGGAAGAGGATAGTCACTCAGCATAACAGGATAGTCACTCAGCATCAGCATAGGCAGTCTTGAAGTGATTTGACATTTCCCAAAAAATTATTTGGTTACATCAGCATCAGGTGCTTGGTAGCTGGTGGTGATCCAAGACTGACTCATTTTTATGAAGGTCAGTCGATCGACCGAGTCGGTGGACAGGCGCACCCTGTGATTGGTTACAAAGCCTCCAGCAACACTGAATGTGCGTTCCGAAAGAACGCTGGATGCAGGACAGGCCAGTAGCTCAATTGCATACTGTGCAAGCTCTGGCCAGTGATCCATCCTCAAGACCCAGTAACCCAAAGGATTTTCGGTGGGAAAGGTGTCCAAGTCTGATCTTGCCCCTAGGTATTCCTGCACCATGGAAACCAAATGCTGGCGATGGTTGCTGGAACCGATCATACCTTGGGGCTGCGTACTAAAAAATTGTCCGAATGCATCGGTCAGACGGCCACCCTCTCCACTGCTCCTTCTTTGACTGACCGAAGCCTCAGCAACACGTCGTCCAGGACCAGGAATTTGTAACCTCCCAGTCTATGGGAACACGTTGCACAGACCTTTCTGCAAGGCCTCCCAAAGATGCTTCATCCTCTGCTCCCTCTGTGACGGCAATCCTTGTAACGTGGATCAAGGATGGTTGCCAGCCAGTAATGATCCCTCTCCTTGATCGCACGAATACGAGGATCCTTCCGCAGGCTTTGTAGGATCAGGGAGGCCATGCAGCGTAGGTTTGCTGAGGCATTCGGTGCGGAGTCCTCTGGGTCACTGAGGACTACATGATCCGCAGCCACCTCCTCCCAGCCACGTACAAGTCCACTGGTGTCTTGGGACTGTAATTGATCCCTTGAAGACTGCTGCTGATGCTGAGTGCTGGTCTCCACCTCCATGCTGACACAATCCTCTTCCTCCTCATCCTCATCCTCGTCCTCTTCCTGTGTGATAGCCGGTCCAGCAGGAACACTGTCTGGATAAAGGGGACCTTGAGAGGTAAGGAAGTCCTCCTCTTCCTGCCTCTGTTCTGCCTCAAGTGCCCTGTCCATTATTCCCCGCAGCGTGTGCTCCAACAGGTGGACAAGAGGGACAGTGTCACTTATGCATGCACTGTCACTGCTCGCCATCCTCATGGCCTCCTCAAATGGTGCCAGGACAGTTCATGCATCCCTGATCATGGCCCACTGGCGTGGGGAAAAAAATCCAATCTCCCCTGACCCTGTCCTGGTGCCATATTGCAACAGATGCTCATTGATGGCCCTCTGCTGCGTATGCAGCCGCTGTAGAATGGCCAATGTAGAGTTCCACCTGGCGGGCATGTCACAGATTAGGCGGTTCTTGGGCAGGTTATAATCCTTTTGCAGGTTAGCCAGCCGAACACTGGCATTATATGACCGGTGGAAATGCCCACAGAGTTTCCTGGCCTGCTTCAGGACCTCCTGTAAGCCCGGGTACCTGCCCCAGAACCGCTGCACCACCAAGTTAAGGATGTGAGCCAAACAGGGCACATGGGTCAGTTGTCCCTGTCGGAGGGCAGAGAGGAGGTTGGTGCTATTGTCGCAAACCACCTTTCCTGGCTTAAGCTGGCGTGGCGTCAACCACCTCTGAGCCTGCCCCTGCAGAGCTGACAGAATCTCTGCCCCAGTGTGGCTCCTGTCCCCCAAGCACACCAGCTCAAGCACCGCATGGCATCTTTTTGCCTGCGTACTTGCGTAGCCCCTTGAACTCCTACGGAGCACCGCTGGTTCCAAGGACAAAGCACAGGTAGAGGCCATGGAGGAAGAAGAAGAGGAGGGGGTGGAGGAGAGAGGTGTGTCAGAATCACCAGTAGTAACATTTTGGAGTCTTGGTGGCGGAACAACCTCCAACACTACTGCACCTTGTCCTGCATCCTTCCCAGCTGCCAGCAGAGTTACCCAATGTGCCGTGAAAGATAGGTAACGTCCCTGTCCATGCCTGCTGGACCATGAGTCAGCGGTAATATGCACCTTACCACTGACTGCCCTATCCAGCGAGGCCAAGACATTGCCTTCGACATGCCGGTAGAGAGATGGAATCGCCTTTAGTGAGAAAAAGCGGCGTTTACGAACCTGCCACTGAGGAACCGCACATTTCACAAACTCACGGAAGGGGGCAGAGTCTACCAACTAAAAAGGCAGCAGTTGAAGTGCTAGCAATTTAGCCAAGCTAGCATTCAACCGCTGCAGCTGTGGGAACATGACTGCCAGATAGCTGTCCTTGTTGGGCACCCCTTCTCTCTGGGCTCACATTACTACCCCCTCTCTCTGGGCTCACGTTACTGCCTTCCTCTAGCTGGGTTCCATCATTGGAGCCTTCAAAACGCTGGGCATCCTCCTGGAGCATGTACCCAACACTGTGGTCAAACAGTTTGGGGGACTCCTCAGGAGGACATGGTGGGGCTAGGGAAGGAGTGACTGATGCCATTGAGCTGAGGGAAGAGGCCGCTTTGGCAGCTGCTTTGCCAGACAAAGTACCCTGAGCCTGGGTGAGAGAGGATGAGGAGGATGAGGACGGTTTGGTCATCCACTCTACCAAGTCTTGGGCATGTTGCGGCTCAACATGGCCAGCTGCCGAAAAGAAGGACAAGCGTGTCCCACGGCCACGTGCTGATAAAGATGCACCATGTCCACGACCAGCAGCACTGTTGCCTCTAGACACAGAGCCTGCTTGCCCTCTTTTATTGGCTCGTGACTGTCTGCCTCTCCTTGTTTGCTTTCCAGACATACTAATGGCCTGCAGTGAGATGTAGCTGCACAAAGGTGGGATGTATATATATATATATATATATATATATATATCTGTACTGATAATGCAGCTATCAGAATCAACTGCCTGCTGTGGTATTAGTATGAGAAAAGCAGCAATTGTCTTTTAGTTAGTTTTAGGTGAACACTGTGCAGAGGACACAGTACACTAACTGAAAATACTTGCAGCTCTCTGCCTGTGGTTTTATTATGAGAACACCACAAATTGTATTCAGGTTCCTTTAAGTGAACGCTGTGCAAAGGACAGAAGTACACTACATGAAATCAATGCAGCTCCATGCCTGTGGTTTTATTATGAGAACACCACTAACTGTATTCAGGTAAGCTTTATGTGAACGCTATGCAAAGCACACAGTACACTAAGTGAAACACTGACTGCAGGTAGCACAATCACCTGCCTGCCTGTCACACTATAGAGAATAACAGGAAAGGATCTAGCTAAACTGAATACAGTGTATAAATATACAGTGGGTACGGAAAGTATTCAGACCCCCTTAAATTTTTCACTCTTTGTTATATTGCAGCCATTTGCTAAAATCATTTAAGTTCATTTTTTTCCTCATTAATGTACACACAGCACCCCATATTGACAGAAAAACACAGAATTGTTGACATTTTTGCAGATTTATTAAAAAAGAAAAACTGAAATATCACATGGTCCTAAGTATCCAGACCCTTTGCTCAGTATTTAACAGAAGCACCCTTTTGATCTAATACAGCCATGAGTCTTTTTGGGAAAGATGCAACAAGTTTTTCACACCTGGATTTGGGGATCCTCTGCCATTCCTCCTTGCAGATCCTCTCCAGTTCTGTCAGGGTGGATGGTAAACGTTGGTGGACAGCCATTTTTAGGTTTCTCCAGAGATGCTCAATTGGGTTTAAGTCAGGGCTCTGGCTGGGCCATTCAAGAACAGTCATGGAGTTGTTGTGAAGCCCCTCCTTCGTTATTTTAGCTGTGTGCTTAGGGTCATTGTCTTGTTGGAAGGTAAACCTTCGGCCCAGTCTGAGGTCCTGAGCACTCTGGAGAAGATTTTCGTCCAGGATATCCCTGTACTTGGCTGCATTCATCTTTCCCTCGATTGCAACCAGTCGTCCTGTCCCTGCAGCTGAAAAACACCCCCACAGCATGATGCTGCCACCACCATACTTCACTGTTAAGACTGTATTGGACAGGTGATGAGCAGTGCCTGGTTTTCTCCACACATACCGCTTATAATTAAGGCCAAAAAGTTCTATATTGGTCTCATCAGACCAGAGAATATTATTTCTCACCATCTTGGAGTCCTTCAGGTGTTTTTTAGCAAACTCCATGCGGGCTTTCATGTGTCTTGCACTGAGGAGAGGCTTCCGTCGGGCCACTCTGCCATAAAGCCCCGACTGATGGAGGGCTGCAGTGATGGTTGACTTTCTACAACTTTCTCCCATCTCCTGACTGCATCTCTGGAGCTCAGCCACAGTGGTCTTTGGGTTCTTCTTTACCTCTCTCACCAAGGCTCTTCTCCCCCGATAGCTCAGTTTGGCCAGACGGCCAGCTCTAGGAAGGGTTCTGGTCATCCCAAACGTCTTCCATTTAAGGATTATGGAGGCCACTGTGCTCCTAGGAACCTTAACTGCAGCAGAAATTTTTTGTAACCTTGGCCAGATCTGTGCCTTGCCACAATTCTGTCTCTGAGCTCTTCAGGCAGTTCCTTTGACCTCTTGATTCTCATTTGCTCTGACATGCACTGTGAGCTGTAAGGTCTTATATAGACAGGTGTCTGGCTTTTTTAATCAAGTCCAATCAGTATAATCAAACACAGCTGGACTCAAATGAAGATGTAGAACCATCTCAAGGATGATCAGAAGAAATGGACAGCACCTAAATTAAATATATGATTGTCACAGCAAAGGGTCTGAATACTTAGGACCATGTGATATTTCAAATTTTCTTTTTTAATAAATCTGCAAAAATGTCAACAATTCAGTGCTGTGTGTACATTAATGAGGAAAAAAATGAACTTAAATGATTTTAGCAAATGGCTGCAATATAACAAAGAGTGAAAAATTTAAGGGGGTCTGAATACTTTCGGTACCCACTGTATATACAACACCTAGGATGCATATATATCCTATACACACTGTAACTGCAGCTAACTGACTCGCCTGCCTGCTCTATCTAACTCAATATAAATGACACTGTCTCTCTCTCTGTAAGCTCTCTCTTTAACCAACGCCAAAACACTACACAAGGCCACCAGGCCAGCGGCCTTATATAGTGTGGGGCGTGTACCTACTCATCTGAGCCATGATTGGCCAATTACGGCTCTCCGTTCTTACTGCGCTGTGATTGGCTAAAGCATGCGGGTCATAGTGCATGCTTGGCCAATCATCAGCCAGCAATGCACTGCGATGCCGCAGTGAACTATGGCCCGTGACGCGCCACTCGAATTTGGCGCGAACGGCCCATAATGTTCGAAATTCGGCGAACAGCCGAACAGCCGATGTTCAAATCGAACATGGGTTCGACTCGAACTCGAAGCTCATCCCTACCCATCATTGTCAGTGTAAACACAAAAAATAACCTTTTTTTTTTTTATAACATTGATATAAGAAGCCACACATTTTTGAGTACAAAAGCTTTTACTCCTTGCACATTTTAAATGTGCGTATTTTTTTTCAATATAAAATACAATTTTTTTTTGGGATAAAACGCATGAACAGGCATTTTTTAAAACAAGTTCAACATGTACAATTTTTAAAATTGTAAAAATTTGTAAAAAATGAAATTAACATTATAAAAACAAAAGAAAAATAAAGCAATTTTTTGAATATTTAAATCCTCCCAAGAACATCCATGATGTTCTTGAGCTTTTGCTCCACTCGCTTTGTATTTTCCCTGATTTGTAGCAAGTCTCCCTTCATCTTTTCCTAGTCACGACAGCACACCATTATGTCCTGTAACAAGATCTGGGCACTGTGACTTGTGAAAGGGGTAGTGAAAGGGGTAGGTTCTTGGTCCACAAGCAGAACATCACCTAAAATTTTAAAACACACCATGTATTATAAATATGCAGGCCTACATCTATTACCTGAATCTGTGGTGTATGACACTGACCTGTAGTGGTGCCAGTTTCCACCACTTCCTCCACTTCTCCTTCCTCAACATTCCGCGGTTGTGGGTCTCTTGCAGGTGAGGGGTTCCTAGGTTCCCGTCTAGAAGCTCTTTGAAGCCCTATGAGATTGAAACCAAAGGAATACTTGAGTAAAATTATATTTGAGGCCTGAAAGAGGAATATGAAACATTCTTTGGAAGTGTGGGACAATTGTCTGTTTTGGCAGAGTTCAAAGCTGAACACATGATTGGATCCCTTACCAAAGCAGGAACATGTATTTATTTTGCTCAAATTTCACACATGGTAACACACCAAGTATCCACTGGATCGCCTGTGTGTGACACCCTAAAAAGGTTGTTCTTGTGGCCCACACTTGTGCTACTGAGTCCAGATGTGTAACCAGCTGCTAAGCATCCTCTCCTTACATTACACTGAATCCAGGTAAATTATTTAAATACCATGTTCCAAAATCTTCTCACATAAATAGGCATAATCAAATTTAGTTAACCCTGTATCTGACAAAAACATTGTATTATTATTAGTGAGCGAATGAACGATGTTTCCTACGACAGATTAATGTGCCCACGGACATTAAAGTTGACATCTTTAACTGTACAAAAATAAAGAAAAGCACATGCAGCAACATGCAAGTATTGTAATAATAATCATAGTAACACAGGAAAATTACTTACTTTTTCCAAGAACTTTTTTAATTCTCTTGTATTGCTCCGGCTCCCTCAACTTGAGGTCAGACCACCATTTGCAGAGCTGTTCTTTCGATCTGCGCACCCCAAATTTATGGTGAAGGGTTTTCACAACTTTTCCCATTATTTTGGCCTTGAGAAGATTAGGGTTTTTGTATGGCCCATGCTTAGCGTCATAATTGTCCCTCCTCAAAATGGCCACCATCTCAACCATCTCCTTGAATGACATGTTCGATGCCTTGTATCTCCGGGATCTGCTCGTTGGTTCCTCCGGACTTTTCTCCTCAGTTGAGGTTGACACCTGCAGTGTCTCCGCCATGTTGTGTAGCACTATGACGAGTGAGAAGGGGCGGGGAAAGTACTAGAACAAACGTCAGGGGCGGGGAAAGCGTGCAGAGTTTCATGCATGCGCTATGTATATAAAGCTAATCCACATGTGTCGTAACTACGTTCAGTGTGCGGAAGAAGGAGTAAGCAACGAACGTGAGATCGAAGGTACGTAACATTTTTTTGACTTGACTCATCAGTGGATGAGATTGTGGCCTATATATGGTGAGAAAGATTAGTAGAGTTGACTGACATTAGTATTTTTGTCTTGTTTTTGACTTGCAGAAATCATGCAGGTTTTCAAGGATCCTGAATTCATGGGGGAGTTCCTGGACAGGTGGAAGAATCTTCCTGCTCTCTGGGGTACAAAAAACCCAGCAAATAAAAACAAAGATGCCAGGAAGGCAGCAATGGAGAGCCTGCTTTCATTTGTGCAGACACGGATCCCCACAGAAACCATCAAGGATGTGAATAGCAAAATTGGGACCATTAGGGGCACATATAGGACTCAGCGCAATATGGTCCTGAAATCCTTGAAGTCAGGAGCAGCAGCAGATTAAGTATATAAACCCAGTCTGTGGCACTATAGCAAATTGAGCTTTCTTGATGACCATCTGGAAGTCAGGGATTCTCTTTCAACCCTTCCCCCCAGACGTTGCTCCAGCCTTCCCTGCAGCCAACCCTCTAGCCTTCCCTGCAGCCAACCCTTCAGCCTTCCCTCCAACCCAGCTCAGACTTCTTTGGAGGAACAACCTGAGTTCCTGGATGAGCCTGATTTGGCCATATGGAGCCAGGTATAGTATTTAGCTAAAGATTTCTTGTACTAAAAGTAATGATGTAAAATAGATGTTACTATTGCTAACAATTTAATGATTGAACAAAAAGTGTTTTACATAACAATAGACAGTAGTGGCCAAAAATGATGGGGACAAGAATGAAAAATGCAGGGGTCAGAATGATTGTCTTTAATATTTATTAGCATTCAATTTGCAACTGTCATGTGGTGAAAAATGTGTGTGATTGATGAAACAAAAAATTTAACTATGTCCCTTTTTTATACACAGCCAGAGCTCAGCCAGGATGAGGGTGGAGAAACTGAGAGCCAGAAGGAGGCAGGGGTGAGTGGCAGCCATGAGGAGGCAGGGCCCAGTGGCAGACAGGAGGTGGCCAGGCCAAGCACAAGTTCACAGATGCCTCCCCTCCATATTCAACCAAAAAGGCCCAGGAGGCTTAGGCACATGGAGAAGGACACGCATGCCCTCATTAGGGAGGCTACTGCAGCCTTCAGAGAGCCCCCCACCGCTGTAGAGGGCTATGTTGCACTAATAGCAGACAAATTACCCAGAATGGAGATTGACCAACGTCTCATTAGTGAAACCATAATTTTGAAGGTCATCTGACACAATTCACGGACCTTGTGGAGGTCGCCCCCTCCTCCTCCTGCCACAAGCTCTCCTCCAGAGACACAGCCTCCGAAGAAGCGTTTAACGAAGGCTGCAGAGAAGGCTGCAGAGAAGGCTACAAGGAAGAGAAAGAAGTAATGGCCTTGCTTCTGCATGGTCTGACAGAAGGCACAGGCTGTTGTAGTTCCACAGACTGGGGACATATATCTCACTCACCTACTGCTGTTCCTGGCCTCTGGGAGTCCAGGACCAGATTGTGGTCCTAACTATATGTGCTTTTCATGATCCAAATTTTTGTTTTAAATTATTTGATGTTTGTTGTGGGGTCCAAAGGATGCACAAATTCAAGCAGGGTCTCCAGTGCTGCCTTCACCTTTAATTTGTTATGTGCCAGAATAAATGTTTTTTTGGTTTACAGTAAAAACTTGACCATGTGTTTTTATTCAAAAAGGAGAGTTTGCTAGTGAGTAGGCAGGGACATTTCAAAAATACATTTTCAAATAACAAGGGACACTAACCTCCTTGAGGGTAAATAATACTAAATAATGATGTTGTTGTAGTAACTTGACACACTAAAATAAAAAGAAAAAAGAAAATCAGTCTAAAATATCCCAAAATTAATAACCAAAAATGAAGATCTTCATTAAGATTGAAAAAATTATTTAATTTTTTTTTATGGAGATCTGGCTTACAAAAACAAAAGATTATTCATGAGATCACGAGAAATAATAAAGAAACAAGTTTGTCATAACTCTGTGTGAATTTCAGCAGCAAAAGACGTTCATTATTGTAGCATTATAAAGAAGAAAAGAATGTGCTGCATTAAACGATGCAATCATTTACAGCGTGACGAATGTGCTATCTCCATTACAAATGCTAGTTTTACCAGAACGAGCGCTCCCGTCTCATACTTGATTCTGAGCATGCACGTTTTCTTTCTCCTCGGAAAAGCATACACACGAGCGGTTTTCGCGACGAGAAAAAAAACGACAAGAAAAAATAGAGCAGGTTCTAATTTTTTTGCGGGCAGTTTTATCGTTGAGAAAACTGCTATTAAGCATACACACGACTGGTTTTCATGACCAATCTAAAAAATGGCAGTTTTCTCGTCGTGAAAAATGGTCGTGTGTACGCGGCATAATGCTTCCTTACAAGTGCTGTAAAAATACAGAAGATGGGGGATGGTATCTTATAATCTTGTTTTAGCCAGTAATAAACTGGATCGCCATTGGGTCTTTCCCAGTTACTTCTATCAAAATTCAGATGAAGAGTCCAAAATGAACAGAGGGAAGACTCTCTAGTACTCTCTACTACACTTTGTAGTTCATTTGATACTGGGTGGATATTTGCAATACTTTAGAAACAAGATGGATTAAACTATACCTTTTTATTTCTGTCAAACAACAACAAAAAAAAAACTGCAATTAAAATAGTTTTGTGATTTAAATTTAGGCTGATTTAATAATTAAAATACAAATATTTTAGACAGAAATATATTTATACAAAATCACATTCAACATTGCTGCAGCTTTAAAATAAGCAACACACCATCATCATCCCCTATTTATTTTTACTTGAGAAAAGAATTAGCACAGGGAAGTTTTGTTTCACAGAAAGCCCAATGTGTGTCCCCTATTATGACAATGTTGTGGCAAAGGTGAACATGTAAACCACATAAACACACTCAGTATCAAATGTTCTTGAGGGAAACGTTCCTGGATATTTGCCAAAATGCATGATTACTTCCAAGAAGTACATAAAGAACACTTCATCAAATCTAGCACTGTACAAGAAGCACTGAAAGCAAATCCTGCTACAGAGGTCACCACTTAAATAGTGTGTCAAGGATCTTGCAAGTGGATTTTTGGAAAGAGGAAAATTAGGAGCCTATAAAACCTAATAGTTCCCTTGCCTTCTGTATCAGTGAAGCATACATGCCTATGTGTATTACTGAGCTAATTTATTTTCTTTGCTATATTCCATTAACGCTTCAGACACTGAACTTGAGGGCTTTAATATCAGTAACACTAAATTAAAGACGCTGTATCAGCACAAGGTAGTTTGTATATATTTCAACAATGCAAAATGTACTATTTCAGTATATATGCATAATGACATTGTTAATTTCAGTTTGCACAATAGAAATCACCTTTCCAGTCTTTTCTATATGTCCTTGTGTTGGCACTGCCCACAGCGTACAGTGGACCAAACTTG
Source organism: Rana muscosa (assembly GCA_029206835.1). NCBI lineage: Eukaryota > Metazoa > Chordata > Amphibia > Anura > Ranidae > Rana > Rana muscosa. The sequence continues at coordinate 1,103,075,486 of CM055122.1, read as the reverse complement.
CAAAGGCACCTTGATATAATATATGACTTGCCCACATGTATGCAAATTAGAAATGTTTTTATGAAAATTTTAGAAACAGGTTTTAATAAGGTCACCTTCATGGGCTCGCAGAGAAGAGTATTGGGAAAATATGCATAATGCACTTGTGATGATTTGTTCATCCCACATGCATCTTCCATTCTGGTAATGAACTGGTGAATCTTTTTGCTATTTCCTTTTTCTGCCCTGTTTAGTACATACACTAAGTGATTAAGACTTTTACTCTTGTAATGACTTTAACAGAAGGTTTAGATTAAATATTTTTTCTAGCTCTCATTTCTGAGTGCTGGAGATTTTTATTTTTTTTCATATTTGAAGTCACTTTCTTACATATCTGCTTTACTGGTTATAAATTCATAGATCTGTAGTATAATTGTGCACTTCTTAATAACTGGAATTAATTACCCTTTCGAAATAAATTAAAACAAATTAGCCTCCAAATAAATTAAAGCTGCACTCTGATTGGTGGATAAGGGAAATTAACTTAACGTTATTTTTCTTTGTATTTGTTTTTCTGGTATGCGTATGTGTTTGAGTATATACAGTATCTCACAAAAGTGAAATTTTTGTAAATATTTTATTATATCTTTTCATGTGACAACACTGAAGAAATTACACTTTGATACAATGTAAAGTAGTATGTGTACAGCTTGTATAATGCCGCGTACACACGACCGTTTTTAATGACGAGAAAAATGGCATTTTTTAAAATGGTCATTAAACATTATCGTGTGTGGGCTTCAGAGCATTTTTCACGACGTGAAAAATGGCCATGAAAAAATTGGAACATGCTCTAATTTTTCTCGTAGTTTTTCATGTCGTTGTTTTTCTCATCATGAAAAACGGCAGTGTGTAGGCTTTAATGACATGAAAAAAAATGCGCATGCTCAGAATCAAGTATGAGACGGGAGCGCTCATTCTGGTAAAACTAGCATTCGTAATGGAGATAGCACATTTGTCATGCTGTAACGGACTGAAAAGCACGAGGCAGAAAAGCGCGAATCGTCTCTCACCAAACTTTACTAACACGAGATCAGCAAAAGCAGCCCAAAGGGTGGCGCCATCTGAATGGAACTTCCCCTTTATAGTGCCGTAGTACGTGTTGTCGTACATGTTGTACGTCACCGCGCTTTGCTCGAGCATTTTTTCCACGATAGTGTGTAGCCAAGGCAGGCTTGAGAAGAATCATGTCGAGAAAAACGCCATTTTTTTCAATGACATTAAAAACGGTCGTGTGTACGCGGCATAACAGTGTAAATTTGCTGTCCCCTCAAAATAACTGAACACACAGCCATTAATGTCTAAACCACTGGCAACAAAAGTGAGTACACCTCTTAGTGAAAATGTCCAAATTGGGGAGCAGGTGTGGTAAATTTGGTGTTATCGCTCTCACTCTCTCATACTGGTCACTGGAAGTTCAACATGGCACCTCATGGCAAAGAACTCTCTGAGGGTCTGAAAAAAAGAATTGTTGCTTTACATAAAGATGGCCTAGGCTATAAGAAGATAGCCAAGATCCTGAAACTAAGCTGCAGCATGTTGGCCAAGACCATACAGCAGTTTAACAGGACAGGTTCCACTCAGAACAGGCCTCGCCATGGTCAACCAAAGAAGTTAAGTGCACGTGCTCAGTGTCATATCCAGAGTTTGTCTTTGGGAAATAGACGTATGAGTGCTGTCAGCATTGCTGCAGAGGTTGAAGGGGTGGGGGGTCAGCCTGTTAGTGCTCAGACCATACACCGCACACTGCATCAAATTGGTCTGTATGGCTGTCATCCCAGAAAGAAACCTCTTCTAAAGATGATGCACAAGAAAGCCTGCAAACAGTTTGCTAAAGACAAGAAGACTAAGGACATGGATCCATGTCCTATGGTCTGATGAGACCAAGATAATTTATTTGGTTCAGATGGTGTCAAGTGTGTGTGGCGACAATCAGGTGAGGAGTACAAAGACAAGTGTGTTTTGCCTACAGTCAAGCATTGTGTTGGGAGTGTCATGGTCTGCGGCTGCATGAGTGCTGCAGACACTGGGGAGCTACAGTTCATTGAGGGAACCATGAATGCCAACATATACTGTGACATACTGAAGCAGAGCATAATCCCCTTTAGGGACAGGGCCACAGGGCAGTATTCCAACCTTATTACAACCCTAAACACACCTTCAAGACGACCACTGTGGGGCATTCTTAAACAGAAAGTGGAGGAACGCAAGGTCTCTAAGGTCTAGGTGGAGGAGCGCAAGGTATCTAACATCCACCAGCTCCATGATGTCATCATGGAGGAGTGGAAGAGGACTCCAGTGGCAACCTGTGAAGCTCTGGTGAACTCCATGCCCAAGAGGGTTAAAGCAGTGATGCAAAATAATGGTGGCCACGCAAAATATTGACACTTTTGTTGCCGGCGGTTTAGACATTAGTGGCTGTGTGTTGAGTTATTTTAAGGGGACAGCAAATTTACACTGTTATGCAAGCTGTACACTCACTACTTTACATTGTAGCAAAGTGTAATTTCTTCAGTGTTGTCACATGAAAAGATATAATAACATATTTACAAAAATGTGAGGGGTGTACTCACTTTTGTTAGATACTGTATATTATAAGCACACTATAGCACCCCTTCAAATGTGGCTCCTAGGTCTCTATCACCTATGTAAGCATTCAAACTTGGCACAATAGGGAACTTGTATATAGCATATGACAGGTGTAGTGCACTAATCCAATGCAGTTTACTTGTAAATTGGTTAGAGGGGCACAAATTTTTTATATACTGTAAATAGGTCAAAATTTATATTTATCTGTATTGTAATGGGAGTTTGGTTCTTCAGTGGCACATTTCACTAGGCAAAACATATCTAATACGAGCAAGAATAAAAAAGAATAACATGAGTTTCCCTAATATGTTCCTCAACTTAGAATGTGAACTCATGTGCTTTTATAAATATGTTATTATGTTATTTTATCATGTCATTTTATAATAATGAAACATAATAGAATATACTCTTATACTCTTGACTGTAATCTCTGTGACAAAAATGTTTCTTATCCTCACAGTCCTAAAGTTATATTTATGATTTGGACACCAGCCCCCTTTTGTGTTGATTGTGTATTGCAGGAGTTCCCTGTAGGCTTGAGTAGGAAATTCTAGGGTGTGTTCTCTGCAGGGGTTACAATTGACAACAACCAGTTCAGGGCAATACCAACTTTCAGAATATGCCTACTAAACATCATAGGGAATTAATAATACTATCTCTAGCTATAATCCATGCATACATTTCTCATGCATTATCTAGTAATTAAAAGTAATATATTTAATTAACTTTGATATAATCACAATAAGGATCAACCTCCAGAATAATTGTTGAAATATTTTAATAAAATGACATAGCCTAATGCCCTGTACACACAATAGGCATTTCCTATGGGCTAAAATCTGATGGAATTTTCTGTCAGAATTCCGTTCAAGCTGTCTTCCATCAGTTTTGCATACACACTGTCAGACTAAATTCTGACCGTCCAAAGTGCGGTGACGTAAAACACTACGATGAGCCGAGAAAAATTAAGTTCAATGCTTCCGAACATGCATCGACTTGATTCTGAGCATGCGTGGGTTTTTACTCCGACGAAGTTCCACACAGACGATCAGAATTTCCCATAGGATTTTTTTCCAGCAGAAAAATGTAAAATATGTTCTATTTTTAAAAACCTACGGAAAAAAGTCTGATGGGCCCACACACGATAGGAATTTCTGATGAAAAAATTCCATCAGACTTTTTTCATCAGAAATTCCTATCGTGTGTACAAGGCATTAGAGAATTAGCTTATATTCATTCTTCATATAGTTTATGGAGTTTTTGAGTTACATTATTGAACCCTAAAGAAAATACCACATATAATGGATTTATCAGTACAATTTACAATGATGATTTTTCCCCAGAAAACTGAAATTTTAGGTACAATTTTATTTATTTTCTTATGAGAAAAGCAAGCCATTATATTAGCCTTTAATGGCATTTAGAGACGTGGACAAAATCCATTATTTACTGTAATTTGGTTCATGTATTTTTATTATTTTCTTCTCCCTACAAAACTATGCATTTAACATTATTTAACATACTTTACCATGACTTTAGTGGTTTATGTTGAATTTGCAAATCTTGTAATGAAGAGCAATCCAATCTGCCTATTTTTAAATGCTTTGTGAAGGAGCACAACAATCTAATGGCAAAAGTAAAACAAGTCCAGTCTCCAATATAATAAATTACTCTGCACAAAGGTCTCCTTTGTCAAATCACTCCATTTACAAAGCTCTTTATTAAAGAGCAAAGCAGTCAGTAACAAGTTGAAATGTAAAATCTTCTATATAGAAAACACAACATTTTGAGCCAACCTATAGGTTGATTTTTAAGTATGGAGTATGTTGAATTTGCATTGTTGCCTCTGCATAGCATTTACATTACCACAAGACATAAAGTTTACATGTGTTGCATGTTTTTCAATGCACTGCTTTAAAAGAGACACTCTGTCAAATGAGCAGGATGAAGCTGGGGATTTTAACAGTAACTCTCTGTTTTTGGTTACCAGAAAAGTTGAATAGCAAGGGAATGACTGTTGTAGTCAATTGTTTCTAATCCTGACTGTGACTTGCTATAACTTGCATGAATGGAATGTAAAAATTCGGCCTTGGAGAACACAGGTTACATTAGAAAAGCAGTTGCTGTCATTCATTGTGAGTATAATTAAGACTGAAGTCTCACCTCTTGGTTCAGCATGGGCTTGTTGCGTGAGGTTTTTTTGGTGAGTTACAAGGGTGCTATCCAACTTGTCATATCTAATAATTTTTTCCCCTTAAGATTGATAATTTGATATATCTGTGCTGATGATGTTAAAGAGTGGATTTTCAATGCCCTCTGCTTCTGCCCTGTCTTCTTTGACTGCACAAAACAAAGAGGTCATGGGTGCATATCATTGCAAAAAGGATTTCAATGACAAGAAAAAAAAGCATTCCTTCGAATACTTCCATTGCTGAAAAATTCCAGTGTATCGTCCTCAAATGTCGCCAAAACAGAATTAGGTTAAAATTAACTCTCCCCAAAAAAAGAGAATAAATGATTAAAATAATTACAAATTGCACCATGACAAGCAAGAGCAAAATTTCGCCCACAGCCATTTGTCTGTAATTAGTTAATTAATCCTTACACAAATTATGAGCAATAACTCATCAAGCAAGGCTCACCCATCAGAAATTCAGCCGACTTGGATTTATTCTGCTTAGTTTGCTTCAGAGCCTTCTGCTGGAACTTCTGGAGGGAAATTGTTAAATGAATAAATTAGCTAAAGAACGAAGATCATCATTTATGATCCACAACTAACACAGAATTTTAAATATGGGATGGCATTGAAATGTCATTTAATTTACATCTCTGCTAAAGGGGTCAAACACTAATTGAACAACAGGAGTGGAAGGATTAAATAAAAAATGATAAGTAAAGTTAAAAGAAATGCCATGTGAAGGTCAAACTAAATACGTATGTTTACTACCACAAATAAGATGATGAAGATTTTCACATTCATTCACATCTACTATCATGTTTATATAGACTTTTGGTTATGCCATATAACTGATCTTTGAACCCATTAAACTTTCATTCTTAGTTTACAATTCTCCAAAAATAAAACAGTGGCATGCTGTATTTGTGCTTTTGCCAATAGATTTACATATCAGCTACACACTCTTTTCTGTCTTACTCAAATCCATTTGTCACCAATCCTCAAACTTGTTAATCTTCTTTAAAATGTTCAAGGAGTAGAAACAAAAATTGTATTGTATGGGACTTTTGAGGCACAACATTAATTAAAATGTAAAATTATCTTTCTTATTGCATATGTCTTCATCAAAATAAGTACACTACAACTCATATATACAGAACACAATAAAACAAAACAAATATACACGCTTCTACATTTTTTACTAATATATGTTCAATGAGAGGATAACACATCTCCATCAATGATGTTACATAAAAAAAAAAAATTAAAGGCTCAACACTTTTCCTGGACATAATCCACTTCATCAGGGACCACAAAAATAAAAATTTCTGAAATGCTGTTCTCTAAACCAAGAACGATTCCTAAATGAACAAAAATGAATTATTGATAACTATGAACGGGGAATAATGAATAATTTATGACCATGAAATGTTTAGTTCATTCCCTGTTCACGATAAAAAGAAATGTGTTTTCTTCTTTCATGTTGATCAATCATGACAAATGATAATAGTGAAATAAACATGCAGATACTATATTTAAAAAATAAATTTTCCTTAATCAAATCGGAATTGTTATAATTTTTTCAAATGGGGCATAATGTATATCATTCAGTATATATTAAAACACATTCACCAGGAAGATTCATCTGTAGTGAATGTTTGGGGAATGTAACATTCCTTTTAGTGAGCCACATTTCTAGCCATTATTATATTATTATAGGCAACTAAAATGTAAATAAACAGGGGAAAATGGGGGTACTGATATTTTTTTTATATTAGAATTATTTCTTTATAATTAGTGTTATAAAGCATTGCCAATTCTTCAATTAGAATGTTTAATTTTAGTTGACAATGTTCATTCCCATATTGATATTTATGGACTAGAAAAAACAAAGCAACTTTAGTAATAAATAACAATATTAAAATAACTGATTGATTGTAACAATCACTACTTTTCTGTTACCAACTCCTAGGGGTTGATTTACCTAAACTAGAGCATGCACAATCTGGTGCAGCTGTGCATGGTAGCCAATCAGCTTCCAACTTCAGCTTGTTCAATTAAGCTTTGACAAATAAACCTGGAAACTGATTGGTTTCTATGCAGAGCGGCACCAGATTTTGCACTCTCCAGTTTTAGTAAATCAACTCCTACAGTAAGTGTTTATAATTAGGGATGAGTTTGACTCGAACATTGGGTGTTCGCCCGTTCACCGAATTTAGAACATTATGGGACATTCACGGGAAATTTGAGCACCTGCGGAACGCTCAATAATGCACTGCGAGACCGTCAATGCACTGCGACATTGCGGTGCATTGACGGCTGCTGATTGGCCAAAGCATGCACTTGATCTGCATGCTTTGACCAACAACAGTGCGCTCTACTGTGAGAGCCATGATTGGCCAAAGGCAGGGTGCCTTTGACCAATCATGGATCAGGGGGCTAAGTCCACGCCCCACACTAAATAAGGCCGCTTACACGGTGGCCGTACATAGTGTAATGAATGAGAGCAGCAAAATGAAATTTCTAAAGGAAAACATTTCATTTAAAACTGCTTGCGGCTGACGTCAGAGGGGGCAGGGTCACCCGTTTACATCCCTGGGTGGCCAACCCTCAGCTATATAACAGCTGTCGTCATGAAAAGCCTACAGTTGGCAGGACGCCTCCAATGGAGGCAGAGTTTTTCGGGTTTTTTTTTTTCTCGGAGCATCAACGCTGTGATAAATGGACATCGTGGGACACAATTTTTTTTTTTTTTTAGTAAAGGAATTGTCCAAAACGGTCTCCTGTCGTTTTTACTTTGTTGACACTTTTTTGGGTGAATGTGTAGGGGTACAATGTACCTGATACCCATTCACATGGGGGGGCGGGATCTGGCGGCTTCCAGATTCCGATAAGCCCCCCACCCACAGACCCCCACAACTACCAGGCAAGAGTTGTGGGGAAGAGGCCCACAAGGTATTTTAGGGGGACCCCAAAGCACCCTCCCCATGTTGAGGGCATGTGGCCTGGTACAGTTCAGGAGGGATGCGCTCTATCATCTCCCCCCCTTTTCTTGCTGCCTGCCAGGTTGTGTGCTTGGATAAGGGTCTGGTATGGATTTTGGGGGGACCCCCATGCCATTTCTTTTTTATTTTGGCGCAGGGTTCTCCTTAAAATCCATACCAGACCTAAAGGGCCTTCTATGGAGTTCACTGTTAGGTTAGAATGCTTCCCCTGTTCGAGAGTTTGTCTACAAACCAAACAGGGGGGTGTTTGGCCTATCTCTACTCTTAACAGACTGTTAAATGGGGAACAAATATCCTGCTAAAGAAAAATTACCACCTCCATGAGAGCAGCGTAGGCCTTGGACGGAATAAGCACACCAAATACTACTCCATCCCAGAACATGCTAGACTGCACTGATAAAAAGCTCCAAGTGTTCTGTTGAACTGCCTAATTCCATGTAACACACTCTGCTCCTGTGACTGATACGTATGTTGCATGCTGGTCTCCCACTATTGTTTCCTTTCATTGAGATGATATGACCTGATGTAAATACTTAATTATTTCTCTATCATTAAAGCCTGGCTCCTGTCATGTACTGATGGGATGTCCACATTGCTTTACAAAATCTCTGTCTATGGCATTTCCATAATGTGCCAGTTTGAATACAGTATTAGTTCATCAGTGCTGGATCAGGGTTGCCATCATCCCTGCACTTAGTATATAATATCAAAGTATCTCTTAGAATGGGACTTTCAAAAGGCAACCAAAGATAACAAAAATATATTATAAAAATGTATTTTATTGATATCACTTTAAAAACTCCTCACATGAGGCACATATATAAAAACAAACATTGTGTCAAAATTGTTCAAGACAAAGAAGAAGTGGTGATTAGGGATGGGCTATGAGTTCGACTCGAACATTGACTGTTCGCCCGTTCGTTGAATAACGAACAATTTGGGGTGTTCGGTGCAAGTTCGAAAGCCGCGGAACACCCTTTAAAAGTCTATGGGAGAAATCAAAAATGCAAATTTTAAAGGTTAATATGCAAGTTTTTGTCATAAAAAATGTTTGGGGGCCGGGGTCCTGCCCCACGGGACATGTATCAATGCAAAAAAAGTTTTAAAAACTGATGTTTTTTCGGGAGCAGTGATTTTAATAATGCTTAAAGTGAAACAATAAAAGTGAAATATTCCTTTAAATTTCGTACCTGGGGGTGTCTATTGTATGCCTGTAAAGTAGCACATGTTTCCCGTGTTTAGAACTGTCCCTGCACAAAATGTAATTTCTAAAGGAAAAAAAGTAATTTAAAACTACTTGCGGCTATTAATAAATTGTCCGGTCTCGGCAATACAGATAAAAGTCATTGAAAAAAACGGCAGGGGTCCCAGTCCATTACCAGGCCCTTTGGGTCTGGTATGAATATTAAGGGGAACCCTGAACCAAAATTAAAAAAAAAATGTGTGGGGGTTCCCCCCAAATTCCATTACCAGGCCCTTCAGGTCTGGTATGGATATTAAGAGGAACCCTGCGCCAATTAAAAAAAGATGGTGTGGGGTCCCCCTCAAAATCCATACCAGATCCTTCAGGTCTGGTATGGATTTTAAGGGGAACCCCGCACCAAAATAAAAAAAATGGCGTGGGGTTCCCCCCAAAAATCCATACCAGACCCTTATCCGAGCACGCAACCTGGCAGGCCGCAGGAAAAGAGGGGGGGCGAGAGAGCGCCCCCCCTGAACCGTACCAGGCCACTTGCCCTCAACATGGGGAGGATGTCCCCATGTTGATGGGGACAAGGGCCTCATCCCCACAACCCTTGCTTGGTGGTTGTGGGGTTTGCGGGCGGGGGGCTTATCGGACTCTGGAAGCCCTCTTTAACAAAGGGGACTCCCAGATGCCGGCCCCAAAAAGTGACAAAAAAGGTAAAAAAAACACACACACAGCTTGGGACAAGTCATTTAATAAAAAATAAAACAAAAAATTCCAGCGCTGTAAATCTTTCTAAGACCCGGACCCGCCGCTACCAACGATACAGCCTCCTCCGAGGCTCCCAGCCGAATGACGCGCTACCTGTCTGACAGTTCTGATATAACCAAGGGCGGGGCCACCCATGATGTGGACGGGTGACCCCACTCCCTGTGACGCAACAGACGGGTAGCGCGTGCTCGGATAAGGGTCTGGTATGGATTTTTGGGGGGCTGTATCGTTCGTAGCGGCAGGTCCGGGTCGTAGAAGGATTTACAGCGCTGGATTATTTTTATTATTATTATTATAAAGGACTTGTCCCAAGCTGTGTGTGTTTTTTTTACCTTTTTTGACACTTTTTTCGGTGAAATGGTAGGGGTACAATGTACCCCATTACCAATTCACATAGGGGGGTGGCATCTGGGAGTCCCCTTTGTTAAAGGGGGCTTCCAGAGTCCGATAAGCCCACCGCCCGCAGACCCCCACAACCACCGGGCAAGGGTTGTGGGTATGAGGCCCTTGTCCCCATCAACATGGGGGCATCCTCCCCATGTTGAGGGCATGTGGCCTGGTATGGTTCAGGAGGGGGGCTGTCTCTCATCCCCCCTCTTTTCCTGTGGCCTGCCAGGTTGCGTGCTCGGATAAGGGTCTGGTATGGATTATTGGGGGGAACCCCACGCCATTTTATTTTTATTTTTTGGTGCGGGGTTCCCCTTAAAATCCATACCAGACCCTTCAGGTCTGGTATGGATTTTGAGGGGGACCTGGCGCAGGTTTCCCCTTAATATCCATACCAGACCTGAAGGGCCTGGTGATGGACTGGGGAGGAACCCCTGCCATTTTTTTCATGACTTTTATCTGTATGCCGGGATCCGACAATTCATCAATAGCTGCGAGTAGTTTTAAATGACTTTTTTTCCTTTAGAAATGACATTTTGTGCAGGGACAGTTCTAAACACGGGAAACATGCGCTACTTTACAGGCATAATATAGACACCCCCCAGGTACGAAATTTAAAGGAATATTTTAACTTTTATTGTTTCACTTTAAGCATTATTAAAATCACTGCTCCTGAAAAAATTGCAGTTTTTTTAAACTTTTTTTTGCATTGATACATGTCCCCTGGGGCAGGACTCGGGTCCCCAAACACTTTTTATGACAATAACTTGCATATTAACCTTTAAAATTAGCACTTTTGATTTTTCATGTTTGTGTCCCATAGACTTTAACGGTGTTTGCGTGTTCGAATAAATTTTTTGCCTGTTCGCATGTTCTGGTGTGAACCGAATCGGGGGGTGTTCGGCCCATCCCTAGTGGTGATACCCAAAACCATGAATGGCTGTATGAGCATAGGTTCAATAACAGCAGTACAATGAATGGGGCTATCCTGTAGCCCATTCCATGTACTGCTGTTATTGAACCTTTGAGCCCGCTAGTGCTCCTTAAGGGGCCGACGTACAGCTACAGCGATTCGTGCAGCCGTGCGAACCTGCTGCATTAAAACTGTGGCGGCTGGTCGGCAAGTGGTTAATGTGCCAGTTTTTGACAGGTTCAGGGGACTAATGAAAAGTTTCAATTAAGTAATTCCATATGGAAAGAAGTAAAGTCATGTGCATTGACTGTTAACAGGTTTAGAGTTGAGCGGACACCTGGATGTTCGGGTTCGACGGGTTCGACCGAACTTCGGTAAAAATTTCGAGTTCGGGACCGAACTTGACCCGAACTTGACCCCGAACCCAAACTATTAATGAATTGTCGGCTCCCGGCAATACATAGAAAAGTCATTGATAAAAAAAAAAAAAAGCGTTCCCCAAATCCAATTACCAGGCCCTTCAGGTCTGGTATGGATATTAAGGGGAACCCTGCCGCAAATTTAAAAAAAATGCGAGCGGTTTCCCCAAATATCCATACCAGGCCCTTCAGGTCTGGTATGGATTTTAAGGGGAACTCGACCCCAAATTTAAAAAAAATGTTATGGAGTACCCCCAAAAATCCAGACCAGACCCTTTATCCGAGCACGCAACCTGGTAGGCCGCAGGAAAAGAGGGGGGGATGAGAGAGCGCCCCCCCCCCTCCTGAACCGTACCAGGCCACATGCCCTCAACATGGGGAGGATGTCCCTATGTTGATGGGGAAAAGGGCCTCATTCCCACAACCCTTGCCCGGTGGTTGTGGGGGTCTGCGGGCGGGGAGCTTATCGGAATCTTGAAGACCCCTTTAACAAAGGGGACCCCCAGATCCCGGCCCCCCCTATGTGAATTGGTAATGGGGTACATTGTACCCCTACCATTTCACAAAGAAAGTGTAAAAAATTGTAAAAAAAAATACACAGACACCATTGGGAAAGTCCTTTATAAAAAAAAAAACAAAAAAACATTCCAGTGATGAAATCCAGTGTCCCGCGGTGATCCCGATGTCCAGCGCTGTCCAGACGAAATGTCATTGGCTGAGCCTGAGCGGACCTGATGGGGAACTTCCTCTGCAGTGTATTAAATGAATAGACCCGCCCTTTCCAAAGTTCCCCATCAGGTCCGCTCAGCCAATGATGTAGTGTAAGGCTGAGGACCTGATGCGGAACGTGAGAAGGGGCGGGTCTATTCATGTATTAAACTGTGGATGAAGTTCCCCATCAGGTCCGCCCCCTCGTATGTCAGACCCCGCCTACGTCATTGGATGAGCGGACCTGATGGGGAACTTTGGAAAGGGCGGGTCTATTCATTTAATACACTGCCGAGGAAGTTCCCCATCAGGTCCGCTCAGGCTCAGCCAATGACATTTCATTTGGACATCGCTGGACATCGGGATCGCCGCGGGACACTGGATTTCATCGCTGGAATGTTTTCTTTTATTTTTTATTTTTTATTTTTATTAAAGGACTTTCCCAATGGTGTCTGTGTATTTTTTTTACAATTTTTTACACTTTCTTTGCGAAATGGCAGGGGTACAATGTACCCCATTACCAATTCACATACACGGGGGGCGGGATCTGGGGGTCCCCTTTGTTAAAGGGGTCTTCCAGATTCCGATAAGCCCCCCGCCCGCAGACCCCCACAACCACGGGCAAGGGTTGTGGGGATGAGGCCCTTGTCCCCTTCAACATGGGGACATCCTCCCCCTTTTTTTTATTTTTTATCAATGACTTTTCTATGTATTGCCGGGAGCCGACAATTCATTCATAGCCGCGAGTGAGTTTTAAATGACTTTTTTTCCTTCAGAAATGACACTTTGTGCAAGGACAGTTCTAAGCACGGGAAACAAACGCGACTTTACAGGCATATTGCCGAACACCGGACCCGAACCCGAACATACAGTCAATTGTTCGGGTTCGGGTCCAGGACCCCAAAACCCAAAAGTTCGGTACGAACCCGAACTTTACAGTTCGGGTCCGCTCAACCCTAAACAGGTTTGTTTTTATATTCTTCTTTGCGTATGATACTTTGTTAGTTGTCTAGTCCATCAACTTCATCCAGTTAGATGATAAATCTCTATTAATTTGAGATTTATTGTATAAAATACATGCCTCATAAAGGGAACACCTGGAGGTCCCAGTGTACCACCTAGATATCCTTTTCTATTTTGATTATGTTTTGATTATATTTTGGGCACCAGTTCTCAAAAAATATATTGGGGAACTGGAGAAAGTACAGAGAAGAGCAACCAAACTGATCAGAGGCATGGAGGAGCTCAGCTATGAGGAAGGATTAGAGGAACTGAATTTATTCACTCTTGTGAAGAGGAGAATAAGGGGGATATGATCAACATGTACAAATATATAAGGGGTCCATGTAGTGAACTTGGTGTTGAGTTATTCACTTTACGGTCAACACAAAAGACAAGGGGGCACTTTTTATGTCTAGAGAAAAAAAGATTTCATCTCCAAATACGGAAAGGTTTCTGAGGTGGTTCTGGCCAGTTCAGTAGATTGCTTTAAGAAAGGCCTGGATACTTTCCTAAATGTACATAATATAACTGAGTACTAACATTTATAGGTAAAGTTGATCCAGGGTAAATCCGATTGCCTCTCGGGGGATCAAGAAGGAATTTTTTCCCCTGCTGTAGCAAATTGGATCATGCTCTGCTGTTTTTTTTTGCCTTCCTCTGGATCAACTGTGGGTATAGAATTGGGTATATGGGATTGTACGATATTTTTTATTTTATTTATTTATTTATTTAATGGTTGAACTGGATGGACCTGTGTCTTTTTTCAACCTGACTAACTATGTAACTATGTAAGTAATAAGTTGGAATGTTAAAGGATGTGATCCTCTATTAAAATAATAAAAAAAATACTTTTACACCTAAAGGCTAGGAGCATGTTACATGTTACATCCACATTTAGGGTGTAACATGTAACATGCTCCAATGCACAAATCTCCCTCTTCCATTACTCCCAGCTTTGTGACAAGGGGCGGGGGGATCGTCTTCCCTCATTCACTGTCACAGTTTGAAAACAATGCTCCTTATCCTGTGTCTAAACAATGTGTGCCAGAAGATCTTTTTTTTTTTTTTTTTGCTAAAGTATAGCTGTAATAGGTTCTGTAATAGGTTCTGTATGTAAAGCATAATGTAAGTGTGGGAAATGTGTCTACAATTCCAACTACCATCCTGTGGTGTTTGCCTGTTTGCAATTTATGGGAAAATAAAGGACTTTCGGTATCCCGGTGTGCAGCAATCCTCCTTTCTTAGTACTAGGTTCTGTATGTACACAGCAACTGTCAAATGGCAGCTGGAAATTGCTGGCAAGTGTTAGGATGCAGGGAGGAAGGAAAGGGCATACTGCACTTGCACTATGGACTTCAATAAGAGAGAAAAGACAAGCACAACCTCCATAGTGTAGTAAACAAAGTGAACAATATTTATTATTGATTAAAAATGCACTCACAAACGAGGAGTTTGTGAAAAGGAGAAAAAGTCAAAGTTGTTGAGTTTGGGGCCCGGAGCCGCTGTGGAATTCCCTTGCTTGGGTCATGAGCAGGGGGAGAGGAGCACAGGCAGAAGGGAGCCGCTGCTGCAAGGAGACAACCTGTTCAGGGATGGAAGCAGGGGCCTGGATGTAAAGGATGCCTGACACCGATGGGAGTGTGCTGGGAGATAGGAATGTGTTTGAAAGCATGTCGCTCACCTGGTGAGCAGTTGCAAGCTTTCCTTGACCCGCCCCTGTAGTGCTGCATTTATTTTCGGTGGGTAGCCAATTTTAGATAGGCTAAGAAGGGAGTAAGAAGCCTCATGCTTTGAAACATGTTCCTATCTCCCAGCGGTGTCAGGCATTCTTTCCATCTGGACTGCGGCTTCCAACAATCCCTCCGAGGTTAGTTTTCCCTGCCCCTTGCTTTTTGTTTCAGACAATGAACTTCAATTCCATTTTTGAGTGTTGGTAGCATGCCCAATGTCTACAACTGGTTAATCTTGACCCTATTTATGCTGTATATTACTGATTATGTCCACCCAGCTGGTCTAGGCCTAGCACAGCCACTGAACTTACAGGCAGTATAGTTCTTGTATTGCTAAATCAAAGATCCATTCACCACTTGTCTAGTATTCTGGGTGGCACTGCTACTGTTTATGCTGACCTTGGAGTATAATGCTTTTGTTGTCTGACCCTCTCTGTTTGGAAATTACCCAGTGTATTGGATTGATTGTGTAATCATAATTTTCGTTCTGTTTTATTTACTTGATTAATAACCCTTTCAAATAACATTATTCAAGCTAGCATTTACCAGCAGTCTTGCTTAAACCTTGATCAAGGTAGTCTTAGTACTCGGTGTTATGGAAATATTCATTGTGTTATTTGTTCTTTCTCTTTATTAACCTGTTGTGTCAGAGGGGTCAAGGCCTTTGGAAGGTTGTAGCAGAGAGCAGAGGACCCACCTTAACCAGTGACTCCTTTGAGAGTTAGAGATCCAGTATATTACTGGAGCCTTGAATTCTGGGTGATTAATATGCTCCAGCTGAAAAAATTCCCTAAAAATTTACTTTATAAATAAGCTACAAAAATCGACTAAATGTGGGGATCAGCAAAGAAGTATAATACATTGTGCTGTTAACTCAAGTGGGGATCACCTTCCCTGGGAAAAAGAGAGTACAGCGGCAGGTCTTTTCTTAAAATTCTGATTTGCAGTCAGTTTTATTTAAAAGTTTGCACTCAAAAAAAAACAAACAATGAAAATAAATCTTTGCCATCCATTTATTTATCCCACCTGCTATTGGTCACAAGTGGGAAGAAAAAACCCTGTTCGGATCCCACACTACCAGGGACTGGCTTCAGGATACCGTGTGGCATAGTCCAGATTTATCAGTATGTGCT
This sequence comes from Rana muscosa, assembly GCA_029206835.1. Classification (NCBI taxonomy): domain Eukaryota; kingdom Metazoa; phylum Chordata; class Amphibia; order Anura; family Ranidae; genus Rana; species Rana muscosa. Next base: position 1,103,059,428 of record CM055122.1, on the reverse strand, counting down.
GAGGGCCCCGGCCAGACTTTAACACTGGTCCCACTAGATCCATGCCAATTCTTTTAAAGGGCACTTCAATAATCGATAAAGGTACCGGTGGACTGAGAAAATGGGGTGATGGTGCAGAATGCAGAATACCGACACTGTGGGCAGGGGCGCCATCGGGAATTCTGGGGCCCCTTACACAGCTTCAGGCATGGGCCCCCTGAAGCAGAGAACCGGGGGCAAATTGAGAAGCGGGGGACGGGGTGCCACGATTTGAGAAGTGGGGGGGTGCTGCCGCCTCGAATTATTGAGGTCGGGGGGTTGCCATCTGGGCCCTTGGGGGACCTCTGGGCCCCTTGCAAAAAAAAAAAAAGGGGGGGTTGCCATCAGGGCCCCTGGGCCCCTTACAAAAAAAGTGGGGGTTGCCATCTGGGCCCCTGGGGACCTCCAGGCTTCTGGGCCCCTTACAAAAAAAATGTTAATAAAAAAAATAAAAAAAATAAAAAGAGAATCAGTGAATGACCAGCTATGCAGCCTGCAGAAAAGTCACGCTGAAAGACCTACTTGAGAGCTGAGATGGACCAGAAGAAGGGTGATGCAGGACCCCGGTCAGTTGAAGATTTGTTTCAGCAACGAGTGCGGCAGCGGTTGGCATTATATGGGGCTAACCCATCAGAGACCGCCATACAGGAAGCCATTAAAGACATCCAGCTGCAGGATGCCCGACAAAAGAGAGAACTAGAGCGACAAGAGAGAGAACGAGAGCGACAAAAGAGAGAACTAGAGCGGCAACATGAGTGGAGAATGGTGCAAATACGGCAATCGGGGACAACGCCTAAAGAACCAGCCGCCATGGAAGAGGAATTCAGAAGGAGGTTGCGAGAGATGCAGGGAGGAGAAGCAGGCCATCCCCCCCCCCCAACAGTTAACCAGAGCAGATGGTGTGGAGTCCCCAGCAGAAGTGCTGGCAACAGGGCAGAGTGATACCCACCTCTGCCCAGCACCGGAAACCACTGAGGAGTTTCAGGGAGCCGGGGCAGTTGGCCCCTCTCCCCAGCAACAAGCTGAGGCAGTAAAGCTTTTACTCCCAGCTGAATCACTGTCAGCAGGGCAGAATGCTACTGGCATCGGCACACTACTGCCACAGGAGCGGATATCGGTGGATGGGACTGCGGTCTCCACTCACAGCAACCCAGCAGAAGAGCTGGCAACAGAGCAGAGTGCCACGGGCCTCTGCTCTCAACTAACCGAAGAGGGAGGTCCTGTGGTATTGGATGGGACTTCAGTCCTCACTGACACAACCCCAGAAAATGGTGTGACACTGAGACAGGAGGATGTCAGCCTTGCTTTGCAAGCACTGGGAGATTGTCACCTACCACAAGTGGATGGGACTTCAGTCTCCACTTGTATACCCCAGGGAGGCCGGGCAGTCGACCCAGATCCCCAACAGCATGACGGACTGAGCCCAGTCACCCTGTCTTCTCTCCAGCAGCATAAAGGACTCCAGGGAGAAGGGCCAGTCCAGGCCTCTCCCCAGCGGCGGGTGTGTTCTCTGAGAGAGGCAGAGGTTGGCTGGGTAAGTGATTCTCTGTTTGGAGCAATTTGTTTGGGGTACTGTGTGGATGCCGGCATTGGGGGAATGGAACTATGGACTAACTTCGGAGTCAACCCGTTTGGGGTCTCCTCCTATGTTAGTTTCCTGCCGAAAGGGGAGATGTGTGACGGACCTGGCCGGGACAGAGGCTTTTGGAGGGGACTGGGTGCGGGCCTCCTGCCTTGCGACCGTGGGCCCTGGCATTTGGGGGAACGGTGCTCTTTGTGAGCTGTATGCCTGGGGACCCTTGAGGGGGTGTTGCTTTGGATTCAGGTCCATGTCCCCCCCAAGACACACAGACTCTGGGGACCCTGTATATGCCCTATTAGAGTGACTAAGTCATACTGTTGGGACGTTCACACCTTCACACTAAGGATATGCGAATACAATCACCTCCAGCCATCTGTCTGTCCTCTGTGCTAAAATGTGTGATGTTTACACTTATGATAATGGGTATTGTATAGCAGGTGAAGACCGGAGACGGGATGTCTACCCTGAACGGTCATATCTATGAGTCACCTTGGCTGGCTAAAGGATTTAGTTAATTAGCATGTTAATTTATGTTCTGGTTACTTCCTCTGTTACTGTATATAAGACTTGATTTTGGTGCTAATAAAGTCTCTCTTGGTTGAACTTACATACAGCCTGCCTGGTGTTTGTTCTGACCGACCACAAATGGATTCGAATGGCACATAGCTGTAGATTGAATCCTGGAGCACCGGATGATCCAAAAGAGCAGAGGAGTGTCGGGAGAGTGGAGCCGAGCGAGCAAAGGGGCTCGTTACACCCACTAATCTCTCTATCCCTTCTACCTTTTGGCCTCAGGACCCTTCTTTTTCCTCCCACAGACCTACTCTCCCGGGACTGTTGGGGACCCACTTTCATGACATCTGTCAAGGACTGGCCACTCTCACTACCTGACGCAACATTAACCATCAACATTTGTTTCTCAGGTTCACCAACCCCTGTGTGGTTCTTGGCCACTAAACCATCTGTGATTAATACCATATCCTCAATAGCAATGTTCCTCAAGGGGTTATTAAACACAATATTGTCATTTGGACATCTTGTCCTGTTTGCTAGGACAGTGTCTATGGAGGGACCATCTATAGGCAAGCAGTTACTCCCTATGGGACAGTCCCACAGTTTCACATCGCCCCCAGTTGTCCAACACTCCAATAACAATTGTCCTACCAACGCACATGTTCCACCGCATTTTCCCATACCAATCTCTTTAACCATTTCTGTGTCCATTGGTACCTCAACCAATAGCTCGGAGTTGTCTGACAGTGCTCCACAGTGCTTCTCATACATATTTCCGTTACAGTTACCATCACTGTTATTTCCTGTCAAAGTGTCTCCGGGCACCCCAAACTGCACCCCTCTGCGCGTAATGGACTGAATTCCCACTACCGCCACGTCCGTTCCGGGCCCTTCCTTTACATGAGGTGTAGCGGGTGAGACAGTATGTGCGCCACGTACAAACCACTGCTCGGCCGCACCTCGGACCGCACCAGCAGGAATACACCCCATCACACCCGCATACGGAGAGACTTCCACTATGTCTAATATCTCTAATTTCTCAAACAATTCCCCTGAGCGCCTTCCGCACATAACCTCCGCTGGAAGCACTCTTGAGGAGAACTGCGAGACAACCTTCCACAAAAGCAACCAACAATGCAGCAACCAATTCTCATCAACTCTGCCTAACAACGCATGTATCACCTGCGTCGACCGATTGGTAATGTGCAGTACCATGTCGCCCTTCTGCTGTGGATACACGCAGGTGTACATGGGAAAGATTCTCACCAATTCCCACAACATCTCAGAAATTTCTAGACATGCCATATCTAAACACAGAACTCTAGGAACTTTTCCTTTACCAATGATGTGGAGGGACTCATTTGCTAAGGCGTGAGAGGCCGAGACACTTAAAGAGACCTCTACCTCAGAGCCAATCGCATGTGTCACACTCATCCTCTCACTTTCAGCAACACTGAGCCCTTCCAAATCGCTATCCACTACCTCATCAATCTGACATTCAACAATACTCCTCTCTTTTGCTGTGGACAAAACCTCTGCTATGTATGCGCCCTTTTCAGATCCTTCCAACTGGAGAGGGTTAATTTCTGCAAAAGGCAACACACCCGTGTCTACTGGCCCTGCAGCCTCTCTATTTAGCATAGGAGAAATTGTGTCCACTCCACTGTTACCCACTAAGCCTTCCTTGTTTAAATGCACTTGTGGCAAAAAAAATTCAAACACAACAGGCTGCAATAACATAACTTCACCACTTTGCTCGGGTGGCGCTTCACTAAACCCATGAGGACTGTCAGCAGTGACAAACCGCAACAACTCATTATCAGTACAAGCAATTTCAAACATTTGAGTTTTACCATTTTTCTCATCACCAAGGTCAAGTACCCTCTTATCTATCAGAGCGGCACCACAGTTGTCCCAGGCAACCTCTCGCTCCAACACACAGAGCTCCCTGGAGGTTTCCAAGGACACCTCTGCAGCCTTAGATACTGTTGCCAAGGGGAATCGCATATCCTGCTTAGCGATCACCCCTACCTCATTAAGCATCACATTACCATCAGCACTCATAAACATAGCAGTTTTATAAACTCTATCAAATTGTCCTTTATCAAAACGCATGGCACCCTGCATGCCACTCAGCACACCACCCTTCCTCTCCAAAGGAATTATTTTGCCCACTAGGGCGTCTTCACAGTTGTCCTGGAAAACCACTTGCCTCACCACTGCGGGCTCCTCTGTGGTTTCCCTTGGCAACTGCACAGCACCTGTCACTAGGGAACATGGCATACCAACTGCTTCGGTCACCCCTAGCACATCCTTTCCAGCACTCCGCTGGATTACCTTAGATGTACCCAGAGTCCATATGTCCCTTTCAATTTTTGACCTCGCTGCAAGCAGGGTTTTAACCTGTGTCTCCCCACTGATCTGGGTAGCACACTGCAGCAAGTTCACTTTTTCACCTTCAGTGGACCTCCGCTCTGGGGTCACTTCCACTTCATGGTGAGCAACCACACAGTCAGCCTTTCCCATGATTTTAACAGGAACAGTCTTACCATTCTCTTTAGCATGGGTTGAAGACTTCAATTGAGGGCGTTGTCCCTTCTTTGCCATGCTCTCACAAGATGATGCCCCCTCCTGGAAACAGGGTAACATTACATCCCTCTTGGATTTTCCATCATCGCCTGCAGGCAAAGCATTAAGCCCAACAACACGATCAGCAGCTGTATTCTACAAGCTTGGACAAGAAAAGATCCCGTGGCCCAGCTGACCACATTCCAGGCATGGCACTTGGCGACTTTCTCTTGTTGCTATGGGAGACCACCTTCTCCCCGCTGATCTCTTGCAGCGCTCTCTAGACTGGACCGCTTCTAGAAAATTATCATAGTCATCTCGGTTACTATACATCCCACGGTACACCTCCTGGTACTCCTCCATCAGAAAAGGTTGCACCAACTCAACCCAGCGATTTCTGGGCCATTTTCTGTAGGAAGCAATCATCGCAAACTCATCCAAAAAGTCCTCAACACATTCAGAAGGCAACATAGGCCGTATGAAGTCAGCTGTACGGATTTCTGCTTTGTTGCCATGGGCAGCCACACCCATCTGCTCACTCTTTACACTCAGAGCAGGCTTCTCATACCTTTGCTTTGGTGAAGCCTGGGACAAAGTTCTTAACCCTTTGCACATTGATAGCTGGCCATCTTGCACCAGCGTTGCCAGGGGCAACAACATGTCCTTCCCTTTTAACTTGGTTCAGTGCAGCCAAGTGTCACCTGCACCAATCCACTGCAGACTCAGACTCTGGTGAACTCTCCATACTTGCAGTCCCCTGTGCACTCCTTGCACCAATGTTGCTAGGACCAACACCCGCTCTGTCTCTCATTTCAGCAAACATTGCTTCCTTTTCACACAGGAAAATTTTAAAGTACTGTCTCCAAGACTTTGCAAACAGCACGCTTTCACATGTAGACTTTACTCTCTGCTTGAGCTCACTTCCACAGGCACATCACCTGTATACAACACAGTCCATTAATTGAACTCCTGTGCAATGCAGTTCGCCTGGCTGCCACACACAGCTAGCAGCAGTTTACCGCAGAAAACTTTAACTTTTGATTCAGATAGGCTGTTCATCACAGTATTGCTGTTAAACACACAGTTTCTTTTTACTCACTGTTTTTGGTATGCGAGGATCTGGAACTCTTCCAAAAACTGCCCGCATTCTCCACCACTTGTAAGATTGGGGGTTGTTAGCTCTTGTGGTGGACGCGTATTTCCAGTGATGCAAGCCAGTCAGCAACTCTGTTTAAGGGCATGGTAGCCCATTTTTATTTAAAAGCACGAAAGTTCACAAACACATCTGTAGTATTCACAGGGGGGTTCCACCATTCCTGTATCTTTCATACTAACAGTAGCCTCGTAGCATTACCTTCTAGCGATCCAGGCCTTTAGCCTAGGCCTGACGGTCTGTTCCTCAGACCCACACAGTGTCCAAGAGTTTCAGCTTTCTCCTAGCTTCTCCTGGTCAGCACCTTTGTTGCTGTATCACTAACGGTGTCTGCCTCCTGCAGACATGCACCATCTTTGACTCCACTTCAGAGGATGAGAGCCCACTCGACTCTCAGGCACACAGACTTCCTCTCTATTGGGTGGAGCCCTGTTCCATAATCATCTCTGACTCCACTTCAGAGGAAGAGAGCCCACCTGGCTCTCATGCACACAGACTTCCTCTCTGTTGGGTGGAGCCCTGATCCACAATCACCTCTGAACTAAATAGCCCAAGACACAGCTGTTCCATCAGCGTGTCTTTCTTTACCAAATCTGGCATAAACCAACCCTCTTGAAGGTCGCACAAAGTCGCACCCTCACAATATATATATATTATATATATATATATATATATATATATATATATATACATCCCACCTTTGTGCAGCTACATCTCACTACAGGCCATTAGTATGTCTGGAAGGCAAACAAGGAGAGGCAGACAGTCATGAGCCAATAAAAGAGGGCATATAAAAAACAAAAGAATAGGTGTGGAAAAAGCTCATCCACTATATTGACACAGGAAAATTGCTTTGGTTTATTATTGGAATTGTCTTAATTCCCGGCTTTCAGCCGATAAGGTTTTGGGAAACTTATCAGTGCTAAATAAAATATTACTGCTTGGTTCCTCTGAATTATACTGAGCATATAGAAAAGGAGGGGGAGAAAGTAAGGAGTGTGAAGTCCTTCCAAAAAAGAATTCTTTAAAGAGGAACTCATGAAAATATAAACTTTAATATGTAAACCGCAATAATTCATTCACATGGTATTTGTAGTAACAAACAAACAGATTATTTAACCCCTCACCAATAATTTAAAATCAGACTAGTCTAAAACCTAAGAACATGGGTGGCCACCCGACCAGCCATACACACCACAATCAACCAGTTACCGACTCATCCTACTGAAATCAATCCGACGTTTTGACACCAGAAAAGTCTTCCTTCAATTTTTGGGACACTGTCCGTTATATAGTGGAAGTTTTCCAAACACACTTGATCGTTTTTGATACTTTTAGAAAGAAAAAAAGAGACCAATATCATATTCTTGCTGAACAAAAACACGTTCCGCACGTATTAGTGCATTTTCCTTGGATCATTCAAAATGTCCCTTCATTTGCATATGGGTATAAATCAAGCTGAGTAATTCATAATAGATGACTTGCTGACATGACACAAAGGAAATAGTGAATAGAGTGGTTTGATCTCACCGTTAGACGTATTCCCTGAATCGGTGTTCACTCACATCTATGTCCACCGTCAGTCAAGTAATCCCCTTGGATTGGGGAAATAACAGTAGTTACCCAGTCCATATAAATCAAAGGATATAGAGATCCCAGCTTTGGGGTTCCAGCTTGGAGTGAAATATAGTGGGTACCGTGTGTTCAGCGTTAGTCACTTGAGACCCATCGATCTAGTCAGGGCCGGCCCAAGACATTGTGCTGCCTGGGACCAAGAATGAAATGCTGCCCCCCCCCCCAAAAAAAATAATCACGCCCACCAAAAGGCCCCCACATTCATTATTTTATATCATGATAACTAAAGGGGACCCATCATGGCTCTATACATGTATAGGAGTAAAAAGAGGACCTGTCGTGGCTCTATACATGTATAAAGAGGACCTGTCATGGCTCTATACATGTATAAAGGATAATAAAGAGGACCTGTCGTGGCTCTATACATGTATAAATGAGTATAAAGAGGACCTGTCATGGCTCCATACATGTATAAAGGAGTATAAAGAGGACCTGTCATGGCTCTATACGTGCATATAGGTGTATAAAAGGACCTGTCAGGGCTCTATACATGTATATAGGAGTATAAAGGGACCTGTGCATGGCGGGCGGCCGCAATGTCTTTTGCGCAAACTAATCAATGTACGCTAATTATGTTTTTTTTGGTACCAAAAATATGTAGAAGAATACATATTGGCCTAAACTGATGAAGAAATTATTTTTTTATACATTTTTTGGATATTTATTATAGCAAAAAGTAAAAAATATTGTTTGTTTGTTTTTTTTAATTGTTGCTCGTTTGTTGTTTATAGTGCAATAAATAAAAACCGCAGAGGTGATCAAATATCACCAAAAGAAAGCTCTATTTGTGGGAAAAAAAGAACGCCAATTTTATTTGGGTACAGTGTTGCATTACCGCGCAATTGTCAGTTAAAGCGACACAGTGCCGTATCGCAAAAAATGGCCTGGTTATTAAAGGGTTTGTAAAGGTTCGTGATTTTTCACCTTAATGCATCCTATGCATTAAGGTGAAAAAACACCTGGCAATGACTGCCCCCCAGCCCCCCTGTTTTACTTACCTGAGCCCGTTCACTTGCTGTGCGCGTCCCCTGGCGTCCTCTTCTCCACGGAGTCTGGCCGTTAATTGGCTAGATTGATAGCAGTGCAGCCATTGGCTCGCGCTGCTGTCAATCACATCCAATGACCCGGGCCCTGGGGGGGCGGGAACGAGTCATACACGTTGTGTCTATGGACGCAGCGTGTATAACAGGGAGCGCGCCCGCAAGCTAACCCCCTTGGGAGAGTGCTTCCCAGAAGGGGGTTAGCTGATGCAGGGAGGAGCCAAGACAGCCGCCGAGGGACCAGAGAATCGGGGCCACTCTTTTCCAAACGCACTGCACAGTGGAGGTAAGTATAACATGTTTGTTATTTAAAAAAACAAAAAAAACAAAGCCATACAACCGCTTTAAGTGGGCAAATCTTTCCGGTTCTTAAGTGGTTAATCAGGGCTGGGCAAGGCAAGTCCCTCTCAGAGGCTCTCATGTCTCATACAACTTGTGATGTGTGTTTGTACTTACAGTTTTGCTTCAGACTCCACCACCAGATGCGGGTTGTCACCTGCCACACGTTGCGGATTGTCGGCTGCCACATGTTGCGCATGGTCACTTATGTCACCTGCCACACGTTGCGGGTTGCCACTTGCCACACGTTGCGGATTGTCACTTGCCACATCACCTGCCACACGTTGCGGATTGTCATCTGACACACGTTGCGGGTTGTCTCTTGCCACGTCACATGCCACAACATCACCTGCCACACGTTGCGCATTGTCACTTGCCACAACGTCACCTGCCACACGTTGCAGATTGTCACTTGCCACAACGTCACCTGCCACACATTGCGGATAGTCCCGTGCCACACATTGCGGATTGTCACTTGCCACGGCGTCACCTGCCACACGTTGCATATTGTCACTTGCCACAACGTCACCTGCCACACATTGCGGATAGTCCCGTGCCACACGTTGCGGATTGTCACTTGCCAAGCGTCACCTGCCACACCTTGCGTATTGTCACTTGCCACATGTTGCGGATTGTCACGACGTCACCTGTCACACGTTGCAGATTGTCACTTGCCACAACGTCACCTGCCACACGTTGCAGATTGTCACTTGCCACAACGTCACCTGCCACACGTTGCGGATTGTCATTTGCCACGGCGTCACCTGCCACACGTTGCGGATAGTCCCGTGCCACACGTTGCGGATTGTCACTTGCCAAGCGTCACCTGCCAAATGTTGCGTATTGTCACTTGCCACACGTTGCGGATTGTCACGACATCACCTGTCACACGTTGCGGGTTGTCACTTGCTGTGTCCCAGAGTGAAGGCAGGCAGCAGAGAGATGATATAATCTCTCTGCTGCCCATGGCTGCACAGTGAGGGTGAAACTGTGGTGATGCAGGGCGGCGGGGAGAGATGACATCATCACTCTGCTCCGCTGCCCGCTCACTTGCTGACTGCTCCCAACCCCCCCCCCTCTGCGAGTGCTCTGTCCGCCCCTGTCACCAACAGCAGCGGCGCCGGGCTCCTCACAGGGAGCGGTGCCTGCAGTGCTCACTCGCTGACTGCCCCCTCCCCCCGCCTGTGAGTGTCCTCACAGGCAGTGGCGCCGGTACACCGGGCTCCTCACAGGGAGCGGCGCCTGCCCATGCCTGCTCACTCGCTGACCGCCCCCCCGCCTGTGAGTGTCCTCAGCGGCGCCGGGCTCCTCACAGGCAGCGGAGCTGGCTGGCGGGCGTCAGTTTGCCGCCCCCCTAACAGTGCCGCCTGGTACCATGGTACCACCCGGTCCCATCATAGGGCCGGCCCTGGATCTAGTTGAAAGTTTATGTAATTCAACTAGAGACAGGTGTATCCCGATCAAAAACGTATTGGAGTCATTATAATTTGGCTTATTGTTATCTTGCCGTTTTGCGGAGATGAGAAGTGGAAGGTCTATTTCCAAAGGTGATTAGGTATTCGGCTGTATGGGTTGCACACCCATATTCAAACTACAGCTAGTGTGGCAGCAAGCTGCTTACATGTTTCGGTTACAAATAACCTTCATCGGAGCATGAAGAGGGCAAGCAGGCTCTGTGTCTAGAGGCAACAGTGCTGGTTGTGGACACGGTGCATCCTCATCAGCACGTGGCCGTGGGACACGTTTGTCCTTCTTTTCGGCAGCTGGCCATGTTGAGCCGCAACATGCCGAAGACTTGGTCGAGTGGATGACCATGCCGTCCTCATCCTCCCTCACACAGGCTCAGGGTACTTTGTCTGGCAAAGCAGCTGCCAACGTGGCCTCTTCCCTCGGCTCAATGGCATCAGTCACTTCTTCTCTAGCCCCACCATGTCCTCCTGAGGAGTCCCCCGAACTGTTTGACCACAGTGTTGGGTACATGCTCCAGGAGGATGCCCAGCATTTTGAAGGCTCTGATGATGGAACCAGCTAGAGGAAGGCAGTAACATAAGCCCAGAGAGAGGAGGTAGTAACGTGAGCCCAGAGAGGGGGGTGCCCAACAAGGACAGCAATCTGGCAGTCATGTTCCCCCAGCTGCAGCATACTGCCAGGTTTTCTCCTGTGATGAGGAGGGAGGGGATGATGAGGTCACTGACTCCACGTGGGTGCCTGATAGGAGAGAGGAGGAGGAGGAGGAGGAGGAAGCACATCTCCAACGAGGCAGGATGCCCTCCAGGGGCCAGCTTAAGGACAGCACACTGACTGCATCACACCGCAGAGCTCTGCATGTGCAGGGCGCTGCTGTCTCTGCGCGTTATTCCAAAAGTTCTTTGGTGTGGCCCTTTTTTGAGACGAGTGCATCAAATCGCAGCGCTGCTATTTGCAACATATGTCTCAGGCGTATATCGCGTGGCCAAAACATCACCCGCTTGAGCACCACAAGCTTGATCAGACATACAGTCAGGTCCATAAATATTGGGACATCAACACAATTCTAATCTTTTTGGCTCTATACACCACTGCAATGGATTTGAAATGAAACAAACAGTGCTTTAACTGCAGACTTTCAGCTTTAATTTGAGGGTATTTACATCCAAATCAGGTGAACGGTGTAGAAATTACAACAGTTTGTATATGTGCCTCACACTTTTTAAAGGACCAAAAGTAATGGGACAGATTAACAATCATAAATCAAACTTTCACTTTTAAATAGTTGGTTGCCAATCCTTTGCAGTCAATTACAGCCTGAAGTCTGGAATGCATAGACATCACCAGACGCTGGGTTTCATCCCTGGTGATGCTCTGCCAGGCCTCTACTGCAACTGTCTTCAGTTCCTGCTTGTTCTTGGGGCATTTTCCCTTCAGTTTTGTCTTCAGCAAGTGAAATGCATGCTCAATCGGATTCAGGTCAGGTTTCCCTTAAAAAACTCTTTGGTTTCTTTCACAGTATACTTCGGGTCATTGTCCATCTGCACTGTGAAGCGCCGTCCAATGAGTTCTGAAGAATTTGGCTGAATATGAGCAGACAATATTGCCCGAAACACTTCAGAATTCATCCTGCTGCTTTTGTCAGCAGTCACATCATCAATAAATACAAGAGAACCTGTTCCACTGGCAGCCATACATGCCCACGCCATGACACTACCACCACCATGCTTCACTGATGAGGTGGCATGCTTTGGATCATGAGCAGTTCCTTTCCTTCTCCATACTCTTCTTTTCCCATCACTCAAGTTGATCTTGGTCTCATCTGTCCATAGGATGTTGTTCCAGAACTTTGAAGGCTCTTTTAGATGTTGTTTGGCAAACTCTAATCTGGCATTTTTGTTTTTGAGGCTCACCAATGGTTTACATCTTGTGGTGAACCCTCTGTATTCACTCTGCTGAAGTCTTCTCTTGATTTTTGACTTTGACACACATACACCTACCTCCTGGAGAGTGTTCTTGATCTGGCCAACTTTTGTGAAGGGTGGTTTCTTCACCAGGGAAAGAATTCTTCGGTCATCCACCACAGTTGTTTTCTGTGGTCTTCCGGGTCTTTTGGTGTTGATGAGCTCACCGGTGCATTCTTTCTTTTTAAGGATGTTCCAAACAGGGTTTGTTTTGTTTTTGCAGCCTAATGATGGCTTGCTTCACTGATAGTGACAGCTCTTTGGATCTCAAATTGAGAGTTGACAGCAACAGATTCCAAATGCAAATAGCACACTGGAAATGAACTCTGGACCTTTTATCTGCTCCTTATAAATGGGATAATGAGGGAATAACACACATCTGACCATGGAACACCTGAGCAGCCAATTGTCCCATTACTTTTGGTCCCTTAAAAAGTTGGAGGTACATATACAAACTGTTGTAATTCCTACACCGTTCACCTGATTTGGATGTAAATACCCTCAAATTAAAGCTGAAAGTCTGCAGTTAAAGCACATCTTGTTAGTTTCATTTCAAATCCATTGTGGTGGTGTATAGAGCCAAAAAGATTAGAATTGTGTCGATGTCCCAATATTTATGGACCTGACTGTATGTCGACCTGCCATGCAGTTCGTTGGCAAGCACACCTAAAAGACCCACACCAAAGAACAAAGCGGACCTCTCCTTTTTCCTCATCAGCTGGGATCTCCAACCCCACTATACCTTCAGTCCTCTCTGAAACCTGCACTGAGAGGAATGAAGGTGTAGATTTAGGTGTGTCACAGCCAAGTACTTGCGGATAATCTGCTATTTGTACACCAACGTCAGATTGTACCAGGCAAATTTGCCTGCCCCAGCTGCTGCACTGCCAAAAGAAGTTCGCTCCCAGCAATCCACATGCCCAGCGGTTGAATGCTAGCTTGGCTAAATTGCTAGCACTTCAACTGCTGCCTTTTCAGTTGGTAGACTCTGCCCCCTTCCGTGAGTTTGTGGAATGTGCGGTTCCTCAGTGGCAGGTTCCCAAACCCCACTTTTTCTCACGGAAGGCAATTCCGGCTCTCTACCGGCATGTGGAAGGCAATGTCTTGGCCTCGCTGGACAGGGTGGTCAGCGGTAAGGTGCATATTACCGCATATTACCGCTGACTCATGGTCCAGCAGGCATGGACAGGGACGTTACCTATCTTTCACAGCACATTGGGTGACTCTGCTGGCAGCTAGGAAGGATTCAGGACAAGGTGCAGTAGTGTTGGAGGTTGTTCCGCCACCACGCCTCCAAAATGCTACTACTGGTGATTCTGACACACCTCTCTCCTCCACCCCTCCTCTTCTTCTTCCTCCATGGCCTCTTCCTGTGCTTTGTCCTCGGAACCAGCGGTGCTCCGTAGGCGTTCAAGGGGCTACGCAAGTACGCAGACCAAAAGATGCCATGCAGTGCTTGAGCTGGTGTGCTTGGGGGACAGGAGCCACACTGGGGCAGAGATTATGTCAGCTCTGCAGGGGAAGGCTCAGAGGTGGTTGACTCCACGCCAGCTTAAGCCAGGAAAGGTGGTTTGCGACAATGGCATGAACCTCCTCTCCGCCCTCCGACAGGGACAACTGACCCATGTGCCCTGTTTGGCTCACGTTTTTAACTTGGGCTGAAGCAGGCCAGGAAACTCTGTGGGCATTTCCGCCAGTCATATAATGCCAGTGCTCGGCTGGCTGACCTCCAAAAGGAATACAACCTGCCCAAGAACCGCCTAATCGGTGACATGCCCACCAGGTGGAACTCTACGTTGGCCATGCTGCAGCGGCTGCACACGCAGCAGGGGGCCATCAATGAGGATCTGTTGCAATATGGCACCAGGACAGGGTCAGGGGAGCTTGTTTTATTTTCACACGCCAGTGGGCCATGATCAGGGATGCATTCACTGTCCTGGCACCATTTGAGGAGGCCACGAGGATGGTGAGCAGTGACAGTGCATGCATCAGTGACACTGTCCCTCTTGTCCACCTGTTGGAGCACACGCTGCGTGGAATAATGGACAGGGCACTTGAGGCAGAACAGAGGGAGGAAGAGGAGGACTTCCTTACCTCTCAAGGCCCCCTTTATCCATACAGTGTACCTGCAGGCCCGCCTATCACACAGGAAGAGGAGGAGGAGGATTGTGTCAGCATGGAGGTGGAGCCTAGCACTCAGCATCAACATCAGTCTTCAAGGGCTCAATTACAGTCCCAAGAAACCCATGGACTTGTACGTGGCTGGGAGGAGGTGGCTGCGGATCATGTCGTCCTGAGTGACCCAGAGGACTCCGGACCGAATACCTCAGCAAACCTATGCTGCATGGCCTCCCTGATCCTGCAAAGCCTGCGGAAGGATCCTTGTATTCGTGCTATCAAGGAGAGGGATCATTACTGGCTGGCAACCCTCCTTGATCCACGTTACAAGGCTAAGGTTGCGGACCTTATCTTGCCGTCGCAAAGGGAGCATAGGATGAAACATATTCGGGAAGCCTTGCAGAAAGGTCTGTGCAACGCGTTCCCAGAGACTGGGAGGTTACAAATTCCTGGTCCTGGACAACGCGTTGCTGAGGCTTCGGTCAGTTAAAGAAGGTGGCCGTCTGACCGATGCGTTCAGACAATTTTTTAGTATGCAGCCCCAAGGTATGATCGCTTCCAGTAATCATCGCCAGCGTCTGGTTTACATGGTGCAGGAATACCTAGGGGCAAGATCAGACTTGGACACCTTTCCCACCGAAAATCCTCTGGGTTACTGGGTCTTGAGGATGGATCACTGGCCAGAGCTTGCACAGTATGCAATTGAGTTACTGGCCTGTCCTGCATCCAGCGTTCTTTCAGAATGCACATTCAGTGCTGCTGGAGGCTTTGTAACTGATCACAGGGTGCGCCTGTCCACCGACTCGGTCGATCGACTGACCTTCATAAAAATGAATCAGTCTTGGATCACCACCAGCTACCAAGCACCTGATGCTGATGTAACCGAGTAATTTTTTTGAAATGTCAGATCTCTTCAAGACTGCCTATGCTGATGCTGAGTGACTATCCTGTTATGCTGAGTGATTATCCTCTTCCTCCTCAATGATCATGCTGATAGATTGTAAGAACATTTTTGGTTCTGGGCATCAATTTTTCAGCCCCTGTTTAGCAGGGGCGTGTAATTACAATTTTTGCTGCAATACTTTGCAGCAGGGCTCATTTCTGCGCTCCAACTAGAGTATCTGTGAGGGGTTGCAGTGTTGTGGCATCAGCACCAGTGCCTAAGGCCCAATCTTTCTGCCCTGTTTAACAGGGGCGTGTAATTACAATTTTTGATGCAATACTTTGCAGCAGGGCTCATTCCTGCACTCCAACTAGAGTATCTGTCAGGGGTTGCAGTTTTGTGGCACCAGCACCAGTGGCTAAGGCCCAATTTTTCAGCCCCTCTTTAACAGGGGCGTGTAATAAAAATTTCTAATGCAATACTTTGCAGCAGGGCTCATTCCGGCGCTCCAACTAGAGTATCTGTGAGGGGTTGCAGTGCTGTGGCATCAGTGCCTAAGGCCCAATTTTTCTGCCCCTGTTCAACAGGGGCATGTAATTACATTCCTGTGCCCACCAAGAGTAACTGTGAGGGCTTACAGTGTTGTGGCAACACCACCACCACCACCAAGGGCTCAATTTTTCTGCCCCTGTTCAACAGGTGCATGTAATTACAATTCTTGATCTAATATTTCACAGCTGGGCCCATTCCTATACCCACCAAGAGTAACTGTGAGGGCTTACAATGTTGTGGCAACACCACCACCACCACCACAACCACCAAAGGCCCAATTTTCTACCACTGTTCAACAATGGCATGTAATTACAATTCTTGATATAATAGTTCCCAGCAGGGCCCGTTCCAGTGCCCACCAAGAGTAACTGTGAGGGCTTACAGTGTTGTGGCAACACTAACACCTAAGGGGCAAATTTCTGCAGAGTATATACGGCAGGCCCCTACTTTCAAACATCCAACTTACAAACGACTCCTACTTGCAAACGGAAGGAGACAACAGGAAGTGAAAGGAAATCTACCTCTAGGAAGGGAAATTTTCTCCTGTAAGAGTTATTATGGGAAAAACGTGTCTCCTCTCCACTGATGCTTTATCACCAATCCTTGTTTAACTAAAAACCCCAATTTTTTTTTACATTTTTTGTCATTGGGACAGAAAGTGAGGTGAAATGTTCTGAAGAGGTGCACAGACAGCAAAACATATGTTACAGGGGTGATAACCTTTCCCTATGTTTTCCAAAAAGCTTAAAAATAGATTTATTGGCTGGAGCTAGACTTTAAAAATTTACCAGTTCAAAATTACAAACATATTCTACTTAACAACAAACCTACAGTCCCTGTCTTGTTTGCACCGCCTGTATACTGCTGTTCAGAGTATCTAGGGCCTGGGGGCCTCACACCTTTCCTTTTTTAATTTGGGTGTGGGGTTCCCCTTATTATCCATACAAGACCCAAAGGGGCTGGTAATAGGCTGGGGGGTACCCATACCATTTTTCTCAATGATTTTCACCCGTATTGCCGGGACAAGACATTACATTAAAGCCGCGAGCAGTTTTAAATGACTTTTTTCCTTTAGAAATGTCATTTTGTGCAGGGACAGTTCTAAACACGGGAAACACGTGCCACTTCACAGGCATACTATAGACACCAGAAAACAAAGAAGAAGCACACCGCTCTAGGCAGAATCAGGTGCAAGGTAGATCACAGGTGCAGACCTCGGCTCACCACCGTGGAAGACGAATAAAACAAGAAATTGGTCGCACACTGGAACTCCAACTTATCTTGATGTCATCTTTATTGTCAAAAGGATCAGACAGATACAGGCAATGGTAGACCCATTTCACAAGCGATAGCTCGCTTGTGAAACGCGTCTACCATTGCCTGTATCTGTCTGATCCTTTTGCTCGCTTGTGAAACGCGTCTACCATTGCCTGTATCTGTCTGATCCTTTTGACAATAAAGATGACATCAAGATAAGTTGGAGTTCCAGTGTGCGACCAATTTCTTGTTTTATACTATAGACATCCCCCAGGTACGATATTTAAAGGAATATTTCACATTTTTTTCACTTTAAGCATCATTAAAATCACTGCTCCCGAAAAAACTGCAGTTTTAAAACTTTTTTTTTGCATTGATACATGTACCCTGGGGCAGGACCTGGGTCTCCAAACCATTTTTAGGACAATAACTTGCATATTAGCCTTTATAATTAGCACTTTTGATTTTGAACGTTCAAGTCACATAGACTTTAACGGGGTTCTAAAGTTCCCGCAAACTTTAGGTCCGTTCGCAGGTTCTGGTGCGAACCGAACCTGGGGTGTTTTCAGCTCTTCCCTACTGATTAGTAGTTATTAGGAACTTTTTAGTACTGACTCTTTCTAGGCTTTCTGTATGTTAATGGCAGAAAGGAGTGCATTGCAGCATTTAAACATGCAAGTTCCAGAATCACAGCGTACCTGTCAGGAAAGGCTTCACCCGCTGGTGGCACTGTTGGTCCTATGTATTCCAGTACTAGTGTCCACCAGCAGGTGTCCTCTTGCAGAAAGTATCTTTGATAGAGGATCTCACCTGCTGGTGGTAATGCCTGATCCATGGGCTGTAGTACCGGCGTCCACCAGCGAGTGTATTCCGGCAGTGTGGGGCAGACAGCACTTCCTCCGCTCGGCTGTCACATGAGGACAATCACTGCAGTCCTATAAATACCCGGAGAGCCCTTACATCAGCCTTTCTCGACCTTTTCAGCACAGAGGAACCCTTGAAATAACTTGCTGGCCTCAGGGAACCCCTGCTAAAAAAATAGGATTTTTATAACAGCTTACCTGTAAAATCCTTTTCTTGGAGTACATCACGGGACACAGAGCGACATAGTCATTACTAATGGGTTATATAGTTACCGTCAGGTGCTGGCACTGGCAACTTCCAAAACCGGAAGTACCCTCCCCTATATAAGCCCCTCCCATCCGGGAGCACCTCAGTTTTGTAGCAAAGCAATAAGTGTCCCCAAAGAGGGGCGGGAGCTCTGTGTCCCGTGATGTACTCCAAGAAAAGGATTTTACAGGTAAGCTGTTATAAAAATCCTATTTTCTTTTTCGTACATCACGGGACACAGAGCGACATAGTCATTACTAATGGGATGTCCTAAAGCAATGCCAAATGAGGGGGGGGATACACCATATATAAGCTGAGCGCTATCAGACATGAGGATCTTTTGCGGCCTGCAACACACTGCGCCCAAAGGCGACATCCTCCTGACTTCTAACGTCCACCTGGTAGAACCTAGTAAACGTGTGTACTGAAGACCATGTTGCGGCCTTACAGACTTGAGCCAGGGAGGCCTGGTGATGCACTGCCCATGAAGTTCCAACTGCTCTCGTGGAGTGCGCCCTAACTTTGAACGGAGGCGGTCTACTTCTCAAGCTATAGGCTTGTATTATGACCTGTCGAATCCACTTGGCTAAAGTAGATTTTGACGCTGCCTGACCCTTTCTGGGGCCTTCCGGCAGAATAAACAAAGTATCCGTTCTGCGAATCTGAGCAGTGGCTTTTAGATAAGCTTTAACTGCTCTTACTACATCCAAAGAATGCAATAACTTTTCCTCTACCGAAGTAGGCTTGGGGAAAAAAGAAGGAAGAACCACATCTTGGTTCAAATGAAAACTCGATACCACCTTAGGAAGAAAGGCTGGATGAGGACGTAACACTACTCTGTCCTTATGGATAACCAGATATGGCTCCTTACAGGACATAGCTGCTAATTCCGATACTCTTTTAGCCGAACAAATGGCTACTAGAAAAATCAATTTCCTGGTGAGAAGCACTAAGGAAATATGCTGTAATGGTTCAAATGGTTGTTTCTGTAGAACCGACAGAACCAAGTTTAGATCCCATGGACATATGGGAATATTAACCGGAGGACTAATACGCATCACTCCTTGTATAAAGGCTTTGACTAGTGAATGCGAAGCCAAGGGCCTTTGAAAAAATATTGACAAGGCCGAAATCTGACCTTTGATAGTACTCAAGGCAAGCTTCCTATCTACAGCCCATTGTAGGAAGTCCAGAATTCTACCTATTACGTATTTACGTGGATGCCATTTCTTGGCTTCACACCAGGCGATGTACGCCTTCCAGATTCTATAGTAGATCTGCCTGGATACCGGTTTCCTGGCATTGATCATGGTAGACACCACAGCATTAGAGAGCCCTCTCTTTTTTAGAATGTGGGCTTCAATAGCCAGGCCGTCAAACCTAGGGCTGGTAAGGAAGGGTGGTATATCGGTCCCTGCGAAAGCAGGTCCGGACGATGTGGGAGGGTCCAAGGACTCCCCACAGACATTTTTACGATCTCCGCGTACCATGCTCTTCGGGGCCACGCTGGAGCCACCAGAATCACTGGTTTCTTTTCTACCCTGATTCTGCGGAGTAATCGAGGTAACAATTGTGGCGGTGGGAATGCATATATCAGCTTGAACTGATCCCAAGGGAACACTAGGGCATCCGAGCCGCACGCTAGGGGATCCCTTGTCCAAGAGACAAACCTGTCCACTTTCGTGTTGAACCTGGATGCTAGCAGATCTACATCCGGTGTTCCCCACCGCTGACATATTGTCCGGAAAACCTCGGGATGAAGGGACCATTCCCCTGGGCATAATTGTTGGCGACTTAGAAAGTCCGCCTTCCAATTCTCCACCCCTGGAATGAATACCGCAGATATGGCTGGGACATATCTTTCTGCCCATCTCAGGATGTAATTTACTTCCCTTTGGGCTGCACGACTCCTGGTGCCCCCCTGACGATTGATATATGCCACTGCTGTGGCATTGTCTGACTGAACTCTGACAGGGGACCCTTGGAGTTTGGATGTCCATGCTACTAGGGCATACCGGGCTGCTCGTATCTCTAAGAGATTGATGGGCAGGGCCTTTTCCGCATCCGACCATCTGCCCTGGAGAGACCATTGCTCCAGTACTGCTCCCCAGCCTAAAAGGCTGGCATCTGTAGTGACCACCTTCCAGGAAATCGGACTGAAGGATTTCCCTCTTTCCAGATTCCGGGGAACCAACCACCAACGGAGGCTTCTGCGAACGGAAGGGGACAAGGACATTGGTACGTCCAGAGCCTGAACTTTTTTGTTCCAGGCTGACAGTATGGCCCTTTGCAACTTCCTTGAATGGAATTGACCGTAGGGTACTGCTTCGAATGATGCCACCATTTTTCCCAGCAGCCTCATGCACAGGCGTATGGATGGCTGTCTTTTTGAACCCACTAAGTGGATCAAATCTCTCAAAGACGACCCCTTTTCTCGAGGCAAGAAAATTTTTCTCTGGTCTGAATCCAGCCTTAGCCCCAAGTATTCCAGACTTTTGACTGGTTCTAGGGCTGACTTGTCTCGGTTGATAATCCAACCGTGATATTCCAGATACTTGATTGTCTCGTGAACAACCACTTCTAGTTTTTCCACTGAGTGGTCTATCAGCAACAAGTCGTCTAGATATGCCATTATCGTTACACCTCGTGTTCTTAGATTGGCCAATAATGGGGCCAGAATTTTTGTGAACACTCTTGGTGCTGTGGCCAGACCGAAGGGTAAGGCTCTGAACTGAAAATGGCGCCCTTCTATCGCAAAGCGTAGAAATTTTTGGTGGGCTGGAAAGATGGGGATGTGCAAATACGCATCTTTGATGTCGATCGAGGCTAACCATTCCTCCCCTTGTAGGGCAGTGGCTACCGATCGGATCGACTCCATCCGGAAAGTCCTGATATGCAGGAATTTGTTTAGCCCTTTTAGATTTAATATGGGCCTCACGTCCCCGTTTGGCTTCGGAACTGTAAAGAGGTTTGAGTAAAACCCGAACCCCCATTCTTCCAGGGGGACCTCTATAATTACTGCTTGAAGCAATAATTGTTCCAGTGCCAACAGGAGGGATCCTCTCTTCTGGGGATCCCTTGGCACGTTCGACCTTATAAAGCGGGAAGGAGGGGAGTTTTTTAACTCCAATTTGTATCCCAGATTTACTGCGGAGAGCACCCATCTGTCTCGGATCGTGTCCCGCCAGGTTTCTGTGAACAACTGAAGTCTTCCCCCCACCCGATTGGGTGGGGGCAACCCTTCATGCATTT
The DNA here is from genome assembly GCA_029206835.1 of Rana muscosa. Taxonomy (NCBI): domain Eukaryota; kingdom Metazoa; phylum Chordata; class Amphibia; order Anura; family Ranidae; genus Rana; species Rana muscosa. Next base: position 1,103,037,977 of record CM055122.1, on the reverse strand, counting down.
GACTTTGGGGGAGGTTTTGTACCTCTCCTGCTCCAGGGCTTCTTGTTACCCTGCAACTGTCCCTGATTTTTACCTCCGGGATTTGACCGGGGAGGCCGTCGGAACTGTTTCACAGCCGATGTCCTAGGGACTGGAGAAGCCGGCCTCTTAAAAGAGGGACCTCTAACTCTATTTTTGACCGGCAAGAGTGTACTTTTACCGCTGGAAATTCTCTGGATATACTTGTCCAGGTCTTCCCCGAATAAACGCTCCCCATGAAATGGGAAGCTGACCAGCAATTTTTTACAGGGAGCTTCAGCAGACCAGTTTTTGAGCCATAGAAGCCTGCGCATATGTACTACAGACAGCGTAAGGCGGGAGGCCTGATGGATTGAATCCTTTATAGCGTCCACCGCAAAGCATAAGGCTCTAGGTAGATCAGCTAGAGCAAGCGCCTGCTGATCTGGCACGTCCCTTAAGACCTGTTTCAACTGATCCTTCACTGCTTGGCAGACCCCTATAGCTGCCACTGCTGGTTGTGTCACCAATCCTGCTGTAGAAAAAGCAGATTTCAATAAGGACTCCAATTTTTTATCTATTGGGTCCTTGAACATTTGGACATTTTCCACCGGACATGTCAGTGATTTATTCACACAAGAGATGGCTGCGTCCACTGTAGGGACCTTCCATTTTCTGACGAACTTATCCTCCATAGGATAGACCACCGGAAATCTCTTGGGGGGAGTAAATATTTTGTCAGGATGCTCCCAATCCTGGTAAATGAGCCCCTCCAATAAAGGATGGATCGGGAAAGAACAAACAGTCTGGGGAGCTTTTAGCGACCCCAACGAGGAGACAGAAGAGGAGGATGGCTCCGCAAGTGGCATTTTAAATGCTGATCGGACCATATTAGTCAGGGACTGAACCCATAACCTCTCAGCATGTGATGCTGAGAACGGCTCCTCCACTGTTGATTCCTCTACAACCGAATCAACCTCATCCTGATCCCCCTCAGGTAGGTCGACCTCTGTATGGGACTGTTGCTCTGTTAACAGGCACTCTGAGGGAGGAGACGGTGATCGAGCGCTTTTCTCCTGTGACAGGGAAGCAGCAATTAGTGCTGACAATCTCTCTTCCAGCCCTCCCAGAGCTGAGGAAAAAACCTCCTCTGTTACATACACAGGAGCAGGTGAACTGGGGACAGCCACAGTACCAGGTACTCCTGGGGGTGCCCTACGGTCACTAACCTCTGATTCTTCAGGGGAGACTGGTGCAGCCAAAGCATGCCCAAGATCCTCAGAGCCCGATGGAGACCCCCTATTCCTCCTGGAATTTCTAGTCCCGGAGTTTTTAGACGGCATATTCCTAAGCCACAAAGCTGAGGTATTCCAGCCGAAAATACACCAGTTACTGATAATAGTCTAGCATAAATGCTGCTATAATAAACAGTTGGTGTCTACTAATGTGCCTTTCTAGGGGATGCCTGTATCAACCGCTTGCTGTATGCCTTTAAATGTTGTCAGCTCTGTCTCTGTACTTCATAGCCAGCTTACTGCAATAATGTGGCTTTTTAAAACCTGCTGGGACGCCCGCACATGCGCAGAAGCGCTGCGGCGCGCACAGAGCGTCATCCCCCAGGCCCCGCCCCTTTTTCCGGCCACCTCTATATATAGAGGCGCGTGCACGCGCACGCGCGCGGCCACGTGCGCCTCGGCGCTAATTTTCAAACATGGAAACCAGGGACAGGAGCCAGGGCCCCCTTTGCCGCAGGCCGGGGGATAGACGAACACTGCAACATGGCAGAGGAAACAGTTTCCTGTAGGAGAACTCACCAGCTGCCTGGACTTTGCTCTCTGAGAAGAAACTAGTCCATATGACAAGAAAAACATTCCACAGCGGCCTCTAGTGGACAAACACAGGTACCGCAGTTTAATATACTAAACATATATATAAAAAAACATTCTTTTTTTTTTTTTTTTTTCTTGACCACTATTAAAAATTATTACATTTTTTTAGTAGTTACAGGCATGCACAGATATTAGCGGGAATACTGTTAGGTAACAGACAGAAAGACAAATTAGGCTTGGGGGTCCCCCAATAGAACCAAGTTCCTGGGGGCCCCCACTTACCTGTTCCCCGCCGCAGGACTTTGTTTGGTCCACAAAAGCCCAAACTTCACCTATCACGGCAGGCATTGTAATCAAACCTTCAGGGACCGGGTTCCCAAGGATTCCACTCCCCTGGACCTGTATAGCACCCTGCACAGAAAACATCTTGGTCGTGGGTATGACCAGAGCTCTGGATCCCAGGGTCCAGCTCTCCTAAGAGAAGCATTACAGGCAGAACCTTGCTCTTCTCTGCAAGGCCCGGGTACCGACCGTTTAGCTATGAAGCTTTTTTGGTCGGATCCGGAATAGCTTACTGAGGCCCAAAAGAACCTGTACGCAAGCTCAGTGAAAAACACATGTTTCTTCTTGGCCAACACCTTAGACACTGGCAAAAAACTGAGGTGCTCCCGGATGGGAGGGGCTTATATAGGGGAGGGTACTTCCGGTTTTGGAAGTTGCCAGTGCCAGCACCTGACGGTAACTATATAACCCATTAGTAATGACTATGTCGCTCTGTGTCCCGTGATGTACGAAAAAGAAACTACTATAACTACAACTCATGGTACATTAGTGTGATGGTCAGTGGGAAGAATGCTCCTTACACTTGTGGACATTGGGAAGAATCAGCTCCTTACATATAGCTATAGCTAAAAAGATCAATGGTGTCATTGGGAACTTATCTAAAAGGCAGAAATTGCTCATTGCTCAAGGAACCCCTAGCACCCTCTTGAGGAACCTTAGAGCTCCATGGAACCCTGTTTGAGAAACCCTGCCTTACATGCTTGCCTTGGTATCTCTCTCCTTGGGCCCTGACCTCGCTGCCTATATTCTGACCTTGAGCCTGTACCTCACCTCACCTGATCCGATCCAATCCCCATCCTGAGCCCCATCCTGAGCCTACCCATCCGTCCTCTCCCCTTCTTGTTTATTCCCTGTCCTCATCTGCTGACTCCCCGTGTACCTTGGCCTGGCTATGTTTATGCTTCTGGAACACCCCTTTGTCAATCTCCTGATCTGCTGTGTATGACCCTGGCCTGGCTTACGTTCGAGATTCTGGTACTGCCCTTTGCTGTATATATTATTTGTTGTTTGTGGGTTGTTTGGTTGGTTTTGCACTGTTTGTATTTATTTATATATCACCTATCTTAATAAACATCATTATAATTCACTTTACATGCGTTTTTGGTTCTCTCTGTGCAGTTCACACAGTCTGGTCAACTAATTCCCTGACAGTAGACCAAGGCCATCCCTGATCAGAAGTGGCTGCACAGAAAAACCATTTTGGTTTAGTGTGTTTTGCTAAAACATGAATGCCAATAAGGTTGTTTATTATGCTCTGCTGGCATCAGAGAGTAGTGAATACTGCTGCCAGGCATTGAAAGAGTGGACCAGTGATCAGCTGCTAGGGAGTATTAGTTTAATTCACTCCCTGGTTGATCCGGGCTTAATGCCATTTGGGGAAGTTAAGCCCTTAATTCAAATGTGTACTGAGCTAGCCCTGTCCTGTGTTCCAGAGGGCCGTGATGATTACATTCCCCCTTTCAGTTTTGATCAGGTGGAGTCCCTAGTATGGCTGTTGGAGGATGACTCTGCATACATTTTTGAGCACTATTCGGCCTGTTCAAAACAGTTATTAAAAGATTGTATTTGTGCAGTGCAGTCTCTGATTAAGCAGGGTGTGTGCGAACCAACTTTTGTTCAGCCTGTGCTTCAGGCATAGTCTGATCTCCTGTATTTAGCCAAGCCACAACAATCCAGCCCTGCCATTAGTTACCTGCCTTCCCAAGTATCTATCTCTCTGTCGCCCATGGCAACCTTAGCTACAGCCCAGTATACCCAGCTTCCCACCAAGTACTATTACCCAGTCTCTACTTGCCGCACTTATCCTGCCTTCAATCCACCTGCCTCTTCCCTTCCTCTTGTAACAATCCCACAAAAATCTCCTCCAGCCTCTGCCCCCATATCTCCGCCGTATTCCAGCCCTTCTTTTTGCCCAATTACTTCCTTTTCTTACATTCCTCCAGTTATTTATAAATCTGCAGTGGCTAAGTAAAAAAGGAAGCTAAAGTTTTTTCCAACCAAAACGATCTTGCCATTAACCCAACCTGCCTCCACACCCACCAATCTGTTCCAGCCCCAAGTGCCAGTGTCCTGGCCTGAAGAGCCAGTGCCAGTGTTCCAGCCTGAGGTGCCAGTGTTCCTGCCTGAGGTGCCAGTGTTCCAGCCCGAGGTGCCAGTGTTCCAGCCTGAAGAGCCAGTGCCAGCATTCCAGCCTGAAGAGCTAGAGCCAGCGTCCCGGCCTGAGGTTGTGGTGCCCATTTCCCGGCCTGAGGTTGTGGTTCCCGTTTCCCAGCCTGCAAGGCCTCTGTCTGCTGCCCAGCCTGATGAGCTTCTGTCTGCTGCCCAGCCTGATGAGCTTCTGTCTGTTGCCCAGCATGAGGTGTTCCTGCCTGCTGCCCAGCCTGAGGTGTTCCTGCCTGCTGCCCAGCCTGAGGTGTTCCTGTCTGCTGCCCCCTGTCTGCCCGGATGTGCCCGCAGTCCTCTTGGACGTGCCCCTGGTCCAGTTTAAAGTGCCTGAAGACCAGTCTGAAGTACCCTCATCCTTTGCGCTAATCAATGCCATAGACTATGGACAATTAAGACTGGTTGGAGCGTTTGGAGGCTGCTCCTTTAGGGGGGGTACTGTCAGGAAAGGCTTCACCCGCTGATGGCGCTGTTGGTCCTATGGATTGCAGTACTAGTGTCCACCAGCAGGTGTCCTCTTGCAGCCAGTATCTTTGATAGAGGATCTCACCTGCTGGTGGTAATGCCTGATCCATGGGCCATAGTACCGGCGTCCACCAGCGGGTGTATTCCGGCAGTGTGGGGCAGGCAGCACTTCCTCCGCTCAGCTGTCACATGAGGACAATCACTGCAGTCCTATAAATACCCGGCGAACCCTTACATGCTCGCCTTGGTATCTCTCTCCTTGAGCCCTGATCTCGCTGCCTGTATTCTGACCTTGAGCCTGTACCTCACCTGACCTGACCTGACCTGATCTGATCCGATCCGATCCCCATCCTGAGCCCCATCCTGAGCCTATCCATCCGGCCTCTCCCTGTCTTGTTTGTTCCCTGTCCTCATCTGCTGACTCCCTGTGTATGACCTTGGCCTGGCTACGTTTATGCTTCTGGAACACACCTTTGTCAATCTCCTGAACTGCTGTGTATGATCCTGGCCTGGCTTACGTTCAAGATTCTGGTACTGCCCTTTGCTGTATATATTATTTGTTGTTTGTGGGTTGTTTGGTTGGTTTTGCACTGTTTGTATTTATATATCACCTATCTTAATAAACATCATTATAATTCACTTTACATGCATTTTTGGTTCTCTCTGTGCAGTCCACACAGTCTGGTCAACTAATTCCCTGACAGTACCTACAAAAATGATTAGGAATGGCAGGTATATTGCAGTAATGCATGGATAAAAAAAAGGTATGAGCAGGAAGGATGTTTTTCCTGTATGCATGTCAAGGTTTCATTTGATGTGGAGTGTTGAGCAACAGAGCATTTGTACCCCAAGCAGCTTTTATATAGTAGACTGGTTGCTCTCTTTGGGAGTGCTGAACATTTAAATAAAAGGTGCCTTAGCACCTGATTTGGCGATTAGTCAAGGCCAGCATTATAAATTTAAAATGTAAAATTTCTGCAATGCTTTGCTATAACCTTCCCGTACTCTATCCAAAATGAAAAAAAAGTGTTGCCTATAGTTCTACTTTAAGCACAAATTTCTGATAATTTTATGGAGAGGACTAAGAAGATATAACCATGTGAATGGTGCAACAGAAAACATATAGCACAGTGAGGAAGGTTTGTGGTCCAGGATGATAGGACAGTCAAAATTAGAATCACCGCCCCCCCCCCCCCCAGTTGCGGAATGCCGATCGCCCGCATACCGGAAGCAGTACGGCCGCTTTATGTGGGCGCTAGTTTAATTTGCATCTCTGCACAGTCCGCCCCATAAGACTAAAGCCCTGTACACATGATCGGATATCCTATGGATTCTAATCCGATGGATTTTTCCATCGGAAATCCGATGAAACTGAAAACCGACCGCACCAAAACGACGTGACGTACACCACGTACGACGGCACTATAAAGGGGAAGTTCAAATTGAATGGCGCCACCCTTTGGGCTGCTTTTGCTGATTTCGTGTTACCGCGTGTTAGTTTGGTGAGAGCCGATTCGCGCTTTTCAGTCTCCGTGCTTTTCAGATCGTTTTCGGGTGTTCAGTTTGTGCTTGTGGGTTTGTATTTGTCATTCAGTGCATGCAGTCAGGTGGTTACTGTTTTGCAGTGCCTTCTTGGCCGTTCGTTACTGTTTTTCAGGTCATTCTTCTCAGGCCTTGCTGTTCCTCGTTGCGTTCCGTTTGAGTTCGTTCTGACCAGCCGACTGGTTTAAAGCCATGTTTGAAGTACGTTCTCGTCGTAGAGCTCGTGCTGGCTATGGACTTGGTGTTGTGGTTAACACTGTAACCCGAGTTCAGTCCATGAACAGGGTGAGGAGGAGTTCATGGACCAAGAATTGGTTGCTCCAGCGGGACCAATTATCTCATATGTCTCTGCTGCGGGAAATCCAGGAGAATAATCCTGATGATTTCAGGAATTATCTCCGGATGACGGACCCTGTTTTTCACCGTCTGTTGGATTTGCTGTCCCCCTATATCACGAGGCAGGACACTGTGATGCGCCAGGCGATCACTGCCGAGCAGAGGCTTATTGCCACGTTGAGATACCTGGTGACTGGGAGAAGCTTGCAGGACCTCAAGTTCTCAACAGGTATCTCCCCCCAGGCTCTTGGGATCATTATCCCTGAAACGTGTTCTGCCATCATACAAGTCATGCAGAAGGACTATATTAAGGTAATTTTTATCCTTTAACATCACATTAGATGTTTTAATGGTTTGCTAAAGTATTGTATTTCTTTTATCCTTCCCAAATTGCCATGATTGTAAGATTCTGGGAATGTCCCCTTTCTCCCCATGCATGTTTTTTCTTTTATATTGTGTTTTTTTGGCCTACATGCCTATTTCCCTTCACTAACCTCTCCTGCATGCTATCCTGGGCCCATATACACCTAGCTTAGTCTGTTCTTTAATGATCTTTTTCTCTGCGCCATTGCACATTTGAACCCCCCCCCCTCCCCTAAAATGTGTCATAACGTTTTTTTGCACATTCAAGGTCAGCAGAGTGGTAGAGCCTTTTGTTGCGGGGCACAAAATATTCTTAAACAACATCCCCCCCTTATAATTTGTTCCAATGGCCCATCAGCGGGTGGTGAGTCATCTGATAAGTGGGCCTTCTATTTTTGTGTTTAAGTACTCCTAATAAATGTTATACTGACGTTGGCCAAGAATGTATTTGGGTAATCTGCTTGCAATGTAATGTGCAAAAGTACAAATTTCTTCTTTTTGTTTGACTCCACAGTTCCCTTCCTCACCAAAGGAATGGCAGACTGTGGCCTCCCAATTTGCCCAGCGGTAGGACTTCCCCAACTGTGGAGGGGCAATTGATGGGAAGCACGTCCACATAGTGCCGCCATCCCGTTCGGCCTCGTACTATTATAACTATAAAGGTTTTAATAGTATAGTGTTAATGGCGGTGGTGTCGGCACGCTATGAGTTCCTGTATGTGGACGTGGGGAAGAACGTCCGGATGTCCGATGGCGGAGTGTTCGCTCAGATGGAGTTCGCTCACCGTCTGCAGTCTGGGGGCCTGGAACTGCCTCCAGATGCAGACAACATGTTCCCCTTAAAATACATACTAGACCTGAAGGGTCTGGTATGGATATTTGGGGGGAACCCCACGTCATTTTTTTTTTGATGCAGAGTTCCCCTTAATATCAATATCAGAAATGACATTTTGTGCAGGGACAGTTCTAAGTAAGGGAAACAGGCGCGACTTTACAGGCATACTATACACCCCCCCCAGGTACGAAATTTAAAGGAATATTACACTTTTATTGTTTCACTTTAAGCATTATTAAAATCGCTGCTCCCGAAAAAACTGACGTTTTTAAAACTTTTTTTTGTATTGATACATGTCCCCTGGGGCAGGACCCGGGTCCCCAAACACTTTTTATGACAATAACTTGCATATAAGCCTTTAAAATTAGCACTTTAGATTTCTCCCATAGACTTTTACAGGGCGTTCCGCGGCTTTTCGAATTTGCCGCTAACACCCCAAATTGTTCGCTGTTCGGCAAACATGCGAACAGGCAATGTTCGAGTCGAACATGAGTTCGACTCGAACTTGAAGCTCATCCCTATTAACAAGTAATGTGAAGATTCTGATGATTCTGATTTTAGGTGGGTAAATGAGCAGAGTTCATTATCAATAGTAATGGATTTCAAATTGGTAAGAATATGTGATTTCCAAATGACATATAGGCTTCTGTCTCTAAAGGACTGGATTAAAATGGGGGTCACCCAAATATGAGGCTATGTTAAATGTATCTTTATAACAAAGCCAGGAATTAGCTACTACCATATGTAAAGTATATATCTCACGTGGGAGGACCGACTTGGACCATAATAATCCTTGTAAGTGAAAAGGGTAGATAGAATAAGTTTCGAAAGAGAGCCATGGGACATAGTTATTTGGGGTATACCATTGTGCTAACTGTGTAAACCTTGCAGAAAGGTAATATAACCATAGGTTGGAGAGGCTCAGGCCTCCAATAAGTTGAGGTCTATACATAAGTTCCCAAACCTAGGTTTTTTATTAGACCATATAAATTTGTTAAAGTCTCTTTCAAGGGAGCCCAGGGAGGTTTTGGAGATCTTACCCCATCATATAAATCACTTTTTCAAGCTAATTATCCACCAATTATTTTACATATTAGATCCTTGCTAAATCTAGGTTCTTCTTACCACATCACATTTCTTGGTAGAGTTGTGGCAATAAAATGGCTATATTACCTAATCTTTTGTTTTAGAGCATTGCCACTGATAATCCCCCAAATCTCCCTAGAATCCTTTTAAGACTCATTTCATTATATACAAGATGGTTCCGCAGTAGGGGTAATTTGGAAACACTGAAATATAATTATTAAAAATGCTAATATAGCAGTTGTAATTAATTTGCTGGTGATGTTGCATATAACCTTATTACAGCTTTTAGTGAAAATTACCTTTATCGGATGACCCACAAGCATGACCCATTTTCACAGATGATCATCTGTTCATATATTTCAGTATTTATTTTAAACTGTAATAACCTAGGTTGAATTGGGTAATTGATGTGAACATACCTTTAATACCAAAAGCCATTCATTTAGGTTATTGCAAGTGGAATGTAAGTGAGGACAAAAGAAACATGAAGCCTTACATATACGTAATAGGCAAAATCTTTCTTTTGTAGGTATTTCTCTGCTGAGGACCATTTCAGGATGCCTTGGAGTTCAGTTATTTTATTTAGTTGACCTAAAAGGTATTCATATTTGTTATGATTGCAAGTATTTTAATCTTTTCATCTTTTCATATCTAACTAATTTTACACATTACATTTAATTTAAAAAAGAGCAACTTGATACAACTTAATAATTACATTGATCACAAGCTGTTTTTTTTTTCACTTCTAAATTGACTGACTTTAAAAATAATCAATTTTTTTTTTTTTTTTAAGCGGACTGGATTTATTAGGGTACTGCTTTCCCTGACTATCCTATTTCAAACAGGTCTAATGATTGAAAATATTATTATTCCGCAAAGTGCCGATTTATGTGAATGTCTTCAGTTAATGATTTTGGAAGCTTAGGTAGCATGTGTAAAAAGGAATGGACAAAGTGGAATCTTTAGACTGAATAGGGGCATTACCTGTCCTAAAGATTCACAAATAAATGATAGAAAGTACTGTATGATACATAGTCAAATCTTGAATAATTTAAAGATCCAATTTATCCTTTTCTCCAACAAGGAAAAAAAAAAAGACACTTAACATTTCAATGTTGGTCATATAACAATTTTGGTCGCAAAAACAAAAATCCAGCATGTTGGCATACTTTTGCAACTGACTTTACAAATGTTTGTTATTCTGTGAAATACAATAGGATTTATTTACCAGTGAAATTGATGCAATTTTTTTCTTTTCATCAGCAGCATATGCATTTTTTCCTGGCCCACCTCACGTCAGCACACAATGGGTTAACACCTCATCTGCAGCCCCACAGGATCACCTCTCCCTAGCTAAATAAAAGACAGCCCCTCCCCTAACTGAATTATTCTTCTTTTTTTGGTCATGCTCTAGGCCACCTGTGGATTGCAGTTGGTAAGTACTTTGTTCGCTGCAAGTATATCCCTCCCTGCCAAACCTACCCCTCCATGTTCAGCCTCTCATGGAGTTGGAAGACCCTGAATGTTGGATGATAAACCCTCCTAAAAATAATGTCCCCTGTGTACCGAGCCGCGGTCAAAATGATGCTTAAACAGCCTTGATATTGTACAGGTGTGGTATTGAAACTATTTGCTGGGCAGAGAATCACTTACAGCCTGTTCAGGTCAGTCTTTTTGCTAGGAAAGCAAAATCAACTATTGGTTCGGTTAGGCAGAATATTTTTCAACAAGGGCCTCAATCAAATATTGGGCCTATGGGGCTTTCCAGCAGTAGTTCTTAGGCAGACTCCCCTGAACACACAGTTTCTGATATTTGCAACAGGATATTAATGCAAAGACTCTTTCATACAAGATAGGTTCACAGTGCCATGGAATTTTCTGTTTGATCTTTGTCCCTCTCCGGTGTCCTTGAAAATAAAGGTGCTTCTAAAAATTTGGACTGAACAAGTCCATGCCATACAGGTCCTTTCCACCTACTGAGAAGGCCTTGGCTTTCACTGCTCCCCCAGATGTCATCAGCATCTTCAAGCCCGTTTCTGGCCAAATTAAATCTTTCATGGCAAGGTCAGTGACAAAATCCCAATCCAATGAGACTACTTTTAATAGCCTGGCTATGGAATAGGCTAGACTAGAGGTGCAGGGATTCTCATCTGAGGTTGTTCAGACCTTGGTGACCAGAAGATCATCCATGAACGCTACATATGAGAGGATATGAATTTTGCTTTGTTTGCTCAGCAAAATCTTTCTCTCCTGTGTTATTCTGGACATTTTACAGTCAGCGCTAGAGATGGGTATGGAATACAACTCCATTTAAGGTACAGATCTCTACCTTATCTTTCACAGGCTGCAGATGGGTGGAAAACTATTTATACATGACTTTGAATGAGATCCGTGTTCCCTCTGTGGAACTTAGGCTTGGATCTGAGAGCACCCTTTGCTCCAATGGTTTAATTTCCAATAAAGTACCTCATGATAAAACGAGTTATTCTGACAGCAACTATTTCAGACAGAAGGAGGTTGCACGTGTGGAGGTTTCTTCCTCCTCCACACCTGCAACCTCTTCTTCCTCCACCACACCTGACATATTTTCTTCCTCCTCCACGCCTTTACATTCCAGAGTTCCCGCTCGCCTGTACCCTTTTCTTCCCTCTCACCTGTACCCTCTACTTCCTCCACACCTGTACCTTCTTCTTCCCTATCACCTATATCCTCTTCTCCCTCCTCCACACCTTTACATTCTTCTCCCTCCTCCACATCTGTACACTCATCTCCCTCCTCCACACCTGTACAATCTTCTTTCCTCTCACCTATATCCTCTTCTCCTTTCTCTCCACCTTTACATTCTTCTCCCTCATCCACACCTGTACCCTCTTCTCCCTTCTCCACACCTTTACATTCTTCTCCCTCCTCCACACCTGTACGATCTTCTTTCCTCTCACCTATATCCTCTTCTCATTTGGATTGACATCCCATCTTAACCTCCGGGGGGTTAAATTCTTACATCTCAAATGAGGCTATGTCCCACCACAGCCTAATTTGTTTTTCCATGTCATATTGGAGTTGTTTGAAACCCCTTTTGATGTCTAAATTTGGGCTAGGTGTTTGCTGGAATATTTCTTCAATGTTGGTCTGACGACCCTTCATGAAGTTAAATACATCCATGGCTGCGTAGATTGAAAAAGTTTATGGTAAAACCTCTGAAAATGTATATGTATATGATCTCGCGCCTAGTAAATAAATATAGTAAATAAATATATAATCTAAATGAGCTGCTGTACGCCAAAATTTCAAATTATGAAACAATAGATGTGAGTGGTTATATGTGCAAAAATATTTTACAGATATATTGGGGGCGCTAATAACCAATGGTGTATATCAATTATCTAAATAATAAAAAATGTATTAATAAAAATATGAACACCAGCCTGCCTGTAAGAACTGCACTGGCTGATTGGGCTAGCCAGCCACAAAAAACAACCTCAGTGCCGTGCACTGTTGAATAGTTGAACCAACAACACACCATCAAATGTGCAAAATCAAAACAATAATTTTAAACCAATAGTCAATGGTTAAAAAAGCAAATGTTCCAACATCCAGTGCCTGTGATAGTAACTAAATGTCCCAATGATCTATATAGTGAGCTATTAATACAATAGTCCATATAATGAAGAAAGTGAAGAAAAGCTCTTGAACATCAGCGTGATCCAACGGACAAATTGATTGAAGTGACACCTTCACCAACTTAGTATTTAAAACACCCGATAATGCTCATAGTGAATGTAGCAGCTTACCAGAAATAATGGACTCTTTTAATTAAAAAGGAGTCGTATGCGCTTGTGCAAGTTCCACTTGCTCATATGGATAGAGATGTCACTGACCGGACCATAGAAATCCCTGCCTCCTGGAGGCTCAGATGGAGATATACGGAATACAAAAGGAAATAGAGCGGACAATAGTGTAATCCCATTTAATAAAAAAACTGGAGAGGGACAGACCTTAAAAAAGCCATCTCTCAGAATGAGACCCAGTGGCTGTACAGATTGTCCATGATGCAGCCACAGGGCCTCAATATAGATTTGGACTTAAATTGTTTCCTTACTAATGAATAAATATATATATTTTTTCCATTATCACAAATAGAACTATGAAGTATTAATGATTGGGTGCATTGTTCATTATATATATTTTTTATGTTCAGGTATTATTGGTTTTTATAGAGGAATATTCCATCCTCTAATGTACATGTTATGGATATCGATTTATAACATGAATAATAATAATTTTTTAATACTTGTTATATGCATTTTATATTGTTTTTTATTCAAGTGGGCATATCTATGTAGAGTGGTTGTTGTATAACTGTACGCCCCAACAACGAATATGGTTGGATGGGACGTATGGTTTAGGCACACAATTCTTGTCATTCTGCAATGATATGAATAGGTAGGACACTGTAAAGTTTTTTAAATGTATTATTGTTATAATTTTTTTTGGACCAATCAAGTGATTTGTTTGTGGTGTGCAGAGAGACAGCATTGAGGCTGGAATTAGGCTTCTTTACTCCTCCTCCAAAACTGTGATTGACAACCGTTTATTAAGCCAGACGCACGTAGCCTAGCACGCTACCTGATGACGTGCAATACGAAACAGCTGTCGAGGCGACGCGAGGTTACGCTCGGACGACACTTCCGGTCCCGCTGGCTCTCCTTCTGTAGTAGTTGGAACGCACGCCGGTTTGTCTCCCTTCGGGTCACTAGTCCTACTAGTACACGCTTTCCAGCCTCAGTGCCGGGTCCAAGGCACTTCACAAGTAAGAGGGCATTTGGCTGTCATGTTTTAAACCTATAGTTTTTTATTAAATGGGATTACACTATTGTCCGCTCTATTTCCTTTTGTATTCCGTATATCTCCATCTGAGCCTCCAGGAGGCAGGGATTTCTATGGTACGGTCAGTGACATCTCTATCCATATGAGCAAGTGGAACTTGCATAAGCGCATACGACTCCTTTTTAATTAAAAGAGTCCATTATTTCTGGTAAGCTGCTACATTCACTATGAGCACTATCGGGTGTTTTTAATATTAAGTTGGTGAAGGTGTCACTTCAATCAATTTGTCCGTTGGATCACGCTGATGTTCAAGAGCTTTTCTTCACTTTCTTCATTATATGGACTATTGTATTTATAGCTCACTATATAGATCATTGGGACATTTAGTTACTATCACAGGCACTGAATGTTGGAACATTTGCTTTTTTTAACCATTGACTATTGGTTTAAAATTATTGTTTTGATTTTGCACATTTGATGGTGTGTTGTTGGTTCAACTATTCAACAGTGCACTGCACTGAGGTTGTTTTTTGTGGCTGGCTAGCCCAATCAGCCAGTGCAGTTCTTACAGGCAGGCTGGTGTTCATATTTTTATTAATTACTTTTTTATTATTTAGATAATTGATATACCCCATTGGTTATTAGCGCCCCCAATATATCTGTAAAATATTTTTGCACATATAACCACTCACATCTATTGTTTCATAATTTGAAATGTTGGGGTACAGCAGCTCATTTAGATTATATATTTATTTACTAGGCGCTAGATCATATACATAATTAATTTAAAGTGTATCTAAACCCAAAATATTTTTTAGAGTAGGGGAATATTATACCATGGCATTTTTGCTATCTGTGTTCCCACTGAAAAAAATTCCCCTTTTCTATCTGTCCTGGTGACCATTACCACTGTCACTAAAATTGAGAGAAATCCAATATTCTGAGTTTTCACCAGAACAGGAGTATATATACACAATATTACCAAAAGTATTGGGAGGCCTACCTTTACATGCACATTTTTTTAAATCAGATATTTTTTATTGAAAAAGAAACACAATTATTTTCCACATTATACAAAGATGTAAAAAAGAGTGTGCATTCTCCCTCCGTCTTCTCCCCCCCCCCCCCCCCACAGAGCACATTGGTTTTCCACTTTATAAAAATAAATACAAAAAATACAAATATAAATATAAATAGATTTTTCTCACTCTATCTCCCCCAGCGTCCCCCTCCTCCCCCCCAACCCCTCTCTTTCACTCCACACACTGCTCCCACCACACTCCCCCACCCTCTCCTTTCACTCCCCATACCTCCATCACCTTATACCTAAAGTGTCTCCGCCTCCAACCAACGTTCCCATAAACTCTTGAACTTCTTACTATTCCCCCTTTTATTATATATAAATTCCTCTTTCCTAATTGTATCTTCCATCGCTTTCACCCATTCTGCCACCGTTGGGGGATCTTTTGTTTGCCTCCTCCGTGCGATCAGTTTCCTCCCCTGGAACAGACATCTATTTATCGCTATCTGTGTGTCTCTACACATGCCCTTTCCCTCTATAAGCCCCAAGACACAGGTTCTTGCCTCTAGGTCTAGAGATGTCCCAAATACACAGCCTATTTTCTCCACTATCTCTTTCCAATACCTGTATAGCTTGGGGTATCTCCAGACTATGTGTATCAAATCTCCTCTCCTATCTCCGCACCTTTGGCATTTTGCATCCGGCCTTCTCCCAAACATAAACAACTTTAGGGGTGTGTAGTATGACCTATGTATCAAGTAGAGGTGAGACACCATCTGTGAGGGTGACAGTGAGACCTTAGGCCCTAATTCCAATATATGAATCCATTGCTCCTCAGTTATTGGCCCAACATCCTTCTCCAATTTACCCCTTTTAGTGGCTTCCAACTCCCCTCCCAATTCAGCTCTACATATGCACCCATACATGTCGGAAATTAACCCTTTAGATGTCCTAGCCTCAACCACTCTTCAGAGAGATGGCATTTCATTCCACTCTGGTGACTCCCGCTCAAACTGTGCATCCAGGGCATGTCTGACCTATAAATACCTGTAGGACCGATTTGGAACTGCATATTCTTCCCTTATCTCCTGAAATGACTTCATTCTGCCTGTCCTATACATCTGTACCAAGTAGTGGAGGCCACACCGTTCCCATTCCTCAATTTTACCCATTGTCTTAAACTCTTTTAAGTTTTTAATATCCCATAAGGGGGAAAATTCAGAAAATCCACCATACCCCAAGCTTAATGGTTTTCCAGCACTTTACCATTAGTTATACTGTAGGAGATTTAGAGCTACAAGAGTCTGCCTCAACTGCTTCAGCTACTGTATCATGACTGGTGTCATTCAACACCAAGCCTCTTGCGGCCTCCCTCTCTACCGGCAGATTACCTCCTATATCTCAAATTTGGTACTGCTAATCCTCCCTCCTCCCTTGGCAGCTGCAGCGTCCACAAGTGGATTCTTGCTATTCCGTTTTTCCAGATCAGTTCCCTGAATACAGTGTCCAATTTAATAAACCAGTGCTTTCGGATCCATACTGGGCGGCCTCAATCCAGGACTTCTGGGCTGTCAAAACAGTCTCCACAGGCCATGCCTGTGTCTTCAGCAGTGTCCCCAGGCTCAGATTCATCCCTACATCTCTTCCGCCCTCAGCAGAAAAAGGGCAGACCCTGTTAGACTTCATAGGCTCTTTGATGGAGCAGGGTGCTGCTATTCCTGTTCCAGGCGACAAGCGAGTCCAGGGCATTTATTCTCCTTTCTTCATGGTACAGAAGAAGAATGGCACATGGAGACCTGTCAAAGATTTGACCCATCTCAACCGCTTCATCAAAAAAGAGACGTCCAAAAGGGAAACTCTATCCACGATCCAGCAGTCGGTCCAACCAGGAGTCTGGCTTGCCATAGGTCATCTTCACTTACAGTTCACCTGACTCCCCTTTTGGCTCTCAACATCTCCTTGTGTCTTCTCAAAAGTCTTGTCAGGGACTCAGGGGTCTGGTCGTCTCCACTCTTCAAGAACCTAGAAAAGAGTCAAGCCCCGTACACACGATCGGATAACCTATGGATTTTCGTCCGATGGATTTGTCCATCGGAAATCCGATGAAACTGTTTTTCATCAGTCTTGGCCACACACCATCAGTCAAAAAACCGACCGTTCCAAACGCGGTGACGTAAAACACTCCGATGAGCCGAGAAAAATGAAGTTTAATGGTTCTGAGCATGCGTCGACTTGATTCTGAGCATGCGTGGGTTTTTTAACCGATGGACTTGCCCATAGACGATCGGAAATTCCCATCGGTTTTTTATCCATCGGAAAATTTTAAAACAAGTTCTATTTTTTACAACCGATGGAAAAAAGACCGATGGGTACCATACACGATCGGTTGGTCTGATGAAAACCATCCATCGGACGGTTTTCATCAGTCAAACCGATCGTGTGTACGGGCCTTCACTTGGAGCCTTCACAGTTAGAACAAGGTCAAAGTTTTATGGGTTGTAAAGGGCTCTTGTGGGTTACAAAAACTACTTTCAGCTATCTTTCATCTATTCTTGTGCAAAAAAAGAACATTTACTACTGTAATTTCTTTTGTTATTTTTGTTTTTGTTTACAGAAAGAAAATAAATAGAAAAAAAGTTAAATAAAACATTTAAAGTGACAGTATAAAAGTCAAAAAGATAAAAATGCAAAGAACACTAAATTAAATACACTAAATAACATACATACACCCCCAAAATACCCTCTCATAATAAAAAAAAAGAGTAATTTTTAAAGCAAATGAGAAAGAGTTTGGAGTTTTCATCTAATAACATATTGCAGATAGAATTTTTTTTTTTACATTTTGCAGCAAAAGTAGTTTAGACACAAAATCATTTTGCTTATTCCTAGTCAGATAACAGTGGCCAAATTGCAGTAACATCTAACAGAAGGAAATAATTATTTGTTGTTCTTTCTGTTCGAAACAGAAGAAAATTTGTCACTCCAATTTTTTGCCCTTCCCTCTGGGAGATATTGTAGCTCTCTTGTGTGGCAATTTGTTCAATATAGCACCTTGTTACTTCCAGCAGTAGCTGTGGCAGCTGATCACTACATATTGATAGAGGCGAAATTTTGCCTAATAGCAGGTGTTTAAACTTTACAATTTCAGGGACCAGAGACCATATGAGCACTTTATAGAGCAAATGGCAATATTGTACTTCCCACCCTAATGTTTAAAAAAAAAAAATTGATTGCTAAGACAACACAGGCATGGGAAATATGACTTCAACAAAGAGTTAAGGTTATCATTAGGGTTAGGGTTAGCATTAGTTTCAGCAATAGGATAAGGGTTACCAGTATAGTTAAGGTTACCAATACAGCATCTGGGAGTTTGTTTCCATTTTTCCCCTGACTGCCAGTCAGTCACCTCTACGTGTTCAAGAACATGCTGCCGCCCACAGTTATCATGCCCCTGCCATACATCCTCTGCTTATTTGTCCCTCCTGGGAGCCCAGAATCTTTATAGCAAGTGGCAGGGTAGAGAACAGTGTGAGATCAGGGAACGTGTATTATATTTTGGGGGTTTCAAGTACCGTATCTTCAGACCAAAAATTAGCATTTATATAAGTGGTAAATAAAAAAAAGGTTTCTGCATTATAAGGGTTAGGGTAAGCTTTTTTTAGCACAAGAAGAGGTCCACAAATTTCTCGAACCCCTTATTCTTTGCTGTCAAACTATTTTTACTTTTTTAAACAGAAAATGTAATTTATTTATTTGCCCTAAAGGAGTTGTAAAGGCAGAAGGTTTTTTATCTTAATGCATTCTATGCATTCTAATGCATTCAAAGAATGTGCATGACTGCAGGACAACTAGCAATGGTAGTCTTCATTTTCTCCCAGTTCAGAATCTTCATTAAATACTAGTGGTTCAGTGCCTGAATGGGACTATTTAAAGATATTCTATAGGATGTCAGGGACTCCATTTAGAGTTTTCTCTAAAGCATTTGCAGTTTTCATTTTCATCTCTGACTGTATAAATGAGTATGTTTACACAAAATTATCAAGTGTAGGGACACATTATATGTTACATGCAGCAACAGTGTAGTAATTCTAAAGCAAAGTCTATAGTAAACAGTGACAATCTGTATTTTCACATTTTACATTTTAAATATAGCTACATGACTTATGTAAGCGTCAGTGACTTATCTTCCTATCCCTATCAAGTTCTTAAATTTTCATTAATTCTAAGTCATCGACTTATATAGCGACACAAGTAAAAACTTGAGCATCTGCTTAAACATGCATAGAGGAACCGTTTTACTTGCCTAACTATTTGAAAAGTAATTTTAAACTCTAATATGATAGATAGACCCTTGCTGAAGCTGCTTTCATAAAGGAGCACACTTGTCACTTAGCTTAGTCAAGCTGTATTCAGATTAATCATTAAATCATGTGCAAAGGAAATACCTAATAAAATGTAAAATTCATCTTCACATGATTGGGTGTTAAAATTGCACAAATATTCCTTTCATTAACTCACGCTTGAAGTTTAAACTAAATATAAGTAGATGTAAACTCTTCAAGCAGCTTTGCTACTTGGAGAGCTGTATCTCAGTGGGGGGCATGTTGGGGTGCTGTAGAGAGGGTGTCTGTTTCCAGAGAGAAAGCAGAAGCCATTCTCTTCAGCCTGCTACCTGTTCTTTGGATTATTTGATTATGCTAAAGCTCTATTAAGACCAATACAAAAATAAATAAGGTAGCATTCCTCATTCAATGCAAAAAGTGCAACCAGGGATGCCAATTTGATGAAACAGGGTTGAAATTGCAAAAAAATTATGAATTTATAGAGATCCACCATAAAAGGAGAAAGGAAGATGATTACTGCACACCTATGGGGCATTATTTCACAAATAGACCATGCCATGGAAGACATGATGAATGTTTGCTCTTTAGGGGAGTTTTAAAAATACTTAGGAAAGGAAAACCCTTGAACTGCGAAGGAAAATTCGATTTGACCCAAGAAATAGTGGACTGAATGTGGACCTTGGATTTCTAAACCACTATTAGACAGTTTTGAGACCTGTGTGACTTTTACTTTCTCATCACATTCCATAGTCCACTCATTTGCTTACCCTACTAATTTTCTCACTTTAATTACTCTAGGTATGTGTGTGTCTTTTTCAGATATTGTTATTAACATTTTCCTTAAGCTATACATATTGGACCAAGACAAAGAGAACACTTTGAAAACTTGCCCTGATAATGTATCTGTCTGTGCAAATAAAACATATCATGAAAAGTACTCAATTGTTCTGCTGCATGTGCACGAATACAGCTACAATCATCTTAACCAATACAGCAGTAAGACATTTGCAGATATATCTGTTTCCTCCCTTTTGATTTATCTTTTTACATTTTATTTATCTTCAATTGGGCTTAAAGTAAAAAATATACTATTTAGGTAAACCAAATCCCCACCCAGTGTGGAGTTTGACAGTAAATGTAACATCCACAATACTGAAAACTATAGTATGTTCACTGTTACTGACTAAAAACTCACTTGTGATACCCACCCCAAGCAATTTCCTTCCAATAAGTACCACTACATACTCATCCTTTAGATTAGGAACTCCTACTTGAAGCCTGATTCCAGTTTTCACCTGGTGTGTGGTATAACAATTGTTTTCAGGTATAGCACTATCCAAATCTACAAATTATTTTATGATTTTTGAATGAAGTCAACTAGAGGATTGTTCAGCCTATTTGTAGATGTACTTTAAGCTTTATAGATGTAACTATATTTTAACTATGTATTTACAAATTTCCTTAAAATATTCCCTTTTTATTAAATCTACAAAGGTTTTCCAAAGCTCATGTTATTAATACTTACCCACTTTATTGTTATTTTGATGACAAGTGCAAAGTTGGGTTAAGTAAAAAAAAAAAAAAAAAGAATGTCCATTTGGTAGCAGCATTAGCATTAAATATTTCTCCATTTTTATAGAGATATATTATTGCCTGAAATACCATTTGAGACTGATTTGACAAAACACAGAATAAAATTCTCTATGAGATGAGCAAGAGCTGTAACCAAGAAAAGAACTAATTTATAACCAGTGACAAGTAGAACCTATGAAGTTTTTAAAAGAATGTGATTGTTGTCAAAAGGAATTGGGTAAAACAATGCGGTGCTCAGTTCTGGTTCTTCTCAAAGCCATGGCTGAGGGGCTGCTGCAAGGCTGGTGGGCACAGACCAGCAAGGAAGTGAATTTTGCATACTGTACGGATCATCGCTCAGTTCAGGGCAGTCAGATTGAATCTGTGATCAACCAAATGTGCTTCATGAAACCGTCAGCCCTCATTTATGTCTAGCTGTTTTCTTCTGCCCTGCTGTAAACAAGCCATGCTCTGAGCTGTCTCTCTACCCTTATCTATTTATGAGGATCACACAGACAGACCTCATCAGCAGCCGCACAGATAAAGTTAAAGTTACCCTTTCCAGACAGCAGTCCCTGTGCTGGCTGGAAGTCAAAGAGAAGAGCAACTTTGGAGTGACAGAGTTTTAGTTCCTTTTAGAAAATGCATACCTCTGATACATACACATAGTGGCATTTTACGTCTCCTTTGTGAAATGAAATTAGGGCTTCTTAATATGAACAACTGTTTCTAGCATCAGCAACCTAGCTCAGCAACTGTGGTCTTACTTTTGTGGTCTCACCTTTGGGCTTGAGTTGAGATTCTGAGAAAGCATTGTCTTGTCAGTCTGACTTAATTCCAGAAGCAAAATCAGTGTTCCACACCACTGTAGGGTTAATAAGGAAAACCAGGTATTGCCTTTTTTAAGGCTTCACCATACATGGCATAAAATATACCATTACATTATTTATTTTACAAATAAAGTTCCAATTACATGATTTTCTTCCCTAAACTACAAGTGACACATGCAGTAAGCATAGACTCTTGCAAGATCATTTTTCGTTTAGTGTAGTTGTGCTCTATCTCTAGAAGTCAAAACTAAACTGAAAGTATATTACAAATACCATCTATAGAAATGTAATTACACTTTATTTAATTGCATATTTCACCATTGAGATATGGACATATCTGGTTATGCACTAGAATAAATTCACATTGTTAAGCTTTTTTAGTAATTCTATTTTCATATTTATAGCTAATTACATATGAAAAGGTTTGTTTAAGATGCATGTATATATGTTTTCTTATAGGTTGCACATGGTATGTACTGTACATAGGGTACACTGTATAGGTTGGAGTGCTGCACTTTTTTTATAGATAAAACTTCTAGTTTATATAAAAAAAGTGAAAAAACAGGGCCTCCTTCCACTCTCTCAGTGCTACGGAGCTCAAATGTTAATAACGACGCACTAACACATATGTATTATATATATTTCATATGATCAGCAGCTGCTTTAAATTTAAATATTGTATCGGCAAGAAGTATCAAGTCCACAAGTACTTCTATAAGTACTTGTATATACTAAAGCAGCGCTACTGTCATTTCCCTCAATGACAGGCTTTCATATGATTATAGGCACATGAGAAAATATAGATGACAGATGGTGATGAGAAAAAGTCCAAAAGACACAGGTTGTGGTCCTAATGCTGGATAGTTATAGTGCACTTCACACCAAGATCCTCCAAGACGTGTGTCACACTCCCCTTAGGGGTTCTCACTCACCAGATATAAGCATAAGACAAGCCTTTAATATGCCCAAAGGAACGCCATCCACATCTTAAGTTGGGTCAGAACCACAAATCACCTCCACAGGTACGGGGACTGTCGCTCCTCTCTGCCCATACTCTGCACGGCTCTGATCAGCAGCTCCTCCTCCATACAGCTCCATTCTCTCCCGGTGATCGCGAAACTCTCCAGAAGCTCCAGCTCTGCAGAAAGGATCAACAGTCCCCGTACCTGTGGAGGTGATTTGCGCTTCTGACCCAACTTAAGATGTGGATGGCATTCCTTTGGGCATATTAAAGGCTTGTCTTATGCTTATATCTCATGAGTGAGAACCCCTAAAGGGAGTGTGACGCACGTCTTGGAGGATCTTGGTGTGAGGTGCACTTCTACTATCCAGCATTAGGACCACAACCTGTGTCTTTTGGACTTTTTCTCATCACCATCTGTCATCTATATTTTCTCATGTGCCTATAATCATATGAAAGCCTGTCATATAGGGAAATGACAGTAGCGCTGCTTTAGTATATACCAGTACTTATAGAAGTACTTGTGGACTTGATACTACTTTCTGATACAAAACTACTAGTTTGACTAGTTTTAAAGCTGCTTCACAATTACAGTTTAAATATAGCACTGTAAACTATCATTAAATGTTTTACTTCCCAAATTATTTGTATGTTAGTCTATGTAGTCCTCAAATTTATGTCATCTTGTCAGACAGAACAGCCAAGTTGGTGACCTGAATTCTTGCTACTGCAATGTAGCTAGTTCACTTCCCTGACTCCAGCTTGGGATTCAACAATGAATGGGTAGAAACAGATAATAATTATAATTATTATTTATTAGTATTACGAGTGCCTGATATTAAGCCAGATTCTGGTAATTACTGTATTTGCATTTAAAAATACTTTTAATGATTTTATTATAAAAAATTACCTGCATTATTTAGGGGTCTATTTAAAAAAACTCCAGTACAAAGTCCTCAGCATTTGTGCAAAAGTCACGAAAACTACCCTTAAAGTGGTTGTAAACCCAAGACAAAGGCATAATGAGCTAGTATGACTAGTATACTAGCTCATTATGCATCACTTACCTTAGATCGGGGCCCCCGAAGGCGTCCTTGTCTCCCTCTCCAGCCGCAGCCATCGCTGCGGCGATAGCCGGAAGGTTACTTACGGCTATCGCCGCTCCAGCCAATCACAGCGCCGCTCCGCATGCGCGCAGAAGCCGTCAAATCTGGCTAAGACGGATTTGTGAATGGGATTAACCCTATGAATGCGCCGTTGTCTACGCTGCAGACAACGATGCATTCTTTTTTGTAAAATATCTCCTAAACCGTGTAGGTTTAGGAGATATTTCTTGCACCTACAGGTAAGCCTTAATCTAGGCTTACCCGTAGGTGCAAGTTGCAAAAGTGGGTTTACAACCACTTTAAAGTGGTTCTAAAGGTAGGAGGTTTTTTACCTCAATGCATTCATGCATTAAGGGTAAAAAACCTTCTGCAAGCAGCTCCCTACCCACATCCCCCCCTTATACTTATCAGCAGGTGGCAGAAAGTCCCCCGGCTCTCTCTCTCCTCATTAGACAGAGATGCAGCAGTGGGACACAGGGCAGAA
Organism: Rana muscosa; assembly: GCA_029206835.1. Classification (NCBI taxonomy): domain Eukaryota; kingdom Metazoa; phylum Chordata; class Amphibia; order Anura; family Ranidae; genus Rana; species Rana muscosa. The sequence continues at coordinate 1,103,013,876 of CM055122.1, read as the reverse complement.
TAAAAGATAAAAGTAGGGTCATTGGCTTCTGCTGCTGTCAGTCAAATTCTATGACAAGGGAGGGAGGGAGGGCAAAGCCCTGCTGTGTCAATATACACAGGCAGGGGGACTTGGGCGCAAGCCCGCGTGAGCTTGGGTACTCGCCAAAGGGTAGGTGCCAGGAGCGCCAGTGGGGGACTCCAGAAGAGGAGGATTGGGGCTGCAGCAGGTAAGTATGGCATGTTTGTGGGACATAGCAATGGATCACTTAAAGTATCATGGATACCTGTTATCTATAAATGAACCTGACTTACTAGAAGCTTTGAACTTTATAGATTATTATACTTATCTTAAACAATTAGAATATCAATGTACAAGTGCATTCCTCTTATTTTTTCCAAGTATCAAAATATTTAAATTAACCACACTTTCTAACTGTTGATAATTTAATCTATTCATAAATATTACATCAAGGCACACAGGTTAAGAATAGGAAAGGCTGAAGCTGTGCTTTAGTTGTAGATATACTGCTCAAATAGAAATCATTATAGTAATTGGTTAAATGAAGATAGGTGTGTCATAAATTGATAATAAGTGTAGTTTAATATGCTTGTTGGCACACATCACATGTGACAGATATTGTTCCAACGTATCACTGATAGAACCTTTCACTACAGCTTTAAGTGATCTATCAGGCATTTCTAAGTGTTCTTGGGTCAAAGGGTAAAACCATGTGTAATTTGCTGCAGGAGATACTCAAAGATACAGACAAAAAACAATTAGACTACTTATTCTGCTAATACACTTCTTTGAAATTCATTGAACCTTGCAACTTTAGCTTAGAGTGACACTAAAATATGCAAATATGTTTGGCTATATTTATAATCTTTAAGGAACTTTAGTAATTGTGATAGGTCAGCTAGTACAATAATCTCAGGTTGCGAAAACAAATAATTTGTGAATCTTTTTCCGATAGAAAATTCCAATTACCATATAGTGTATAGGCAAATATAGTATAACTTTAAAATTAAACAAACATTTACTGGACTATTTAGGCCTCATGCCCACGGACGTTTTTACAGCCGCGTTTTTGAGTGTTTTTTACAGCTTAAAAACGCCTGTCCATGTTAGTCTATAGCTTCATGCCCACCTAGGCTTTTTTGAGCTGCAAATAGTATAGGCTATTTTAAGCTGTAAAAAAAAACAGGACCAGTGCATTCCTCGGCGTCTGCGTTAGGCATAAAAAATGCGCAAAAACGCCGCAATTGCGTTTTTGAGCTCCGACCTTTTTTATTTTTCGAAAAAAAAAGGTCAAAAAATGTATACAATAACATGGACAGGCGTTTTTAAGCTGTAAAAACGCGGCTGTAAAAAACGTCCGTGGGCATGAGGCCTTATATTTTGTTTCTTGTTTATACCACTCAGGGAAGCACATTGTAGTAAAGCAAAAGAAAAATATTTTTACAACACTAAATATATTATATATGGAGGGTGTGATATAAATGGGCCAGTGGTAGGACAGCTTTGCATCAGTGATAAGAGGGACAGACATAGCAAATTACTAGCCAATTTCTATATGTCGGTCAAAGCAGGTCTACCATTTGATGAAAAAGCATGTGTCACTGCTAAAGCTAACTGAAAAAAAGTGTTTTTTCATACTGAAATTAATTTGATTGGGGTGTTCAGCTGTATGTAAGCCAAGCTAACTGTAAAAGAAAAAAAAAAATTCCCAACAGCCAAATATGAAATGCCAGTGCATGCTGTCACTGAGACTGTATGTGAAAAGTGTACCATTCTGTAACTCTGTGTACAGCTTTAGGGCATCCTCCAAGCATTTAAAGAATTTGTGTATTTTCAATGTTTCCCTCTAAGCTGCATGTGCAATATATACACTATATTATCAAAAGTATTGGGATACCTGCCTTTACACGCACATTAATTTTAATGGCATCCTAGTCTTAGTCCATAAGCTTCAATATTGAGTTGGCCCACCCTTTGCAGCGATAACAGCTTCAACTCTTCTGGGATGGCTGTCCACAAGGTTTAGGAGTGTGTCTATAGGAATGTTTGACCATTCTTCCAAGTGCATTTGTGAGGTAAGACACTGATGTGGACGAGAAGGCCTGGCTCGCAGTCTCCACTCTAATTGATCCCAAAGGTGTTCTATCGGGTTGAGGTCAGGACTCAGTGCAGGCCAGTCAAGTTCCTCTATCCCAAACTCGCTCATCCATGTCTTTATGGACCTTGCTTTGTTCATTGGTGTGCAGTCATGTTGAACAGGAAGGGGCCATCCTCAAATTATCCCCACAAAGTTGGGAGCATGAAATTGTCCAAAATGTCTGGGTATGCTGATGCCTTAAGAGGTCCCTTCACTGGAACTAAGGGGCCAAGCCCAACCCCTGAAAAACAACCCCACACCATAATCCCCCCTCCACCAAATGATTTGGACCAGTGCACAAAGCAAGGTCCATAAAGACATGGATGAGCGAGTTTGGCATAGAGGAACATGACTGGCCTGCACATAGTCCTGATCCCATTAGAACACCTTTGGGATGAATTAGAGCGAAGACCATGGGCCAGGCCTTCTCCTCCACATCAGTGTCTGACCTCACGAATGCGCTTCTGGAAGAATGGTCAAACATTCCCATAGACACACTCCTAAACCTTGTAGACAGCTTTCCCAGAAGAGTTGAAGCTGTTATAGCTGCAAAGGGTGGGCCAACTCAATATCGAACCCTACGGACTAAAACTGGGATGCCATTAAAGTTCATGTACGTGTAAAGCCAGGTATACCAATACTTTTGGTAATATAGTCAATATATATATATATATATATATATATATATATATATATTGCCTTGGCACATGTCTGTCATGGTAGTGCCTAGCTCCCTATGTTTTTTTTGACAGAATTTTCCCTATTAGCACTAAAATGGTCAGGATTTAACATCAAGATTCACCATCTATAGACTTCAATTTGATTCACATTTGAACAAATTTAGCTGAACCCTTGACAGATCAACAGATTCACCTATCATTATTTGTGATAATCTGTTTTCCTCAACTGTGAGGTTCTCTATAGGTAGGAAATATATGCCTGGATTTTTTACAGAAAAACTAAAAATAATGAATTGACCATTTACACAATTTATCGCATAAAGAGTCTTAGCTCCTTTAGTAAATCAGCCTTTTTGTACATTAATGTGTGATTTGTTTAACCACGTGAGCTTTGAAAGGCTTTACTGTCTTTATGACCAAAGCATTTTTTACTATTCAGCACTGCACTATTTTAACTGGCAATTGCGGTACGATCGTTTCGAAAGCGCCATTTTTCGTACGATTTTCGGAATGTGTGTACGGGGCTTAAGTCTGACTATACACTATACAATTTTCTTATTCAATTTCCTTTAGATTTACCTTCAACCACGTAGTGCAAGAGCCTACCTGATTGCAAACAAATTGAAAGTGTTTAGGTTTGACCTCATATTATAGGGTTTTGATAAATCTAAAGGAAAGTTGTACAAAAAAATTATATATAATGTATGGCCGGCCTTAAATAACCTCTGTACCTTGTCCAAAACTGACAGCCTGGTAAAGGAGTTATAACCTTAGTTAATCTGGCACTCTGAGTTTTATATCTGTAACTTGCTGCTTAGGCCTTGTTTACACTGCTGATGTGGTAGTGCTGGTTGTGTGAGCAATAATGCTTCAAGTGTGCCTTAACCACTTGTCAGCCGCCCACCGTCAAACGACAGAGGGACGGTGCAACGTCATATGACGGCGAACCCGAACGGCTGCTCCCACGCGCTCGTGGGGGAGTGCAGTGCGGCGAACGTGGCTTTGCCATGTTGCTAGGACACGGCGCGACTCTTTAACCATGTGATCGGCTGTCTCCAATCACAGCCGGTCACATGTAAATACAGGAAGTGCCGTTAATCGTCTCTCATCGCCTCACACTGACAGAGTGTGTAGCGAGGAGAGCCGATCAGTGGCATCTCCCCGCAGGTGGGAACAGGGCTTGTAATCAGGGCACTTATCATCAGTGCCCTGATTAGAGTAAATCCCAAAAAGCGCCACCAATCAATGCCCATGAGTGCCACCAATCAATGCCCATGAGTGCCACCAATCAGTGTCCATCAGTGACACAAATCAGTGCTCATAAGTGACACAAAACAGTGTTCATTACTGGTGCCATTCAGTGCTGCCTTTTAGTGCCCATTAGTGCCTGCTCATCAGTGCTGCCCATCAATTTCCATCATTCCCATCAGTGCCCATCAGTGCTGCCCATCAGTGCCCACCAGAGCCGCCCATCAGTGTCCATCAGTGCCGCCTATCTGTGCTGTCTATCAGTGCCAACCAGTGCTGCCTATCAGTGTCTACCCATGCTGTCTATCAGTCCCCATCAGTACCAGCGATCAGTGCCCATCAGTGCTGCCTATCAGTGCTCATGAGTGCCGCATATCGGTGCCGCCTATCAGTGCCCATCAGTGTGGCATAATGATGCCTCCTCATCAGTGTCACCTAATCAGTGCCCATAAGTGCCGGCTCATCAGTGCCCATAAGTGCCACCTAATCAGTGCCCATCGGTGCACTATCAATGCCCATTAGTGCCGCCTCCTCAGTGCACATCAGTGAAGGAAAACAATTACTTATTTTTAAAATTTACTGACATTAAAAATTCATATGGGAACAGTGTTACATGACCGCGCAATTGTCATTCAAAGTGCGACAGCGCTGAAAGCTGAAAAATGGCCTGGGCAGGAAGGGTCTGAAAGTGCCCAGTACAGAGGTGGTTAATAATTTGAAATAGTCAATTTTTAAGATTTCTACTGTACTTTAAAATGTGAGATTATAAGGAAAATAAATATATCCTTATAAATATATCCTTATTAAAATATGATTGAGTATTTTATGGAGGAAGCAATTGTTACCTTATATATATATATATATATATGACAAAATATGTTAAGTTGACACAACTATTACAACTACTACCCAACTATACACTGGCTCAGCACCTTACAAACATCTGTTCATTTTGCTTTATGGATATACAGGCATACCCCACTTTTAAGTACACAATGGGGTTTATTTACTAAAGCTGGAAAGTGCAAAATCAGGCTCACTTCTGCATAGAAACCAATGAGATTCTAACCCCGGCTTGTTCAATTAAGCTTTGGTAATAAAACCTGGAAATTCATTGGTTTCTATGCAGAAGTGAGACAGATTTTGAACTTTCCATCTTTAGTAAAAAAAAACACATTGTGTTCTTAAAAGGGGGGTATGCCTGTAAATATCTCATGCCTTTTCTAGTATTGGCAAATACAGATTCTTGATGCTGCATTGGCAGGGCTTTTTTTCAGGGGGAACTTGGTGGAAGGGGGGGGTCTGCTCACCACAATCACTTGCAAACACAGAAGTCCGGTTTCTGTGTTTACAAGTGACAGCTCTGCACTTTGTGCGTAACCCCCCTAAACTCTGCACTCTGTATGTAATGCAATCCTTGTATTTAATGCCTCTTTAAGACCCTCCTACTGTTCGTGAAATTTGACTGACCACACCCACTATTTGATGTGATTTGGAGGGTGTGTCTGGGTGGAGGGGTTTTGGGGGGTCGTGGTTGAGTTCCAGCACCTATTGTTTGAGAAAAAAAGCCCTGTGCATTTGTATCATAAAGTGAAGTAACCCGGTGAAATCAGGCCTTGGTCTACAGTGGACAAATCAATTAAAGATTAATGTTGTGGATTCTACTAATTATAACACTTTTTGCATTGTTCTTTGTCTTGCTGGATATTCTAAAATAGCACATTGGGGTTCATTTACTAAAACTGGAGAGTGCAAAATCAGCTTCCAGGTTTTATTGTCAAAGCTTAATTGAACAAGCTGATGTTAGAAGCTGATTGTCTACCATGCACAGTTGCACCAGATTTTGCACTCTCCAGGTTTAGTAAATCAACCCCCAGTTCTTTTTAGTGATATGACACCTTCTGTAAATGAATATTCTCAGGAATGATTTCCTGTGCCAACAGAACATATTCTACACTTTATCTTACAACTATGAGCTTGCAACTGTGTGTTCTCCTATTTTAAAAACATGCTGTTACAAACAGGTACTGGTCTGTTTTAACAATGAGGCCCCAATACGGGTGATTTCCCCATCATGTGGTCATTATGACAGCAAATTATGGAGATCGCATAAGCTTTGTTTATTAGCAAATTTGTTATCACTTGTGTGCGTATAATTTCCTGAGCAGTGAACAGACAAAGCAAACCTGAAAAAAACAAACCCTGGGAATCAATCACCTCGCCCCTGAGGACCCTCCACTGGCTAGCCGTGAAGGATCGGGTTACATTTAAGACCCTCTGCCTCACTCACAAATCTACACAAGGAAAAGCCCCGCAATACCTCTGCGACAAAATAAAGCACTACACCCCAAGTCGCCCCCACCAGTCAACTAACCAGAACCTCCTCCACATCCCCAAGACCCGCTACAAATCAAAAGGCGAATGTAGATTCGCAGTCCAAGGACCACGGCTATGGAACGCTCTAACCACGGACATCCGCTTGGAAGAAAACCAACTGGCCTTCAGGAAGAAGCTTAAGACCCATCTCTTCTGAAGGCATAGGCGGACATTGGCTACAAAAGCGCCTTGAGGCGATTTTTTTTTTCACAAGAAGAAAAAATTGTATTTAGATCTTTACAGTACAAGCGATGCAAACACACAATCCTTTACATGAAGGATAATACACAGAGTGACTTAGTAAACAGCAACAATGTTGACCACAGGATGGGTGAGAACAAAGTCCAAAGAACGTTCTAACGTTGGCTAAGGAGGTAGAAATTTCTGCATAATAACCCAGAATGACCCAGATGGGGGGGGGAGATGGGGGGGGGGGGAGAGGGGGGGAAGGGGGGAGGGGAGGAAGGCGGAGGGGGGAGAGAACGGAACCTCGAGCAAGTGGATGAATTACATATCAAAACAGGTCATCTACTCATAGGAAAACCGCTTTGAGGCGATTTAGTTCGCGTTTGTAGCGCTATACAAGTTACTCATTCATTCATTCATTCAAACATTGTTTTCAGCGCTCGCAGCTATATTTTATGGACTACAGAACACTTTTCCCTATGTAACAGAGATTAGGAGAGAAGGTGTTTGTAGTCCAAATCAGCAAAGCATAGGATGGAAATGCTGATCCTCTATATAGATACAGTACAGTGAGACAGGAATCATATTACTGGCAGAATAAATAAAGGAAACAATCAAAAGGAAAAAAAATCAAAGCATTCACCACAACTAAAGACTTGTAAGCTGAAATATGATACTTTTTTTTGAGTTTTGTGTTTAGATATGCTGTAATGACCTTTGAACATGAAGGTTTTTTCTTTTAATCTGCTGTAATTGGTTATAATTGTATAAAGAAGTGAATATGTCTTTCTCAAGAATACCTAGCGAATAAGTGATTAAAATCAAAAATGCAAATAAATTCAATTTGAATGCCGTTAATCTTTAAAAAAAAATGTAACTGTGTTAAATAAAAATAAAAATAATTAAGCCAAAAATATAACAGGGCTGAATGATTGTTACCTTGCAAAGTGAATGATTCTATAGCTTAGTGAATAAGATAAAGCTGCATTTCCTACAATCACCAAATCACATGCAAGGAAATTTTTTTATCCCCCCCCCCCCCCCCCCCTTGTACATGATTCTGTATTCAAAGTGAATATAGCTCTACCCTATTCACTTTTCCTATGTGTACAGCCCCTGCTCCTTTAGAAAATCAACCCTATAATATTGCTGATATTTTACAGGATTATCCTAATACAGTGGAAACTTGGATTACGAGCATAATCCGTTCCAGGAGAATGTTTGCAATCCAAAGCACTCGCATATCAAAGCGAGTTTCCCCATAGATATCAATGGAAACTATGATAATTTGTTCCAGACTGACTTCTATTGCATGCAATATTGCATGTGCCAGAGGTGGGGGGTGCCAGAGAGACTCGGAAATACTCGGAGACTGCTCGGATGCACTCGGAAACCCTCGGAAAGGCTCAGAAACACTAAGGAACGGAGTATATCCGAGTGTTTCTGAGTATTTCCGAAAGGCTCCGAACGGCTCCGAATGTCACCGGCACCTCTGGCCAAATGCAGTACTGCACACCGCAGAGGCTTGAATCCTGCTCGTTTTGCGAGACAACACTCGCAAACCGAGTCAGGATTTTGGAAGAAAAAAAAGCTTGTATTGTGAAACGCTCGTTAACCGCGTTATTCGCAATCCAAAGTTCCACTGTACTTAAATTGTACCTAAAGCCAAAACTTTTTTGTATATATTGGTGAGGGATTAGAACATCTGTAAGGCTTTCATTGTTGTCTGTGCTCCCACTAGGGAGATTTACCCTCTCTATTTCTTCTAGTGACCACTGTTTCTGGGACAGGAAGTGAAGGCTGTCTGCCATTTTGAGTTGTGACCAGAACAGGAATAGAGGGAAAATCTTCCAAATAAGATGCTTGCTTCAGAGGCAACTGTCTAAGATTTAAAACCTGCCCAGTGGGTCAAAGATGTCACAAAAACCTAACTATATCTGGGATGAAAAAAGTGTTTTAACAAGACTTGCATAAAATAGGGATACATTTTATTGTACAAACAGCATGTTAAATTATTATGTGTTTTTAATGCTGATCAAATGAAAATAATTGTTGATCCTTTTGTTTTGATTCACCCAACTATTTCCACATAGATCTAGTTGATTTGTGGAGAATCCTCCATTTTGAGCGTCAAGGCAGTCTTGATGTATGCACTATGACTGTGTGCACACTGCAAAAAATTTCAAACACATACTTAAAGTGATACTAAAGTCTTATTTTTTTGCTTAAAAATAACAAATATGCCATACTTACCCGCTCTGTGCAGTGGTTTTGCACAGAGCAGCCCAGATCCTCCTCTTCTCTGGTCCCACTTTGGTGCTCCTGGCCCCTCCCTCCAGAGGAGTTCTCCCACAGCAAGCAGCTTGCTATGAGGGCACTCGAGCCGCAGGTCTGCATGTCCATTCAGACACGGAGCAGTGGCTAGGCCCCATCCCCTCTCTCTCTCCTCATTGGCTCACTGACTTTGATTGACAGCAACGGGAGACAATGGCACTTTGCTGCTGTCTCGGCCAATGACAGCAGCATTGCTGGATAGAGATGGAGCTCAGGTAAGTATTAGGGGGCTGCGGGGGGCTGCTGCACACAGAAGGTTTTTTATCTTAATGCATAGAATGCATTAAGATAAAAAAAAAACTTCTGCCTTTACAATCACGTTAAGCTGGCCTTAGATGGATTTTTTACCAGCCCACCAGCTGATCAAAAAAAAAACCAAACAAATGGATTCTCCAATCCACATTTGAGATGGATGAAGGCATCTTTCCCACTGCGCTAATGTAATCTGACAGTGGGACTCCTCCACTGTCAGAATACACTGAGTGGAAATTTTCTAACAGTTCCATTGAAGTGTGTTCTGGGTTGGCAATGCTACGTTTCACATACGGTCAATGATAATGTACTGTTCTATGATATTTTATGCTGATTGGGTGCATTCTGATCTACTACTCATTATGCTGATTATTTACTTGCAGTCTCCCCCCTTTTTTACCATATATTATTATGCTGCTTTCTTGCTGTATACTTTTTTCTTTTTTTGTATGCTACCTCATTGTACCCTGGGTTCACCGGCTCGGAGGGCCTCTGGCAGACCCATACTGTATTTCATGCACCTCTGCCTGAATTATGTTGAGCATTAAATTTCTTACCTGGAATGTGAGGGGCGTCAGAGACAAAATTAAGCGCTCGGCGGCCCTCGCATACCTCAAGAAACAGAGGGCTGATGTAATTATACTCGTTAAGACCCATGTCTAGGGCAGGCTACAGCTGGCACTCCGTAGGCCATGGATAGGGTGGGCATTTCACTCCACCCATACGTTTCATGCTCGCGGAGTCTCAGTTCTGGTGGCCAAATCGCTACACTTTGAACTTTGTGACGTTTGTACTGACCCACAAGGTCGCTATGTATTCATGCATGCTAAGCTGTATGGTGAACCCTTCCTCATACTGGCACTTTATGTCCCGCCCCCCTTCAATACCAAGATTATTGTAGATGGCCTTGCATATATGTCCCGTCACCCCACAGTCCAGGCTATATGGTTGGGCGACTTTAATGAAACACTTAATCCATCCCTGGATAGGCTCAGACCCACTGACCCACAGGCTCCTAGTCCCCGAGCCACCAGATTTTCTAGGATTCTTGCTTCATTTGATCTGGCTGACACCTGGAGACACCTCCATCCCCAGACGCAGACATACTCCTGCTTTTCCTCTACTCACGGCACCATGTCCCACATTGATTACAAACTGGTCTCAAGACAATTACTGCCCAGAGTGTGGGCTGCAGGTTTTGTCCTGAGACTTCTCTCGGACCACTGCCCGTACTGGGCTTCGCTCTCTGTCCCTGTTAACAAGCCCCCGGGCTCCTGGCGCCTTAACCCCTTCTGGCTCACTCTGCTGCCAGAGGAGGATCCACTCCCGACTGAGCTTGATCAGTACTTCATAGATAATGACACCTCCGCATCTCCCCTGGCAGTGTTGGAAACCTTCAATATGCATGCTCGTTCACTCCTTAAGCACAAGATTAATAAAATAAAGGAAGTATCGGCTGATACTTTTGAAAAAGCTGAAGCTGAACTAGCTGCAGCTGAACATGGATTTGTGGGTGACCCTTCCCCTGCCCAGGCAGATCTTATGAAAATGCGGGCCCGAGTGGTTAGTCAGTTGCATTACGAAAAGTCCAGTCGTAAGTTGTTCTTCTCCAAACAGAAGCTCTTTGAGCATGGAGAAAGGGCTGGCAGGCTATTGGCCTATATGGTTCACAGAGAAGATAGACCCCCTGTTGTAATTTCGCTGCACGATCGGGGAGGTGGACGCATAACAGATCCCCCAGGTGTCACCGAACGATTTCGGGAGTTCTTTGTAGACCTTTACACTTCTAGGGCTTCCCCTGACGGAGGTGGGATGGAGGATTTTTTGGCGGGCATCCCGATTCCTAGGTTGACTGACGAACAAGTGACCCTTCTAGAAGAACAAATTAAAGCAGAGGAGATTACTGGGGCTATAGCGGGTTTTGCCAAGTCCAAGGCCCCGGGATCGGACGGACTGCCCATTGAGTTCTACGCACAGTTTAGTGACATACTTACTCCAAAGCTCCTCACCCTATACAACTACTTATTTGATAATCAGGTGTTGCCCCCATCCATGAGAGAGGCCATAATAGTACTAATCCCCAAACCGGGGAAGGATCCGGGATATCCGGAATCTTATAGACCCATCTCCCTCCTCCAGGTGGATATTAAGATTCTAGCTAAAATCCTTGCCAATCGGTTGAATCAAGTTATTCTATCCCCGATACATGCTGACCAGGCGGGTTTTATGCCTGGCCGTAACACCTCTTTTAACCTCCGAAAGCTGTTTATCAATTTTCAGGCCTCGCATGACACTGTCGGAGAACGCGTGGTGGTGACACTTGACACCGCCAAGGCGTTCGACTCCGTGGAGTGGAGATACCTCTGGGCTTGTCTAGAACGTTATGGCTTTGGCACCAGATTCCTTATGTGGGTCCGTCTCCTATATCAGGATCCTACTGCCAGAGTGGTGGCGAATGGATGGCCCTCTGATTCCTTTGGGCTTACCAGGGGCACCCATCAAGGGTGTCCTCTTTCTCCCCTGCTATATGCCCTTGTGGCAGAACCATTGGCCATTTCCATTCGAGAGAATCCTGAGATACGCAGACTGACCTCTGGGGGACTGGTGGAAAAGATCAGTATGTACGCGGATAATACCCTGTTATACCTGGCCGATTCGGGCCCCTCCCTAGGCACGCGCTCGACACCATCCAACACTTTGGGACCTTCTCGGGCTTAAAAATTTATTGGGGTAAGTCACAGATCCTTCCCATTGACCCATATACACCCCCTCGGGCGCAGTCGGAGCTCCCGCTACTGCGAGTGAGTGCTGTGAAATATCTGGGAGTTCAGATCACTAGGTCACCGTTAGACTACATCGCCCTTAACGTAGATCCTCTCTATTCTCTAGTGAAGGATAAAATACAAATATGGTCACAAATGCCTCTTGGAGTATGGGGCAGAATAAACCTGATAAAAATGGTATTGCTCCCCAAAATGCTTTATGTACTTTGGCACTCCCCGGTATACATCCCTCTCACGGTCATGCTTACTGGGGATCTACCCCGGCCCTGAATTGGATAAGTTTACTAAAGCGTTTCTCCAGGAAACACTTTTTTCAGCAAGGAAAAGTAGGATTTTTAAAACAGCTTACCTGTAAAATCCTTTTCTTGGAGTACATCACGGGACACAGAGCAGCATAGTCATTACTATGTGGGTTATATAGAATTACCTTCAGGTGCTGGCACTGGCAACTTCCAAAACAGGAAGTACCCTCCCCTATATAAGCCCCTCCCATCCGGGAGTACCTCAGTTTTGTAGCAAAGCAATACGTGTCCCCAAAAGAGGGGTGGGAGCTCTGTGTCTCGTGATGTACTCCAAGAAAAGGATTTTACAGGTAAGCTGTTTTAAAAATCCTACTTTCTTGTTCATACATCACGGGACACAGAGCAGCATAGTCATTACTATGTGGGACGTCCCAAAGCAATGCCAAATGAGGGGGGGGATACACCATACATAAGCTGGGCGCCATCAGGCATGAGGATCTTTTGCGGCCTGCAACACACTGCGCCCAAAGGCGACATCCTCCTGACTTCTAACGTCCACCTGGGAGAACCTAGTAAACGTGTGTACTGAAGACCATGTTGCGGCCTTACAAATTTGAGCCAGGGAGGCCTGGTGATGCACTGCCCATGAAGTTCCAACTGCTCTCGTGGAGTGCGCCCTAACTTTGAACGGAGGCGGTCTACTTCTCAAGCCATAGGCTTGTATTATGACCTGTCAAATCCACTTGGCTAAAGTAGATTTTGATGCTGCCTGACCCTTTCTGGGGCCTTCCGGCAGAACAAACAAGGAATCCGTTCTACGAATCTGAGCAGTGGCTTTTAGATAAGCTTTAACTGCTCTTACTACATCCAAAGAATGCAATAACTTTTCCTCTACCGAGCTTGGTTTGGGGAAAAAAGAAGGAAGAACCACATCCTGGTTCAAGTGAAACCTCGATACCACCTTAGGAAGAAAGGCTGGGTGAGGGCGTAATACTACTCTGTCCTTATGGATAACCAGATATGGCTCTTTACAGGACATGGCGGCTAATTCCGACACTCTTCTAGCCGAGCATATGGCTACTAAAAATATCAATTTTCTGGTGAGTAGAACCAAGGAAATGTGCCGCAAAGGTTCAAACGGCTGCTTCTGCAGAACCGACAGAACCAAATTTAGATCCCATGGGCATATGGGAGCTTTAATCGGTGGAATAATACGAGTCACCCCTTGCATAAAGGATTTGACAAGTGAATGCATAGCCAGGGGCCTTTGAAATAGTATTGATAAGGCCGAAACCTGGCCCTTGATAGTACTTAAGGCAAACTTCCTGTCTACAGCCCACTGCAGGAAGTCCAGAATTCTGCCTATAACGTACTTACGTGGATGCCATTTTCTGGCCTCGCACCAAGTGATGTACGCCTTCCAAACTCTATAGTAGATCTGCCTGGATACAGGCTTCCTGGCATTGATTATAGTTGATACCACAGAGTTAGAGAGACCTCTCTTCTTTAGGATGTGGGATTCAATAGCCAGGCCGTTAAACTTAGAGTTATTAAGGAAGGGTGGTATATCGGTCCTTGCGAAAGCAGGTCCGGACGACGTGGAAGGGTCCAAGGACTCCCCACAGACATTTTGATGATCTCCGCGTACCAGGCCCTTCGGGGCCACGCTGGAGCCACCAGGATCACCGGCTTCTTCTCCAACCTGACTCTGCGAAGGAGTCGAGGCAACAATTGTAGCGGAGGGAATGCATATATCAGTCTGAACTGATCCCAAGGGAACACCAGAGCATCCGAGCCGCAAGCGAGGGGATCCCTTGTCCGGGAGACAAATCTGTCCACCTTTGCGTTGAATCTGGATGCTAGCAGATCTACATCCGGTGTTCCCCACCGCTGACATATTGCTCGGAAGACCTCGGGATGAAGGGACCATTCCCCTGGGCATAACTGTTGGCGACTCAGAAAGTCCGCCTTCCAATTCTCCACCCCTGGAATGAAGACAGCTGATATACATGGGACATGCTTTTCTGCCCATTCCAGGATGTGACTTACTTCCCTCTGGGCTGCACGACTCCTGGTGCCTCCCTGATGATTGATATATGCCACTGCTGTGGCATTGTCTGATTGAATTCTGACAGGGGACCCTTGGAGTCTGGATGTCCAGGCTACTAGGGCATACCGGGCTGCTCGTATCTCTAAGAGATTGATGGGCAGGGTTTTTACTACATTTGACCATCTGCCCTGGAGAGACCATTGCTCCAGTACTGCCCCCCAGCCTATAAGGCTGGCATCTGTAGTGACCACTTTCCAAGATATCGGACTGAAGGGTTTTCCCTTCTGGAGATTCTGGGGGATCAACCACCAGCAGAGACTCTTCCGAACGGAAGGGGACAAAGCCATCGGGAAGTCTAGAGCCTGAACTTTTCCGTTCCAGGCTGACAATATGGCCCTCTGTAAATTCCTTGAGTGGAATTGGGCGTATGGCACAGCTTCGAATGATGCTACCATCTTTCCTAGCAGCCTCATGCACAGGCGTATGGACGGCTGTCTTTTTGCACAAAGCAGACGGACCAAGCCCCTCAAAGAGGATACCTTGTCTAGAGGTAAGAAAATCTTCCTCTGGTCTGAATCCAGCCGTAGCCCTAGATATACCAGGTTTTTCACTGGCTGTAGGGCTGACTTGTCCAGGTTGATGATCCAACCGTGAGATTCTAGATACTTGATTGTATCGACAATTACCACTTCTAGCTTGGCAACTGAGTGGCCCATCAACAACAGGTCGTCTAGGTATGCCATTATCGTTACACCTCGTGTTCTTAGATCGGCCAACAGTGGGGCCAGAATTTTTGTGAACACTCGTGGTGCTGTGGCCAGACCGAATGGTAAGGCTCTGAACTGAAAATGGCGCCCTTCTACTGCAAAGCGTAGAAATTTTTGATGACCTGGAAAGATGGGAACATGCAAGTAAGCATCTTTGATGTCGATCGAGGCTAACCATTCCTCCCCTTGTAGGGCAGCGGTGACCGATCAGATCGACTCCATCCGGAAAGACCGGACGTTTAGAAATTTGTTTAGACTCTTTAGGTCCAATATGGGTCTTATGTCCCCGTTTGGCTTCGGGACTGTGAAAAGGTTTGAGTAGAAACCCAACCCCCACTCTTCCATAGGAACCTCCATAATTACTCCTTGGAGCAATAGTTGTTCTAACGCCAATAGGAGAGACCCTCTTTTCCGAGGGTCTCTTGGCATGCCTGACCACATAAAATGGGAAGGAGGAGACTCTTTTAACTCCAACTTGTATCCCAGAGTTACTGCGGAGAGCACCCATCTGTCTTTGATCATCTCCCGCCAGGTCTCTGCGAACAACTGAAGTCTTCCCCCCACCCGTTTGAGTGGGGGCAGCCCTTCATAGGCTTGACTTGGAGGCTGGTTTAGTACCCCTTCGGATCCAGGGTTTCTTATTACCCTGTGACTGTCCCTGATTTTTACCCCCTGAGTTTGACCGAGGAGGCCGTCGGAACTGCTTAGTAGCAGACGTCGCAGGGATAGGAGAGGTAGTCCTCTTAAAAGATGGACCCCTAGACCTCTTCTTACTCGGTAAGAGAGTACTTTTACCACTGGAAATCTTCTGGATATACTTATCCAGGTCCTCGCCAAAAAGGCGTTCCCCATGAAATGGGAAGCTAACTAAGAGCTTCTTACAGGGAGCTTCAGCAGACCAGTTTTTGAGCCACAGAAGCCTACGCATATGTACCAAAGACAGCGTGAGGCGGGAGGCCTGATGGATAGAATCCTTGATGGCGTCAACCGCAAAGCATAATGCTCTAGGTAGATCAGCCAGAGCCTGGGCCTGCTGGTCTGGCAAATCCCTCAGGACCATTTTCATTTGATCCTTTAAAGCTTGGCAGACCCCAATAGCTGCCACTGCTGGCTGTGTAACAGCCCCTGCTGTGGAAAAAGCAGATTTTAATAAAGATTCCAATTTTTTATCCACTGGATCTTTGAACATTTGAACATTATCTACTGGACATGTCAGTGATTTGTTCACAGAAGAGATGGCTGCATCCACCGTAGGAACATTCCATCTCTGGGTGAACTTTTCCTCCATGGGATAGATCACCGGAAATTTTTTAGGCGGAACAAATAGTTTATCAGGATGTTCCCAGTCCTGGTATATAAGTCCTTCCAATAATGGATGTATTGGAAAGGAGCAATTAACCTGGGGAGCTTTTAGCGACCCCAATGAGGAGACAGCAGTAGTTGATGGTTCAACAAGAAGCATTTTAAATGCAGATCGAACCATGTCAGTTAGGTTCTGGACCCACAATCTTTCAGTCTGTGATGCTGAAAATGGTTCATCTACTGTCGATTCCTCAAAAACAGAGTTAACCTCCTCCTGATCCCCTTCAGGTAGGTCGGTCCCTTCCTGGGACTGTTGCTCTGCCAACAGGCACTCTAATGGAGGTGATGGAGATCTGGCGCGCTTTCTTTCCTGTAGAGAAGAAGCGATCAATGCTGCCAATCTCTGCTCCAATCCCTCCAGAGTTGAGGAAAAAACCTCCTCTGTTATATATGCAGGAGCAGGTGGACTGAGGACAGCCGCAGTACCTGGCACTCCCGGGGGTTCCTTATGGGTATTAACCTCTGATTTCTCAGGGGAGGAGGGTGCAGATGACTGCTCCAGATCCTCAGAGCCCGATGGAGACCCCCTACACTTCCTGAGAGGTATATCTCAGAGTTTTTTAGGCGGCATATTCCTTAGTTCAAAGCTGAGGTATTCCAGCCGCAATACACCCCTTACTGAAATAGTCTAATGCAATTTTGCTGCTATGTACATCAGTGGGTGTCTACTAATGCGTCTTTCTGGGGATGCCTGTATCAACCGCCCGCTGTAAGCCCCTATACCATGCTACCAGCTCCTTTTCATGCTCTGTGTCCATAGCAAGCAGCGTGGAACTGAGTCCTTTTATCTTGCTGGGACGCCCGCACATGCGCAGAAGCGCTGGGCGCACAGAGCGCGTCATCCGCCAGGCTCCGCCCCCTTTTTTGAAGCTAAATTTTATAAAAGAAAGCGTGTGCGCGCGCGCGTGCACGCGTGCGCTCTTGGCGCCATGTAGGGAGAGGAGCCAGGGTCCCTGTTTCACCAGGACTCGGGGATGGAAGGAAACTACTTGGCAGCATGACAGAGGAATGCAGCTTCCCTGATAGAGAGCTCACTTATCTGCCTGGACTTTCACCATGGAAGGAATAGTCCCAAGAAAAAAAGACGTTCCACAGCGGCCTCTAGTGGACAAACACAGGTACCGCACTTTTGTCTTTTTTTTTTTTTTTTTAAAACCTCCTTTATGAAAAAACATTTCCAGGTTTACAGTTTTTAAAACTTCCTTTATGAAAAAACATTTCTAGGATTTCTTAGGCATATACAGCTATTAGCGGGAATACCTTTTAGGTAACAGGCAGAAAGACATATTAGGCTTGGGGGTCCCCTCAATAGAACCAAGTTCCTGAGGGGCCCCCACTTACCTTTTCTCCGCCGCAGGACTTTGTTTGGTCCACAGAAGCCCAAACTTCACCTTTCACGGCAGGCATTGTACTAGACCTTCAGGGACCGGGTTCCCAAGGATTCCACTCCCCTGGACCTGTATAGCACCCTGCACAGATAGCCTCTTGGTTTTGGGTATGACCAGAGCTCTGGATCCCAGGGTCCAGCCCTCCTAAGAGAGGCATTACAGGCAAAACATTGCTCTTCTCTGCAAGGCCCGGGTACCGACCGTTTAGCTATGAAGCTTTTTTTTGGTCGGATCCGGAATAGCTTGCTAAGGCCCAGAGAACCTGTACACAAGCCCAGATGAATACATGTTAACCTTGGCCAACACCTTAGACACTGGCAAAAAACTGAGTTACTCCCGGATGGGAGGGGCTTATATAGGGGAGGGTACTTCCTGTTTTGGAAGTTGCCAGTGCCAGCACCTGAAGGTAATTCTATATAACCCACATAGTAATGACTATGCTGCTCTGTGTCCCGTGATGTATGAACAAGAAATGATAGCGAGGAAGTGGATAAGATCATCCCCTCCGACTATGGCTGAATGGAAAGCTGATGTTAATGGTGCTCTTTCATACCGTAAATTTATGTATATTATTAGAGGGTGTCCGACTAAGTACAATAAAATCTGGGACCGGTGGCTGGGAGTTTCAGACACCCTATTTTAATGGTTCTCAATGTACTCCTCAGATATGTATGTGACTCCCTTTCACTATACTGTACTTAAGTTTGCCATTTATGTTTTCATATTATTGACCTGCATGTATACTCTGTATGCGCATATTGCCAAATAAAAACCTTTTGTTAAAAAAAAACAAAAAAACAGTTCCATTGAAGAGAAGCCCATCGTTATATCAACTCTAAAGAGGGAATAGACACAAATGGATCGAAATTTGAACAGTAACTACTGAACAGGCCAAATTTCAATTAATCTATGACTAGCTTCAAGAGATTAAAAAAAAATGCAATTTACTGATTCGCCTGGATTTCAAATATATTCACTCACTACTTATTTCATTATATGATGGCTTCAGTAGCTGAATATACCACATTCTGACCTTTTATTCAATCTATCCATGGGAATAATTAAACAGGCTAACACCTTTTAAAACCAAACATTTACATTACCAAAACAATAGCAAAAAACTAATTCATATCCAGGAAAAGACTTACTGAATATGTTACGGTTAGGAATTAAGAGCTAGTAAATGGTGAAGAAGAAATATTCTATATTTTATTTAGTATATTCATGTGAGACAGCCCTATGTGTGTTCCCCCCCCCCTTTTTTTCTCTCCTGAATATAGAAGGTTTCTGTGGAGATGTATTATCTTGTACAGAGCCGGTTCACACAGGGGCGACTCGTCAGGCGACTCAGCCACCTGACAAGTCGCGCTCCGCTCTATTCAATGGAACCGTTCTAATAGGAGCGACGCAAGTTGCTCCGACTTAGAAAAAGGTTCTTGTACGACTTTGGGGGCGACTCGGGGCGACTTGCATTGACTTCAATACAGAAGTCATTTTGCAAGTCGCCTCTCAAGTCGTCTTGAGATCGCCTGGCCGAGTCGCCCCCAAATTCGTGCCGCCCCGGTGTGAACCCGCTCTGAGTTAGTTGTTTTTGTAATTAGAATTATAAGGAACATCTCTGTTATCAATAGACATTCAGGCTGATTGTATCTGTTTTTGTGTGTTCTGTGAAAATTTTTGAAAATTAATAAAAAATATATTGGAATAAAGAATTAAGAGAAATCATCATTTTTTTTAACTGCTAAATATATATATATATATATATATATATATATATATATATATATATATGTATATATATATATATTTTAAATATGCATTTAGTGTTGTTAAAATTTACCTTTATGGAATAAGGTTCATGTGTTAAGGACCACAGAACATATACTGTATCAAAATGGACTGGTAATGATTAGATTACTTGAATGGCCATGGTGTTTATTAAATGGTAGTGTCAATAAGATGAATCTTATTAATACCACATTAGCCCAAAGAGCTCAGTGTAAGTTATGGTCAGAAATGTTAACAGTGTCCCTCTAGCATTAGATGACCAGCTCTTCTAAAAACACTGCAGAGATTTAAAGTGGATGTAAACCCGAATTATTATTTATTTTTTTGCTGTCACAATGTAGAGTATAAGATTTCCTATCATTTGTGCCAGGTCTTGCCACAAAGAGTTAATCCAGCTCAGAGCAATACTCTTATATTGTTCAGTGAGATAAAACGGACAAACAGAGAAAAACCTTTGTCCGTTCCGCCCCCTTGCTTTGAGTGACGGGTTATTTACATATCTCGTGCACTAGCTTTAGACAGGCATTATTTTTTAATTCCCACCCCCACTCCTTTTCTGAAGTCATGTGGTTACTTTTCTGGATTTTGCCTGGATGATAGTGATCATAGCAGAAGGAATACACAGGAGAAAATGCATGTTGACAAGGGGAGTGTAGAGGTGGGCGGGGAGTCTACTGACATCACGACTCCACCCACCGAGCTCCAGACAACAGATCCACCCACAGAATCTGCAGTTTTTCAGTTCTAATAACAGACAGAGGGGAGACATTTGACAGATAAGGATACATGCAGGAGGCATCTATATCCTTATAGATCCGCACTATGGCAGTATTTTAGAAAGGATGAGAGTAGGTTTACATCCACTTTAAGATTTTTTTACCACACTGGAATGAAATGTGTGGTTACAGCAGGCAGACCCCTCATACACACACATTTTACTGTGTTAATGAGGAAGTTAGTGCCATTTATACCGAGAACAGAAAATGAAGAAATTAATCTTAGCAGTATTTTTTGCTAAAAAAAAAACTTAAAATGTTCATAATTTTCCTGATGAGAACAATTCCTTTGGTCTACTAAAGAGAAATGTTAGTAGAATAATGATGCCAAAACTACTGCTTACTTATTTTAATATTAACTTCAATTCTACAGTAAAATAAATTTTTGTCCAGTGTTATTGCTTAGCCTTGTATGTGGCATGTTTACTTTAAAGGTCTTTTTATAGCTCGCTTACTCTTCTTCAGTTTCTATGGCTAGCTGTTTCGTAAGCAATAATAGTTATCCACAACTTTTTTTTTTTTTTTTACTATATGCAGTTAGTGACAGTCCTGTAAAAATATTTACCGTGATGATTGTAGAATATTTTAATCAATGTGTGCAATGATATCCAGATAATCAATTAATGTAAACAAAGGCAAAATTGTAAGTAAATTGCAGTAAGCTCCTGGAATATATACTATTGTCAAAAAAGCTCAGTATGTTTGTTAATGGCCCTGGAGCCATGACTAAACCAGGTCATTGGAAGGTTATGGATAGGGCAGAGTTAGATTTTCATTGTAGTTGTTGTTACTCTATGTAGCCTAAGGACAATCTCCAGCTTGGGATCATTCTTAGAGAGTATTAGGTAAGCATCTGCGAGTCATCTTTCAAATTCTTAGATGCTTAACTGATTTCCAGGTAGCATTGTCATTGTTACTGATATGTTTGCTCCTGTTTATTTTGTGCAAAGTGACATTTATCTTGCATATTATTATTAAGCCATGCCAAAATTATACAGGAGATTAATACAAGCAAGGCTAAATAAGGGAGTATTAAGTCATGTTCCAATTTGAATCAGAAACAAAGGCATATCAGTACTTATTCTTTAATTATGTTTATTGTTATGTATGTTGGTGTGCACTGAGTTACTATATTTGATACAAAATTACTGTTTACTTTTCAATTTGATTATTTAACCTAATAATAATATTTTTTAATGCATCATAGTAAATGTGTGTCTATTTAACACATACACTGTATTACCAAATGTATTGGGATGCGTGCCTTTACACACTCATGAACTTTAATGGCATCCCAGTCATAGTCCGTAGGGTTCAATATTGAGTTGGCCCACCCTTTGCAGCTATAACAACTTTAACTCTTCTGGGAAGGCTGTCCACAAGATTTAGGGGTGTGTCTATGTGAATGTTTGACCAATCGTCCAGACCTGGCTTGAAGTCTTCGCTCTAATTCATCCCAAAAGTTTTCTATCGGTATAGGTCAGGACTCTGTGCAGGCCAGTCAAGTTCCTCCACTGCAAACTCACTCATCCATTACTTTATGTGAAGGTAAATTGGGTATCTGGCGCTTTAGGAGGCAATGTCCTTAAAGCGGACTTGCAGCCCAAAAAAAAAGTCAGCAGCTACTAACAGCGTAGCTGCTGACTTTTAATAAGGACACTTACCTGTCCTACTCGCCCGCGATGTCGGTCCCGCCACGGCGATCGATCGCTGCTGGCAGGTCCCGGATCCTCCATCCTGAGTAAGGGAAACAGGCAGTGAAGCCGTAAGGCTTCACTGCCCGTTTCCCACTGCGCATGCGCCACTTTCACGGCGCTTTGTGAATGGGCGGCTTGCCTCCTGGGATACACACAGTTCCCAGAAGGCAGCGCGCCCTATTCACAAGAAGAGGAAGCGGAAGGAGACCCACCGCAGATGAGAAGAGGAACATTAGAGGCAGATTAGGGGACTTCCACATAGCAACAGGCATTTAGGGTGAGTATAATTTTTTTTTTCTATTAATTTTTTATTTATTTTTTAGGATTTTTAATGTTAACATTTTTTCAGGGTGGACCTCCACTTTAATTTGTAATAATGTACATTTGATTAGTCAGTCTTTAGGTAAAAACAAAGTTGAACCACGGTAAGGAGGTGATTTAAAAAGAGGCAGCCATCCTCAGAGTATGTCCAGCAACTCTGCAAGACATATAAAAGAAACAGGGGGGGGGCGGGGGCGCCTCTCTAAGTGTAGTATTAAAACAGTAACATTTACTGCACAAGATCAAAAACACTTACAAGATATAGTAAGGGGGAGGTAGGACAAAAGGGATTTTTGTGGTGCATATATGGATCAATGAGAGAGAGTTTCTAAAAATATATGATTTTTATTATGCAATTTTAAACAAAGAATATAAAAACGAATCCTGAGTATATTCAATACATGGTATGTCATACAAAAAATGGTGGTCATAATGCATAAAGTTTGAATGAGATGCAAGAACTCGCATAGAAACCCGACATGTTTAGCTTAAAAAAGCTTCCTCAGGGGTATGCGATGACCATCAATATTTATCAAGTACGACTATACAAAAGAGAAAAGGAGAATACAAAGTTATACATTTAAATAAATAATAAACTATATTTGAACAAATTAGATGTAAACAAGGTTGAACTGCGAAGCCGGATCCCTCCCACTGTTACTTACCAGGCCACCTGTACCGTCTACAACGCACCACCAGGAAACGCAGGATCAAGAACAACGATCACCCCAAATGTAGAGAAGCGCGGAAGTGTGACCACAGTGAACACTAGATAAGGGACCGGCTAAATGTCAAGGATAGGAGTAAGAAGGAAAGAGGAAGGAAAAGAGAAAAAATGAACACATAAACCAAAAGAAGAAAGGGGAGTTGAAAAATTCAAAGAAATTGGTAAGCATGTACGCAAACCATAAAGAACGGAAAAATCCGTATAATATGAATTCAGTAATGATTACAGTGAATAAAAATTTACTTACATAGAGTCAAGAGAAGAAGGATATGTTCACTTGCAGATATTGTGGGGCTGTCTGCTTGAAATGAAACGCAGATTTGTATTGTAGAAGCCACTAAAAGAAACCACATTAGATTTAATTTATTTGGATATGAATAGCATGGCGTGCCTATATCCTCCAAAAATAAGCACACAAAATCAGAAAGTAAAATTGATCAAAGGAATTAAAGAACTAGGTATATAGAGGACATGTGTTGCATTCAAGCAATATTGTTATTTTCATTAAATCCTGGAAAATAAGTGGCCCTAAGGTCATAAATCCAGCGCGCCTCGAGTTGGAGCAGGGTCCCGTCTACACTGCCCCCCCTCGAGTCGAGCGGGACATGATCCAGGGCCAAAAACTGGTGCGTTGGACATTTTTAGGTAAAGTTCAGTCATTTTTTGTTTGTTTTTTTGTCTTTTCTTTTCTTAATTTTTCTCGCTTATAACCTATTATATAGTCCGCACTAACAATGTGGGACTATACCAATGTGTGTATGATATCGTTTTTTCATTGGTTAGAGTGGGCTTTTGCCCCACTTTATATTGGACTGTCGGACTTGTAATTATTTTTTCCATCATCAGCATTTGACTCAGCTATATATATATATGGAGACTATTGTCCATTATGTTCCATTTTTATATGGAACCACTTTAAATATTTAAATATCCATCTATAACAATATTGCTTGAATGCAACACATGTCCTCTATATACCTAGTTCTTTAATTCCTTTGATCAATTTTACTTTCTGATTTTGTGTGCTTATTTTTGGAGGATATAGGCACGCCATGCTATTCATATCCAAATAAATTAAATCTAATGTGGTTTCTTTTAGTGGCTTCTACAATACAAATCTGCGTTTCATTTCAAGCAGACAGCCCCACAATATCTGCAAGTGAACATATCCTTCTTCTCTTGACTCTATGTAAGTCAATTTTTATTCACTGTAATCATTAGGCTTGTGCAATTCGTTTCGTAACGAATTGAAATTCGTCCGAATTTAGCAACTTTCGGACATTCGGAAGCATTCGAATTTCCGAACAAAGCAATTACGAATAAGACCGAATCCGAAATAAATTATACCACAAATAGCGAATGCCCGAATGTCTTCGGCATAATTTGTTATGAAAAAGTTACGAATGTACGAATCCATTCGAAGCACAATAACACTCACTCTGCTCTGCTTTGAGTAAGCGTCAATTCGTGACGTGAAACGCGTTAGCCACCCTTCCCTGCATGCACACCATCTGCATTTGTTGTTTTGGATTTATGGATTTATTTTGAATTTGGATTTTTTTACCTGAAATTTTGGAATAAATAACTGTCTATACAGAGTGCGGCAGTCCAGGGTTTCTTTTTCTCCCATCACTCTGCTCTGCTCTCTGCTTCTCCCTCACCGTGCTGAACTCCCTCTCAAAATGGTGTACAGGGGGCGGAGGCTATAGCCGCATGTAAAAAACGAAAGTAAAATACCAGATTTCGAATCGTTACAAATAACCGCTATGTATTTAGAAAAGTACAAATCCATTTGAAGCACATTAGGCATAATAGGCAGCGTCGTCGTGAGAGAGACACAGAAAATTACGAATCAACGAACCCAAAAAAAGTTACGAAAGTAGGAGTTGTGTCCAGAATCAACGAAAAACAATGTACTCTACCGAAAGTACGAATTATAAATCAACTAAAAATTCAACGAAAAATGACGCTTGCGAAAATACGAATTAGTCCGAACACGAAAAATCCCGTCTAGCAAAATTACGAATGATTACGAATCAACAGGACCGAAAAGAAACTAACCGAAACTAACCGAATTTTTCCGTTGTGCACAAGCCTAGTAATCATTACTGAATTCATATTATACGGATTTTTCCGTTCTTTATGGTTTGCGTACATGCTTACCAATTTCTTTGAATTTTTCAACTCCCCTTTCTTCTTTTGGTTTATGTGTTCATTTTTTCTCTTTTCCTTCCTCTTTCCTTCTTACTCCTATCCTTGACATTTAGCCGGTCCCTTATCTAGTGTTCGCTGTGGTCACACTTCCGCGCTTCTCTACATTTGGGGTGATCGTTGTTCTTGATCCTGCGTTTCCAGGTGGTGCGTTGTAGACGGTACAGGTGGCCTGGTAAGTAACAGTGGGAGGGATCCGGCTTCGCAGTTCAACCTTGTTTACATCTAATTTGTTCAAATATAGTTTATTATTTATTTAAATGTATAACTTTGTATTCTCCTTTTCTATTTTGTATAGTCGTACTTGATAAATATTGATGGTCATCGCATACCCCTGAGGAAGCTTTTTTAAGCGAAACATGTCGGGTTTCTATGCGAGTTCTTGCATCTCATTCAAACTTTATGCATTATGACCACCATTTTTTGTATGACATACCATGTATTGAATATACTCAGGATTCGTTTTTATATTCTTTGTTTAAATGTGCATAATAAAAATCATATATTTTTAGAAACTCTCTCTCATTGATCCATATATGCACCACAAAAATCCCTTTTGTCCTACCTCCCCCTTACTATAAATTAACTGGGATGAGGTGCCTACTTCAATGAGTGTTTCACCAATGAATGGACAATCCAAATACGACTTACAAGATATAAGTGGGAGTCATTCTCATCATAAGTAAGTAGTCCTGGCAGTTCTACTGCGTCCCACAGGCTCCTCGCACGATCCTGGTAGCTGGGAAAGGTTCTGGTGTGATGTTGTGTTGAATCACACCGGAATCTTTCCCAGCTACCCAGATTGTGCTATGTGGTATGCTGACACCTTAAGAGTTCCCTTCACTGGAACTAAGGGACCCAGCCCAACTTCTGTTAAACAACCCCACACCATAACCCCCTCTCTACCAAATTATTTGGACCAGTGCACAAAGCAAGGTCCATAAAGACATGGATGAGCGGGTTTGGGGTGGAGGAACTTGACTGGCCTGCACAGAGTCCTAACCTCAAACCAATAGAACACTCTTAAGAAGAATTAGAGCAGAGACTTTGAGCCAGGCCTTCTCGTCCACATCAGGGCCTGATCTCACAAATCTGCTTCCGGAAGAACGGTCAAACATTCCCATAGACACACTCCTGAATCTTGTGGACAGCCTTCTCAGAAGAGTTGAAGCTGTTATAGCTGCAAAGGGTGGACCAACTCAATATTGAACCCTACAGACTAAGACTGGAATGCCATTAAAGGCAGGCATCCCAATACTTTTGGCAATAAAGTGTATAATTTTTTGCAAGAGAAAAAATATATAGGAACTTTTCTTGCACAGGAACAGGTTCACCTAAAGGTAAAACATAGTCTTTTGTTAAACTTCTTGCTAAGTTTATAAATTACCAAAGGTGCCTAGTATTTTTTTTTACAATTTCTTTCACTAAATATTCTGTCCCAAGTTCCCAATCAATAAGCCAATACCAGAGGTGCTGTTAGCTTTTGTTATGGCCAGCTATAGATGAGGGCGGTAGACATGTTTTTGTTTTCACCTGTGGTGCTTGTATTGGTCCAGCAGCGCACCAACACCTTTGCTGCCATTGTGCTATGCTGGGTGTTTGGTGTGCTCCTGTACCTTTAAGGAGGGGTGGCTCCCCTTCAGTCCACCTGTCCTCATCTAACCATCAGAATGCATGTGCCTCCATTGTGGGGACACTCACGGTTAGTGTAGGACCACAGATTCCAGGGGGCCTTGGCGTGGCTCTGTGGCTCACGCATGCGCTTGCAAATGTGTGCGGACAAACCCCTGTTTTTAACGCATACTGTTAGACAGGTTAATTGGTTGTCAGCTAGCTGGTCGGTAAGTATGCTTGGTTTTTTCCTGGGCATTCCCCAGGCCTTTGTTGTTATCTGCTTTAGCCTTCCAATGCTGCTTACTGTTATGGCCAGCTATAGATGAGGGCGGTAGACATGTTTTTGTTTTCACCTGTGGTGCTTGTATTGGTCCAGCAGCGCACCAACACCTTTGCTGCCATTGTGCTATGCTGGGTGTTTGGTGTGCTCCTGTACCTTTAAGGAGGGGTGGCTCCCCTTCAGTCCACCTGTCCTCATCTAACCATCAGAATGCATGTGCCTCCATTGTGGGGACACTCACGGTTAGTGTAGGACCACAGATTCCAGGGGGCCTTGGCGTGGCTCTGTGGCTCACGCATGCGCTTGCAAATGCGTGCGGACAAACCCCTGTTTTTAACGCATACTGTTAGACAGGTTAATTGGTTGTCAGCTAGCTGGTCGGTAAGTATGCTTGTTTTTTTCCTGGGCATTCCCCAGGCCTTTTGTTGTTATCTGCTTTAGCCTTTCAATGCTGCTTACTGTTATGGCCAGCTATAGATGAGGGCGGTGGACATGTTTTTGTTTTCACCTGTGGTGCTTGTATTGGTCCAGCAGCGCACCAACACCTTTGCTGCCGTTGTGCTATGCTGGGTGTTTGGTGTGCTCCTGTACCTTTTAAGGAGGGGTGGCTCCCCTTCAGTCCACCTGTCCTCATCTAACCATCAGAATGCATGTGCTTCCATTGTGGGGACACTCACGGTTAGTGTAGGACCACAGATTCCAGGGGGCCTTGGCGTGGCTCTGTGGCTCACGCATGCGTTTGCAAATGCGTGCGGACAAACCCCTGTTTTTAACGCATACTGTTAGACAGGTTAATTGGTTGTCAGCTAGCTGGTCGGTAAGTATGCTTGGTTTTTTCCTGGGCATTCCCCAGGCCTTTTGTTGTTAGCTTCTGAAGCAATAGTACTGGATTGATGAATTGTATATTTAGGTCTTAGCACTGGTCGGGGTTATGTTTATTGCCACACCAAAGAGTAGTGGACTGCATTGCATGCACTGTATACTGTGTCTGAACCTGGGGCTCTCCAGGCACATTGAAACTATTTGAAATATTTAACTACTTGCCGACCAGCCGCCATCACGGTGCAACGCCATAGCCGATGTGCCTGGCCATCAGCTGCTCCTCACAGAGCTAGAATGGGGATCTGTCAATGTAAAGAGACAGATCCCCATTATGTCAGGGAAGAAGAGAGAGATCTGCAGTTCCTAGTGATCAGGAACAGCGATCTCTCTCTACTCCCAGGCAGTCCACTCCCCCAACATTTAGAA
This sequence comes from Rana muscosa, assembly GCA_029206835.1. Lineage (NCBI taxonomy): Eukaryota > Metazoa > Chordata > Amphibia > Anura > Ranidae > Rana > Rana muscosa. Next base: position 1,102,985,409 of record CM055122.1, on the reverse strand, counting down.
ACACCTCCTTAGGGCACACTTAACCCCTTGATCACCCCCTAGTGTTAACCCCTTCCCTGCCAGTGACATTTATACAGAAATCAGTGGCTATTTTTAGCTTTGATCGCTGTATAAATGTCACTGGTCCCAAAAGAAGTGATCTGTCTGCCTCAATGTCGCAGTCCTGCTTAAAATTGCTGATCACTGCCATTACTAGTAAAAAAAGATATAATAATAAACATTACATAAATATATCCCATAGTTTGTAGATGCTATAACTTTTGCGAAAACCAATCAATATACGCTTATTGTGATTTTTATTTACCAAAAATATGTAGAAGAATACATATTGGCATAAACTGATGAAGAAATATGTTTTTGTTTTTTGTTTTTGGATTTTTTTTAAAGCAAAAAGTAAAAAAGTAAAAAATATATTTTTTTTCAAAATTGTTGCTCTTTTTTTGTTTATAGCGCAAAAAATAAAAACTGCAGAGGTGATCAACTACCACCAAAAGAAATTTGTGGTAAAAAAATGGCCTGATCAGGAAGTGGGTAAATCCTTCTGGGGCTGAAGTGGCTAAAATTATTTTCAGCTACCTTGTCCATATTATTGTTTTGTGTAAAAGAGTGCTAGGAAATAATAAAAGTGGTGGTTACATAGAAATGTAAAATGTAAATGTGTATTAAAATGAATTAGTAGCTAGGCTGCGGACATTTAACTATTTTATATACTTTACAAGGAGTAAATGAGCTTAAACAAGCTCACATTGGCCTCTGCAGCTCTAGGTACCGTGGAACAATTTATCCTCAAAGCACCCAGCAGAAACGCAAAGTTTTTCAAAATCTCTCAACAGCTGCCCCTGATGACGTCAGATTTGACGAAACGATGTAGGGCGGCACGTGCACGCATTGCGCATGCGCGAACGGTCGTTTTTGACTGACACAACATGGAGCTTTCTTTCCTTGCAAGAAGCGCTTTTAATCAGAATTTTAAAACCTTTTACTTTTGAGGATTTGTTATTGAGGATTGTATTATACACCTCTGCAAAATAAAACTTTTTGGATGAACGCTACACTATTGGAGGTTTTTTTTTTGAGTTTTTTTTCCCTTTTTGGTTTCTTCCATTCACTGAGGAGCATCCACTCTGACCCGGAAAGAGTGTGACCACTTCCAGTTGCGGATTGGCGTCTCTGGAGATCCTCCCACCATGGACAAGGCGTCCCTGCTGAATCTTCCTGCCTTCCATTGAGAACCATCCCTCTACTGAGCCTGTTTTGACCCCCCTAAAAAGGGCGGTCGCAGGCTATCTGGTAAGCCTTCTCTCTACACATTGGTGGTGGGATTTCTTTCTAAAGCATTGGATGTTCATTCCCATGTTCATATTGGATACCTGCACTCTGGAGAACTCTTTTTCATCAAATTTTACAACAGAGGAGGGACATATACATTTTTTATTTTTTGCTTTAGATACACATGAACTATGATGTGTTTTATTTATTTGTAATATCTACATAGTTTTTTATACTTTTTTCCTGTTTAATATTTCACTATATGGTCATATATACTAGTTCATTTATCCAGCGCTACACCTTTTGTATATATATTTTCTGTTTTACCTTTATCAAGGTTTTGGTGTTTAGCAGCAGGGTTTCCTTTTGGGATCTATTCACTTATACTTAAATTTTTCACCACGCGCAAATTTTTTCTTTTATAACCACATTAACCACTTAAGCCCGGGACCATTTTGGCAGGTTAAAGACCAGGCCCCTTTTTGCGATTCGGCACTGCGTCGCTTTAACTGACAATTGCGCGGTTGTGCGACGTGGCTCCCAATAAAAATGTCCTTCTTTTTTTTCCACAAATAGAGCTTTCTTTTGGTAGTATTTGATCACCTCTGCGGTTTTAATTTTTTGCGCTATAAACAAAAATAGAGCGACAATTTTGAAAAAAATGCAATATCTTTTATTTTTTGCTATAATAAATATCCCCCAAAAATATATAAAAAATATTTTTTTCCTCAGTATAGGCCGATACGTATTCTACATATTTTTGGTAAAAAAAATCGTAATCGGCGTTTATTGATTGGTTTGCGCAAAAGTTATAGCGTTTACAAAATAGGGGATAGTTTTATGGCATTTTTATAAAAAAAATTTTTTTTACTAGTAATGGCGGCGATCAGTGATTTTTTTCATGACTGTGACATTATGGCGGACACATCGGACACTTTTGACACATTTTTGGGACCATTGTCATTTTCACAGCGATCGGTGCTATAAAAATGCACTGGTTACTGTGAAAATGACACTGGCAGTGAAGGGGTTAACCACTAGGTGGCGCTGTAGGGGTTAAGTGTTCCCTGCATTGTGTTTCTAACTGAGGGGGGGTTGGGCTCTGTGTCACATGACACTGATCTTCGCTCCGTGTACACGGAGCCGAGATCAGTGTCATTGTCACTAGGCAGAGCAGGGAGATGCTTGTTTACACAAGCATCTCCCTGCTCTATACCTCCGTGAGACGATCGCGGGGATCCCTGCACCTCGAGTCCGTAGGACCCGCGGTCTGACTCACAGGGAAGGCGGCAGGGTACGTGATTATGCCTGTCCGTGCCATTCTACCAACGTATATCTACAGTGCGCGGTCCTTAAGCGGTTAAACCTCATTTGCCATGTAGTTGCCCACCCCATTCAATAGTTCAGATCTTTTTGCAAGTTTTCACATCCTGTGGAGAAGTTATTGCCCTGCTTAGCTTAGTATCGTCCGCAAATACAGAGATTAAACTATTTACCCCATCCTCCAGGTTGTTTATAAACAAATTAAATACTTGACTGAGTTTCCCAAGTACCCTCGGGTGCAAGCCATCTGATCCCAGTGATTTATAAGGCCTCATGCCCACTGACGTTTTTACAGCTGCGTTTTTTAGAGCTTAAAAACGCCTGTCCATGTTATTGTAAATAATTGTTATTTATTTATTTTTTTGAAAAAAAAAACGTCGGAGCTAAAAACGCGGCCGCGCGTTAGTGCGCGTTTTTGCGCGTTAGTGCGCGTTTTTTGACGCTCGCGGTTTTTTCTGCCTAATTCTGACGCTGAGGAACGCACTGGTCCTGGGTTTTTTTTACAGCTTAAAAACGTCTATGCTATTTGCAGCTCAAAAACGTCTAGGTGGGCATGAAGCTATAGACTAACATGGACAGGCGTTTTTAAGCTGTAAAAAACGCTCAAAAACGCGGCTGTAAAAACATCCGTGGGCATGAGGCCTTAATGTTAAGGCCCCATGCACACGAGACACCGGTGCAAACTCTGCTGAACACACGTTTTTAAAGGCTAAAACCGGCGTTTAAAAACGCCCGTTTTGCCGCGATTTTAGCGGCGTTTTACCGCGTTTGCGTCTATAGGCGTTTAGTTAAGAAACATCATAAGACCCTCCCTAAGCTCAAAAAACATTATTATTTAACCATTTCAGCCATTTTGGGAGACCAGCAGCTGAAAGAGCAGCAGTGTACTTGTATTTAGCGTATCACTTGCCACATCATCTGCCACAAGCTGTGGATTGTCCACTTGCCACGTCACCTGATACGTCACCTGGCCACGTCACCTGCCACAAGTTGTGAATTGTCCACTTGCCACGTCACCTGCCACGTCACCTGGCCACAAGTTGTGGATTGTCCACTTGCCACATCACCTGGCCACGTCACCTGGCCATGTCACCTGCCACGTCACCTGCCACAAGTTGTGGAATGTTCACTTGCCACGTCACCTGCCACGTCACCTGGCCACGTCACCTGGCCACGTCACCTGGCCACAAATTGTGCATTGTCCACTTGCCACGTCACCTGGCCACGTCACCTGCCACGTCACCTGCCACAAGTTGTGAATTGTCCACTTGCCATGTCACCTGCCACGTCACCTGGCCACAAGTTGTGGATTGTCCACTTGCCACATCACCTGGCCACGTCACCTGGCCACGTCACCTGCCACAAGTTGTGAATTGTCCACTTGCCGCGTCACCTGCCACGTCACCTGGCCACAAGTTGTGGATTGTCCACTTACCACATCACCTGGCCACGTCACCTGACCACGTCACCTGGCCATGTCACCTGCCACGTCACCTGCCACAAGTTGTGGAATGTTCACTTGCCACGTTACCTGGCCACGTCACCTGCCACAAGTTGTGAATTGTCCACTTGCCACATCACCTGCCACGTCACCTGGCCACAAGTTGTGGATTGTCCACTTGCCACATCACCTGGCCATGTCACCTGCCACGTCACCTGCCACAAATTGTGGATTGTCCACCTGCCACGTCACCTGGCCACATCACCTGCCACATCACCTGGCCACGTCACCTGCCACAATTTGTGGATTGTCCACCTGCCACATCACCTGGCCACGTCCCCTGCCACATCACCTGCCACAATTTGTGGATTATCCACCTGCCACGTCACCTGGCCACGTCACCTGGCCACATCATCTGGCCACATCACCTGCCACAATTTGTGGATTGTCCACTTGCCACGTCACCTGCCACGTCACCTGGCCACAAGTTGTGGATTGTCCACTTGCCACGTCACCTGGCCACGTCACCTGCCACAAGTTGTGAATTGTCCACTTGCCACGTCACCTGCCACGTCACCTGCCACAAGTTGTGAATTGTCCACTTGCCACATCACCTGCCACGTCACCTGGCCACAAGTTGTGGATTGTCCACTTACCACATCACCTGGCCACGTCACCTGGCCACGTCACCTGGCCATGTCACCTGCCACGTCACCTGCCACAAGTTGTGGAGTGTTCACTTGCCACGTTAGCTGGCCACGTCATCTGCCACGTCACCTGGCCACGTCACCTGCCACAAGTTGTGCATTGTCCACTTGCCACGTCACCTGGCCACATCACCTGCCACAATTTGTGGATTTCCACCTGCCACGTCACCTGGCAACATCACCTGCCACAAGTTGTGGATTGTCCACTTGCCACGTCACCTGCCACAAGTTGTGGATTGTCTACAGTGCAATGCAAGCAATTACAGTTTTTTTCATATTTTTTTGATGGTTTTTCATAATTTGCCATCATTTTTGAGATTTCTAATGTAAAAAAATAGGTCACCTTTAAAAACGCTAATAAACGAAATCGCGGCAAAACGCCGGTACCGCGTTTTGCCGCGTTTAGCGGCGTTTAGCCGCGTTTTGCGTCTGAAACGTGGAAAACTTTTGCGTCTGAACCCATTTTTTTGCTTCTGGAAAAATGAGGTTAAACGCAACTGCCTAAAAACGGCAATAAACGAGACTGTGTGCATGGACACATAGGATAACATTGAATGGGTTCAGGAGCAGTTGAAAAAAGTGTCCAACTGCCTCTGAACGCGCGTTTAACAGCAAATAACAGCGTCTCGTGTGCATGGGGCCTAAGTTTCCCAAGTCTAGTTTTAATTCTGTCCTCTGTTAACCATGGAGCTGCTTCCGTGATGTGTCATGAGGATAAACATTGCAGTTTTGGTTACTTAAGCTCCCCGATTCCCTCTTAAAGACTGAGGAGAAGAATAAATTCAAAACCTTCGCTATCTCCCCATCCTTTGTAACTAGATGTCCTTCCTCATTCTTTATGGGACCAATATGGTCTATCCTCCCTTTTTTACTGTTTACATACTTAAAGAATTTATTGGGATTTTTTTTGCTCTCCTGTGTCTCATGTGTCTTTCGTGTTCTATCTTAGCCGCCCTAATTGCACTCTTACATTTCTTGTTGCATTCTTTATAAAGTCTGAATGCTGATGATGATCCCCCAACTTTGTATTTTTTGAGGCCTTCTCCTTTGATTTTATATGCATTTTTACATTGGACTTTTGTTCGCTCTTTTAGCCTTTAGTTCAATGTTTTTTTAATCTGAATTATATGTGATGGATCAGAACACAATAGTCTAAGTTGGTGAGGTAAAATTAGAAAAATATATACATACAACTATCTTTCAAAAATAAAAAACTGATAATTGCCATGTGCGTATGTATTCACCCCCTTTGTTATGAAGCCCATAAAAAGCTCTGGTGCAACCAATTACCTTCAGAAGTCACATAATTAGTTAAAATATGTCCACCTGTGTGCAATCTAAGTTTCACATGATCTGTCATTACATATACACACCTTTTTGAAAGGCCCCAGAGGCTGCAACACCTAAGCAAGAGGCACCACTAACCAAACACTGCCATGAAAACCAAGGAACTCTCCAAACAAAGTACAAGTCAGGGTTAGGTTATAAAAAAATATCCAAATCTTTGATGATCCCTAGGAGCAACATCAAATCTATCATAACCAAATGGAAAGAACATGGCACAACAGCAAACGGATGCACACCAAAACTCACGGACCGAAGTACCACAGCAGAGACTGGAATATCTGTACATAGGATGACAATAAGCCGTGCGCTCCATAGAGTTGTGCTTTATGGCGGAGTGGCCAGAAGAAAGCCATTACTTTCAGCAAAAAACAAAATAGCACATTTTGAGTTTGCGAAAAGGCATGTGGGAGACTCCCAAAATGTATGGAGGAAGGTGCTCTGGTCTGATGAGACAAAAATTTAACTTTTTGGCCATCAAAAAAAACGTTATGTCTGGCGCAAACCCAACAAATCACATCACCCAAAGAACACCATCCCCACAGAGAAACATGGTGGTGGCAGCATCATGCTGTGGGGATGTTTTTCAGCAGTCGGGACTGGGAAACTGGTCAGAGTTGAGGGAAAGATGGGTGGTGCAAAATACAGGGATATTCTTGAGAAAAACCTGTACTACTCTGTGTGTGATTTGAGGCTAGGATGAAGGTTCACCTTCCAGCAGGACAATGACCCCAAACACACTGTTAAAGCAACACTTGAGTGGTTTAAGGGGAAACATGTAAATGTGTTGGAATGGCCTAGTCAAAGCCCAGAAAAATCTGTGGCCAGACTTAAAGATTGCTGTTCACAAGCGCAAACCATCTAACTTGAAGGAGCTGTAGCAGTTTTGCAAGGAGGAATGGGCAAAAATCCCAGTGATAAGATGTGGCAAGCTCATAGAGACTTATGCAAAGTGACTTGGAGCTGTGATAGTCGCAAAAGGTGGCTCTACAAAGTATTGACTTTGGGGGTTTAATAGTTATGCACATTGACTTTTTCTGTTATTTTGTCCTATTTGTTGTCTGCTTCACAATAAAAAAAATCTTCAAAGTTGTGGGCATGTTCTGTAAATTAAATGATGCAAATCCTCAAACAATCCATGTTAATTCCAGGTTGTGAGGAAACAAGACACGAAAAAATGCCAAGGGGGGTGAATACTTTTGCAAGAGACTGTACCCTATCTCAGTCTCTCCTCACAACTTGACTAACAAAAGAAGAATGTGCAGCAACGCTTACGCCACACCACAAATGAAGAAAAGTATATGCTATACAAAGACATACTTTTATTGTTCACAATTTATATCTTACAACAGTTTCCTCTAATATTACATCTAATGAAATTGCACATGTTCATAGTGAGGGAGATGCTACAAATCTGCATAGGCGCACAGTCATGAAATTATGTATTAGCAAGCATGTAAAAATGTAAATGTCACTCCAAAAATTTGTTTCATGTAGTGGTTATAATAATAATTCAAAATATGTACTCATTAAAATGACACTATAGTTTCCATTTAACTCCACCTGCTTTGCCATTCAGTAAAATTGAAAACAGATGGAAAATACAATTATGGAGTTACATTTCAGTTCTGCATGAAAGAGCAAGTATCTTTATTGCCTTTCCACTAAATGCAATGAGATACTTTTTGTCTTTTGGCACCAAGCATTAAGCTTCCCTTACTAGTGAATGTGCAGTCAAGGACAAATTTTAAAAATATACAATTTGGGGTTGCAAAGAAGGTCTTGAAGGTTTTCACATCAAGGGTCTAAGAAGGTTTTCACTGAGAAGTAATGGAATGTATTAAAATTCCTAATGGTGAACACTAAATTAAGTAATGACCATGCATAGAGGAAATGAACCTTCTTCAGATGCCATAAAGTTCAGCCATCATTATACAAGTGAGCAGATGTCAGGTCAAAAACCTTTCCTTGGATTGCCAACAGAGTGACCAAAAAAAAATCCACGTACTGTTATCAACAAGAGACATTTTTCTGTTTACATCAAGAATTATCTTTCTTTTTGTTTTGGAGAATGTGCAGGCAAGGGGAACCTTAAACCATATAATTAGGAATGGCAAGGAGGTCTTCCACATCTAGAGACTGTCATGTCCTGGAAGTTTTCACAAAGAAGGGATGGGCTGTATTATTTTTATTCATAATGGTAAAAACAAAATTAAGTATTGACAATGCATAGAGCAAATAGACCTGATTCAGGAGCTATGGGATCCAGCTATCAATGTCCAAGTGAGAAGATGTAAGGCCAAAAGTATTTTTCTGTCATCGGTAGCAGAGTGACACAATAAAAACATCCACACTGTATAGCCTTAAAATGTATGTAAACCCTAGCAATGAACTTCTCGTATTGACTCCCTTTTGGTCTGAAAATTTACTACTGAAAGCATATTGTTATATTTGTTTGATAAATGCTTTGCTTATATATGTTTGATATATCTGTTAGATAAAAATACCTGCTGATGTTGTCAGAAATCTTGTAAGCAGATACCTTCCTGTGCTCTCTGCCTCTACTGACTGTTATCAGTAGGCATTGCTTCCATTTCTCTCTATGAATTACAAAACACCTATCCCTGTGTTATGGGGAAGAAGTGAAAGATGGATGTTTTGTAGTCCAAACACATCCTACCATAGGATAACAACACTGTAAATCTCCATAGAATAGGCAGTGTATTACAGCACTAGTGCAGCACTCTCGCCTAGCAGTAAAAAGGGTCGCTGGTTCGAATCCCAACCACAACACTACCTGCCTGGAGTTTGCATGTTCTCCCTGTGCCTGCGTGGGTTTCCTCCGGGTACTCCGGTTTCCTCCCACACTCCAAAGACATGCTGGTAGGTTAATTGGCTTCTGTCTAAATTGGCCCTAGTATATGAATGTGAGTTAGGGACCTTAGATTGTAAGCTCCTTGAGGGTAGGGACCAATGTGAATGTACAATGTATATGTAAAGCGCTGCGTAAATTGACGGCGCTATATAAGTACCTAAATAATAATAATAATCTAGTACAGCCACCACCCATGGACCAGTAAACTCCCTCAGGTATTTATTTATGTTTTAATTTAAGAATTATAATTAAATAGATAACAGAATATAAAAAAACAGCAGACCTGCATAATATATATATATATATATATATATATATATATATATATATATATTGGTTATTAAGATTGCACCATGCACAAACCCAATGCTGATTTCAGGTCTGAGATGTTTATATAGCCAGCATCCCATAAAGTGTATTTCTTTGGCATATTGTAGTTTGGCATGTAAAAATGCTAAGTTTTTCACAGTTGCAGAATATTAAAGTCAGTGAAACAACGTTGCAAAGTGTGACAATGGACGGTATCTTACTTTAAGAAATATGGGAAATATAAGTAAATTTTTTAAGCTAAATAAATAAAAAATAAAGATACATCTCCCTAATTTAGGTGATCTAAAATCCTCTGAATTGTGTAGATTTGGGTCAGATCTATATGCTTTCAAGACAGAGTCGTCACCTTCAAAAACTCCTCTAAAATGCGTATTAAACATAAAAAAAAACTCTTAATGCATATTTTAAGGTATAAAGAAGTCCTGCAAATGTTTCTATGAGTTTAAAAAAAACACATAAGCTACTTTTATTACTTATAAATAGTTCTTCACAGGAAATTTTAACAATGCAAACAACAGAATAATTATGACACTACTTTTTACCAAATAAAAGTAAGAATTCAATATTATGTTAACATTCATTTATAAAATATCCCATTTCATTTACAAAGTATATGTAATTAAAATAGTCTGTCTTTTTTTTTTCATTTTAAGGTACTAACTTTTAAAATGTATAGGAGATAAAGAGTGATAGTATCCTACTCCTACTATTCTGTTTTGTATCATTGAAACTATGGCACTTACATCACAAACTGTCCATCTTGATGCTATTGTTGAGGCAGAATATCCAGTGAGTAAAGAAGAAATGCTGCAGTTCCATATTTAAGTGTCCATTAGAAAGAGATCCATTGCTTCTGTTTTTCCAGGATCATCGCTCACATTTCTCCTCCTCTGTAATTCTAGTATGGCTATAGTTTCCAGAGCAACAGTCATCAGCCTTGTGGTGTAAGTTACAAGACTCACAATGCTTTACCTTTCAGACAATGTACATATAAACTTGCCGAGGAAACTCAGCATTTGATAAATGACTGTATGGAGATAAATGCCCCTATGTTTGGGTATGACACCTGTTTTTGCTTTTGGTCTTAGAAGAAACTACCAATGGCATATTGAAGTCCTGCTTCACTAAAGACATTGTTAGAGATCTTATCTCTTGTTGATACAGATGCAACAGGTGTCTGAATAAAAATAAAAGCAGAAAGGTGCAAAAATATAAGAAGTGCATGTAATATTTACAAAGTTTTCAACTTGGTAATGCTTTGTGTTTCACAGAGCAGTGAAATCTTCGTACTATGCTTTTTTTTTTCTTTTCAGTATTCATGTTTTAATGTTTTAGTTTGTAATTAAAGTTCACATTTAGTGCACTTCTTATCATCAGTTGCAAAATATGTTTTATATCTTTAACAAGAGGTGATTAAACATACAAATTATAAGATATAGGAAATTGGGCAAAATAGTATAGAACACGTTTGCTAAATATTTTGGCAAAAAAATGGGAAATGAAAAAAAACAAAAAACATTGTTATAACAGCTACAGTTTACTTAGCAAAATGTTAGGGTTCTTTGCTCTCGGTGCATAGCTCTATTAGGCTCACATGCCATGTTATGCTCCAAGCCACATCTCCATGCCTTCACGCCACATCTTCATATCTCCATGCCACAGTGTTATGCAAAGGTTTTTTAAGTAAAAAGAAGTTGATGCAACCTCTCAGGAAACAAACTTTGGCATTGGAAAGTCCAGCTATTGTTTTATTTACTGAATTTAACAGTTAGAAAAAAAGAAGTCATAAAATGTAGCGTTCACAAAAGTTTGTCAGTTAGTACTTTATTCTTAATGTTGCTCTGGAAAGATGAAAATTGTTAAGATATCTTTTTAACCTTTCCCTTCCTTGTAATTAATTAACATTGCTATCAAATCTTTACTACTTACAGTACTGCTGCCCAGAAAAGCCTGGGTTGTTCTAATCAGAAAATGTATTCATCTTTGTAACTCTCTTCACTTTCTGGAATTGAATTAGAATTGGTTAATCCAATTATATTATGAGACCTCACCAGAAAATAATAAAAGTTGATTAAATAAAAATGAGCAAATAAATAATAATTATGAAATACATTTTGCAGAAATTTATCATGTTTTATTTACCTTGCAGAAGCTGTGTTTTCTTCTTGTTTTTAATTTTGAAAATTAACAAAACATACCATTTGTACAGTGCTGCCAAACCTGGGACCTTTTAATTGTGTATAGGCTCTGTAGCTTGAATAGTGGGATATAATTTGGTACTTATTTCTATTTTTGTATTCCACCTTGCCTCCTGAAACAGTAGCAGGTCTTCGACCTGAGTACAGTGGAACCTCGAAATGCGAGTAACGCGGTTAACGAGCGTTTTGCAATACGAGCACTGTATTTTTTTAAATCGTAACTCGGTTTGCGAGTGTTGTCTCGCAAAACAAGCACGATTCAGGCCAAAGCGGTGTGCAGTACCGCTTTTGGCCTGAGGTGGGGGGCGCCGAAGCCGAGCAGAGCCGAACGTCGCCGATCGCAGCCGATCGGCGCCGTTCAGAAATGCATGGAAAGGCCCGAGGACAGCACGGCTGACCTTGGCAAATCTCGGGAACAAAGTCTTTCTGAGGTTTGCAGAGGTCAGCCGAGGTCTCCTCTGGCCTTTTCGGCCGTTTCCGAGGCTCTCCGGCGCCCCCCCCACCTCTGCCCGCATGCGGTATTGCATTCCATTGAAGTCAATGCAGAACAAATTATTTTCGTTTCCATTGACTTCAATGGGGAAACTCGCTTTGATATGTGATTACTTTGGATTACGAGCATTCTCCTGGAACGGATTATGCTCGTAATCTGAGGTTCCACTGTACTTGCCTTGTAAGAACTATTATGTATGCATGAACTTGTTTCAATTGAGAAATTAGTCTCTCAATTTTACATTTCACCTCTACTATACTCAGTTCAAGCTTACAATGATTAAAAACTAGCTCATCAACGCCAGCCTTCTTAAGTTTATCAATTCCATTAGACGTGTTGTATGTAGAACAGAGGGGAGCTAATAGTTCTATAGAAAAAAAAAGGATTGGATTACTAAGCAAACTTACAGTCTATCTTTAGCACAGGAGTCAATCCAGCAAGTTTTGGAGAAAATAAAAGTATAAAGACCTATACAGAGCATTATGGACCTACAGAATATACCATAATGGACTCCCAATAGGATCTTACAATAACCTTTCTTCCTGATACCCTAATCATTCATTGAGAAGAAAGAGAACTATTTCTAGATATTGGAAGCATGTAAATCACCCCCTTCCTGCCATGTGACAGTGCTTCCTCAGGGCTTCCTCACCTCCCTCTTGGCAACCAAATGGAAAAGCAGGGTAGAAAAAATAGAGGATAATTATAATCAGCTGGAGACTTCCATTAAAGTGGTTATGGGGCTTAGGCCTCCATAGTCAAAGCATAGATTTCCTTGAAGACAAAATATAAACAGTAGGAGCATATTCACATCAATGTATTTAAAGTGGTTGTAAACTCAGAAAAACAAAAAACAAAAAAAAAACCTGCACGCCAAAGGCATAATGAGCTAGTATGCATCACATACTAGCTCATTATGAAATACTTACCTTTGATCAAAGCTGTTGCAGTGGACCCTGCACACCACTGTGACCGGCGACACGTCTCCAGGAGTTATTTCCGGGTCCGCGGGCTCCGGCGCTGTGATTGGCCATAGCCGCGATGACGTCCCTCTCACGCATGCGTGCGGGAGCCAGCAGTCATGGTATGGCTAATAAAGAAACGGCACAAACTGGTATTGGAGCATTTTTTTAAATTGTTTATTTAAACAACCACAGGATACTGTAACAGACAGAAGCACCATTGCAAGTTGGTAATAAAAAAGTTCACATTGTCATAACATTCATAATCAACGAACGAGGTATAGGCCTACATCAAGACCTATACATAAATTATCATTTGTTCGAAATGTTAGTTATCACTGTTCTTCCTTACATGTTCTTCCTATACATATTTTCATACATTTACTTAATGAAGGTAAAAAGTATCATTCAGTGTCATTCAGTAAGAGAAAGAAAAGAGGTGAGGGATAGGGGAAGGAGAAAAAAAGGAAGAAGGGGATGGGGGTTATGGGGTGGGTTTTATGGGGTGGGGGTTATGGGGTGGGTTTTATGGGGGGGATCTTGATTGCCATTTATCCTTGGTAAGTGTTTCTCGAAGATTAGGTCATGTCCCTGGTGGATTTTCTTTATATAAAAACCAAGGAATCCAAATTTGAAAATATTTTCTTGGATAATTGTTTCAATCTAGCAATGAGCTGCACCATTAGCTGTAGTCAGAAATTTGAGCACACCATTGTTAAATGCTTGGAGGTGGGGGCGCATGCGCGGCGCGATGCGGAACAGACGTGCTTGCTGAGTGCTCCGTCTGACCGGCTCTGCCAGGCTCGATTCCCGGGGCTAATTTCGCCCATCACCGCACTAGAACTCTCCAACACCCCTGGGAAGCATTGCGGTGCATGATTCCGCACAAAAACAAGGGCAAACGCCGCTATAACCACTCCCTCACAAACTACCTTCTAGGCCTGGAAGGACACACTGTGAAGATGTCCCAAAATGGCGCCGGCGCGAGGGCTGCTTCACACAGCTCTACACAAAAGCATCTCCAGCCTGCTAAAGACGGTGAGTACAACTCCCCTCTGTCTAAGGCTGATCTTGATGCAAGCCTCTCTGCCATTTATGACAAGTTGGCAGATAAATTCCAACATGAGCTACATAAATCCACCAGTGCCTTATCACAGGAGATTGCTAATATTGGGGGCCGCACAGATATTTTAGAGACTAAGCATGACGAACTTTCCCTGGCACACAATGACCTCAGAAGGGATTATGAGACGCTGGCTGATAGCTTCTCCTATATGCAGGCACACATAGAAGATTTGGACAATCGAAATCGCAGGAACAATATTAGACTTCGTGGCATTCCTGAGTCCATCACAGAGCTATTCCCTGCAGTTTCTAAAGTGTTTCAAATGCTCCTGCCTGATAAACCGGCCTCAGCTTTTGCCTGCGATAGGATTCATAGAGCTCTTCGCCCCAAACCACCTCCTGACAAACCTCCACGTGACATAATTTTGTGTATGAAGGATTTTCTCACCAAAGAGGACATAATGAGGGCCTCCAGAAATACTTCCAATATTGAACTTGAGGGCTTCAAACTACAAATTTACCCTGACATTTCTCCTGCCACCCTGGATCGCAGACGCAGGATGAAGGAAGTTACCACAATCCTCCAAACAGCCAGAATTAAATATCGTTGGGGCTTCCCCTTTAAACTGTCAGTGATGCATAATGGAACTACTCATACAATATACAACGTCATTGAAGGAAAAGAATTACTGGTCAAGCTAGGCCTACTAGATCCTGAACCCCCAAACCGACCTCCTACGACTCCTCGCTCATCTCCCATCTGGACCACACCTTCTACCAGACGTAATCCAAGAGACCAGAGAAGATGGCGAACCTCCCTCCTAGACTGGGACTAAAGGATAAGAAATTTCCTCTTCTCTGCCTCCTTTTTTTTTTTTTTTTTTGCTTTGGCCCTATTTTTACCTCCCAGATCTGAAATTTATTTTATTGTTATGAGCAAATACCTTTTTTGATTTCCTGACTCTCTGATATATACCATATGCTTGGTTTGTGGCTCCTTCCCCCTCGCCCCCCCCTCCCCCTTTTTTTTTTTTTTTTTTTTACGTCTGGGCTTCTCCCTCTCCGCCTCCTGCCCTGGTGAGGGGTGGGGGGGTGGGGACGGGGAATGTGTACATAAAAAGGTGTTGTTCCTACGGCGTAGGAACACACTACAGGTAGAAAAATATGTTATCATCTTATATGGTTCTAGGCCTATATAACCATTGTCCATACAATAATGGCTCTATTTCAACTGTTATGTTTGTCCCTATGTTATAACCCCTAACATGCACACAACTGATATACCTGTCTTACATTCCCTGGCATATCCGTCGCCGCTGGTTTGACCCCACACTCTCGTCCATATCCCGGCGTGGCTTCCCCCTTGTCTTGGTGGCTGCGCTGGGCCTTGGTTGTGAGTTTCGGACTTTACTGTCCATCTTTACAATTTTTTAGGTTGGTGGACTCCCTGTCCTCTAACCCCCTTTTACATATACTTTATATGTTATTTGTTATTCACATTGTTTTTCATATGACTGAGAAATACTACGGAAGATTAAATTCCAAATGGTCAGTAGATTTTCCGCTTCCTGACCCCACCTTGATATATTACAAAACTTTTTATGTTGCCCATAAGGCATCCTCTCGCACTAAAATTTCCTTTGATTCTCTTTGCAGTTATGATTATGTTTCTACACCCTTGAGGATACTCAAACTACTACTATACGAACACTATCCTTCTATAAATCATACCGATGCTCTTTATGACACTACTCTACGCCCTGTTGTGGACAATTATGTCACACAACTTCTTACAGTACCTTCTTACATGATCCAAATCCAATACAGAACCCTCGCTATCCTGTCCCAAATACTCAGCGTACTCATCCCCTTTATCAATGGGTCTTAAAATCATTTCTCATAACGTCCATGGGTTTAACTCACCACACAAACGGAAAAAAGCATTCAGGCACTATAAAAGATTGGGCGCTGATATCCTTCTCCTACAAGAAACCCATTTTTCCTCAGGCAACCACCCAAATTACTTTGATAAAACATATAACCAACACTTCTTTACCACATTCTCTAACAAGTCAAAAGGGGTGGCAATCTTCATTCGTAATTCTATCATCTTTGACATACAAAACATATATAGAGATACAGAAAGCCGTTTCATCATACTAAAAGGCACAATAAACAAACGTACGATCACGATCGCCTCCATCTACGCACCTAACGATACACAATCTACATTCTTTAATACCTTTTTTGACACCCTTGACCGACACAGCTCCCCTCATATTGTGTTAGGGGGTGACTTTAATTTAGCTGCACACCCCTCTCTAGATAGGAGTAAGACGACTCCCTCCTCAAAAGCCTTCTCCAGATCAATGTGCCGCTCACTCAATAAATTCCAACTGATCGACTCATGGAGATCCCACAATGTAGGCATAAAGGCCTATACCCATTACTCCTACCCACATGACTGCTACGCCAGACTAGATTATATATTTTGCACCCCCATTCTTCTAGCGAACTCCTCTAGAGCTCGAATTCACCCTTGCCCCTGGTCTGACCATGACATGGTTGAATTTGACACCTCTCAAGTGGGACTCGCCCCCACTGCATTTAGCTGGCGCCTTAATGACTCCCTTTTATCTGACCCACACACACTACAAGACATTAACTCTCACATTGTAGACTATTTTGCTAACAACTCAACTGAAGACATCGCTCCTACCTCACTCTGGTCGGCACACAAAGTTGTCCTGAGAGGACACTTGATTAGCATTGCTGCAGCCAAAAATAAAGCTAAACTTACAGAAATAAAAACTCTAACTAAGGAATTAGACCTGTTGTATAACAAACTTAGCCAATCCCCATCTCCAGAAATTACATTCCAAATCCATTCCAAACGCCAATCCCTAGACACAATTCTGTCAGCTGACACGGAGAAATCCCTTAGATTTTCCAAAGCAAAATTCATGTTACATAGCAACGCCACATCCAAAATGTTTGCACGCAAACTCAACCAGGAACATAACCCCCCACACACATACAAACTACGTAACCACAAAGGTAACTTGGTTACACATCCCCGTGATGTCCTGGACATCTTCTCCACCTTCTATAAAAATCTCCTTTCAGGGCCCCAGACCCACCCCTCCACCTCCTCGCTTAATTGGTTAGACAATATACATCTCCCCACCCTTAATGACCAACAAACTGCAACTCTCAATAATCCCTGTACAGAGCTAGAAATTACTAACATCATTAAATCTCTCAAAACTTCGACAGCGCTGGGTCCTGATGGCTTCTCCACATTATACTACAAAAAATTTGCTCCCCTTTTAGCACCTAGATTAACTAAACTTTTTAACCATATCCTCACAGGTGGCCATTTCCCAGAAGACATGCTCCTTGCAAATTTGTCTCTTATTCCCAAACCTCTTAAAGACCACTCCCTTCCCCAAAATTTTGCCCAATATCAGTCCTTAATAATGATTTGAAAATCTTTGGCCGACTCCTTGCTGACAGACTAGCATCTGTCATCACCCCCCTTATCCATATTGACCAATCAGGGTTCATCCCTGGCCGTCAAATCACAAACAACATCCGACTTGTTACCAATATCATCCAAGATGCTAATCTTTCCTCCAGCCCACTATGCCTCCTTAGTCTCGACATTCATAAGGCATTTGATAGTGTAAATTGGTCCTATCTTAACTTTCTCCTCCCTAAATTCGGCATCACAGACAAATTTATCCATGGATTCAAAGCACTTTACCACCACCCCCAGACCAGAATCAAAATCCCAGGCCACAACTCTGACTTCTTCCCCTTAAGCAGAGGTACCAGACAGGGCTGCCCCCTCTCCCCACTTTTATTCGCCTTAGCAATTGAACCTCTAGCACAAGCCTTAAGAAACAACCCAAACATCAAAGGGTATAACAAAGGCCCACATGAATTCAAACTTAGCCTCTACGCTGATGACGCGCTGGTGTTTCTTTCGAACCCCTTAACATCTTTACCAAACCTTATCTCTGAACTTAAATCGTTTCACAACATCTCTGGTTTAGGTATTAATGTCAATAAATGTTCCGCCCTCCCTATCAACCTCCCCACTGACCTGACCACTACCCTACAAAAAAACTTTAACTTTATTTGGTGCTCTACATCATTTAGATATCTAGGTGTCCTCATCACTTCCCATCACAAAACCTTATATACTACCAACTTTATCCCCCTATTCCAACAGATTAGCTCTCTACTTAAAATATGGTCCACGTACCACATTTCACTCCTCGGTAGGATCTGCGCATTTAAAATGACCCTCCTTCCAAAATTATTATACTTTTTTAGAGCTTTACCTATCAATGTCCCCAAAACAAGGATTGAATCCCTTCAAAGGGAGATTAACAAATTTATCTGGTCATCAAAAAAACCAAGATGTGGTTACCCTCTCATGTTTAGACCCCAAAATAAGGGCGGCCTAGGCCTCCCCAATATCTGGCACTACTTTATTGCCACTAAACTTTCACAGATGGCCCAATGGCATGCTCCCACTCCACAGCTCCCATGGCTTAAATTCGAATCCTTCTCCATTGCTCCATACCACCTACAAGGCATCATCTGGTCTAACTGTATTCATCACCAAAAACTTCTCAAACATAACCTTATTGTTGCCCATTTTCTCCGACTATGGCTTACACTTACTAAAACCCTCAAACTTTCATCTGACACTCCCCCTCTTGCCTCATTTTTAGGTGACCCCAGACTTACACAGAACTTGAATAATATACGTTCGTTCCCCCTATGGCGAAATAATAACTTGTCCTCCCTAAAATCATTGTCCTCTAACAATACATTCCTCACATTCCCCGCTCTCCAATCTAAATACGATCTCCCATCCTCGGAACTCACAAACTACTTTCAAATCAAAAGCTTTTTCAACGAGCATTACTCTTTATGTATTCATCCCCCTACGACGATATTCGAACACGTTTGTTTAAACTCCTCGAGAGATAGGGGCCTAATCTCCCTTTTTTATAAAGACCTCAACAGCTCCTCGATGCCAGACAAATCTATCCAAATGTTACACTGGGAATCAGAACTAGATTGCTTCATCCCCATTGAATCCTGGAACACTATGATAGACAATCTCCGCAAATGCAACATAGCTCCAGCATACAGAGAATCCCCAATGAAACTATTTACTAGACTATATCTAACTCCTGAAAAAATTCACTCATTCTACCCATCATCTTCTCCATGCTGCTTCAGAGGTTGCATAGAAACTGGCACATACACTCACATTTTCTGGAGTTGTAGATTTTTAGAAACAATATGGAGACACGCCGAATTGAAAATAGAAACAATAGTCAAAAAGAGAATTACCCTCTCCCCACAAATATGTATTCTCTATGCTAATATCCCAGATATCCCCCCACCCTGTGTTAGACTGATCCATTCACTAGTAAGCTCAATTCAATGGATGATTGCTCTCAATTGGAAATCCAATAACCTACCCTGGCCCCAGGTTTTATCCAGAATGAAAAATCTACAGTTATCCGAAAGAATCCATCATACCCTAACTGATAGCATTCACACCTTTAATTCAAAATGGATGTACTGGTCTAATGATTGATTCATATGCCCTCCGAATCTCAGGAACTTCTTTGTTTTCTATCTTAAACTCCTTTATTCTCATGGTATATATCATATTGCATTATATCTTCTACTGTAATACTTCCTCACAGTTTTGTAAATTATTTTTGAATCTTCCAAATAAAACTTTTGTAAACAAAAAATAAATGCTTGGAGGTTCGGTCTTCTTCCACATGGCTGGTATACAGGCCTTGGCCGCATTTAGATGATGTTTAAAGATTGAATTTATGTAACATTTAACTGATAACATACCATGCAATAAATAAGCTGCTGGTCTATCTGCAAGAGACACATCTGTCAGAGTTTTTATGGAGGATTTTATCGCTATCCAGAAACTCTGTAATACTGGACAGTCCCGAAAAAAAACTTTTTTAGCATCTCCAACAGAGAGGTGATATTTGAGCGTTCATTTTGTGTAATAATCGGGGAGTTTTGTACCATCATGTCAGGATCCTTTACCCATTTCCTTGTTGTTTATTGTCTAATTAAGCTTTATGTGCAAAGAGGATTATACAATGTTTTTGATTCAAAGTGAAAGTGATGTGTAAGTTTCACTCCTACTTCAATAGAAAATTAGGATCCTGTGTACAATCAATCACCAGAGGTTAACATTGACCACAATAGATTTTTCAAAAGGGGTGATGGTACGAATACCCTGGGACAGACCAGATGTTGATCTGGGATATGAGCCTATTGGTTTAGATCTCAGAATGTTCACCTTGGTCATTAGTCTTATCGTGGGAGAAGTGCAGTAACCTGTTTTGGCCTTTCTCTATAAGGTTATGGAATTGTGGGTCCGTCAGGCTGTTGGGAAAGGTGGGAAGTCAAAAAATTATGTCAAGGGGTTTGGGGATGAGGTTAGGGCTGTATCGTTATATTTGTAGGATCTATGAATGGGTGGGACAATACTTTCTGCAAAAATGAGGCAGGGAAATATGCCCACAGTGTACTCTCAATTAGGTACCTAAGGTATGACTGTTCGAGGCTTTGAGCATTTTATACCTTAATGTAGGGAACAGACTTTAGAACCACTTTAATGCATGTGAGATTATCAATACATACAGAACATTCTTCGGTTTTCTACAGGGGGATTTTCTAAAAAAAATCCAATTCTACATAAGAATACATTCCTGCCCATGTTTGCAAAATGACATTCATTCTTAATAAGTTTTCTTTTTATGTATTTCTTTTCACTTTAAAAAAAAAAAGAAATAGAGACTTAAGGAACACAAAAGCAAAGACCCAGTATAATAATTTTAGCAACCAATCATATCCCAGAATTAAATTTTGTTGGAAATTTTACAAAAATTTTAGCTACATTCTGATTAGTTAGTAGAAAATACATAGACTTTTTAAGTGTGGCTCACACAATTCCTGCTGCTAAAAATGTTAAAAAAACTATGTTCTTTATGGCAAGTTTTGGGCTATATTTTTATTAAAAGCAATAGTACCAACATAGATGTGTTTGTTATGGGATAGATGATGCTGACTGAGATTTATTGTGAACAAGTTTATGCAGGGCACATGGTACAGTGCACACGCCTAGCACATGCAGGTGCATCTGCAGAAAGTTAAAACAAAGATATATTTAGCAAATATGCTGAAACCACTACAAATAAAACCACAAACTATTGTACTCAACCTCTGAAGAGGCTGCATGCCCCATAGAATTTCTGATAGACATTTTATAATTCTATTTGCAAAACAGCTGAAGGAGCACTTTAAATATGTCAAATGCATATGTCCTTCCAAACAAGACATAATGTGAGATTATTTCCTCCTAGATACAAGATACAATCACAGTGTTCAATTGTAATGTGTTCTTTCATAGGAAACAGCAGAGTAATGTGTCTAGTATATCTTTTTAAGGGTAGGAGGAAGGTTTACATTCACATTTTGGGTAGTAAGGTTGCATGTAAAAGGTGCAGTTTCCTAGAGGTATATATATATATATATTTTTTTGTATATCTTATTTATTACAATAGTACCTAGAGAATGGTTATTTATAAGGGTGATATTTTGATTCAGTACCAGCAGACCCTGCTCTGTGAACTCAGCCCTGATGTTGAGCAGTCTCAAAGACTTCATTGTGTCTTAAAACCCAACTCCAGATACCAGAAAATTTGATAGACTTTAGAATTTTGTGTGGCAGTGCCCAGTCTGGCCCCCTTCCACCTGATCGCAGACAGGCTACTATGCCTTTGAGTGTAGAGACAATATGCACACTTTAAGTGTTTGTAAAGGCAGAAGGTTTTTAGTCTTAATCTTTTTTATCTTATCTTTTTTATTATTCTATGCATTAAGATAAAATGCCTTCTGTGTTCAGCAGGCCTCCTCAGCCCCCCTAAAACTGATCTGAGCCCTATCTCGATCCAGCGATGTTGCACAAGAGACTTGGCTGTTGCTTCCCTCATCATTGGCTGAGACAGCAGAAAATCGTCGTTGGCTCCCGCTGCTGTCAATCAAAGTCAGTGAGCAAATGAGGGGTGAGAGAAGGCGGGGCCCGGCCTCTATGTCTGAATAGACACAGGAGCTGTGGCTTGGCTTGGGTGTCCCCATAGCAAGCTGTGGGGGCACTCAACAGGAGGGAGGGGCTAGGAGAGCAGAAGAGGCACCCGAGAATAGGAGGATCTGGGCTGCTCTGTGCAAAACCACTGCACAGAGCAAATAAGTATGATATGTTTGTTATTTTAAACACAAAAAAATTCTTGATGTTATTTTCTTGAAGAGAAACTAAATGAAATAATAGATATATATATCTGATATTGCAACATTTTCTACCCTGCTACCAAACAAGTTAATGTCTGCTAGTTACAAGTGTCTTTATGTTTGCGGAAGCTGCTAACGGCTTTTTTTAATTACTTGAGCGGTCAATGTACAAGTCAATGTCGCCATTAGGTCGCCCTTTCACTGGTCTCTGTTGGGTGGCGGGAATTGTTCTTATGCCATCTTTCCCCTATCCCTCCTAGCAGCTTGGCCATTATGTTTGTGATGGGTCTGAAGGCATTAGGACCATGGACGATGTCTGGGGAGATGGAAGTGGATCTGCACAAGCGTGGATGACACCCGTTTATATCTGCATCCTGGCGGGGTGGTAAAGGTATTTAGGACACATGCTTAATCACCCATTTTGCCGGAGCACATGGTCCGTCACTCCAGTAGCTTTTGTATTACATCCTGTTTATAGGTGAGCTTGATGTCCTTTCTCTGGAACACAGCTATAGAGTACAACCATTAAATATGTTACTTCATTGCTGCCATTTTCCAGCTTTTTTTCCTTTTTCTGTGCTTGTTATAGCTGGTCCCAGTTGTTGAATGTGACCTGCTCAACGCTTATGGGATGAGGGTTGAGTTTTCCCTTCTCCCTGTCACTTATTGGCCACTGGCCAGGTATTTTTCATAGTTTTTGGCTCTGTTCATAGCTGGATTACAGTTGAATATATTGGCCTTCTAATATTATTTTCTTTTTCTGTTCTTTTGTATATTTTGCAGAGATTTTTTCATACCTTTATTAAGGCCATTCCCAGTGCCCCTCCTATAGTTCACATATACAAGTCAAGGACCCCTGCAGGGTGTTGCAATTGTCTGGACCAAAGTCGCTTTGATATCTGCATTGTGTTGATTTTATACTGAATTAGTTATGAGTAGCTGGTTATCACACTTTAAGTGAATATTTTGTGATTTTGCAATATTTTGTGTATATATAATATTTGTTGGTATTCAAATACTTTTTTATGTTCTTTTCTGCATTCCTTTATTTATATTCTGTATGATGCATCATATATGTTGTGTTATAATCTCCCGAGGAAGCCATATTTATGGCGAAACATGTTGATATAATTTCTTCAAGCAACATACTTGTGGCAATGTTCTAA
The DNA here is from genome assembly GCA_029206835.1 of Rana muscosa. Lineage (NCBI taxonomy): Eukaryota > Metazoa > Chordata > Amphibia > Anura > Ranidae > Rana > Rana muscosa. The sequence continues at coordinate 1,102,961,881 of CM055122.1, read as the reverse complement.
TAAATAACATGCATCATGTAAAGTACAAACCATGAGGTTTCAAAAGGATCTCATTTGTTGTTTACAAGTAAAAATCCATATTTTTTGCTAGAAAATTACTTAGAACCCCTAAACATCATATATATATATATATATATATATATATATATATAATATATATATATAGTTAGGCGGTCGACAAGTGGTGACTGTTTTCAATTTTTATGGAAATCTCTAATAAAATTGTTAAGCTTTTCATACAAAAAAATATATTTTATCGATTATTGGCACCCTAAAAATCACAAACAAAAATTTGATTTCTCTTTATGCAATTTTTTTAGTTATAATATTTTTTGGGGGGAGCTGCCGAAATATCTTGATACTGCCCACACCAACCAGTCATGTTCTAGATTTCATTCTCTTACCACTTCTAGCATGCGTGTATGCCTGTTTATGATGCCTAAATTAGACCTTGCACCTAAGATGCAGGATCCACTTTTTAGAATCCCCCCTCTGCAAAGTAAAAGTGTAAAAAAGTTTACTTACAATAATACTTTTCTTTCCATCAGCATGAGATTTGGAGTATTTACCGTTCCCTGGGATCTTTTACTCCTACGGGTGATTACATAGGATACATTTTTGCACAATGTTTCAGCAAAGGCGAGGGGAGGGGACACATTCAAAAAGTGGAGTGGCTTTGGGTATACTTTAATATTCAAAACAGCATAGTAGCTTAGGGGCCATGAAACAACCTTGATTTCACACCTTGCAAGGTAAGAAGAGATGGAATTTAACTTTGGCCAACACTTCATCTTTATTGGTAATAATACATTCAAGTGGGTTGTTTTATGAAAAATATGAATTGAAAAAATCAAACAGCTGCTCATAGAAACCAATCAGGTGTAGCCTAATTCAAAATCTGTTTTGGTGAAATGAACCCTAAAAAATTCATATTTTTCCAACAACACTCTCACTTCTCTTCAGGGCTGTTTTCCCAAATCATCACTGGAGTTTACTGTAGTTTTGTAAGCACTAACCAAAGAAATGGCTGAATAAGATAATCCTTATATGGCAGTAAAAAGGAAAGAAAAAATGATTAAGAGAAGAAAAATCATTAGTGAAATAAATTGCAATATTTCTTCATTTTTCAGCAAAGACTTTTTGAAGCTCACTGTCACAGAGTTAAATATTATGATTCTCAGCTACATAATCAGTTATTATGCTAACATTAATTATTCGTGAATTAAATACTTCTCTTTCACAGCCAAAAATTTAATAAATAAAATGGCACTATTTCAAAATGAAGTATATGTTGGCTGACTTTTATGTTTTTTATCAAGATGGAAAGTGTTCAGAAGCTATTATTTTGTCAGATTTCTCATTTAGCAAAGCAGCTTCAGTTTATGTACAGACAGCTCATGAATCAATACCTCTCCTTGCACAATGTGTCATTTGTTAATCGGATATTGATAAAAATATTGGCATGTGGCTAATTAATATAAAACCTACAGCCGGCCATCATACATTCTCTTAATTATGTTCTTCATCTTAGTCTTAGCACATCAACTCATAGATGCTGAGCTGTAGACAATAAAGCAGGCTGTCAAAAACAAAGTTCCCTAACACAGTTACAATGTATTAGAGAGCTGGGAAAAGTAATTTGGTAAGTTTCAAATGAACTTAATAATTGATAACCTATTTCTGCTGTACACTGTGTATTCAGAGTAAAAGTCCCAGTTTCTAGCTTTATGAGGGTCAAGTATAGTATGACATTCTCAAATCCTAAGAAATTACTTCCACATATTCTTGCTAGAGCAGTATGGGGACAATGTTGCAAATAGAAATACTTGGTATAGTTGGAGGTATTTCATCATGCGTCAGTTTACACTTTTGGCCACCTGTAAAAAAAAAAAAAAAAAAGTTTCAGCTATATATACAGTAGTACATGATCCAATATAATTCTGTTAATCTCCAAACTGATTTGGATTATCTTTCAAAGTTCTTAAAAGAGACACAGTTCTTAAACATTAGTCAGTTTAATCTGATCGTACAATTTCTATTAACTTTGTAGCGCAAAATATTCAAACAACTTGATTCACTTTTTAGAAAACTCATGAAAGAGAAATCAAGACAGAATTAGAATAGAGGTCCTACAGCTCCCATAGGATGCAGGCAACCTTGCAGTACCAATTGCTAAACACATATTTATAGCATGTTAATCACAATAAATGGCAGGGGGGTATGGCCAAAGTATCTGACCCAATAGAACAGGTAACCTCAGCAGTCCTTCTGCAGCAACCTCGTATTTTACTTGTTGAGGCTGGCCACTTCCAGAGAGGAATCGCCTACCTTACTCTTACCCTGCAATACATGGTATTTACAGGGTGTGATTAATGTTGAAAACTGACATTCAACAGAGAGGGTATTAACAATAATCTCCTTCTGGAACAATGTCCAACTCCCAGAACTCCCAGAATTTGAGAATGGCTAACATTGGAAATACATTTGTTGCACCAGGTTTTTGGTAACTAAAATTTATTAAAAAAATGATCTTTATCTATAAGGGAATTGTTGATAAAATTTGATGCAAGGGTGGTGGCATGCTTTTATTATTATGAAGAAAAGCCCTGATATTGGTGAACTACGGAATAATAAAGCTGGAAGAAGCCACCCTCCAAATCTTTGCAGACTTAGCCCCTGAAACACTGGCGTGAAGAAGGTCCCTGAGACCATTGCTGGGGCAGATAAAAATATTGAATATAATTGAGGCGTTCCTTCAGGCCTTATTGGAAAGAAATATGGCTGTTTGGAGACACTTAGATTTCTGTGTAAACCTGAAATGGAAGATACCACGCTGCATTCATTCTCTGAAACATCACAGTGACTTTTTAACTGAGTCTCCCTGAGTTATCATAGCACAGCATAGTGACTTTTTTTAGCTGAGCCTCCCTGTGCTATCACAACACATCACAGTAGCTTTTCAGCACAACTTTCCTAAACCTCCTTGAGCTATCACAGCATATCATAGGGACCCTTTAGCTGAGTCTCCGTGAGCATCCTTGAGCTGTTACAGCATACCACAGTGTTTTATTTTTAAGCTAAACCTTCCTGAACATCTTTGAACTGTCACAGTATACTACAGTGATTTTCAGCTGAACCTGAATATATTTGCACTATCACAGTATAACACGGCGATTTTTCAGCAGAAACTTCCTGAATAGGGATGAGCCAAACAACCCCCGGTTCGGTTCACACCAGAACATGCAAAAAATTAGTTAGAACACGCGAACACCATTAAAGTCTATGGGACACGAACATGAAAAATCAAAAGTGCTAATTTTAAAGGTTAATATGCAAGTTATTGTCATAAAAAGTGTTTGGGGACCTGAGTCCTGCCCCACGAGACATGTATCAATGCAAGAAAAAGTTTTAAAAACCGAAGTTTTTTCGGGAGCAGTGATTTTAATAATGCTTAAAGTGAAACAAAAAAAGGGAAATATTCCTTTAAATGTCGTACCTAGGGGGTGTCTAAAGTATGCCTGTAAAGTAGTGCATGTTTCCAGTGTTTAGAACTGTCCCTGCACAAAATGACATTTCTGAAAGAAAAAAGTCATTTAAAACCACTCGTGGCTATAATGAATTGTCGGGTCCCCGGCAATACAGAGAAAAGTCATTGAAAAAAACGTTCTTTTCAATTACTTTTATCTGTATTGCCGGACCCGACAATTCATTAATAGATGCGAGTAGTTTTAAATGACTTTTTTTCCTTCAAAAATTACATTTTGCGCAGGGAACCAAAATTAAAAAAAAAAAAATGCGTGGGGGTCCCCCCAAAATTCCATTACCAGGCCCTTCAGGTCTGGTATGGATATTGAGGGGAACCCTGAACCGAACAAAAAAGCATGGGGGCCTCCCCCAAATTCCATATCAGGCCCTTCAGGTCTGGTATGGATATTAAGGGGAACCCCGCACCAAGATTTAAAAAAAAATGGCGTAGTGTCCCCCCAAAAATCCATAACTGACCCTTGAGGTCTGGTATGGATTTTAAGGGGAACCCCGCACCAAAATAAAAAAAATGGCGTGGGGTCCCCCCAAAAATCCATACCAGACCCTTATCCGAGCACACAACCTGGCAGGCCGCAGGAAAAGAGGGCCCCCCTCCTGAACCATACCAGGTCACATGCCCTCAACATGGGGGGGAGGATGCCCCCATGTTGATGGGGAAAAGGGCCTCATCCCCACAACCCTTGCCCGGTGGTTGTGGGGGTCTGCGGATGGGGGGCGTTTCGGATTCTGGAAGCCCTTTTAACAAAGGGGACCCCTATATTCCAGCCCCCCTATGTGAATTGGTGAGGGGTACATTGTACCCCTACCATTTCACAAAGAAAGTGTAAAAAAATTGTCAAAAAACACACAGACACCGTTGGGATAAGTCCTTTATTAAAAATAAAAAAATAAAAAATAAAAAAACCATTCCAGCGATGTAATCCAGTCTGTCCAGCGTTTTTCTCTATTTCCTGTGGTGATCCGATGTCCAGCGATGCTGCAGTCTCCTCCAGTCTCCTCCAGTCTCTCCATGATGTAAGAGGGGGCAGGGTCACCCGTCACATCATAGGCTAAGCCCCGGCTTTCCCCGCTTGCCGTGGAATACCCTGTGACATTGGCGGGTGACCCCGCCCCTGACGTCACATCATTGGCTATTCCCCGCTTGCCGGGGCTTACCCTATGATGGGTGACCGGCCCCCTCTTACGTCATGGGGGGTTTCGTGTGGAGTGGAGACTGAGACTGCAGCATCGCTGGACATCGGATCACTGCGGGACATAGGGACACCGCAGTGATCCGATGTCCAGCAATGCTGCAGTCTCAGTCTCCACTCCACACGAAACCCCCATGATGTAAGAAGGGGCGGGGTCACCCGTCATAGGGTAAGCCAAGGCTTTCCCCGGCAAGCGGGGAATACCCAATGATGTGACATCACAGGCCGGGTCACCCGCCTACGTCATTAGGTATTCCCCCGGCAAGCGGGGAAAGCCGGGGCTTACCCTATGATGTGATGGGTGACCCCACCCCCTCTTACGTAATGGGGGTTTTGTGTGGAGTGGAGACTGGAGGAGACTGCAGCATCGCTGGACATGGGATCACCACAGCACATAGAGAACAACCCTGGACAGACTGGATTACATCGCTGGAATGTTTTTTTTTTTTTTTAAATAAAGGACGTATCCCAACTGTGTCTGTGTGTTTTTTTACAATTTTTTACACTTTCTTTGTGAAATGGTAGAGGTACAATGTACCCATTACCAATTCACATAGGGGGGCGGAATCTGAGGGGTCCCCTTTGTTAAAGGGGGCTTCCAGATTCCGATAAGCCCCCTGCCCACAGACCCACACAACCACCGGGCAAGGGTTATGGGGATGAGACCCCTGTCCCCATCAACATGGGGACATCCTCCCCCCCATGTTGAGGGCATGTGGCCTGGTACGGTTCAGGAGGGGGGCGGTCTCTCTTTTCCTGCGGCCTGCCAGGTTGCGTGCTCGGATAAGGGTCTAATATGGATTTTTGGGGGACCCCACGCCATTTTTATTGTATTTTTTGGTGCGGGGTTCCCCTTTAAATCCATACCATACCTGAAGGGCCTGGTAATGGAATTTTGGGGGGAACCCCCATGCATTTTAAAAAAATAAATTGGTTCCCTGCGCAAAATGTAATTTTTGAAGGAAAAAAAGTCATTTAAAACTACTCGCATATATTAATAAATTGTCGGGTTCGGCAATACAGATTAAAGTCATTGAAAAAAATGGCAGGTTTTTTTCAATGACTTTTCTCTGTATTGCCGGAGACCCAACAATTCATTATATCCGCGAGTGGTTTTAAATGACTTTTTTCCTTCAGAATTTACATTTTGTGCAGGGGCAATTCTAAACACGGGAAACATGCGCTACTTTACAGGCATACTTTAGACACCCCCCAGGTATGAAATTTAAAGGAATATTTCACTTTTATTGTTTCACTTTAAGCATTATTAAAATCACTGCTCCTGAAAAAACGTCTGTTTTTAAAACTTTTTTTTGCATTGATACATGTCCCCTGGGGCAGGACCCATGTCCCCAAACACTTTTTATGACAATAACTTGCATATTAACCTTTAAAATTAGCACTTTAGATTCCTCCCATAGACTTTTAAAGGGTGTTCTGCGGCTTTTCGAATTTGCCGCAAACACCCCAAATTGTTCGCTGTTCGCCAAACGGGCGAACAGCCAATGTTCGAGTCAAACTCATGTTCGACTCGAACATAAAGCTCATCCTTATTCCTGAATACCATTGAGCTATTACCACATACTACAGTGATTTTTTAATTGAACTCCCTGAATATCTTTGAGCTATTACTGCATATTACAGGGGTTTTTCAGCTGAACCTTTCTGAACATCTTTGAGCTGCTACAGCATACCACAGTGATTTTTAGCTGAACCTTCCTGAACATATTTGAACTATCACAGCATATTACAGTGGATTTTTCAGCTGAACCTTCCTGAATATCTTGGAGCTATCACAGCATACCACAGTGATCTTTCATCTGAATCTGAATCTCCAGAATATCTTTGAGCTATCTCAGCACACCACATTGATTCTTCAGCTGAACCTTCCTGAACATCCTTGATTTATCACAGCATACTGCAATGATTCTTCAGATAAACCTTCCTAAACATCTTTGAGCTACTACAACATACAACAGTGATTTTTAGCTGAACCTTCCTGAACATATTTGAACTATCACAGCATATTACAGTGGATTTTTCAGATGAACCTTCCTGAATATCTTGGAGCTATCACAGCATACCACAGTGATCTTTCATCTGAATCTCCTGAATATCGTTGAGCTATCACAGCATACCACAGTGATTTTTTAGCTAAACGTTTCTGAACATCTTTGCGCTATCACAGTATATCTTAGCGATTTTCAAATAAACTTTCCTTGAGCCAACTGACCCAAAACTAAGCACATCCCCAAAAACAAGTATAATAAAGAGACTTATCGCAGAAAGGGAGTCCCGAACATATGGCATTGGAGACAGCATGAGAAGTGGAAAAAGAACAAGTAGGCAAGGTTGAAAGAAAAAAGCAGCCCAGAAGATCTGAGGGTGCAATAGCACTGTCAAATTCCATTGAATCAGCAGGAGAAATGATGGAAGTAGAAATGGTCCCAGATAGTATGGATATAGCAGAGCAAATTCCAACTGCTATGTTACTAACTAAAATGGAAATAGCTGAGATATTTACTAAGTTAAAACTGTCATTGAAGATGGATATGTGGAGAGCTGGGGCAGATTTTATCCAGGGTAGAGGAAACAGAGGAAAGGCTGGACAAACACACACAAACCATAGAAGATCTCAGAGATCAAATAAGAAGCATCCAGCAAAAGCAAAGAAGCAAATTGAAGATCAAGAGAACCGCAATAGACGGAATAATCTGGTGATCAGTGGATCACCGTAGAAAAATCAATAAGAAGATCTAATGTCTACTATGAGACAAGTGTTTAATCCAATAATGGTCAGGCCAATACCTGGACCCCTAAAATTGGACAGAAAGCACAGGATAATGAGATATTGCTGTGAGACAGTTGAGACACCAAGAGATGTGGTGGCACGCTTTCATTATTATGGGGAAAAAAGCCCTGAAATTGAGGAACTATAGAACACATCTCCAATAAAACTGGAAGAAGCCATCCTCCAAATCTTTACAGACTTAGCCCCTAAAACTTTGGCATGTAGAAGGTCCCTGAAACCATTGCTGGGGCAGATGCAAATATTGAATATAGTTGGGGCTTTCCTTCATGCCTTATTGGAAAGAAAGATGGACATTCAGAGACACTTAGGTTCCTGGAGGAATTACCAAATTTCTGCGAATAACTGGAATTGCAGATACCAGACTGGATTAAAGTTGCTAATCCAGAAGAGGACCTGATAAGAGAACAATGGCAAAAGAACCCCAGTAAGAGAAAAAGACCAATAAATATATAGAACAGATGGGTGTATAAAAATAATAAGAAAAAAGAGAGGAAGGAGGGAAGGAGGAAAGAGGGAGAAGAGGAGGAGGGGAAGGAGAAAGGGGAAGTAAAATAGAAAAAAAAAAGTTGATGGTTGAAGAAGGGTAAGAGTCTGGATATGTGTATTATGGGGGGGGGGTAGGTGTAATGGTAAGGTTTGTGAATACATTTTTATATGCAGCTATAGTGAATATTTATTGTATGGAATGAACATTTATTAAAGATAGAGTAATTCAAAAGAAAAAACGAAAGGGGAAAGAAATGGGGAAAAAAATGGAAGAGCCTGATGTGATGAGGAAAACCTCTCTTACACCACTGTCTCAGGGCCCCTGATAGTGTGAACAGGAGGCGCAAGAGTGCAGAGTGACACGAGTGCCTGTAAGTCTTGCTAGCAATAGGGCAGGTATCCACACCAGGCAGAGGAAGTCTTCAGTGGTCCTCAGTGAAGCAGATGAGCTGGGTAGCAGCCGGTGAGCAGCAGGCAGAAGCAGGCTTGTACTGGCAATAGCAGAAAGATGAGGTATAAGTTTATAACAGGCAGGAGCTTAGCATTAAAACAGTAGAGAAAAACAGACAGCGCAAGACCAATCTTAACACAATGCAGCTGAACACTGAAGGTCAAAATATAAATCCTTAAATGAAACGTGTATAAAAAGCAGTGCAGCGCTAAAATCATATGTAACACAAAAAGTCCATGGGATGTATAGTTCAGAAACCAGAGGAATGTTATCTGAAACACCAACAGGAAGATAGAAGGATCCTCTAGCTGTGAAACAGAGTGCTTGTAAATGATCACAAGTGCAACCACTTCCGTGTATTTCCACCACCAGATACACAGGCCGCTCACCTCAGAATGTGGACCTCTGTATTACCAGAAGGTCACATAAGCAGTCCCTTTATCAAGGGTAATGTTAAAGATGAGAGAGCTGTCTTCATACGGTGCTTCAACCGAAATCCTCAATCATTCAATAATCCCAAAAGCGAACTCATAAATTGGCGTAGTTACATGAAAAATGTCAAAAAGAAATACATAGTGCTCTCCATATATAAAAAACACTTGATTTATTTATTTAAAAAGTTACTCACAAGCGAGGCACAGACACCCTCTGCTCGGATAACAGTCATGTAACATAGATGTGGAACCAGGTAGATGGCTGTCCTGACGTCGTGTAGCCCCTCGCACGCGTATCGTCCGTGGGCAAGGACTTCCTCAGCGAAAATTAAATGGGGCCAGCATGTCAGTTCATTTATATAAGCCATATTCCTGGTGTATGCTGTGTGTGAAAAAGAAATCCCGCCCACCCCATAATTGGGGAACTATGTAACAAGCGCCCTCATTGGTGGCCAAAAGATATGCCAAATTAACAAACCGGCAATCATTGGCTAGAGGGATATGGTAATCAAAGAACTTCTGGGTGATGTCCCTCACATGGTGTACTGCAGCTCCAATCGGCGGAGGAATAACAGGGGATATCACCTCCCAGACTATGACCTTCCGGGTCGGCGCTCCCCACATGATCCGTCGTCATAGCAACAAAAATAAACATGCCTGTAGAACGTTCCCCTCACCGCACCTACGTGAAGCCGAGGGCGGGGCGGAGCGGTCATGTGACACCAGATGCAAATAAAGCACGTAGGATAACAATCCCTCAGCGTGCCTAATATGCAGAGCCTCCACGTTTAAACTGTCAGATCCACCCCTACTGAGAATAACCATCCCTCCAAGCTGCAACATAGCTGTCATAAGTAATGACATGTGACAATGCTAACAGGCAGTATTATTGATGTGGTACAGCAAACGCTGCATCCCACAGTGTGCCACCCAGTGGCAAAAGCCTGCATTGCATGTCATACAGGATCTCTAGAGAATAAAAAGATAAAATCAAAAATAAGTAAAATAAACATAAACACCAGTGATCCCGCTGTCTGAACGAAAGATACATAGAAGGGTACCGAGCAAATACAAAAGTGCATATACGCTCGCTGGGGTCATGTATACATAGATCAAAAAATCCGACCATATATAGGGCACAATGGTCAATATGTATACAGACACACACCAGCTCCCCCCTTCTTGTTATTACTTTGAGGGGCCCGTGGGTCCTCATAGTGATGACAATCGTAACACTAAACAGGGGCCAGAGGTGCATAAGGGTAATAAAACAGTCATATATAGACCTGTAAAATTAATAAAGACGTCAGCACAACCATCTAACCTGTTAGACAAATATCACATACTAAATACATAATGTCATAATAAAAACAAATTATATAAAAATTATAATGCTAGCGGTCAGATATAAAACAATTGAGATCGAACTCAACGTTCAACCCCAACGGGACCCCCACCTTCAATTCATATACCCAAAACGACTCACGTCGGCTAAGGTGCCGAATGAAGTTGCCTCCTCTCCAATGGTTCGTCACCTTCTCTATCCCCCAAAAATGCATCCCAGATGGGCTTCGGTTATGGTGGAGTCGGAAGTGCTTCGAAACGTTGTGTGTGACCAACCCCTTTTTGATATTATTGACATGCTCCCCTATCCTGACGTGAAGGGGCCTAGACGTCCTACCGACATATTGTAAACCACACTCACACTGTAGCATATACACGACCCCAGTAGTGTCACAAGTGATCAGATCCTTGATCTTATAGTTTTTTCCAGTTGCTGATGCCACAAATTCCTTCCGCTTCTTTAAATTCTTTCTGGCCTGTCGACATGGTGGGCAACGACCACATTTGTGAAAGCCAGTCAGAAAGTCAAAAATTCTGTTCTCAGAATGGGTAGGGGGGTCAATGACCCCAGGGGCTAGTGTATCCCTTAAGGAAGGTGCTTTTTTGTAGATGAATTGCGGACGATCAGGAAGTAAGGGGCCTAAAATCCTGTCATGCTTAAGGATTGGCTAGTGCCTCTGTACAATCCTCTCAAACTTCCTATATTAAATATTATAGTCTAAGATCATTCGTGTCCTTATAGAGTCATTATGATTAACCTTAGGGACATTTGACACAAGTACTTTTCTGTCCAGATTACGGACATTTTCCATTTCTCTACCTAAGCTATTTTTATCATATCCTTTTTCAACGAATCTTGAGGCCAATACCTGTGACTGTGTAATAAAATCACCTACATTGGTGCAATTGCGCCTCAGGCGTATAAATTGCCCTCTTGGTATATTACACAACCACTTGGAATGGTGACAGCTTTCAATGGGGATAAAGGCGTTACGGTCTGTGGCCTTAAAATGAGTGGTCATATTGATCCTGTCCCCATTCTTGGTTAGATCAAGATCCAAAAAGACCAATCTGTCCAAACTGATGTTCCATGTAAGAACAATGTTCATACTGTTAGCATTCAGTTTAGATGCAAACTCATCAAAGCTTGCTCGATCCCCATCCCAGATCATAATAAGGTCATCAATATACCTCTGGTAGCATAATAGCTGTGGGGGTTTGTTCTTAAACACGGCCTCTTCCTCCCAGTGTGCCATAAATAAGTTGGCAACACTGGGAGCAAACCGAGCCCCCATAGCTACCCCTCTGGTTTGAAGGAAAAATTGCCTACCATACCAGAAATTATTCTTTGATAAGCAAAAGGTAAGACTGTCAATCAAAAAGTTCCGATGTCTTCTGGACAAACCAGATGATCCTAGTGCCCAACTAACCGCGGATAAAGCATCCTCATGACTGATGATCGTATATAACGAACTGACATCAGCCGTGATCAGAAGGCAAGAGGGCGTGATTGCCAGAGACTCCAGAATTTGTATGACATGTTTGGTGTCTTTAAGAAATGCGTCAGTTTTTGTCACTAACGGCTGGAGGAAGGAATCTATGTATTGACCAAGTCGGGAAGTGACCGAATCGATCCCATTTACTATGGGTCTCCCAGGAGGGTTGGTGCTATCCTTATGGACCTTTGGTAGAAAATAAATGATGGGTGTACGGCAAAACAAAGGGTCTAAATATAATGCCTCCTTTGGGCTCAACACTCCTATATGTTTCCCCCTTTCTACCAAAAAGTGGAGTTCTCACTTAAATTCAAGCATAGGGTCTCTTGTCATAATGCTATAAGTGTTGGTATCACTAAGGAGATTGTCCATTTCGTTCTTATAGTAGGCCTTACTGAGTACCACCAGCCCCCCCCCCCCCCCTTATCAGCAGGGCGTATGACCAAATCCTTCCTCTCCGTCAGAGGTTTTATACCGTTCTGGATATAAACAGGATCATTCACCTTACGGATTTTCAACTTTTCTAAATCCCTCGCGACCATATTCCTAAACACCTCAAGATGCTTAGTGTCTGATGTGGGGGGGTTGAAAACAGATTTATTCCGCAAGGTAGAATGGTGACTTGTCTGACTTGTTGGTGCACTTAATGTCCTAGTGGACGGGGTATTCAAAAAATATTTCTTAATATTCAAACTACGAATGAACTTTTGCAAGTTAACATACGTTTGAAATGTATTTAAATTACGAGTGGGGGCATATTTGAGCCCCTTATCAAGTACTTTGATTTCTTCTTCACTAAGGGGTGTTCCACTCAAATTATAAATCCCTGCACCTATTGGGGCTTTACTCTTTTGAGTTCTCCTGCCTCCTCTCCTTCCTCTCTTGCTTTTCTTTTTCGCAGCGGCACCCCCTCCTGAGAAGGCTGCTGGGGTTGTGTTCCCCTCCAACCTCCCGGATTGGGGGGGATGAAGGGTGCACCTCTCCCTGCACCTCTCGGCGCTCCACGAAAATCCCCACCCCTACGTGGACCCTGATAGGCCAGGGGTGAAAAGCGGTTATGTATAGGTAATTGATTTGCGTGTTGTGGCGGAGCTGGACCTCCGTAAGCAAAGGTATCATAATTATTGTGTGCATAGTTATTCTGATAGTGGTTAGATCGATTACCTCTATCAGCATAAGGGCCATTATACTCACTGGTATGTGAGTAATTGGGCTGCTGTTGCTGATAGCCACCATAAGAGTCATTCCCCCTCGGGGGTGCATTATAAACCTGATGCCGATATGGGGAGTGATGGTAACCACCTCTCTTTCCCTGTCCTCTTTTGTTTTTACCCTTTTTATTGGAGACTTCCTGATAGTGACCATCATTCAAAGGTGTTCCCATAACCGGATATTCCAAATTATCATAGACATAGACCTCACCCCCCCTGGGAGTGGGGAGTGGGGTATCGGTCATGTCTACGTTAGACGGGTCCGGGTTCACCTGTGTAGAACTCACATCTGGAGGAGCCACTTGCCACTTAAACACACAATTTTTTCCAAAGTCATCCAGATCTCTGATGAACTTTTTCTTTTTCTTATTTTGAATCTCTGTATCCCATTTAATTAATTTATTTTTCAAATCCATAGATAATCTCAGGAATTCCTCAGATTCTTTAAAGGGTTCCAAGGTAGTTCTCAGGTCCCTAATCTGAACCTCCAGCATTTTCATTTTTCTTTGTTTCCTAAGTAGTAAAAATTCTAATAATTCTAGACCCTTTTTAATAAAAAAATTCCACCAATGAGGGCGCTTGTTACATAGTTCCCCAATTATGGGGTGGGCGTGATTTCTTTTTCACACACAGCATACACCAGGAATATGGCTTATATGGCTTATATAAATGAACTGACATGCTGGTCCCATTTAATTTTCGCTGAGGAAGTCCTTGCCCACGGACGATACGCGTGCGAGGGGCTACACGACGTCAGGACAGCCATCTACCTGGTTCCACATCTATGTTACATGACTGTTATCCGAGCACAGGGTGTCTGTGCCTCGCTTGTGAGTAACTTTTAAATAAATAAATCAAGTGTTTTTTATATATGGAGAGCACTATGTATTTCTTTTTGACATTTTTCATGTAGCTACGCCAATTTATGAGTTCGCTTTTGGGATTATTGAATGATTGAGGATTTCGGTTGAAGCACCGTATGAAGACAGCTCTCTCATCTTTAACATTACCCTTGATAAAGGGATTGCTTATGTGACCTTCTGGTAATACAGAGGTCCACATTCTGAGGTGAGCGGCCTGTGTATCTGGTGGTGGAAATACACGGAAGTGGTTGCACTTGTGATCATTTACAAGCACTCTGTTTCACAGCTAGAGGATCCTTCTATCTTCCTGTTGGTGTTTCAGATAACATTCCTCTGGTTTCTGAACTATACATCCCATGGACTTTTTGTGTTACATATGATTTTAGCGCTGCACTGCTTTTTATACACGTTTCATTTAAGGATTTATATTTTGACCTTCAGTGTTCAGCTGCATTGTGTTAAGATTGGTCTTGCGCTGTCTGGTTTTTTCTACTGTTTTTCTGCTTTCCAATATATTACAGTCTAGCAGCATCACCATGGAAGTTTTCCAATATTTGGAAAAGAGAGAAGTTAAAATTGGAGATATTTTCTCTAGGAATCAATCCACTGGGGAGGGAAATTAACTCACTCATACCTTTAGAAAACTAGGGCATGTTTTTGAGAAAAAGGTTAAGACCTGGTGATATATAATTTCCTTTGAACAATACTTAGTAGCAAAAATTATTCCAAGACGTTTAAGGTGGGATGTCCCGCCTAATGACGGCCTTATGGACGATGAGGCCATCATAGAATGGGGAATTTTTTTATTAAAAAGGGTCTAGAATTATTATCATTTTTACTACTTAGGAAACAAAGAAAAATGAAAATGCTGGAGGTTCAGATTAGGGACCTGAGAACTACCTTGGAACCCTTTAAAGAATCTGAGGAATTCCTGAGATTATCTATGGATTTGAAAAATAAATTAATTAAATGGGATACAGAGATTCAAAATAAGAAAAAGAAAAAGTTCATCAGAGATCTGGATGACTTTGGAAAAAATTGTGTGTTTAAGTGGCAAGTGGCTCCTCCAGATGTGAGTTCTACACAGGTGAACCCGGACCCGTCTAACGTAGACATGACCGATACCCCACTCCCCACTCCCAGGGGGGGTGAGGTCTATGTCTATGATAATTTGGAATATCCGGTTATGGGAACACCTTTGAATGATGGTCACAATCAGGAAGTCTCCAATAAAAAGGGTAAAAACAAAAGAGGACGGGGAAAGAGAGGTGGTTACCATCACTCCCCATATCGGCATCAGGTTTATAATGCACCCCCGAGGGGGAATGACTCTTATGGTGGCTATCAGCAACAGCAGCCCAATTACTCACATACCAGTGAGTATAATGGCCCTTATGCTGATAGAGGTAATCGATCTAACCACTATCAGAATAACTATGCACACAATAATTATGATACCTTTTCTTACGGAGGTCCAGCTCCGCCACAACACGCAAATCAATTACCTATACATAACTGCTTTTCACCCCTGGCCTATCAGGGTCCACGTAGGGGTGGGGATTTTCGCGGAGCGCCGAGAGGTGCAGGGAGAGGTGCACCCTTCATCCCCCCCAATCCGGGAGGTTGGAGGGGAACACAACCCCAGCAGCCTTCTCAGGGGGGGGTGCCGCTGCGAAAAAGAAAAGCAAGAGAGGAAGGAGAGGAGGCAGGAGAACTCAAAAGAGTAAAACCCCAATAGGTGCAGGGATTTATAATTTGAGTGGAACACCCCTTAGTGAAGAAGAAATCAAAGTACTTGATAAGGGGCTCAAATATGCCCCCACTCGTAATTTAAATAAATTTCAAACGTATGTTAACTTGCAAAAGTTCATTCGTAGTTTGAATATTAAGAAATATTTTTTGAATACCCCGTCCACTAGGACATTAAGTGCACCAACAAGTCAGACAAGTCACCATTCTACCTTGCGGAATAAATCTGTTTTCAACCCCCCCACATCAGACACTAAGCATCTTGAGGTGTTTAGGAATATGGTCGCGAGGGATTTAGAAAAGTTGAAAATCCGTAAGGTGAATGATCCTGTTTATATCCAGAACGGTATAAAATCTCTGACGGAGAGGAAGGATTTGGTCATACGCCCTGCTGATAAGGGGGGGGGGGCTGGTGGTACTCAGTAAGGCCTACTATAAGAACGAAATGGACAATCTACTTAGTGATACCAACACTTATAGCATTATGACAAGAGACCCTATGCTTGAATTTAAGTGAGAACTCCACTTTTTGGTAGAAAGGGGGAAACATATAGGAGTGTTGAGCCCAAAGGAGGCATTATATTTAGACCCTTTGTTTTGCCGTACACCCATCATTTATTTTCTACCAAAGGTCCATAAGGATAGCACCAACCCTCCTGGGAGACCCATAGTAAATGGGATCGATTCGGTCACTTCCCGACTTGGTCAATACATAGATTACTTCCTCCAGCCGTTAGTGACAAAAACTGACGCATTTCTTAAAGACACCAAACATGTCATACAAATTCTGGAGTCGCTGGCAATCACGCCCTCTTGCCTTCTGATCACGGCTGATGTCAGTTCGTTATATACGATCATCAGTCATGAGGATGCTTTATCCGCGGTTAGTTGGGCACTAGGATCATCTGGTTTGTCCAGAAGACATCGGAACTTTTTGATTGACAGTCTTACCTTTTGCTTATCAAAGAATTATTTCTGGTATGGTAGGCAATTTTTCCTTCAAACCAGAGGGGTAGCTATGGGGGCTCGGTTTGCTCCCAGTGTTGCCAACTTATTTATGGCAGACTGGGAGGAAGAGGCCGTGTTTAAGAACAAACCCCCACAGCTATTATGCTACCAGAGGTATATTGATGACCTTATTATGATCTGGGATGGGGATCGAGCAAGCTTTGATGAGTTTGCATCTAAACTGAATGCTAACAGTATGGACATTGTTCTTACATGGAACATCAGTTTGGACAGATTGGTCTTTTTGGATCTTGATCTAACCAAGAATGGGGACAGGATCAATATGACCACTCAATTTAAGGCCACAGACCGTAACGCCTTTATCCCCATTGAAAGCTGTCATCATTCCAAGTGGTTGTGTAATATACCGAGAGGGCAATTTATACGCCTGAGGCGCAATTGCACCAATGTAGGTGATTTTATTACACAGTCACAGGTATTGGCCTCAAGATTCGTTGAAAAAGGATATGATAAAAATAGCTTAGGTATAGAAATGGAAAATGTCTGTAATCTGGACAGAAATGTACTTGTGTCAAATGTCCCTAAGGTTAATCATAATGATTCTATAAGGACACGAATGATCTTAGACTATAATATTCAATATAGGAAGTTTGAGAGGATTGTACAGAGGCACTGGCCAATCCTTAAGCATGACAGGATTTTAGGCCCCTTACTTCCTGATCGTCCGCAATTCATCTACAAAAAAGCACCTTCCTTAAGGGATACACTAGCCCCTGGGGTCATTGACCCCCCTACCCATTCTGAGAACAGAATTTTTGACTTTCTGACTGGCTTTCACAAATGTGGTCGTTGCCCACCATGTCGACAGGCCAGAAAGAATTTAAAGAAGCGGAAGGAATTTGTGGCATCAGCAACTGGAAAAAACTATAAGATCAAGGATCTGATCACTTGTGACACTACTGGGGTCATGTATATGCTACAGTGTGAGTGTGGTTTACAATATGTCGGTAGGACGTCTAGGCCCCTTCACGTCAGGATAGGGGAGCATGTCAATAATATCAAAAAGGGGTTGGTCACACACAACGTTTCGAAGCACTTCCGACTCCACCATAACCGTAGCCCATCTGGGCTGCAGTTTTGGGGGATAGAGAAGGTGACGAACCATTGGAGAGGAGGCAACTTCATTCGGCACCTTAGCCGACGTGAGTCGTTTTGGGTATATGAATTGAAGGTGGGGTTCCCGTTGGGGTTGAACGTTGAGTTCGATCTCAATTGTTTTATATCTGACCGCTAGCATTATAATTTTTATATAATTTGTTTTTATTATGACATTATGTATTTAGTATGTGATATTTGTCTAACAGGTTAGATGGTTGTGCTGACGTCTTTATTAATTTTACAGGTCTATATATGACTGTTTTATTACCCTTATGCACCTCTGGCCCCTATTTAGTGTTACGATTGTCATCACTATGAGGACCCACGGGCCCCTCAAAGTAATAACAAGAAGGGGGGAGCTGGTGTGTGTCTGTTTACATATTGACCATTGTGCCCTATATATGGTCGGATTTTTTGATCTATGTATACATGACCCCAGCGAGCGTATATGCACTTTTGTATTTGCTCGGTACCCTTCTATGTATCTTTCGTTCAGACAGCGGGATCACTGGTGTTTATGTTTATTTTACTTATTTTTGATTTTATCTTTTTATTCTCTAGAGATCCTGTATGACATGCAATGCAGGCTTTTGCCACTGGGTGGCACACTGTGGGATGCAGCGTTT
The DNA here is from genome assembly GCA_029206835.1 of Rana muscosa. NCBI lineage: Eukaryota > Metazoa > Chordata > Amphibia > Anura > Ranidae > Rana > Rana muscosa. The sequence continues at coordinate 1,102,943,546 of CM055122.1, read as the reverse complement.
GCTGTACCACATCAATAATACTGCCTGTTAGCATTGTCACATGTCATTACTTATGACAGCTATGTTGCAGCTTGGAGGGATGGTTATTCTCAGTAGGGGTGGATCTGACAGTTTAAACGTGGAGGCGCTGCATATTAGGCACGCTGAGGGATTGTTATCCTACGTGCTTTATTTGCATCTGGTGTCACATGACCGCTCCGCCCCGCCCTCGGCTTCACGTAGGTGCGGTGAGGGGAACGTTCTACAGGCATGTTTATTTTTGTTGCTATGACGACGGATCATGTGGGGAGCGCCGACCAGGAAGGTCATAGTCTGGGAGGTGATATCCCCTGTTATTCCTCCGCCGATTGGAGCTGCAGTACACCATGTGAGGGACATCACCCGGAAGTTCTTTGATTACCATATCCCTCTAGCCAATGATTGCCGGTTTGTTAATTTGGCATATCTTTTGGCCACCAATGAGGGCGCTTGTTACATAGTTCCCCAATTATGGGGTGGGCGGGATTTCTTTTTCACACACAGCATACACCAGGAATATGGCTTATATAAATGAACTGACATGCTGGCCCCATTTAATTTTCGCTGAGGAAGTCCTTGCCCACGGACGATACGCGTGTGAGGGGCTACACGACGTCAGGACAGCCATCTACCTGGTTCCACATCTATGTTACATGACTGTTATCCGAGCAGAGGGTGTCTGTGCCTCGCTTGTGAGTAACTTTTTAAATAAATAAATCAACTGTTTTTTATATATGGAGAGCACTATGTATTTCTTTTTGACATTTTTCATGTAACTACGCCAATTTATGAGTTCGCTTTTGGGATTATTGAATGATTGAGGATTTCGGTTGAAGCACCGTATGAAGACAGCTCTCTCATCTTTAACATTACCCTTGATAAAGGGACTGCTTATGTGACCTTCTGGTAATACAGAGGTCCACATTCTGAGGTGAGCGGCCTGTGTATCTGGTGGTGGAAATACACGGAAGTGGTTGCACTTGTGATCATTTACAAGCACTCTGTTTCACAGCTAGAGGATCCTTCTATCTTCCTGTTGGTGTTTCAGATAACATTCCTCTGGTTTCTGAACTATACATCCCATGGACTTTTTGTGTTACATATGATTTTAGCGCTGCACTGCTTTTTATACACAGGAGCTTAGCATTCACTGATGGGAGGTAAGTAGGTGCCAGCAGGAAGAGGAATGGTAGCAGAGTCAGGCAAGCCGGGTCATACACTGGCAAACAGGTTAGGTAAAGATGTGTAGGCAGGACTGGAGTAAGGGTACCTGTCAGGGTCAGTGGCAAATCAGCGAAACAGCAACGATAGGACCAGACAGATGCAGAGGTCCGGAAACAAGCCAAAGTTAGTGCAGGAGAGTTCAAAGTATAGTCAGGACAAGCTGGGTCAGTAACTGGAATCAGATGAAGAATTACAGGGTCTCAGGACACATGGAACAATGTAGACAAGACAGCACTAAGACAGAGCACTAGCTCAGTTTAAATAGCTCATTTGAAGCCATCGTCTGTCACAGGTGCGCGAGCACACAGATGCACATGCATGCGTACTGTAACGCATGCACATTTCCTTAGTACATGTGAAGGGCCATGGACTGGCCTGCGATGATGCACAGGAATCTGCACAAAGGAGTCATCCTGTCTGCTGGCATGCCCTTTCTGACAGCTCTGTTCTCACTAAATACACAACCAGGCTCTTTATTTTTTTGTATGCTACAGTCTTCTCAAATAGATTGTTCATTTGGCAGAGTGTGCAGGAGCTGAGCAATAATAGCCTGTGGAACAGACCTGTAGTATTGAAAATAGGAGAATTGTGTCTGTAAAGCTCATCACTAGGGATGAGCTCGGTGTTCGAGTCGAACATACGTTGGACTCGAACATCGGCTGTTCGATCGTTCGACGAAGATCGAACGCTTTAGGCCATTCGCGCCAAATTCGAGTGACGCGAAAGGCCCACAATACACTGCGCCATCGCAGTGCAATCCCGGCGCTGTGATTGGCCAAGCATGCACTGTGACCCCGCATGCTTGGCCAATCACAGCGCCGGCAGCGAGGAGAGCCATAATTGGCCACAGGCAGGATGCCTGTGGCCAATTATAGCTCAGGGGGGGTTTAGTACACGCCCCACACTATAAAAGGCCGCCAGCGCGGCGGCCTTGTATAGTGTGTTCCGGTTCAGGGAGAGAGAAGGATAGGCAGGGACAGTGTTAGTAATATTTGTTCATTTACCTTGTGTAGGGAGAGAGAAGGATAGGCAGGGACAGTGTCAGTGATATTCTGCTAAACCTTGTGTGCAGGGAGAGAGGAGGATAGGCAGGGACAGTGTCAGTGATATTCTGCTAAACCTTGTGTGCAGGGAGAGAGGAGGATAGGCAGGGACAGTGTCAGTGATATTCTGCTAAACCTTGTGTGCAGGGAGAGAGAAGGATAGGCAGGGGACAGTGTCAGTGATATTTTTGCTAAGCCTCCTGCACAGTATACACCTGAAGCTAGCCCTTATTGCTGTGTTTTCATGTTGTGTAACACAGGCAGACATCTGCAGCAGTTATAGCAGGCGTAGTGTGCTTCCTGCAAAATATACACCTGAAGCTAGCCCTTATTTCTGTGTTTTCCTGTTGTGTAACACAGGCAGGCATCTGCAGCACTTAAAGCAGGCGTAGTGTGATTCCTGCAAAATATACACCTGAAGCTAGGCCTTATTGCTGTGTTTTCCTGTTGTGTAACACAGGCAGACATCTGCAGCACTTAAAGCAGGCGTAGTGTGATTCCTGCAAAATATACACCTGAAGCTAGGCCTTATTGCTGTGTTTTCCTGTTGTGTAACACAGGCAGGCATCTGCAGCACTTAAAGCAGGCGTAGTGTGATTCCTGAAAAATATACACCTGAAGCTAGGCCTTATTGCTGTGTTTTCCTGTTGTGTAACACAGGCAGGCATCTGCAGCACTTAAAGCAGGCGTAGTGTGATTCCTGCAAAATATACACCTGAAGCTAGCCCTTATTGCTGTGTTTTCCTGTTGTGTAACACAGGCAGGCATCTGCAGCACTTAAAGCAGGCGTAGTGTGATTCCTGCAAAATATACACCTGAATCTAGCCCTTATTGCTGTGTTTTCCTGTTGTGTAACACAGGCAGGCATCTGCAGCACTTAAAGCAGGCGTAGTGTGATTCCTGCAAAATTTACACCTGAAACTAGCCCTTATTGCTGTTTTCCTGTTGTGTAACACAGGCAGGCATCTGCAGCACTTAAATCAGGCGTAGTGTGATTCCTGCAAAATATACACCTGAATATAGCCCTTATTGCTGTATTTTCCTGTTGTGTAACACAGGCAGGCATCTGCAGCACTTAAAGCAGGCGTAGTGTGATTCCTGCAAAATTTACACCTGAAGCTAGCCCTTATTGCTGTTTTCCTGTTGTGTAACACAGGCAGGGATCTGCAGCACTTAAAGCAGGCGTAGTGTGATTCCTGCAAAATATACACCTGAAGCTAGCCCTTATTGCTGTGTTTTCCTGTTGTGTAACACAGGCAGGCATCTGCAGCACTTAAAGCAGGCGTAGTGTGATTCCTGAAAAAATGTACACCTGAAGCTAGGCCTTATTGCTGTGTTTTCCTGTTGTGAAACACAGGCAGGCATCTGCAGCACTTAAAGCAGGCGTAGTGTGATTCCTGCAAAATATACACCTGAAGCTAGCCCTTATTGCTGTGTTTTCCTGTTGTGTAACACAGGCAGGCATCTGCAGCACTTACAGCGGGCGTAGTGTGCCTCCTGCACATTATACACCTGAAGCTACCCCTTATTGCTCGCAGTTTTTTTTCTTTTGTGTTACACTAACAGGCATCAGCAGCACTTACAGAGGGCGTAGTGTGCTTCTTGCAAAATATACACCAGAAGCTAGGCCTTATTGCTGTGCTTTCCTGTTGTGTAACACAGGCAGGCATCTGCAGCACTTACAGTGGGCGTAGTGTGCTTCTTGCAAAATATACACCTGAAGCTACCCCTTATTGCTGGTTTTCCCATCTCCCTGCAGGCCTTTAGAATTTCTGAAAGGCAAACAAGGAGAGGCAGACAGTCAGGAGCCAATAAAAGAGGGCAAGCAGGCTCTGTGTCTAGACACAACAGTGCTGGTCATGGACGCGGTGCATCGTCATCAGCACGTGGCCATGGGACACGCTTGTCCTTATTTTCGGCAGGTGGACGTGTTGAGCCGCATCATGCCGAAGACTTGGTAGAGTGGATGACCAAGCCCTCCTCATCCTCCTCATCCTCTCTCACCCAGGCTCAGGGTACTGGCAAAGCAGATGCCAAAGCGTCCTCAATGTCATCATCAGTCACTCCTTCCCTAGACCCACCGTGTCCTCCTGAGGAGTCCCCCGAACTGTTTGAGCACAGTGTTGGGTACATGCTCCAGGAGGATGCCCAGCGTTTCGAAGGGTCTGAAGATGATACCCAGCTAGAGGAAGGAAGTAGAGTGAGAGCAGAGAGAGGGGATGCTCAAGAAGGACACCAATCTGGCAGTCATTTTCCAGCAGCTGCAGCATACTGCCAGATTGGTTCCAGTGATGAGGAGGGAGGGGATGATGAGGTCACTGACTCCACGTTGGTGCCTGATAGGAGAGAGGAGGAGGAGGAGGAGGATGAGGAGGAGGCACATCTCCAACGAGGCAGGATGCCCTCCGGGGGCCAGCGTAAGGGCAGCACACCGACTGAATCACACCACAGAGCTCCGCCTGTGCAGGGCGCTGCCTCTGCCCGTTATTCCAAAAGTTCTTTGGTGTGGGCCTTCTTTAAGTCGAGTGCTTCAGATCGCACCGCTGCTGTTTGCAACATATGTCTCAAGCGTATCTCGCGTGGCCAAAACATCAGCCGCTTGGGCACCACATGCTTGACCAAACATATGTTGACCTGCCATGCAGCTCGTTGGCAAGCCTACCTTAAAGACCCACACCAAAGAACAAAGCGGACCTCTCCTTGCTCTGCATCAGCTGGGATCTCCAACCCCACTATACCTTCAGTCCTCTCTGAAACCTGCACTGAGAGGAATGAAGGTGTAGAATTAGGTGTGTCACAGCCAAGTACTTGCGGGCACTCTGCTAGCAGTACACCGACGTCCGATTCTAGCAGGCAAATTTCCCTGCCCTAGCTGCTGGACCGTCAAAAGAAGTTCACTCCCAGCCATCCACATGCCCAGCGGTTGAATGCTAGCTTGGCTAAATTGCTAGCACTTCAACTGCTGCCTTTTCAGTTGGTAGACTCGGCCCCCTTCCGTGAGTTTATGCAATGTGCGGTTCCTCAGTGGCAGGTTCCCAAACGCCACTTTTTCTCACGGAAGGCGATTCCGTCTCTCTACCGGCATGTGGAAGGCAATGTCCATGCCTCACTGGACAGGGCGGTCAGCGGTAAGGTGCATATTACCACTGACTCATGGTCCAGCAGGCATGGACAGGGATGTTACCTTTCTTTCACGGCCCATTGGGTCACTCTTTTGGCAGCTGGGAAGGATGCAGGACAAGGTGCAGTAGTGTTGGAGGTTGTTCCGCTGCCACGCCTCCAAAATGCTACTACTGGTTGTTGTGACACACCTCTCTCCTCCACCCCCTCCTCTGCTTCTTCCTCCATGGCCTCTTCCTGTGCTTTGTCCTCTGAACCAGCGGTGCTCCGTAGGCGTTCAAGGGGCTACGGAAGTACGCAGGCAAAAAGATGCCATGCCGTGCTTGTGCTGGTGTGTTTGGGGGACAGGAGCCACACTGGGGCAGAGGTTCTGTGAGCTCTGCAGGGGCAGGCTGAGAGGTGGTTGACGCCACGCCAGCTTAAGGCAGGAATGGTGGTTTGCGACGATGGCACCAACCTCCTCTCCGCCCTCCGACAGGGACAACTGACCCATGTGCCCTGTGTGGCTCACTTCCTTAACCTGGTGGTGTAGCGGTTCTTGGGCAGGTACCCGGGCTTACAGGATGTCCTGAGGCAGGCCAGGAAAGTCTGTGTGCATTTCCGCAGATCATATTATGCCAGTGCTCGGCTGGCTGAGCTGCAAAAGGAGTTGAACCTGCCCAAGAACCGCCTTATATGTGACATTTTTACCAGGTGGAACTCAACGTTGGCCATGCTGCAGCGGCTGCACACGCAGCAGAGGGCCATCAATGAGTACCTGTGCGACTACGGCACCAGGACAGGGTCAGGGGAGCTCGTTTTTTTTCAACACGCCAGTGGGGCATGATCAGGGATGCATGCACTGTCCTGGCACCATTTGAGGAGGCCATGAGGATGTTGAGCATTGACAGTGCATGCATCAGTGACACTGTACCTCTTGTCCACCTGTTGGAGCATACGCTGCGTGGAATAATGGACAGGGCACTTGAGGCAGAACAGAGGCAGGAAGAGGAGGACTTCCTTGCCTCTCAAGGCCCCCTTTACCCAGACAGTGCTCCTTCTGTCCCACCCATCCCACAGGAAGAGGAGGAGGAGGAGGAGGAGGATTGTGTCAGCATGGAGGTGGAGCCTGGCACTCAGCATCAACAGCAGCAGTCTTTTAGGGATTATTTACAGTCCCAAGAAACACGTGGACTTGTACGTGGCTGGGAGGAGGTGGCTGCGGATCATGTCGTCCTTAGTGACTCAGAGGACTCTGGACCGAATGCCTCAGCTAACCTACCCTGCATGGCCTCCCTGATCCTGCAAAGTCTGCGGAAGGATCCTCGTATTCTTTGGATCAAGGAGAGGGACCATTACTGGCTGGCCACTCTCCTTGATCCACGGTACAAGGGGGAGCAGAGGATGAGACAACTCCGGGAGGCCTTACAGAAAGGTCTGTGCAACGCGTTCCCAGAGACTGGGAGGTTACAAACTCCTGGTCCGGGACAACGAGTTGCTTCGGTCAGTCAAAGAAGTAGCGGTGGGGAAGGTGGCCGCCTGACCGATGCGTTCAGACAATTCTTTAGTCCGCAGCCCCAAGGTATGATCGGTTCCAGCAACCATCGCCAGCGTCTGATATACATGGTGCAGGAATACCTAGGGGCAAGGTCAGATTTGGACACCTTTCCCACCAAAAATCCTCTGGCTTACTGGGTCTTGAGTAGGGATGAGCTTCGTGTTCGAGTCGAACATACGTTCGACTCGAACATCGGCTGTTCGATCGTTCGACGAAGATCGAACGATTTGGGCCGTTCGCGCCAAATTCGAGTGACGCGAACGGCCCACAATGCACTACGCCATCGCAGTGTCATCCAGGCGCTGTGATTGGCCAAGCATGCACTGTGACCCCGCATGCTTGGCCAATCACAGCGCCAGCAGCGAGGAGAGCAATGATTGGCCACAGGCAGGATGCCTGTGGCCAATTATTGCTGAGGGTGTTTAGTACACGCCCCACACTATAAAAGGCCGCCAGCACGGCGGCCTAGTGTAGTGTGTTCCGGAGCAGGGATAGAGCAGCATAGGCAGGGACAGTGACTTTTATTTCTTTCTTGCTTAACCTGGATTCCTTTAGTTTAGGGAAAGAGAAGGATAGGTAGGGAGAGTGTCAGTGTGTTTTGTGCTTGTGCTATATTGTGCTTAAAAAAAACATTTTTTCTAGGGACAGAAAACTGTAGGTAGGGAGAGTGTGTCAGTTTCTTTCACTGTCAAAGTCCTTGTTTCCAGGGACCTGGAAGGACAGTGAGTGAATTCTCCTTGTGCTAAATTGTGCTTAAAAAAAACATTTTTTCTAGGGACAGAAAACTGTAGGTAGGGAGAGTGTGTCAGTTTCTTTCACTGTCAAAGTCCTTGTTTCCAGGGACCTGGAAGGACAGTGAGTGAATTCTCCTTGTGCTAAATTGTGCTTAAAAAAAACATTTTTTCTAGGGACAGAAAACTGTAGGTAGGGAGAGTGTGTCAGTTTCTTTCACTGTCAAAGTCCTTGTTTCCAGGGACCTGGAAGGACAGTGAGTGAATTCTCCTTGTGCTAAATTGTGCTTAAAAAAAACATTTTTTCTAGGGACAGAAAACTGTAGGTAGGGAGAGTGTGTCAGTTTCTTTCACTGTCAAAGTCCTTGTTTCCAGGGACCTGGAAGGACAGTGAGTGAATTCTCCTTGTGCTAAATTGTGCTTAAAAAAAACATTTTTTCTAGGGACAGAAAACTGTAGGTAGGGAGAGTGTGTCAGTTTCTTTCACTGTCAAAGTCCTTGTTTCCAGGGACCTGGAAGGACAGTGAGTGAATTCTCCTTGTGCTAAATTGTGCTTAAAAAAAACATTTTTTCTAGGGACAGAAAACTGTAGGTAGGGAGAGTGTGTCAGTTTCTTTCACTGTCAAAGTCCTTGTTTCCAGGGACCTGGAAGGACAGTGAGTGAATTCTCCTTGTGCTAAATTGTGCTTAAAAAAAACATTTTTTCTAGGGACAGAAAACTGTAGGTAGGGAGAGTGTGTCAGTTTCTTTCACTGTCAAAGTCCTTGTTTCCAGGGACCTGGAAGGACAGTGAGTGAATTCTCCTTGTGCTAAATTGTGCTTAAAAAAAACATTTTTTCTAGGGACAGAAAACTGTAGGTAGGGAGAGTGTGTCAGTTTCTTTCACTGTCAAAGTCCTTGTTTCCAGGGACCTGGAAGGACAGTGAGTGAATTCTCCTTGTGCTAAATTGTGCTTAAAAAAAACATTTTTTCTAGGGACAGAAAACTGTAGGTAGGGAGAGTGTGTCAGTTTCTTTCACTGTCAAAGTCCTTGTTTCCAGGGACCTGGAAGGACAGTGAGTGAATTCTCCTTGTGCTAAATTGTGCTTAAAAAAAACATTTTTTCTAGGGACAGAAAACTGTAGGTAGGGAGAGTGTGTCAGTTTCTTTCACTGTCAAAGTCCTTGTTTCCAGGGACCTGGAAGGACAGTGAGTGAATTCTCCTTGTGCTAAATTGTGCTTAAAAAAAACATTTTTTCTAGGGACAGAAAACTGTAGGTAGGGAGAGTGTGTCAGTTTCTTTCACTGTCAAAGTCCTTGTTTCCAGGGACCTGGAAGGACAGTGAGTGAATTCTCCTTGTGCTAAATTGTGCTTAAAAAAAACATTTTTTCTAGGGACAGAAAACTGTAGGTAGGGAGAGTGTGTCAGTTTCTTTCACTGTCAAAGTCCTTGTTTCCAGGGACCTGGAAGGACAGTGAGTGAATTCTCCTTGTGCTAAATTGTGCTTAAAAAAAACATTTTTTCTAGGGACAGAAAACTGTAGGTAGGGAGAGTGTGTCAGTTTCTTTCACTGTCAAAGTCCTTGTTTCAAGGGACAGAGAAGGACACCTGAAGGTAGCCCTTATTGCTTTTTTCCCATCTCCCTGCAGGCCATCTATTAGAATGTCTGGAAGGCAAACAAGGAGAGGCAGACAGTCAGGAGGCAATAAAAGAGGGCAAGCAGGCTCTGTGTCTGGGGGCAACAGTGCTGGTCGTGGACGCGGTGCATTGTCATCAGCACATGGCCATGGGACACGCTTGTCCTTCTTTTCGGCAGCTGGACATGTTGAGCCACATCATGCCGAAGACTTGGTAGAGTGGATGACCAAGCCCTCCTCCTCCTCCTCATCCTCTCTCACCCAGGCTCAGGGTACTGGAAAAGCAGCTGCCAAAGCGTCCTCTTCCCTGGTATCAATGTCAGACTCATCATCAGTCACTCCTTCCCTAGACCCACCATGTCCTCCTCCTGAGGAGTCCCCCGAACTGTTTCAGCACAGTGTTGGGTACATGCTCCAGGAGGATGCCCAGCGTTTCGAAGGGTCTGATGATGAAACCCAGCTAGAGGAAGGCAGTAGCGTGAGAGCAGACAGAGGGGATGCTCAAGAAGGACACCAATCTGGCAGTCATGTTCCAGCAGCTGCAGCATACTGCCAGATTGGCTCCAGTGATGAGGAGGGAGGTGATGATGAGGTCACTGACTCCACGTGGGTGCCTAATAGGAGAGAGGAGGAGGAGGAGGATGAGGAGGAGGCACATCTCCAACGAGGCAGGATGCCCTTTGGTGGCCAGCGTAAGGGCAGTACACCTACGGAATCACACCGCAGAGCTCCGCCTGTGCAGGGCGCTGCCTCTGCCCGTCATTCAAAAAGTTCTTTGGTGTGGGCCTTTTTTGAGGCTAGTGCATCAGATCGCACAGCTGCTGTTTGCAACATATGTCTCAAGCGTATATCGCGTGGCCAAAACATCAGCCGCTTGGGTACCACATGCCTGACCAGACATATGTTGACCTGCCATGCAGCTCGTTGGCAAGCCTACCTGAAAGACCCACACCAAAGAACAAAGCGGACCTCTCCTTGCACCGCATCAGCTGGGATCTCCAACCCCACTATAACTTCAGTCCTCTCTGAAACATGCACTGAGAGGAATGAAGGTGTAGAATTAGGTGTGTCACAGCCAAGTACTTGCGGCCACTCTGCTAGCAGTACACCGACGTCCGATTCTAGCAGGCAAATTTCCCTGCCCCAGCTGCTGGACCGTCGAAAGAAGTTCACTCCCAGCCATCCACATGCCCAGCGGTTGAATGCTAGCTTGGCAAAATTGCTAGCGCTTCAACTGCTGCCTTTTCAGTTGGTAGACTCGGCCCCCTTCCGTGAGTTTGTGCAATGTGCGGTTCCTCAGTGGCAGGTTCCCAAACGCCACTTTTTCTCACGGAAGGCTATTCCGGCTCTCTACCGGCATGTGGAAGGCAATGTCTTGGCCTCGCTGGACAGGGCGGTCAGCGGTAAGGTGCATATTACCGCTGACTCATGGTCCAGCAGGCATGGACAGGGACGTTACCTTTCTTTCACGGCCCATTGGGTCACTCTTTTGGCAGCTGGGAAGGATGCAGGACAAGGTGCAGTAGTGTTGGAGGTTGTCCCACCTCCACGCCTCCAAAATGCTACTACTGGTTGTGACACACCTCTCTCCTCCACCCCCTCCTCTTCTTCTTCCTCCATGGCCTCTTCCTGTGGTTTGTCCTATGAACCAGCGGTGCTCCGTAGCCGTTCACGGGGCTACGCAAGTACGCAGGCAAAAAGATGCCATGCCGTGCTTGCGCTGGTGTGTTTGGGGGACAGAAGCCACACTGGGGCAGAGGTCCTGTCTGCTCTGCAGGGCCAGGCCGAGAGGTGGTTGACGCCACGCCAGCTTAAGCCAGGAATGGTGGTTTGCGACAATGGCACCAACCTCCTCTCCGCCCTCCGACAGGGACAACTGACCCATGTGCCCTGTGTGGCTCACGTCCTTAACCTGGTGGTGCAGCGGTTCTTGGGCAGGTACCCGGGCTTACAGGATGTCCTGAGGCAGGCCAGGAAAGTCTGTGTGCATTTCCGCAGATCTTATAATGCCAGTGCTCGCCTGGCTGAGCTGCAAAAGGAGTTGAACCTGCCCAAGAACCGCCTTATATGTGACATGCCCACCAGGTGGAACTCAACGTTGGCCATGCTGCAGCGGCTGCACACGCAGCAGAGGGCCATCAATGAGTACCTGTGCGACTACGGCACCAGGACAGGGTCAGGGGAGCTTGGTTTTTTTTCTCCACGCCAGTGGGGCATGATCAGGGATGCATGCACTGTCCTGGCACCGTTTGAGGAGGCCACGAGGATGGTGAGCAGTGACAGTGCATGCATCAGTGACACTGTACCTCTTGTCCACCTGTTGGAGCACACGCTGCGTGGAATAATGGACAGGGCACTTGAGGCAGAACAGAGGCAGGAAGAGGAGGACTTCCTTGCCTCTCAAGGCCCCCTTTACCCAGACAGTGTTCCTTCTGTCCCACCCATCGCACAGGAAGAGGAGGAGGAGGAGGAGGAGGAGGAGGATTGTGTCAGCATGGAGGTGGAGGCTGGCACTCAGCATCATCAGCAGCAGTCTTTTAGGGATGATTTACAGTCCCAAGAAACCAGTGGACTTGTACGTGGCTGGGAGGAGGTGGCTGCGGATCATGTCGTCCTTAGTGACCCAGAGGACTCCGGAGCGAATGCCTCAGCAAACCTACGCTGCATGGCCTCCCTGATCCTGCAAAGTCTGCGGAAGGATCCTCGTATTCTTCGGATCAAGGAGAGGGACCATTACTGGCTGGCCACTCTCCTTGATCCACGGTACAAGGGTAAGGTTGCGGACCTTATGTTACCGTCGCAGAGGGAGCAGAGGATGAGACAACTCCGGGAGGCCTTGCAGAAAGGTCTGTGCAACGCGTTCCCAGAGACTGGGAGGTTACAAACTCCTGGTCCTGGACAACGAGTTGCTGAGGCTTCGGCCAGTCAAAGAAGGAGCGGTGGGGAAGGTGGCCGTCTGACCGATGCGTTCAGACAATTCTTTTGTCCACAGCCCCAAAGTATGATCGGTTCCAGCAACCATCGCCAGCGTCTGATAAACATGGTGCAGGAATATCTAGGGGCAAGGTCAGACTTGGACACCTTCCCCACCGAAAATCCTCTGGCTTACTGGGTCTTGAGGATGGATCACTGGCCAGAGCTTGCACAGTATGCAATTGAGCTACTGGCCTGTCCTGCATCCAGCGTTCTTTCGGAACGCACATTCAGTGCTGCTGGAGGATTTGTCACGGATCACAGGGTGCGCCTGTCCACCGACTCGGTTGATCGACTGACTTTCATCAAGATGAACCAGTCTTGGATCACCACCAGCTACCACACACCTGATGCTGATATAACATACTAATTGATTTTAACATGTCACATCCCTTCAAGACTGATGCTGATGCTGAGTGCCTGTGCTGTTATGTTGACTGGCTATCCTCCTCCTCCGAGTCCTCAATGATACGATTGATGATGATAGCTTGGAAGATCATTTTTGTTTATGGGTGCCGCCACCAGTGGCTAAGGCCCAATTTTTCAGCCCCTGTTTTACAGGGGCGTGTAATTACAATTTTTTTAGCAATAATTTGCCATAGGGCTCATTGCTGTGCTCCAAGTACAGTATCTGTGAGGGGTTGGAGTGTTGTGGCACCAGTGCCTAAGGCCCAATTTTTCAGCCCCTGTTTAACAGGGGCGTGTCATTACAATTTTTGAAGCAATACTTTGCAACAGGGCTCATTGCTGTGCTCCAAGTACAGTATCTGTGAGGGGTTGTAGTGTTGTGCCACCAGTGCCTAAGGCCCAATTTTTCAGCCCCTGTTCAACAGGGGCATGCAATTACAATTCTTGATCTAATAATTCACAGCAGGGTCCATTGCTGCACCCACCAAGAGTAACTCTGAGGGCTTACAGTCTTGTGGCAACGCCACCACCACCACCACCACGAAAGGCCCAATTTTTCAGCCCCTGTTCAAAAGGGGCATGTAATTACAATTCTTGATCTAATAATTCACAGCAGGGCCCATTGCTGCACCCACCAAGAGTAACTGTCAGGGCTTACAGTGTTGTGGCACCAGCACCACCATCAAAGCCCCAATTTTTACTACCACTGTTCAACAATTATATGTAATTAAAATTCCTGATATAATAGTTGACAGCAGGGCGTTCCAGCACCAACCAAGAGTAACTGAGTGCTTACAGTGTTGTGCCAACACCAACAACTAAGGGGCCTATTTCTGCAGAGTATATACGGCAGGTCCCTACTTTCAAACATCCAACTTACAAACGACTCCTACTTGCAAACGAAAGAAGACAACAGGAAGTGAGAGGAAATCTACCCCTAGAAAGGAAAATTCTCTCCTGTAAGAATAAATATGGGAGAAAGGGGTCTCATCTGTACTGATGCTTTATCAGCAATCCTTGTTTCAAGAAAAACATCACATTTCAAAAACAGTTGTCATTGGGACGGAAAGTGAGGTGAAATGTTCTGAACAGGGGCACAGACAGCAAAACAAATGTTACAGGGGTGATAACCCTTACCTATGTTTCCCAAAAAGTTTAAAAATAGATTTTTGGGCTGGAGCTACACTTCAACAATGTACCTGTTCAAAATTACAAACAGATTCTACATAAGAACAAACCTACAGTCCCTGTCTTGTATGCACCGCCTGTATACGGCTGTTCAGAGTATATAGGGCCGTTTTTATTTTATGTGCGGGGTTCCCCTTAATATCCATACAAGACCCAAAGGGGCTGGTAATGGGCTGGGGTAGGGGGGGGGGGTCATGGGGTAGCTATGCCATTTTTCTTAAAGAATTTCATCCATATTACCGGGACCAGACATTACATTAAAGCCGCAAGCAGTTTTAAATGGCTTTTTTTTCCTTTAGAAGTGTCATTTTGTGCAGGGACAGTTCTAAACACGGGAAACACGTGGCACTTCACAGGCATACTTTAGACACCCCCCAGGTACGATATTTAAAGGAATATTTGACTTTTTTTTTTTCACTTTATGCATCATTAAAATGACTGCTCCCGAAAAACCACTGTTTTTAAAACTTCTTTTTGCATTGATACATGTCCCCTGGTGCAGAACCCGGGTTCCCAAACCTTATTTATGACAATAACATGCATAATAGTTGTTATAATTAGCACTTTAGAATTCGAACGTTCGCATCCATTGTATTTAATAGGGTTCTAATGTTCGTTCGAACTTTCGGTCCGTTCGCGGGTTCTGGTGCGAACCGAACCCGGGGGTGTTCGGCTCATCACTAGTCTTGAGGATGGATCACTGGCCAGAGCTTGAACAGTATGCAATTGAGCTACTGGCCTGTCCTGCATCCAGCGTTCTTTCGGAACGCACATTCAGTGCTGCTGGAGGATTTGTCACGGATCACAGGGTGTGCCTGTTCACCGACTCGGTTGATCGACTGACCTTTATAAAGATGAACCAGTCTTGGATCACCACCAGCTACCAAGCACCTGAAGCTGATATAACAGAATAATTTATTTTCAAATGTCACATCCCTTCAAGACTGATGCTGATGCTGAGTGACTGTCCTGTTATGTTGACTGCCTATCCTCCTCCTCCTCCTCAATGATCCGATTCATGATGATATCTTGGAAAAACAATTTTGTTTCTGGGTGCCGCCACCAGTGGCTAGGGCCCAATTTTTCAGCCCCTGTTTAACAGGGGCGTGTAATTACAATTTTTGATGCAATACTTTGCAACAGGGCTCATTGCTGTGCTCCAAATACAGTATCTGTGAGGGGTTGCAGTGTTGTGGCACCAGTGGCTAAGGCCCAATTTTTCAGCCCCTGTTCTACAGGGGCATGTAATTACAATTCTTGATATAATAGTTGACAGCAGGGCGTTCCAGCGCCCACCAAGAGTAACTGTGAGTGCTTACAGTGTTGTGCCAACACCAACACCTAAGGGGCCAATTTCTGCAGAGTATATACGGCAGGCCCCTACTTTCAAACATCCAACTTACAAACGACTCCTACTTGCAAACGGAAGGAGACAACAGGAAGTGAGAAGAAATCTACCCCTAGGAAGGGGAATTCTCTCCTGTAAGGGTTAATATGGGAAAAAGGTGTCTCCTCTCTACTGATGCTTTATCACCAATCCTTGTTTCAATAAAAGCCCCACTTTTCAAAAACAGTTGTCATTGGGACGGAAAGTGAGGTGAAATGTTCTGAACAGGGGCACAGACAGCAAAACAAATGTTACAGGGGTGATAACCCTTCCCTATGTTTTCCAAAAAGCTTAAAAATAGATTTTTTGGCTGGAGCTACACTTAAACAATATACGTGTTCAAAATTACAAACAGATTCTACTTAAGAACAAACCTACAGTCCCTGTCTTGTTTGCACCGCCTGTATACTGCTGTTCAGAGTATATAGGGCTTTTTTTTAATTTTGGGTGCAGGGTTCCCCTTAATATCCATACAAGGGGCTGGTAGTGGGGTGGGGGGTACCCATGACATTTTTCTCAAAGATTTTCATCCATATTACTGGGACCAGACATGACATGCTGCAAGCAGTTTTAAATGGCTTTTTTTCCTTTAGAAATGTCATTTTATGCAGGGACAGTTCTAAACACGGGAAACACGTGGCACTTCACAGGCATACTTTAGACACCCCCCAGGTACGATATTTAAAGGAATATTTGACATTTTTTTTGCACTTTATGCATCATTAAAATGACTGCTGCCGAAAAACGGACGTTTTTAAAACTTTGTTTTGCATTGATACATGTCCCCTGGGGCAGAACCCGGGTTCCCAAACCCTTTTTAGGACAATAACATGCATATTAGTCATTATAATTAGCACTTTAGATTTAGAACGTTCGCATCCATTGTATTTAATAGGGTTCTAACGTTCGTGCAAACTTTCGGTCCGTTCGCAGGTTCTGGTGCGAACCGAACCCGGGGGTGTTCGGCTCATCCCTACTCATCACACACTATACAATCTGATTGTACAACCTCTTTTATATCTGCCATCTACAATGTAATGCAAGGGCCTGCCTGACTGGATACAGAGTGATTGGATAGATAGGTGTGTCCTCCTATTATATCTATGTTTTATCTATACCTATTATCTAAAGGAGACTGTACAGAGATTGTACAATCAGATTGTATACTGTATGGTCACCTTTATAAACCTAAAATGAACTAGTCGCACTTTCGGTGCCATTAAATGTTACTGGCACCCCAAACCCAGAAGCGAACACACCTTTTGTTGTGTAAAAAAATACTGACAAACACAGCAAAACGCACAGTAAAAAAGGTACAAACCACAGCACCGCAAAATGTCCCATGAGCTACTTTGCCACATGTATGGTAGCCCATTGAAATCAATAGACTGCCCAATGCCTGTCCCAGGAAAAATAAGCAAAAAAATGCACTCCCACTATTCTAGATAATAATAAATAATAATACATTTTATTTATAGGAGCCTTTCAGAACACCCAAGGTCACCTAAGGGCCCTTTCACATGGGCAGTCCATTTTTGGATTATTACCTCCTTTTTTTAATAAAGGCATTTATTTTTGATTGCGGCTGTCCAGAATATTCTGCTCATCCAATCAGGTCTGCCTGTCAGCTTTTCAGGCGGACCTGATCAGACCCTGCAGTCTCCTCTATGGAGCCGCAGATGTCAGCGGACACATGTCCGCTAACACCCGCCGCTAACCAATCTGATCCTGCCTGCAAAAACCAGACGGATGGTGGTCCTTTTTTCCATCCGCCTGGCGGATCGGATGGCAATGGACAAGCAGCCCATTTCCATCTGAATTCCCCATAGAGGAGAGCGGGACTGTGTCCGTGTCCATCTCTACACATTGACCTGTCAACCGCCTGCTCAGCAGGGATCAGCAGAGTGATTCCCCACTGAGCAAGCGGATCTGCATTGAGGCGCCTGTGTGAAAGGGGCCTTACAAAGATAAAAATAAATCAACAAAAAAGTTAAGAAAATAAAAAACATTACATAGCCATTAAATTACAAAAAAAAAACAATGAAGTCAAATGTAGATGTGAATGGAGCCTGAAAGTTAAATTGGTTTGTTTACACAAGAACAATGAGGCTTCATTCACATCTGGGCAAAACTCATGACCAACTGCACAGAAAACACGTGCTTTGCCATACATTTTGGAAAATGTACGTGCATTGGCATTAAATGTTAATAGCACCCCAGGTGCAGATAGTAGTCTGCCATGCGACAAACATTTGAATGAAGATGGCCATACGATATGTAATCTGATAATACAATCTATGTACAATTTTCTTTTAGATTTACCAAAACTATGTAATATGAGGACCCATCTGAACAATCTATTAAATTTGTATCAAATCAGACAGGCCCTTGCACTACATAGTTGATGGTAGATCTAAAGGAGATTGTATAACAGATTGTACAGAAAGTGGGTAGAAGGTGGTATAGTAATGAGGAAGGTGTGGTCCAGACTGGAAATATATGCCTATGCTGTGATGCAAGCAGTGCATGATTAAAGGTGATCTGTAGGAAGTGATGGAAGCAAAAAGTTGACAGGTTTTTGACTGATGGTGTGTAGGCAAGACTGATGGAAGTCAGCTTCATCGGATTTCCGATGGAAAAATCCATTGGTTTAAAATCCATAGGAAATCCGATCGTGTGTACAGGGCTTAACTTTGGCCCCACCTAACCACATCTGATGCATTAGATGGCACAGAATAATACACGTGAAAGAGTAATGACCTGACGCCGTGACATATAGGAGGAAATGTAATATTGTATTAGATGTGTAGGCAAAGGGACAAGGATAAAGTACATTACTTTACAATTTGCTTATTGTAATATAGCAATGAAGTGGGTTAGCTTCTAATCATTAAACATGCAGAAAAAAGATTTTTTATTAAGGTTATACTGTGCATCTATACTCAATGTTATTTTATACAGTATAACATATTATTACCCAAAAGTAATGTATGTGGGTGGAATTGTAAGATCATTTTTATTATCTTTATTATGCTTTTTTGTACTCCTTTTTTTTTTTTTTTTACTGTTTTTATATAATGTAGAATAATTCCAATAAAAGTTACCTGCCTAAAAAAAAGGAAGCTTTGTAGTTCAAGGGCCTGTGCGAACAATCCAAGCAATTTATTAAAAATTATGTAAGGCCTCTGAATTCTTAGCTGTGGTAAATCTACAGTAGGGATGGGCCGAACACCCCCCCCCCCCCCGGTTCGGTTTGCACACGAACATCTTGAACAAGCAAAAAGTTCTAGAGAACCTGCAAACCCTATTAAAGTATATGGGACACGAACATGAAAAATCAAAAGTCCTTGCTGGAGATAACACAAGACGTACCATGGACTTGATCGACCTGATAAGCAAATTCCCACGCCCAACACTTATTTTGAGCTTAAATGCCCAAAAGGCGTTTGACCGCTTAAGCTGGCCTTATATGTTTTCTGTACTGCGGAGGTTTGGTTTTGACGGACCTTTCTTTAAAGCTATACAGGCCCTGTACACAGGCACATCTGCTCAGGTACAAATGGCCTCTTTTTTGTCCCCATCTCTTCCCATGTCCAATGGTACCAAACAGGGATGCCCGTTATCCCCCCTTCTCTTTATTCTTTGTTTAGAGCCGCTAGCAGAGGCTACTAGATGTCACCCTGATATTAAGGGGGTCTTGATGAGACATAGAGAATATAAACTATCCCTTTTTGCGGATGACATCCTCCTTACAATAACGAGTCCCATTACGTCACTCCCTTCCCTGCATGCACTTCTTCAGACTTTTGGATCTATATCGGGCTATAAAATTATTAAAACTAAAACTGAAGTACTCCCCATACATGTCCCGCCAGAGTTGTTGTCACAATTACAAAGCACATACCCTTATAAGTGGTGTTCACAAGCTCTGACATATCTGGGCGTAAAGATTATCTCCTCATACAATACTTTATACGCTGCAAATTTCCCCCCTCTGTTCCAGGACATTTATAAAAATCTCCACCAGTGGGCTACCTATCCTATTACCATGCTGGGCAGAATCAATGTGCTGAAAATGTCTGTGCTGCCTAGACTTCTTTATCTCTTTGATACGCTCCCTGTAGCCATTCCTACTAGCCAGCTTAAAGCCCTTCAAAGAGGGTTTTTGAAGTTCATATGGAATTATAATACACATCGGATAGCCAGCTCGGTGGTATTTTCCTTAAGGTCACAGGGGGGTATGGGAGCACCTGACATCATTAGATATTACTTTGCCGCTCATTTGAGGGCGGTGGTTTCCTGGTCTTGTCAGAGCAGCCCTAATAGGTGGTCGGAGATAGAAAAGGGAGCTATATATCCGTTACATCCGTGCTCTTTAGTGTGGTCTAGATCCCTACATAGTGACCCCATACCGAAGAGCATGTGTCTTGCATCTATGCTATTCACCAAATCCATATGGAATAAATGTAGATCGAAATTTCCGCTCGCATCATTGTGTCCTCCTCTTACTAACGTGCTATTAAATCCAGTATTACCCGATAGTTTGGTCTATAGTCGTCTGTTACCATGGATGCAGTCTCCACTGTTCCAATTGCGAAACCTGGTCAACCCGGTCAATCGCAAATTTCTTGATTTCGCAACTCTCCAAAAAAAATATTCTATTCCTCATAAGTTATTTTATTTTTATCTTCAGGTTAGACATTTTTTTCAATCCCTGTCCCCTACTCTCATCCTAGAAAGACCTACTCCCTTTGAACGTGTTTGTGCGGAAGGTCCTCATCAATTACATCTCATATCATCCATATATCACATTCTACATGAATCTAAAGATTTATCGGCTGAAACACACCTATACATGCGAAAATGGAGTCTGCTACTGGAGCGCCCTATTCCTTTGCAATTGTGGACTACTATATGGTCCTCAACTTTTAAGTCCTCTAAATGTGTAGCTCAGAGGGAAACGGCAGTGAAGATTTTAATGTTTTGATATAAAACCCCTGATAGACTTCATCGAGTAAACCCTGCCCTCTCTCCTACATGTTGGAAATGCAAAACTGAGATCGGCTCGCACTTTCATATCTTTTGGACCTGTTCACTTATACGGCCATTCTGGACGGAGGTTATGCAAACCCTTCAGACTATAACAAGCCTACCTCTCCCTCTAGATCCTATCAACTATTTACTTGGACTCCCGTTTCCGGGTGTCCCAAAGTCTGTTAAACGATTGACCTCATATATACTTTTGGCTGCTAAGAGGGCTATACCGCTGTGCTGGCTGTTCACCACCCCCCCCCCTCCCATCTGCAGTTCCTACAACTAATTGCGGAGGTTAGGAAAATGGAATCTCTTATGCCGCGTACACACGATCATTATTCACGACGGTTAAAAAACCGCCGTGAATAATGACAGGAAAAACGAGGGAACCGCTTGGTTCCCTACACACGGTCGTTTTTCCCGTAATTTTTTCTCTTGACGAGAAAAACGACCGTCTGTGGGCTGCCGCGGAAAAAAATGCTGGAAAAAACGATGAGAAAATTTAGAACATGTTCTAAATTTTCTTGTCGTTTTTTATGCCGTTTTTCTAGACGAGAAAAACGACATAAAGCCCACAGACGATTGTTTTTCTCGGCGAAAAAAAAATGCAGTTTTTCTCGTCGAGAAAAGCGGTCGTGTGTACGCGGCATTACGGCTAAAGTTCATGACGCAGTGACTCAATTTGACAGGGTGTGGGAAATCTGGGACTCCTCGAGTTATGGAGAACAAGAGATTTAAGATTAGTCTATATTCTCTTTATTATTCCTGTGCAGATCCCTTCGTTGTGAGCTGACTTGCACTGTTTATATAACCTGTATTCGTATATTGCCCTTTGAAACTTTTGTTGATGACATATTTGCAAATTGTATTGGTATGGTTTTGATAATTCCATAAGTGAATTTTTATATGTACCAACTGCCTTTTAAAATGTGCCATTATCTCTTAGATAAATGCCTTGAGATGTATATGTTGAATACGTACTGTAACATTCTTATACCTTTTGAACTAATAAAAATTACAATTATAAAAAAAAATCAAAAGTCCTCGTTAAAGGCTTATATCCAAGTTATTGCAATAAAAAGTGTATGGGGACCTGGGTACTTCCTTGGGGAACATGTATCAGTGCAAAAAAAAGTTTTTAAAACAATTGTTTTTAAAGGAGCAATGTTTTTAACCACTTACCGACCGGGCCATAGACAAATGATGGCTACAGCGCGGCCGGATAACTCTGGGAGGGCGTATAATAACATCCTCCCAGAATCGCGCTCCCATGCATCCCCTGGGGCCCGCATCCGGGAATGTCTGGGACTGTTGGGTCTTCCAGATCAGCATAAAGGGCCAATGACAGCGGCCCTTTACCACGTGATCGCCCAGTCCATTGACGGAGCGAACGGATGTCAACAAACCGGTGCATGTCCGGTTCAGATCCTCCCCTCTCCTCGCACCGATCGGTACAGTGTGCGAGAAGAGGAGAGAGCGGGTGCAGCAGCGCTGTGGGCTGTGGAGCGTGTGCCACAGCGCTGATCTGTGCCCTTCCACGACTCCTCATTTCATCCATTCCCATCCATTGCTCATCCATCCCCATTCATGGCTCACCCATCACCATCCATGGCTCATCAATCCCCATTCATGCTCATCCATCCGAATCTATGGCTCATTCATGCTCATCCATGGCTCATCCATCCCCACCCATGGCTCATTTATGCTCATCCATGGCTCATCCATCCCCATTCATGGCTCATCCATCACCATCCATGGCTCATCCATCCCCATTCATGCTCATCCATCCCCATCTATGGCTCGCTGAAAAACAGGCTCCGCCCTTAAGTGGGTAAACCTAACAGCTTTGGGCGCTGAGGACTAAAGAATTGTTTAAAGGCATCGGTCATCCGGCCACCTTCTCCACCGCTCTTCCTCTGACCGAACAAAGCCTCAACACCAGACCAGATTCATTAATGTGTCCAAAACAACTTTAATGATTCACAAAACAGACAATTCATTTTGATGTAGTGTGTTTCACCTTTGAAATGAATTGGCTGTTGGTGAATTGTTAAAGTTGTTTAGGACTCCTTTATGAATTTGGTATGGCACTCCTTCAGTTGACTTTATCAGGAAATGCGGCCAAGAAGTTTTTTTGTAGCACCTCCTCAAAATGTTTCATTTTGCACTCCCTCTTAGATGGTGACAGGAAGCCAACCATTTTCCTCTTGTATCAGGGATGCAATAGGCTGGCCATCCAATAGTGGTCTATATCATGTACAGCCTTTTGCATTAGGGCGTGCACCCCCACAGCTCAAACACATACAGTCAGGTCCATAAATATTGGGACATCGACACAATTCTAATCTTTTTGGCTCTATACACCACCACAATGGATTTGAAATGAAACGAGCAAGATGTGCTTTAACTTCAAATTTCAGCTTTAATTTGAGGGTATTTACATCCAAATCAGGTGAACGGTGTAGGAATTACAACAGTTTGTATATGTGCCTCACACTTTTTAAGGGACCAAAAGTAATGGGACAATTGGCTGCTCAGCTGTTCCATGGCCAGGTGTGTGTTATTCCCTTATTATCCCATTTACAAGGAGCAGATAAAAGGTCCAGAGTTAATTTCAAGTGTGCTATTTGCATTTGGAATCTGTTGCTGTCAACTCTCAATATGAGATCCAAAGAGCTGTCACTATCAGTGAAGCAAGCCATCATTAGGCTGAAAAAACAAAACAAACCCATCAGAGAGATAGCAAAAACGTATTAGGTGTGGCCAAATCAACTGTTTGGAACATCCTTAAAAAGAAAGAACACACCGATGAGCTCAGCAACACCAAAAGACCCGGAAGACCACGGAAAACAACTGTGGTGGATGACCGAAGAATTCTTTCCCTGGTGAAGAAAACACCCTTCACAACAGTTGGCCAGATCAAAAACCCTCTCCAGGAGGTAGGTGTATGTGTGTCAAAGTCGACAATCAAGAGAAGACTTCACCAGAGTGAATACAGAGGGTTCTCCACAAGATGTCAATTATTGGTGAGCCTCAAAAACAGGAAGGCCAGATTAGAGTTTGCCAAACAACATCTAAAAAAGCTTTCACAGTTCTGGAACAACATCCTATGGACAGATGAGACCAAGATCAACTTGTACCAGAGTGATGGGAAGAGAAGCGTATGGAGAAGGAAAGGAACTGCTCATGATCCAAAGCATACCACCTCATCAGTGAAGCATGGTGGTGGTAGTGTCATGGCGTGGGCATGTATGGCTGCCAATGGAACTGGTTCTTTTGTATTTATTGATGACGTGACTGCTGACAAAAGCAGCAGGATGAATTCTGAAGTGTTTCAGGCAATATTATCTGCTCATATTCAGCCAAATGCTTCAGAACTCATTGAACAGAGCTTCACAGTGCAGATGGACAATGACCCGAAGCATTCTGCGAAAGCAACCATAGCATTTTTTAAGGGAAAGAAGTGGAATGTTATGCAATGGCCAAGTCAATCACCTGACCTGAATACGATTGAGCATGCATTTCACTTGCTGAAGAAAAAACTGAAGGGAAAATGCCCCAAGAACAAGCAGGAACTGAAGACAGTTGCAGTAGAGGCCTGGCAGAGCATCCCCAGGGATGAAACCCAGCGTCTGGTGATGTCTATGCATTCCATACTTCAGGCTGTAATTGACTGCAAAGGATTTGCAACCAAGTATTAAAAAGTGAAAGTTTGATTTCTGATCGTTAATCTGTCCCATTACTTTTGGTCCCTTAAAAAGTGGGAGGCACATACAGTATACAAACCGTTGTAATTCCTACACCGTTCACCTGATTTGGATGTAAATACCCTCAAATTAAAGCTGAAATTCTGCAGTTAAAGCACATCTTGTTTTATTTCAAATCAATTGTGGTGGTGTATAGAGCCAAAAAGATTAGAATTGTGTCGATGTCCCAATATTTATGGACCTGACTGTATGTGTGTGCATGTGTATATATACTAACAATGTCAGTAGAGCAGCAGACGGTGTCATTAGGGCAGAGACTGGTGTCACTAGGCTAGTGGATGGTGTCAGTAGATTTTTTTTATTATTCTTTTTTGTGTATTTTTTTTTTTTACTTTATTTGTACTATATTTTTTAGGATCCCCGTTAGGGGGCTTTGATGAAATATCAGGAGTCTAAACAGGGAGAATCTGCGCCACACAGGGTGATTAGAGTGTTCCCAGGCACACCTGGCAGACCCTGTGTGCACACCTATGGTCTATATATTTCATGCCCCACATCCAATGATCCTTGTGCAAGCCTTTTAAAGTAAAACAGCCTATTTACCAAAATTTCCTGCAGCAGAGGACTTTAAAACCTCTGTATTACTGAGGACAACACTCTCCTCAACAATCTCACCCCCCATTATACAACTCCATCAGCTTGAGAAGGGTTAAATGTTTGTCTTAGAAACACAAGTTTGGGCAAAATTTTAGTTTGTTCAGGTGTTTGACATGTTGTGTTGGGCATTGCACATGACCATATTTGATCAATGACATCAAGGGAATGCTAGTGACGTCATTTACTAAATACGGTCATGTCATATTTGATCAATGATTTCACCCAGGAGACCTCATCCCTTTGTTCATTCTCAGCTGTCATCTGCTGGATTTACCATTCGCAAAAGAGTTGTTGGGAGTGGAACATGTTTGTGGTCAGTGTTTGTTTTTTTCTTTCATTAGGGTAAGCGGGCATTGTTAATCACGATTGACGTGGATCTGCATCACTGGATGATGTGACTGATGGTGGTTTTCCTTCTTTGGCAGTCGTGATTTTTTGGTAAAGGACTTGTGGAGAACTGTGTGCGTCTTTACTTTTCACTTTTTTTGTGAACGACTAGGAATACTATGTAGGCCTTATTCCTTCACATAGAAGGAGAGACCAGTAATGGAGTGCCCCCCTATTGTTAAAGGGGGCCTCCAGACTCTGGCTAGCCCTCCTACCCACAGATCCACCACAACCACCGGGTCAGGGTTGCATGGAAGAAGCCCTTGTCATCATCAACATGGGGACTAGGTGTGTTACCAGGGATGTCCTGCCCAGCAAGCATCACCCCTCCTATGTTAATGGCTTGGGGCCTGGTATAGTTTAGGAGGGGGGCACATGTTTGTTCCCCCCCCTTTTCTGGGCCTGCCAGGCTACATGCTTGGATAAAAGTCTGGTGTGGATTTTTGGAGGACTCACACTTTTTTATTTGTTATGTGTTTGGGATACCCCTTGACATCCATACAATACTCTCATCAAGGATAAGGGTATGTTAACCACTTCAGCCCCGGACCATTTGGCTGCCCAAAGACCAGAGCACTTTTTGCGATTCTGCACTGTGTCGTTTTAACTGACAATTGCGCAGTCGTGCGACGTGGCTCCCAAACAAAATTTACGTTCTTTTTTTCCCACAAATAGAGCTTTCTTTTGGTGGTATTTGATCACCTCTGCGGTTTTTATTTTTTGCACTATAAACCAAAAAAGAGCGACAATTTTGAAAAAAAAAGCAATATTTTTTACATTTTGCTAAAATAAATATCCCCAAAAAATATATAAAAGAACATTTTTTTCCTCAATTTAGGCCGATACGTATTCTACATATTTTTGGTACAAAAAATCGCATTACGCCTTTATTGATTGGTTTGCGCAAAAGTTATAGCATCTACCAAATAGGGCATAGTTGTATGGCATTTTTATTTATATTTTTTTTTAATAGTAATGGTGGCGATCAGCGATTTTTATAGTGACTGAGACATTATGGCGGACACATCGGACACTTTTGATGCCATTTTGGGACCATTGTCATTTATACAGCAATCAGTGCTATAAAAATGCACTGATTACTATAAAAATGACACTGGCAGTGAAGGGGTTAACCAGTAGGGGGCGCTGAAGGGGTTAAGTATGTCCTAGGGATGTGTTCTAACTGTGGGGGGATGGCCTACGTGTGACATGACACTGATCACTGCTCCCGATCAATAGGCAGAACGGGGAAATGCTTGTTTACATCAGCATTTCCCCGTTCTTCCTCTCCGTGAGACGATCGCGGGACTCTAACAGAACTTGCGGCACGCGCGCCCACAATGCCGCGTCTTAAAGGGCAACGTACAGGTAAGTTGATATGTCCAGCTGTGCCATTCTGCTGATGTATATCGGCGTGAGCCGGTCGGCAAGTGGTTAACTATCTTTATGGGAGACCCCATAAAGGTCTCCCAATAACATCTAGTTTTGCTGCAGTAAGTTGCTTACATAGTACAAATGTGTCTCTTCACATGCAGGTTATGGGCATACACCAGGTATGTTATTTAAAATGTTGTATTACTGTTTTTAAGATTCAACTTCTATCGATTTCAATATGGTTTGGATTCTGCACACAAAATGTACTAATGTTCATAGAACCTGCCTTGAACTGAACCCAGGTACATTCAACTCATCCCTAGTTGTCACACATTACCTTGTCAGCCACCTCTGCCTGGCCTTTAAGAGATGCCCTCAGTATGGCTCATATCCTCCCGGAAATTCCAGGTGCTAAACACCAGGGTAGAATTTTACCTGGGTGATTGTATAGGCTTTGGGGTGACTGTGGAGGATAGTCGGTTTCTGAGATGTCAGTGGATGAGGTCAATGGAAAGAATAGGGTAATGATGGCCCCATATCTGTGTGCCTCATTCTGCCAGCAAAGGGATCCTGTGCTTTGAAGGATATGTAGCATCCCTGCCCATGCTTGATGGACCAAATGTCTGTGGTCATTTGGATCCTGCCCCAGACAATGTAGTCCAGCATATTGCGTGTTTGACACAATACCTACCACTTACTGGTGCAGGGCAGGGATGGCCTTCTGAGCATTATAATAGTGGCTGGATACCTGCCATTATGGCACAAGACCATATAAGGGGATGATTACACTAGTTGGAATGCGAGCATCTGCAAAGTCAGCAGTTTTTCCAAGCTTGCATTGAGTTGGTGACATAATTTACTTCTACAGCATCAGCTGTAGAAGAGATGCTTGCCTGGTGAAGGATGCTGCTGGAGACAGCGGGCTGGGTATTGGAGACTTATAAAAGGGTTTAGGTCTTCCCTTGACTCTACTTAGTGAGGCCCCATGCTGACCCTCTTTCCTGCTTCTTGATGTACTGATGTACTCTGAGCTTCTGAAACACCTTGTAAGACTTCCGTCCATATCACTAGAACCTGCAAAAATTATGGCTGATGCAGCAGGAACATCTTGTGGAGGAGAGATGTGGAAAGCATAAAGGAATGAGGAGGAAGAGTGCATGTATTTTGCTGCCAATTGCTATTGCATTGCATTGCATTGGGGTGGTGCTACCTTTGAGTTTTATGGTGTAGTGACATGTGTCACGTTATTTAAGCATGTGGTACCCAAATGGCTGGTTCTTTTACCAAAGCTGACAAGCTGGCATCCTATTAGGGCTGTTTAACAGAACAAAATAACTGGTCCTTCCCTGCTGCTCCACCTCTCTCTCAGTTTCCTCCTCTCTAATTGGCGGCAAGCTCATAAACACTGCAATCTCATCATCCACCCCTTCCTCATCAACGGAGCCCCAAGCCTAAAGAAAAATGTTGCCTCTTACTGCTCCCTGTCTGACATCCCCTCCCTCTTTTGACTTGGAGCCCTTTATCATCCTCAATATGTGAAATAAGGAAAACTTGGTTATAGCCAAGATCATCCTTATGCAGCAGATTAATTATTTCATCATGAAATATTTCCACCTAATCCTCATTTCCAGGTTGTGGGGCTAAGATGACATTAGCAGAAGTAGACTGTGCATTACCAGCAGTTGCAGACAATATGCTGCTTTGCAGCTAGAAGGAAGGAAATGGGAGAATGACTTTGTCAGTCACTCAAATACCACCTGTTCATATGGTGGCTAAATAATAGGCATGTGCATTTGTTTTTGTCCGAATGTATTTTCGTCCAAATTTCGGGGATTTTCGCATTCGTTTTAACAAACGATAACGAACGCACAGAATCTGAAATCTGAAAGATCCGACATAAAAAATGCTTTATTTTGATTTTGTTGTCACAACAGTTCGATATAGATAGAAGATTCGACATGACGGTGACAAGAGCGATCTGCGTCTATCGAACCTGCGGTTGAATGTGCCTAACCTAACTCTATTAGTCCAAGATTATTCGACATAGAGAGAAAAGATTTGACATGAAGATTCGACGAAGCAGTCGCCACGAGTGGACATTTATGGTCAAATGCTCCGCCCATAGGCTATAGAAGAATTCGTTAAGTGTCCGGGAGCGTTCCGGGATGAGGGGGCAGCCATTCGTTTCTGGCCACCCCCTCGCGATCGCTCCCGGCGAATGGAAATGCCCCCTCTGTCTGTGTCAGACAGAGGGAGCAGGAGGAAGTGATGTCATCTCTGGTGCGGCGCTCACATATACCGAGCGCCGTACAAGAGAAGATATCAGGTCAGTGCACACAACACTACACTGACACCAGGACACATAGGGACATAAATCGCCCCCCCAGGCCCCCCCAGACACCCCAGATCACCCCCCAGATCACCCCCCCAGCCCCCAGTCACAGTGTCACTGATTGCAGTGACCATTTATTTAGTGATCACTGCAATCAGTGGCATTTGTGACTGTAAAAGTGTCACCAAAGTTTAGTCTTAGGTCCAGTGTAGCCCCCTAACCCCCCCTAATAAAGGTTTAACCCCCTGATCACCCCCCAGATAACCCTTTCACCGCCTATCACCACTGTCGCTTAGCGATCATTTTTCTGATCGCTGTCTTAGCGTCAGTGATGCCGATCGGCAGCCAGTAATTTTTTTTAGGTTCGCCGCAGGTTTTTATAGCGTCAGGTACCCCAATATATTATCTAATAAAGGTTTAACCCCCTTGATCGCCCCCCAGGTAACCCTTTCACCCCCTATCACCACTGTCACTAAGCGATAGTTTTTCTAAACGCTGTCTTAGTGTCTGTGATGCAGATCGGTAGCCGGTAATTTTTTTTAGGTTCGCGGCAGGTTTTTATAGCGTCAGGTACCCCAATATATTATCTAATAAAGGTTTAACCCCCTTGATTGCCCCCCAGGTAACCCTTTCACCCCCTATCACCACTGTCGCTAAGCAATTGTTTTTCTAAACGCTGTCTTAGTGTCGGTGATGCAGATCGTAGCCAGTAATTTTTTTTAGGTTCGCTGCATGTTTTTATAGCGTCAGGTACCCCAATATATTATCTAATAAAGGTTTAACCCCCTTGATCGCCCCCCCAGGTAACCCTTTCACCCCCATCACCACTGTCGCTAAGCAATCGTTTTTCTAAACGCTGTCTTAGTGTCGGTGATGCAGATCGGTAGCTGGTAATTTTTTTTAGGTTCGCCGCAGGTTTTTATAGCGTCAGGTACCCCCATATATTATCTAATAAAGGTTTTAACCCCCTGATTGCCCCTAGTTAACCCTTTCACCAGTGATCACCATATAAGTGTTACGGGTGACGCTGGTTAGTTAGTTTGCTTTTTATAGTGTCAGGGCACCCGCCGTGTATATAACCCAATAAAGGTTTAACCCCCTGATCGCCCGGCGGGTGATATCAATTAGGTTTTAGTGTCAGAGAGGGTCTGCGTCACACCCCAGGCAGCGTCAGGTTAGTGCCAGTAACGCTAACACCCACGCGTGAAGCATACACCCCCCTTAGTGGTATAGTATCTGAACAGATCAATATCTGATCTGATCTATACTAGCGTCCCCAGCAGTTTAGGCTTCCCAAAAACGCAGTGTTAGCGGGATCAGCCCAGATACCTGCTGGCACCTGCGTTTTGCCCCTCCGTCCAGCCCAGGCCACCCAAGTGCAGTATCGATCGATCACTGTCACTTACAAAACAAAAACACACATAACTGCAGCGTTCGCAGAGACAGGCCTGATCCCTGCGACTCCAGTGCTGTAGGAGGTGATTTCACCACCACAGTTAAAAAAAAAAGCAAATATGCCGAAGCATTGGGGCAGCAGGGGCGGAGGAGCGATTTTGCTCCTAATGCCGCGTACATACGGTCGAAATTCCGACGGAGGCTTGCCCGTGGAAAAGTCCGACCATGTGTGTGCGGCATAACTTTTTTGCGGGAGGATGCCCCCATGCTTCGGCATATATAAATGGTGCGTGTATGCCCATCATTGGAAGTGGGTGGATGAAGGGTGGTATTCTAATGGTGGGCATACCCACCGATCAATCTCTTTTTTCGTTCAGCCAACTGGCTGCATGAAATAAAAAGATTACAATACATGTCCAACAAGGACCAGCAACGTACTGGTATGTTGCTGGACTTTGAATGTTTATACCAGAATGATGCCTGCGGGTTTAGGTATCATCTTGGTATCATTCTTTTCAGCCTGCGGCCGGCTTTCATGTAAAAGCAATCCTAGCGGCTAATTAGCCTCTGGACTGCTTTTACAAGCAGTGGGAGGGAATGTCCCCCCCGGATATAAAAAGCGCCATTGGGAAATTGGGAAAGCATTTTATCACACCGATCTTGGTGTGGTCAGATGCTTTGAGGGCAGAGGAAAAATCTAGGGTCTAGAAGACCCCAGTTTTTTCAAAAAAAGAGTACCTGTCACTACCTATTGCTATCATAGGGGATATTTACATTCCCTGAGATAACAATAAAAATGATAAAAAAAAAAATACTTGGAAGGAACAATTTAAAAATAAAATAAAAAAGCAAAATTAATAATAAAAAAAAAGAAAAATAAAAAAAGCACCCCTGTCCTGCCCTGCTCTTGCCCAATGGCGAACGCAAGCGTCGGTCTGGCGTCATATGTAAACAGCAATTGCACCATGCATGTGAGGTATCACCGCGAAGGTCAGATCGAGGGCAATCATTTTAGCAGTAGACCTCCTCTGTAAATCTACTGGGGTAACCTGTAAAGGCTTTTAAAGGCTTTTAAAAATGTATGTAGTTTGTCGCCAATGCGCGTTTGTACGAAATTTTAAAGCATGTCGTGTTTGGTATCTATGTACTCGGCCTAAGATCATCTTTTTTATTTCATCAAACATTTGGGCAATATAGTGTGTTTTAGTGCATTAAAATTAAAAAAAGTGTATTTTTTAACCCAAAAAATGTGTTTGAAAAATCGCTGCGCAAATACTGTGTAGAAAAAAAAAATGCAACACCCACCATTTTAATCTGTAGGGCCTTTGCTTTAAAAATATATATAATGTTTGGGGGTTCAACATAATTTTCTTGCAAAAAAATTTTTTTTTTCATGTAAACAAAAAGTGTCAAAAAGGGCTTTGTCTTCAAGTGGTTAGAAGAGTGGATGTAAGCTTCCTAATGTTGTGTATAAAATGCCAGAACAGTTCAAATGACCCCATTTTGGAAAGTAGACACCCCAAGCTATATACTGAGAGGCATGTCGAGTCCATGGAATATTTTATATGTTGACACAAGTTGCGGAAAAACGACAATTTTTTTTTTTTTTTGCACAAAGTTGTCACTAAATGATATATTGCTCAAACATGCCATGGGCATATGTGGAATTACACCCCAAAATACATTCTGTTGCTTCTCCTGAGTACGGGGATACCACATGTGTGAGACTTTTTGGGAGCCTAGCCACGTACGGGACCCCAAAAACCAAGCACCGCCTTCAGGCTTTCTAAGGGTGTAAATTTTTGATTTCACTTCTCACTGCCTATCACAGTTTCGGAGGCCATGGAATGCCCAGATAGCACAAAACCCCCCCAAATGACCCCATTTTGGAAAGTAGACACCCCAAGCTATTTGCTGAGAAGTATTGTGAGTATTTTGCAGATCTCGCTTTTTGTCACAAAGTTTTGAAAATTGAAAAAAAAAATATATATATATATTTTCTTTCTTCATTTTCAAAAACAAATGAGAGCTGTAAAATACTCGCCATTCCTCTCAGCAAATAGCTTGGGGTGTCTATATTCCAAAATGGGGTCATTTGGGGGGGTTTTGTGCGATTTTGGCATTTTATGGCCTTCGAAACTGTGATAGGTAGTGAGGAGTGAAATCAAAAATTTGTGCCTAGAAATCCTGAAGGCGGTGCTTGGTTTTCGGGGTCCCGTACGCGGCTAGGCTCCTAAAAAGTCCCACACATATGGTATCCCCGTACTCAGGAGAAGCAGAAAAATTTATTTTGGGGTGTAATTCCACATATAACCATGGCATGTGTGAGCAATATATCATTTAGTGACAACTTTTTTTAATTTTTTTTTTTTTTTTGTCATTATCCAATCTCTTGGGACAAAAAAAAATATATTCAATGGGCTCAACAGGCCTCTCAGCAATTTCCTTGGGGTGTCTACTTTCTAAAATGGGGTCATTTGGGGGGGGGGGGGTTGTGCTATTTTGGCATTTTATGGCCTTCGAAACTGTGATAGGTAGTGAGGAGTGAAATCAAAAATTTGCGCCCTTAGAAATCCTGAAGGCGGTGCTTGGTTTCCGGGGTCCCGTACGCGGCTAGGGTCCCAAAAAGTCCCACACATGTGGTATCCCCGTACTCAGGAGAAGCAGCAAAATGTATTTTGGGGTGAAATTCCACATATAACCATGGCATGTGTGAGCAATATATCATTTAGTGACAACTTTTTGTAATTTTTTTTTTTTTTAGTCATTATTCAATCACTTGGGACAAAAAAATAAAAAATTCAATGGGCTCAACATGCCTCTCAGCAATTTCCTTGGGGTGTCTACTTTCCAAGATGGGGTCATTTGGGGGGGTTTTGTACTGCCCTGTCATTTTAGCACCTCAAGAAATGAGATAGGCAGTCATAAATTTAAAGCTGTGTAAATTTCAGAAAATGTACCCTAGTTTGTAAACTCTATAACTTTTGCGCAAACCAATAAATATACGCTTATTGACATTTTTTTTACTAAAAACATGTGACTGAATACATTTTGGCCTAAATGTATGACTACAATTAAGTTTATTCGATTTTTCTTATAACAAAAAGTAGAAAATATCATTTTTTTTCAAAAATTTCGGTCTTTTTCCGTTTATATCGCAAAAAATAAAAATCGCAGAGGCAATCAAATACCATTAAAAGAAAGCTCTATTTGTGGGAAGAAAAGGACGCAAATTTTGTTTGGGTACAACATTGCATGTCCGCACAATTTACAGTTAAAGCAGCTCAGTGCAAAATTCTGAATTCACCTCTGGTCCTCTAGCTACCAAATGGTCCGGGGCTTAAGTGGTTAAAAGGAAGACATGCCCTGCTTCTGGATGGTGCAGCCTGGCCATCACTTTGACTTGCAGAACCTGCATACCCCCTACTACCTCCATCTGCAGAAGCTCTGCCTCTCCCTTTAGGCCCACCAGACATTTTAAATAAAAGGGGTTTCCTAACTAATGGCAGTAATGGAAAAAGAGGGAATACAGGTATGGTGCTTTGGTGTACAATAATTTACAAAACTGCGGTAAGCGCTGCAAACAAAGGGCAGCTTTGCCTGTGTCAGCAACAAATGTATGTTGTCAACCATCAAACAAAAAAGAAAGGTTCTAGCAACCGTACCTTTTTAACCAACAAATAGTACCAGTATATGGCTCCATAGCATCCTACATAAACCTAACATAAATCCTCACAAACTGAAGTGTTCCTGGATATAGAGGAGGTAAATATCACTGACAAATATCAAAGTGATCAACATTTTTCAAGCTGAACCACCTCTCAGGTTAAGCTCCATTCACACTTGTACGACTCAAAATTTGCGCCGACTTTGGATTGCAACTTTGGTGCAACTTTGACACAACTTTGGATGGGTGCAACTTGGACACGACTTTGGTTTTGACCAGTGATAATGGACAACTGTTGCATTGTATAACATTCAGGTACAACTTTCATGCAGCTTTTGGAGGGTTAACATTGTAGTCTATGACCCTCAAGTTGCATGAAAGTCGGACCAAAGTAGTACATGAACTACTTTGAATTTGCTGCAACTTTAAGTTGCACATATATGAATGGTTATCATTGAAAAACATGACAAGTTGCACAAGTGTAAAAGAAAAGGAAAAGAAGGAAAAACCGCGCTGTCAGAAATAGGGTATGTAGTAGCTGCCTGCACAACAGATATACTGTATTAAAGGCAAAAAGTGAAAGTGATATAGTGCAGCGCTCAAAATTATGGTATTGATGTGCTCAAAAAAAGATATGAATAGATAAATAAATGAATATATGTGAAATGTACTATCTATATGGACTGAACCATAAGATATAAACAATGTGCTGAATGGGATGTACACAATGGACTAAACCATAAAATGCAACAATGTGCTAAATATAATGTAAAAAAAAAACACAAAAATGGCTGTCCTGGTTATTGTGGTGTGCTAATACACAAAGTGGAACATCAAAGGTATGTCCCCCTAACTAGGGATTGGGACTTTAACGGAAACAGAGTGTTACAAACACAGTAGAGTAATATAAAGTAATTTAATATATTTGAGTGAAGAAGCCAACTGTGTGGCAAGATAGAGTAAACTGCAGAATAATAAATTCATATACAGTGAAAGGTTTAAAAACACAGAAGTACAAGTTATTTTCAAACGTGGTTGAGCCCGACGCATTTCAGGGAGGGTTCCCTTTCTTCAGGAGCGTATCACTTGTAAGAGATTTAAAATTACATCTATAAAATATATACAAAAACATGATCAGTAAGTCAGCAAACAGGGAATGAATGAGCATCATTGAAGTGGAGGATGAAAAACAACTGAGGACAAGAAAAAAAAAAATATATATATATATATTTATTTTAAAAAGTTATAATGGAGATTGCATGTCAGAAAACACCAAAATAAATCTAACCTGATAAAGCCACTTGTAAATCAGTCCAGATGGTAATGGAGACAATATGTCCTGATGGGAACAAAAATTGACTGAACAATCGACTTACATAAAGTTGTTGATCATTAGAAAAGACCAAGTAATCGTGCTGCGACAGAAAATTGTGTCAAGTCTCACCGGAGTCTATCGCTGGTCGATAACGACCATAGGGAGAGAGGCAGAGCCGGTTGATTGACTAATGGTAAATTCTATAAAAAATTGAAATTTTTTGAAAAAGTAAGATGAAATGAACATGCCTAAGGAAAATAGAAATGACATAGACATATGTATACATTTGAATAAGAAAGTTATAATATTCCTGTATGTAGAATAATTCAATAAGTATATACTGATGCATCAGTTTTGATAGATAGCAGCCAAGCGTATGTCACTTAAATAGTGAGCTAAGAACAAACATTGGTGAATGTCTAGTTTGTATCAACCAATGTGGCTGCCTCAAATATTGAGGCAAAAGAGAAAAACACTATTAAAGCATTAATTAATTCTAATAAATCAGAAAAACTTTAATAAAAAAGAAAAGAACTTATGTAATAAGGTAAACTATTCACTAGAAACTGGTATGCCAAGAAATAATACATTAATAAAGAAGGGTTTGTTTAAGGAATAAGAGAAGAACCTGAATACCTGTTGTCAGCAGCAGATTGGTATGTGGTCTGATATTTACAAATGGCAATGTGCAAGTGATCCACAGGGTCAGTTCATTTAAATAGCACAGCCAATTAAATAGCACATATGCGCTGTTAGAGATTCAGCTGATGAGACAGCTGAAATACTTAGTCGCCAAGGTGATTAATTGTATACATCTGACGTTTTAGATTGACAGGAGGCGTGTTCCGCCTTGTTCCTGTGACGCCAGATGTAAAGCCCAACGTGCGGGCCATCCCGTAATGTGTAGCAGCTATGGGCGGTGGGCGTGCCCGACGTCTTGATTGACAGGAGGCGTGTTCCGCCTTGTTCCTGTGACGCCAGATGAAAAGCCCAACGTGCGGGCCATCCCATAGTGTCGAGCAGCTATGGGCGGTAGGCGTGCCCGACGTCTTGATTGACAGGAGGCGTGTTCCGCCTTGTTCCTGTAACGTCAGATGTGTAGCGCCTACGTGCGGACCGTCCCAACATGTGGAGCAGCTGTGAGCGATGGGCGTGTCACTCGAGATTCGTCCATATCTGAATATATGGCGGCTGTAGAACGTTCTCTGCTGACACCAGCATGGAAAAGGAAACTAAAACGAATAATATTGTAGATAGTTCCACTTATGACTCACATTACCAGCTGGTACCGATACATTGATGATGTGCTTGTCATTTGGGAGGGATCGGTTGCTAGTCTCAACACCTTCATGGCTGAGATTAACAAGAACATGTTTAACCTTCAGTTCACCATGTCTTATAGTACCACTCACATTCCCTTTCTGGATGTCACCATATATAAGCATGAGGATGGGCGTCTCTCCAGTGGGCTTTTTAGAAAGCCCACTGCGGGAAACACCATCCCAAATCTTTAATTCAATCTATTCCTTTTAGCCAATATTTAAGACTTAAAAGAAACTGTTCAACTGACGAGGCATTTAAAACTGAAGCGGATGCTCTGAGAAAGCGCCTACTCATACGGGGTTACTCACAGACATTCCTCAAAAAAGCATTCAGACGAGCTTGTGATAGACCAAGATTGGAATTGCTCTTTCCCCCAAAAAAATAAATAAAGGTATTCAGGTTCTTCTCTTATTCCTTAAACAAACCCTTCTTTATTATTGTATTATTTCTTGGCATACCAGTTTCTAGTGAATAGTTTACCTTATTACATAAGTTATTTTCCTTTTATTAAAGTTTTTCTGATTTATTAGAATTAATTAATGTTTTACGCTGTTTACTTGTCTAATAGTGTTTTTCTCTTTTGCCTCAATATTTGAGGCAGCCACATTGGTTGATACAAACTAGACATTCACCAATGTTTGTTCTTAGCTCACTATTTAAGTGAGATACGCTTGGCTGCTATCTATCAAAACTGATGCATCAGTATATACTTATTGAATTATTCTACATACAGGAATATTATAACTAGTTTCTTATTCAAATTTATACATATGTCTATCTCATTTCTATTTTCCTTATGCATGTTCATTTCATCTTACTTTTTCAAAAAAATTATATTTTTTATAGAATTTAATATTAGTCAATCAACCGGCTCTGCCTCTCTCCCTATGGTCGTTATCGGCCAGCGATAGACTCCGGTGAGACTTGACACAATTTTCTGTCGCAGCACGATTATTTGGTCTTTTCTAATGATCAACAACTTTATGTAAGTCGATTGTTCAGTCAATTTTCGTTCCTATCAGGACATATTGTTTCCATTACCATCTGGACTGATTTACAAGTGGCTTTATCAGGTTAGATTTATTTTGGTGTTTTCTGACATGCAATCTCCATTATAAATTTTTAAAATAAATATATATATATATATTTTTTTTGCTCATCCTCAGTTGTTTTTCATCCTCCACTTCAACGATGCTCATTCATTCCCTGTTTGCTGACTTACTGATCATGTTTTTGTATATATTTTATAGATGTAATTTTAAATCTCTTACAAGTGATACGCCCCTGAAGAAAGGGAACCCTCCCTGAAATGCATCGGGCTCAACCACATTTGAAAAGAACTTGTACTTCTGTGTTTTTAAACCTTTCACTGTATATGAATTTATTATTCTGCAGTTTACTCTATCTTGCCGCACAGTTGGCTTCTTAACTCAAATATATTAAATTACTTTATATTACTCTACTGTGCTTGTAACACTC
Organism: Rana muscosa; assembly: GCA_029206835.1. Classification (NCBI taxonomy): domain Eukaryota; kingdom Metazoa; phylum Chordata; class Amphibia; order Anura; family Ranidae; genus Rana; species Rana muscosa. The sequence goes on along the minus strand of CM055122.1, from coordinate 1,102,905,630 downwards.
TGTTGCCGTTAAAGTCCCAATCCCTAGTTAGGGGGACATACCTTTGCTGTTCCAGTGACATATGGGATGTTGGCAACTTCTTAGCCCAGTCTTGGTGTATAATTTTGTTCTTGAGTAATACACAAAGTGATAATGTGAATCTATATTGAACATCAAAGTGACAATAAACCAAGTGTATTAACCACTTAAGCCCCGGACCATTTCGGGCCATTAGGACCAGGCCTGTTTTTGGGATTCGGCTCTGCGCTGCTTTAACTGTAAATTGTGCGGACATGCAATGTTGTACCCAAATGAAATTTGCGTCCTTTTCTTCCCACAAATAGAGCTTTCTTTTAATGGTATTTGATTGCCTCTGCGATTTTTATTTTTTGCGATATAAACAGAAAAAGACCGAAAATTTTGAAAAAAAATGATATTTTCTACTTTTTGTTATAAGAAAAATCGAATAAACTCAATTTTAGTCATACATTTAGGCCAAAATGTATTCAGCCACATGTCTTTAGTAAAAAAAATGTCAATAAGCGTATATTTATTGGTTTGCGCAAAAGTTATAGCGTTTACAAACTAGGGTACATTTTCTGAAATTTACACAGCTTTAAATTTATGACTGCCTATCTCATTTCTTGAGGTGCTAAAATGGCAGGGCAGTACAAACCCCCCCCCAAATGACCCCATTTTGGAAAGTAGACACCCCAAGGAAATTGCTGAGAGGCATGTTGAGCCCATTGAATATTTTTTTTTTGTCCCAAGTGATTGAATAATGACAAAAAAAAAAAAAATTACAAAAAGTTGTCACTAAATGATATATTGCTCACACATGCCATGGTTATATGTGGAATTGCACCCCAAAATACATTCTGCTGCTTCTCCTGAGTACGGGGATACCACATGTGTGGGACTTTTTAGGAGCCTAGCCACGTACGGGACCCCGGAAACCAAGCACCGCCTTCAGGATTTCTAAGGGCGCAAATTTTTGATTTCACTCCTCACTACCTATCACAGTTTCGAAGGCCATAAAATGCCAAAATAGCACAAAACCCCCCCAAATGACCCCATTTTGGAAAGTAGACACCCCAAGCTATTTACTGAGAGGCATGTTCAGTCCATAGAATATTTTATATTTTGCCACAAGTTGCGGGAATATGACAAACTTTTTTTTTTTTGCACAAAGTTGTCACTAAATGATATATTGCTCACACATGCCATGGGCATATGTGAAATTACACCCCAAAATACATTCTGCTGCTTCTCCTGAGTACGGGGATACCACATGTGTGGGACTTTTTGGGAGCCTAGCCGCGTACGGGACCCCAAAAACCAAGCACCGCCTTCAAGGTTTCTAAGGGCATAAATTTTTGATTTTACTCCTCACTACCTATCACAGTTTTGAAGGCCATAAAATGCCAAGATGGCACAAAACCCCCCCAAATGATCCCATTTTGGAAAGTAGACACCCCAAGCTATTTGCTGAGAGGCATGTTGACCACATTGAATATTTTTTTTTTGTCCCAAATGATTGAATAATGACAAAAAGAAAAAAAAATGTACAAAAAGTTGTCACTAAATGATATATTGCTCACACATGCCATGGTTATATGTGGAATTGCACCCCAAAATACATTCTGCTGCTTTTCCTGAGTACGGGGATACCACATGTGTGGGACTTTTTGGGAGCCTAGCCCCGTACAGGGCCCCAAAAACCAAGCACCGCCTTCAGGATTTCTAAGGGCGTAAATTTTTGATTTCACTCCTCACTACCTATCACAGTTTCGAAGGCCATAAAATGCCAAAATAGCACAAAACCCCCCCAAATTACCCCATTTTGGAAAGTAGACACCCCAAGCTATTTGCTGAGAGGCATGTTGAGTCCATGGAATATTTTATATTTTGCCACAGGTTGCGGGAATATGACAAACTTTTTTTTTTGCACAAAGTTGTCACTAAATGATATATTGCTCACACATGCCATGGGCATATGTGAAATTACACCCCAAAATACATTCTGCTGCTTCTCCTGAGTACGGGGATACCACATGTGTGGGACTTTTTGGGAGCCTAGCCGCGTACGGGACCCCAAAAACCAAGCACCGCCTTCAAGGTTTCTAAGGGCATAAATTTTTGATTTCGCTCCTCACTACCTATCACAGTTTTGAAGGCCATAAAATGCCAAGATGGCACAAACCCCCCCCAAATGACCCCATTTTGGAAAGTAGACACCCCAAGCTATTTGCTGAGAGGCATGTTGAGCCCATTGAATATTTTTTTTTGTCCCAAATGATTGAATAATGACAAAAAGAAAAAAAAAATGTACAAAAAGTTGTTACTAAATGATATATTGCTCACACATGCCATGGTTATATGTGAAATTACACCCCAAAATACATTCTGCTGCTTCTCCTGAGTACGGGGATACCACATGTGTGAGACTTTTTAGGAGCCTAGCCGCGTACGGGACCCCAAAATCCAAGCACCGCCTTCAAGGTTTCTAAGGGCATAAATTTTTGATTTCACTCCTCACTACCTATTACAGTTTTGAAGGCCATAAAATGTCAAAATAGCCCAAAACCCCCACAAATGACCCCATTTTGGAAAGTAGACACCCCAAGCTATTTGCTGAGAGGCATGGTGAGTATTTTACAGCTCTCATTTGTTTTTGAAAATTAAGAAAGACATTTTTTTTCTTTTTTTTTTCTTTTTTTACATTTTCAAAACTTTGTGACAAAAAGCGAGATCTGCAAAATACTCAACATACCTCTCAGCAAATAGCTTGGGGTGTCTACTTTCCAAAATGGGGTCATTTGGGGGGGTTTGTGCCATCTGGACATTCCATGGCCTCCGAAACTGTGATAGGCAGTGAGGAGTGAAATCAAAAATTTACACCCATAGAAATCCTGAAGGCGGTGCTTGGTTTTTGGGGTCCCGTACGCGACTAGGCTCCCAAAAAGTCCCACACATGTGGTATCCCCGTACTCAGGAGAAGCAACAGAATGTATTTTGGGGTGTAATTCCACATATGCCCATGGCATGTTTGAGCAATATATAATTTAGTGACAACTTTTTGTACATTTTTTTTTTTTGGTCATTATTCAATCACTTGGGACAAAAAAAAATATTCAATGGGCTCAACATGCCTCTCAGCAAATAGCTTGAGGTGTCTACTTTACAAAATGGGGTCATTTGGGGGGGTTTTGAACTGTCCTGGCATTTTATGCACAACAACAGTCGCCGTACGAATTTGGACTGTCGTGTCTGCATGAAGGGAGGTAAGAAGGAAAACATTCTTATTGTCCCTCCACTTCATAGCGAGCAAGTTATTACACTTCAAGCAGGCTCTCTCCCCCAGCCTAAGACGGGCATCTACAAGCCGCTGGGGAAAGCCCCGGCGATTAGGTCGCACGGTGCCACATGCTCCAATCTGATGATCAAACAAGTGACTAAACAGTGGCACGCTCGTGTAATAATTGTCCACATACAAGTGGTACCCCTTTCCGAATAAGGGTGACACCAAGTTCCACACTATCTTGCCAGCGCTCCCTATGTAATCCGGGCAGTTGACCGACTCAATCTGACTATCTTTTCCCTCATAAACCGTAAAGTTCACTACATAGCCTGTTGCCCTGTCACAGAACTTGTAGAGCTTGACCCCGTATCTGGCACGCTTGCTGGGAAGGTACTGCTTGAAAGACAAGCGGCCAGAAAATTTAATCAGGGACTCATCAACGCAGACAACTTGATCGGGAGTAAACAAGGCTGCAAAACGTTCGTTGAAGTGGTTTATGAGGGGCCGAATTTTATAGAGCCGGTCGTATTCAGGGTCCCCACGTGGACGACAAAGTTCATTGTCGTTGAAGTGCATGAACCGCAAAATCTGCTCGTATCGTGCCCTGGACATGGAGGCAGAGAACACGGGCATGTGGTCAATTGGGTGCGTGGACCAATAAGCACGCAATGACGGAAATTTATGTGTGCCCATGTTGAGGGAAAGGCCCAGAAAGGTCTTAAATTCGGAAACCGTAATTGGTTTCCAATTTCTGGCAATTTTAGGCAACTGGGGGTTAGCGGCGATAAATTGACCAGCATATAAATTACTCTGGTCCACAATAGATCTATAGAGATCTTCCGTGAAAAACAGCGAATAAAAATCAATTGGAATAAAATCAGCTGTTTCCACCTGAATACCGGGTTGGGCAGTGAATGGGGGAAGTACGGGTTCTGCAGAAGTGGTGGGGACCCAATCAGGATAGGCGAATTCTGCAGGAAGGGCAGTATGGGCACGACGGGCCTGCCTTTGTCTTCTTGGTGGCAGCGGGACACTACTTGTGCTTGCCACCTCGCCAGCTTGAACTGCACTTATGGGACTCGCCACGTCACCAAGTGTTACTGCAGTGCTGGATGTACGTCCAGGCTGTACTAGGCCGCTGGTGCTTGCCAGTTCACCAGAAGGAATAGCGGCGCTAGTACTACTCTGCTCCATGATACGAGAGACCTGCGGTTCTTGCTCCTCAACAACCTCAGAAGATCGGGATCGGGTACACCTGACCTTAGCAGGGACCTCAACTTCGTCGTCAGAGCTATCTGACGTGGGGCCGCTGACGTCACTGTCTTCTACGGGAAGATATTCTGAGCCTGAATCTGACAGATACGTGACCTCCTCTTCACTATCTGTCATGCTCAGAATCTCGTAGGCCTCTTTACTAGTGTACCTTCGTCTTGCCATTTTGGGCTCTAAATTTAGGGGTACACTAGTAAGATTCACAGGAAAAAAAGCACCTGACTGTCGTCAGCAAATATATCAAACGCTACAAAAAAACTGTTAGCGATCGCAGGGATCAGGCCTGTCTCTGCGAACGCTGCAGTTATGTGTGTTGTGTTTGGTAAGTGACAGTGATCGATCGATACTGCACTTGGGTGGGCTGGGCTGGGCTGGGCTGGGCGGAGGGGCTAAACGCAGGCACTAGCAGGTATCTGGGCTGATCCCGCTAACACTGCGTTTTTGGGAACCCTAAACCGCTGGGGATGCTAGTATAGATCTGATCAGATACTATACCACTAAGGGGGGTGTATGCTTTGCGCGTGGGTGTTAGCGTTACTGGCACTAACCTAACACTGCCTGGGGCGACGCAGACCCTCTCTGGCGCTAAAACCTAATTGATCTCACCCGCCGGGCGATCAGGGGGTTAAACCTTTATTGGGTTATATACGGCGGGTGCCCTGATGCTATAAAAAGCAAACTAATCAACCAGCGTCACCCGTAACCTTTATATGGTGATCACTGGTGAAAGGGTTAACTAGGGGCAATCAGGGGGTTAAAACCTTTATTAGGTTAAATATGGGGGTACCTGACACTATATAAAAACCTGACGGGTAACCTAAATAACTAAATAACTTACTGGCTAACCAGTGACACCAGTGACGCTTATACGGCGATCACTGGTGAAAGGGTTAACTCTAGGGGCAATCAGGGGGTTAAAATAATATATGGGGGTACCTGACACTAATAAAAACCTGCGGCGAACCTAAAAAAAAATAACTGCCTATCTAAAACACCAGCGACACGAATACAGCGATCGGAAAAACAATCGCTTAGTGACGCTGAAGTTAGGGGGTGAAAGGGTTACCTGGGGGGTGATCAAGGGGTTAAACCTTTATTAGGGGGGGGTTAGGGGGCTACCCTGGACCTAAAGGGGCCTAATCCTAACTGCCCTGCAACTTTTTACAATCACAGATGACACTAAATGCAGTGATCAGTAAAATAAATGATCACTGCAATCAGTGACACTGTGATTGGGGGCTTTGGGGTGACCTGGGGGGTGACCTGGGGGTGACTGGGGGGTGATTTGTGTGCCTATGTGTACCTACGTGTCAGTGGACTGTTGGTGCACTAACCTGCTTCTTCTCTCCTCGGCGCCGGGAACGAAAAGACCGCGGCGAGGGAGATGACATCACTTCCTCCAGCCTGTGTTTACATTTCAGGCAGGAGGAAGCAATTTCATTCGCCGGGAGCGATCGCGAGGGGGGGGGGCGGAATCGAGCGGCCGCCCCCTCATGCCTGATCGCTCCCGAACACTTAACGGCCGCTCACTGCAGTGAAGGGGGGTCCGGATGGACCCCCCAACTGCACAAAGGCGATCACGTAGATCTACGTGATTCTGCCTGTCGGTGCCATTCTGCCGACGTAAATCGGCGGTGGGCGGTCGTTAAGTGGTTAATAAACAAGTGAATATATAGTCCAAATATTCCAATGAGGTGAAAAATGGTTGTATAATCAGTTGTCTGCAGGTAATCCACCACCGTGAAGATCAAAGGCTTACCAAAACTAGATGGACCCAGCAAGGCTTGCGCCTGAGGAGTCAAACAGGCTTTGTGGTGTATCACACCCAGGGAGAAGTGAACAGGTACGACTTCCAATGGAACCAGGTAAACCAGGCAGTATATCACAAGGTTGGCATCAACGAATATACACCATGGATAGGCAACGGTACTTCACATATAAATCCTCCTAATGTATCACATAGTAATGACTCATTACCCGTTTGACTCATCAGGCGCAAGCCTTGCTGGGTCCATCTCGTTTGGTAAGCCTTTGATCTTCACGGTGGTGGATTACCTACAGACAACTGATTATACAGCCATTTTTCACCTCATTGGAATATTTGGACTATATATTCACTTGTTTATTAATACACTTGGTTTATTGTCACTTTGATGTTCAATATAGATTCACATTATCACTTTGTGTATTAGCACACCGCAATAACCAGGACAGACGTTTTTGTGTTTTTTTTTACATGCTTTTTAGCACCAATTGTCTTGGTTTTCATATTAATTATATTGTATGTACATCTTATTTAGCACATTGATGCATTTTATGGTTTAGTCCATTGTGTACATCCCATTCAGCACATTGTTTCTATCTTATGGTTTAGTCCATATAGATAGTACATTTCACATATATTCATTTATTTATCTATTCATATCTTTTTTTGAGCACATCAATACCATCATTTTGAGCGCTGCAATATATCACTTTCACAAGTTGCACAAGTGTGAATGCAGCCTAAGTTCAATTCCCCTTGTTCCTTCTGTCTACTGTAAGGTAGGAAGATGACCAGAGAAACAGGAAATGGCTCAGACAGAACATGGACCATGCATGTTTGTGAAAGAAATTATTTGCTGGTTTGATCATGTACGCATGGCCGTATACCATTAAGTGTTTGTAGAAACCTTAATAATCATTTTAACATCAATTGTCACTTAAACCAGCCATGCTCTTCTCTCTTCTTCAGTTTCTCCACCTTTCCAATAACTGTTACATTTCTCAGAAAGTCTTATATATCAAAGAGTTCCATTTGTGGATGCCTGTAATTTGTTGATGCAGAGATGCTAGTTTCTTCTTCCCTTTACTTAGCTACAATATATTATCACATCTCTGTATTGCTATTAGTGTGTTAATATCATTTTACAAAACAAAAGAAGGGTGCATGATATCATTGTGATGGAGAATGACCTCTTGGGCAAGAATCATTTAAAAAAAAGTGCAACTTGGCAATTGAGTTTAAGCAAAAAAAAAAAAAAAGCCACCAAATGAACTAACACGTAAACAAATCAAAAATATATATATATACAAGTTTAGGCATGAGAAGCCTTAGTAGTGTATAGAAGAAATTAGAGAACAAATATAATTATAGAAATTAGGGAACTAGAAAAAGAGTGAAATGATGGCAGTAATATAGTCTATGGTAACAATACACAAAGATGAGATGATATAAAAGGGAATGGGTAAAACCTCTGACAGGTTCTTTATTGCCACCTGTGTCCCATTAGGGAGATTTCCCATCTCTTCTTGCCCTGTAGACGCACTAGGAAGTGAAGTGAAATCTCTCCAAATTAAGGGAAATCATCTCTTAAGCCCTGTACACACGATCGGTTTTACCGATGAAAATCGTCCGATGGATTTTTTTTGATCGGACAAACCGATCGTGTATGGGACCCATCGGTCTTTTTCCATCGGTTTTAAAAAATAGAACATGTTTTAAATTTTTCCGATGGATCCAAAACCGATAGCAAATTCCGATCGTCTATGGGCAAGTCCATCGGATAAAAATCCCACGCATGCTCAGAATCAAGTCGACGCATGCTCAGAAGCATTAAACTTCATTTTTCTCGTATCATCGGAGTGTTTTACGTCACCGCGTTTGGAATGGTCGGTTTTTTGACTGATGGTGTGTGGGCAAGACTGATGGAAAACAGTTTCATCGGATATCCGATGGACAAATCCATCAGACTAGAATCCATAGGAAATCCGATCGTGTGTACAGGGCTTCAGATGTCAACAGAACAAGTATCCATATTGTAAGATTTCTATTCTTGTTCTGGTGAAAACTCAAAATTTGGAGTTTTCCTCATTTTCAAAAAGATTGGCCATGGTTTTAACTCCACCCCATTCTATCCAAAACTACATAAAAAATGTTTTAGCTTTTGATAAACTTTAAAAACCACATTAATAACTTACCTGAAAATATCAAAAGAAGCAAAGTACTGATGTCATAGCTGTAATGTTTTGTTTTTTTTTGGGAGTCTTTTTTTCAACCACAATTAAATTAACGTATTGTTCCAGTTACTTTTATTGTCAAGACTTAAACACAACTTTAAAGTGTTCAGCAGCTACAATGGTAAGTACAATCTTATCTTGTGTAACAAGTTATATGCCAGTGAAGTGAATGCCGAGTGATTATACAATCTTTTTCAGAGGGAAGTTTAAAGATTTAGTTGACATAAAGAACAAAAATCTGCTACAATCCAATCATTACAAATTGATTAACTTTATTTGCTGAAAGGGAATTGATTTACTAGGGAGTAAATGAGACATAATATGAATCATAGGAGAAATGAGTAAAATTTTAAAGCTGTGTTGTGGAAATCATTAACGATAGTCAGCCAAAGAAAATCCATATGCTGAGAATTAGGAGTCTGGTTTGCATCACAGCGACTGTCAATGGCGTTCTAACCATGCGCTAGCTATTGTTAATGCAGCTAATGTGCTTACAAATGTGCTGTGATCTAACAAGCACCGGCCAGCTCATTACACTTCTAACTTAAAATTTGTTTGTGCACTTAAAATATTAAATTGTCATAAGTGATGAATCTGTTCAGTGTCCGGAGTCAGCTGTTGAGTGTGTGTGTACCTCGGCAGTCAAAAACTGTCTAATAGGGAAGATCTATTTCTGAGTGAATTGTCGTCAGAATAAACCAGAAATGTTGAGTGATTCTGCATGTTGTGTGAGGTGTAAATGTTTGAAAGATTGATTTATTACTGCACTAGGGAAAGGTGAAGTAAATTTGAAGGACAAACATAAGGGGTTTTGAAACTGCTCTATGCTACAGTTATAACCATGAATAACTTGGATGTTGAGTTTTGAAAAGCATATCCAACTACAGCAAATCTGTATGTGTCTAGAGCAAAGAAACAGCTGCTAGAAATCTGTCTGGATTACTAGAGAGAGATAGCTAAATATTCTGTGTGGGCAGGATGACTAGAAATTGTGTAGTGGATGAAAATGCATGTGGATTTTCCCTTACCATTACTGGATATTAAGCTTGACTTTGTCAGGAAAGATTAATGGGTGAAATTCCTGCAACTTGATAATTGGAAGAAACAGTAACAACAGCCTCATGAAAGGATGGATGGAGAGTGTGACGACCGTTACAATCAGTGACATTGTAATATACTGTATATCTGTCCCAGTTTATAATTTACACTAACACATAAATGACCAACTGCTATAAAAAAAATATATATTTTTCCTTATCTCTAAGTTTATCTTTTACATACACTATATTGTCAAAAGTATTGGGATATATGTTTTAATATTTTGCGCTTACCCTAAATTTGGAAAATTTTATTTATTTATAATCTGTGTATAAATTGAGTAAAAATGAAACTAATTAATTGGTGCTGCAACTTCAAAAATCAAAATACTCAATTCAGCTATAAGTATACAAAATAAAGTGTGCAATCATAAATATATAACTGATAAACAGTTAAATAACAGAGGAACCAATAATAAAGTCCACATCAAAAATTATATGTGAATAAATAATTAAATGTCTATGTGTAATCAATGCCAAGCATGGATATCCGTGATGTTCAGTTTTGTATTTTCATGGGTACCCATGAATAAGTCATGTGACATGTGACGCAACGTGTAGGGAGGAGCCTACAGATGACATTGACAGTGTTTTGTACTCACCAGATGCGGAGTGAGGAGATATTCGTTACACATGACTGAGTGTCTTTATGCGCTGTGTGCTTCTGGCTAAATGTGAGTGAAATCATCTGTACCGTAGAAGCCCTAATGTTTTTTGGATTCAGCATTGTGCAATGATCTGTTTTCTTTCTTTCTACATGTGACAATCACACAGCAATTTAATATGAGCACCATCCAACATTGATAACAACAGAGATAAGTGAGTTACAGCTGAATACTGCTTGTCGGACTGATTGTGTCCAGGACTAAAGCTCACCAACACGGACAATTAGTGAGTCCTAAGTGTGAGGTGAACAGCCCTCATATTCTTAGCTGTTTTTTTCTTATAGTGTCTCGTTCAGAGCATTTCTTTGTACTCTTGCACTTTCTCACCATCACAGGCTGCTATTTATATGCTTTCATTGTAGCACGGAGCACTTATTCAATCATTTGTTTTTACATAATTTTTCCTTTGAAATACATACATTGTGCACTAATAGAAGGTTGTTTTTAGCGTATTATTATTTATTTTATATTTGTTTCTATTATTTAATAATGTCGAAATCCCATATAAAGGTGAAATTTCAATGACACATAAAGCGGGGATCAGCAACCAGTAGATCATAGCCAGGTGACTGGTAGATCGCGGTCTGGGCTTGCTGACCTGCCATTCCAGAGTAGGGATGAGCTTCGTGTTCGAGTCGAACATACGTTCGACTCGAACATCGGCTGTTCGATCGTTCGACGAAGATCGAACGATTTGGGCCGTTCGCGCCAAATTCGAGTGACGCGAACGGCCCACAATGCACTACGCCATCGCAGTGTCATCCAGGCGCTGTGATTGGCCAAGCATGCACTGTGACCCCGCATGCTTGGCCAATCACAGCGCCGGCAGCGAGGAGAGCAATGATTGGCCACAGGCAGGATGCCTGTGGCCAATTATTGCTGAGGGTGTTTAGTACACGCCCCACACTATAAAAGGCCGCCAGCACGGCGGCCTAGTGTAGTGTGTTCCGGAGCAGGGATAGAGCAGCATAGGCAGGGACAGTGACTGTTATTTCTTTCTTGCTTAACCTGGATTCCTTTAGTTTAGGGAAAGAGAAGGATAGGTAGGGAGAGTGTCAGTGTGTTTTGTGCTTGTGCTATAGTGTGCTTAAAAAAAACATTTATTCTAGGGACAGAAAACTGTAGGTAGGGACAGTGTCAGTTTCTTTCACTCTGCAAGTCCTTGTTTCCAGGGACCTGGAAGGACAGTGAGTCAATTGTCCTTGTGCTATATTGTGCTTAAAAAAACATTTATTCTAGGGACAGAAAACTGTAGGTAGGGAGAGTGTCAGTTTCTTTCACTCTGCAAGTCCTTGTTTCCAGGGACCTGGAAGGACAGTGACTGAATTGTCCTTGTGCTATAGTGTGCTTAAAAAAAACATTTATTCTAGGGACAGAAAACTGTAGGTAGGGACAGTGTCAGTTTCTTTCACTCTGCAAGTCCTTGTTTCCAGGGACCTGGAAGGACAGTGAGTCAATTGTCCTTGTGCTATATTGTGCTTAAAAAAACATTTATTCTAGGGACAGAAAACTGTAGGTAGGGAGAGTGTCAGTTTCTTTCACTCTGCAAGTCCTTGTTTCCAGGGACCTGGAAGGACAGTGACTGAATTGTCCTTGTGCTATATTGTGATTAAAAAAAACATTTATTCTAGGGACAGAAAACTGTAGGTAGGGACAGTGTCAGTTTCTTTCACTCTGCAAGTCCTTGTTTCCAGGGACCTGGAAGGACAGTGACTGAATTGTCCTTGTGCTATATTGTGATTAAAAAAAACATTTATTCTAGGGACAGAAAACTGTAGGTAGGGAGAGTGTCAGTTTATTTCACTCTGCAAGTCCTTGTTTCCAGGGACCTGGAAGGACAGTGACTGAATTGTCCTTGTGCTATATTGTGATTAAAAAAAACATTTATTCTAGGGACAGAAAACTGTAGGTAGGGAGAGTGTCAGTTTATTTCACTCTGCAAGTCCTTGTTTCCAGGGACCTGGAAGGACAGTGACTGAATTGTCCTTGTGCTATATTGTGATTAAAAAAAACATTTATTCTAGGGACAGAAAACTGTAGGTAGGGAGAGTGTCAGTTTATTTCACTCTGCAAGTCCTTGTTTCCAGGGACCTGGAAGGACAGTGACTGAATTGTCCTTGTGCTATATTGTGATTAAAAAAAACATTTATTCTAGGGACAGAAAACTGTAGGTAGGGACAGTGTCAGTTTCTTTCACTCTGCAAGTCCTTGTTTCCAGGGACCTGGAAGGACAGTGAGTGAATTGTCCTTGTGCTATATTGTGCTTAAAAAAAACATTTATTCTAGGGACAGAAAACTGTAGGTAGGGAGAGTGTCAGTTTATTTCACTCTGCAAGTCCTTGTTTCCAGGGACCTGGAAGGACAGTGACTGAATTGTCCTTGTGCTATATTGTGATTAAAAAAAACATTTATTCTAGGGACAGAAAACTGTAGGTAGGGAGAGTGTCAGTTTATTTCACTCTGCAAGTCCTTGTTTCCAGGGACCTGGAAGGACAGTGACTGAATTGTCCTTGTGCTATATTGTGATTAAAAAAAACATTTATTCTAGGGACAGAAAACTGTAGGTAGGGAGAGTGTCAGTTTATTTCACTCTGCAAGTCCTTGTTTCCAGGGACCTGGAAGGACAGTGAGTGAATTGTCCTTGTGTTATATTGTGATTAAAAAAAACATTTTTTCTAGGGACAGAAAACTGTAGGTAGGGAGAGTGTTTTTTTTCTTTCACTCTGCAAGTCCTTGTTTCCAGGGACCTGTAAGGACAGTGACTGAATTGTCCTTGTGCTATATTGTGCTTAAAAAAAACATTTATTCTAGGGACAGAAAACTGTAGGTAGGGAGAGTGTCAGTTTATTTCACTCTGCAAGTCCTTGTTTCCAGGGACCTGGAAGGACAGTGAGTGAATTGTCCTTGTGTTATATTGTGATTAAAAAAAACATTTTTTCTAGGGACAGAAAACTGTAGGTAGGGAGAGTGTTTTTTTTCTTTCACTCTGCAAGTCCTTGTTTCCAGGGACCTGTAAGGACAGTGACTGAATTGTCCTTGTGCTATATTGTGCTTAAAAAAAACATTTATTCTAGGGACAGAAAACTGTAGGTAGGGAGAGTGTCAGTTTATTTCACTCTGCAAGTCCTTGTTTCCAGGGACCTGGAAGGACAGTGACTGAATTGTCCTTGTGCTATATTGTGATTAAAAAAAACATTTATTCTAGGGACAGAAAACTGTAGGTAGGGAGAGTGTCAGTTTATTTCACTCTGCAAGTCCTTGTTTCCAGGGACCTGGAAGGACAGTGACTGAATTGTCCTTGTGCTATATTGTGATTAAAAAAAACATTTATTCTAGGGACAGAAAACTGTAGGTAGGGAGAGTGTCAGTTTATTTCACTCTGCAAGACCTTGTTTCCAGGGACCTGGAAGGACAGTGACTGAATTGTCCTTGTGCTATATTGTGATTAAAAAAAACATTTATTCTAGGGACAGAAAACTGTAGGTAGGGACAGTGTCAGTTTCTTTCACTCTGCAAGTCCTTGTTTCCAGGGACCTGGAAGGACAGTGAGTGAATTGTCCTTGTGCTATATTGTGCTTAAAAAAAACATTTATTCTAGGGACAGAAAACTGTAGGTAGGGAGAGTGTCAGTTTATTTCACTCTGCAAGTCCTTGTTTCCAGGGACCTGGAAGGACAGTGACTGAATTGTCCTTGTGCTATATTGTGATTAAAAAAAACATTTATTCTATGGACAGAAAACTGTAGGTAGGGAGAGTGTCAGTTTATTTCACTCTGCAAGTCCTTGTTTCCAGGGACCTGGAAGGACAGTGACTGAATTGTCCTTGTGCTATATTGTGATTAAAAAAAACATTTATTCTAGGGACAGAAAACTGTAGGTAGGGAGAGTGTCAGTTTATTTCACTCTGCAAGTCCTTGTTTCCAGGGACCTGGAAGGACAGTGAGTGAATTGTCCTTGTGTTATATTGTGATTAAAAAAAACATTTTTTCTAGGGACAGAAAACTGTAGGTAGGGAGAGTGTTTTTTTTCTTTCACTCTGCAAGTCCTTGTTTCCAGGGACCTGTAAGGACAGTGACTGAATTGTCCTTGTGCTATATTGTGCTTAAAAAAAACATTTATTCTAGGGACAGAAAACTGTAGGTAGGGAGAGTGTCAGTTTATTTCACTCTGCAAGTCCTTGTTTCCAGGGACCTGGAAGGACAGTGACTGAATTGTCCTTGTGCTATATTGTGATTAAAAAAAACATTTATTCTAGGGACAGAAAACTGTAGGTAGGGAGAGTGTCAGTTTATTTCACTCTGCAAGTCCTTGTTTCCAGGGACCTGGAAGGACAGTGACTGAATTGTCCTTGTGCTATATTGTGATTAAAAAAAACATTTATTCTAGGGACAGAAAACTGTAGGTAGGGAGAGTGTCAGTTTATTTCACTCTGCAAGTCCTTGTTTCCAGGGACCTGGAAGGACAGTGAGTGAATTGTCCTTGTGTTATATTGTGATTAAAAAAAACATTTTTTCTAGGGACAGAAAACTGTAGGTAGGGAGAGTGTTTTTTTTCTTTCACTCTGCAAGTCCTTGTTTCCAGGGACCTGTAAGGACAGTGACTGAATTGTCCTTGTGCTATATTGTGCTTAAAAAAAACATTTATTCTAGGGACAGAAAACTGTAGGTAGGGAGAGTGTCAGTTTATTTCACTCTGCAAGTCCTTGTTTCCAGGGACCTGGAAGGACAGTGACTGAATTGTCCTTGTGCTATATTGTGATTAAAAAAAACATTTATTCTAGGGACAGAAAACTGTAGGTAGGGAGAGTGTCAGTTTATTTCACTCTGCAAGTCCTTGTTTCCAGGGACCTGGAAGGACAGTGACTGAATTGTCCTTGTGCTATATTGTGATTAAAAAAAACATTTATTCTAGGGACAGAAAACTGTAGGTAGGGAGAGTGTCAGTTTATTTCACTCTGCAAGTCCTTGTTTCCAGGGACCTGGAAGGACAGTGACTGAATTGTCCTTGTGCTATATTGTGATTAAAAAAAACATTTATTCTAGGGACAGAAAACTGTAGGTAGGGACAGTGTCAGTTTCTTTCACTCTGCAAGTCCTTGTTTCCAGGGACCTGGAAGGACAGTGAGTGAATTGTCCTTGTGCTATATTGTGCTTAAAAAAAACATTTATTCTAGGGACAGAAAACTGTAGGTAGGGAGAGTGTCAGTTTATTTCACTCTGCAAGTCCTTGTTTCCAGGGACCTGGAAGGACAGTGAGTGAATTGTCCTTGTGTTATATTGTGATTAAAAAAAACATTTTTTCTAGGGACAGAAAACTGTAGGTAGGGAGAGTGTTTTTTTTCTTTCACTCTGCAAGTCCTTGTTTCCAGGGACCTGTAAGGACAGTGACTGAATTGTCCTTGTGCTATATTGTGCTTAAAAAAAACATTTATTCTAGGGACAGAAAACTGTAGGTAGGGAGAGTGTCAGTTTATTTCACTCTGCAAGTCCTTGTTTCCAGGGACCTGGAAGGACAGTGAGTGAATTGTCCTTGTGTTATATTGTGATTAAAAAAAACATTTTTTCTAGGGACAGAAAACTGTAGGTAGGGAGAGTGTTTTTTTTCTTTCACTCTGCAAGTCCTTGTTTCCAGGGACCTGTAAGGACAGTGACTGAATTGTCCTTGTGCTATATTGTGCTTAAAAAAAACATTTATTCTAGGGACAGAAAACTGTAGGTAGGGAGAGTGTCAGTTTATTTCACTCTGCAAGTCCTTGTTTCCAGGGACCTGGAAGGACAGTGACTGAATTGTCCTTGTGCTATATTGTGATTAAAAAAAACATTTATTCTAGGGACAGAAAACTGTAGGTAGGGAGAGTGTCAGTTTATTTCACTCTGCAAGTCCTTGTTTCCAGGGACCTGGAAGGACAGTGACTGAATTGTCCTTGTGCTATATTGTGATTAAAAAAAACATTTATTCTAGGGACAGAAAACTGTAGGTAGGGAGAGTGTCAGTTTATTTCACTCTGCAAGTCCTTGTTTCCAGGGACCTGTAAGGACAGTGAGTGAATTGTCCTTGTGCTATATTGTGATTAAAAAAAACATTTATTCTAGGGACAGAAAACTGTAGGTAGGGAGAGTGTCAGTTTCTTTCACTCTGCAAGTCCTTGTTTCAAGGGACAGAGAAGGACACCTGAAGGTAGCCCTTATTGCTTTTTTCCCATCTCCCTGCAGGCCATCTATTAGAATGTCTGGAAGGCAAACAAGGAGAGGCAGACAGTCAGGAGGCAATAAAAGAGGGCAAGCAGGCTCTGTGTCTGGGGGCAACAGTGCTGGTCGTGGACGCGGTGCATTGTCATCAGCACATGGCCATGGGACACGCTTGTCCTTCTTTTCGGCAGCTGGACATGTTGAGCCACATCATGCCGAAGACTTGGTAGAGTGGATGACCAAGCCCTCCTCCTCCTCCTCATCCTCTCTCACCCAGGCTCAGGGTACTGGAAAAGCAGCTGCCAAAGCGTCGTCTTCCCTGGTATCAATGTCAGACAAATCATCAGTCACTCCTTCCCTAGACCCACCATGTCCTCCTCCTGAGGAGTCCCCCGAACTGTTTCAGCACAGTGTTGGGTACATGCTCCAGGAGGATGCCCAGCGTTTCGAAGGGTCTGATGATGAAACCCAGCTAGAGGAAGGCAGTAGCGTGAGAGCAGACAGAGGGGATGCTCAAGAAGGACACCAATCTGGCAGTCATGTTCCAGCAGCTGCAGCATACTGCCAGATTGGCTCCAGTGATGAGGAGGGAGGGGATGATGAGGTCACTGACTCCACGTGGGTGCCTAATAGGAGAGAGGAGGAGGAGGAGGATGAGGAGGAGGCACATCTCCAACGAGGCAGGATGCCCTTTGGTGGCCAGCGTAAGGGCAGTACACCGACGGAATCACACCGCAGAGCTCCGCCTGTGCAGGGCGCTGCCTCTGCCCGTCATTCAAAAAGTTCTTTGGTGTGGGCCTTTTTTGAGGCTAGTGCATCAGATCGCACAGCTGCTGTTTGCAACATATGTCTCAAGCGTATATCGCGTGGCCAAAACATCAGCCGCTTGGGTACCACATGCCTGACCAGACATATGTTGACCTGCCATGCAGCTCGTTGGCAAGCCTACCTCAAAGACCCACACCAAAGAACAAAGCGGACCTCTCCTTGCACCGCATCAGCTGGGATCTCCAACCCCACTATAACTTCAGTCCTCTCTGAAACATGCACTGAGAGGAATGAAGGTGTAGAATTAGGTGTGTCACAGCCAAGTACTTGCGCCCACTCTGCTAGCAGTACACCGACGTCCGATTCTAGCAGGCAAATTTCCCTGCCCCAGCTGCTGGACCGTCGAAAGAAGTTCACTCCCAGCCATCCACATGCCCAGCGGTTGAATGCTAGCTTGGCTAAATTGCTAGCGCTTCAACTGCTGCCTTTTCAGTTGGTAGACTCGGCCCCCTTCCGTGAGTTTGTGCAATGTGCAGTTCCTCAGTGGCAGGTTCCCAAACGCCACTTTTTCTCACGGAAGGCTATTCCGGCTCTCTACCGGCATGTGGAAGGCAATGTCTTGGCCTCGCTGGACAGGGCGGTCAGCGGTAAGGTGCATATTACCGCTGACTCATGGTCCAGCAGGCATGGACAGGGACGTTACCTTTCTTTCACGGCCCATTGGGTCACTCTTTTGGCAGCTGGGAAGGATTCAGGACAAGGTGCAGTAGTGTTGGAGGTTGTCCCACCGCCACGCCTCCAAAATGCTACTACTGGTTGTGACACACCTCTCTCCTCCACCCCCTCCTCTTCTTCTTCCTCCATGGCCTCTTCCTGTGGTTTGTCCTATGAACCAGCGGTGCTCCGTAGCCGTTCACGGGGCTACGCAAGTACGCAGGCAAAAAGATGCCATGCCGTGCTTGCGCTGGTGTGTTTGGGGGACAGAAGCCACACTGGGGCAGAGGTCCTGTCTGCTCTGCAGGGCCAGGCCGAGAGGTGGTTGACGCCACGCCAGCTTAAGCCAGGAATGGTGGTTTGCGACAATGGCACCAACCTCCTCTCCGCCCTCCGACAGGGACAACTGACCCATGTGCCCTGTGTGGCTCACGTCCTTAACCTGGTGGTGCAGCGCTTCTTGGGCAGGTACCCGGGCTTACAGGATGTCCTGAGGCAGGCCAGGAAAGTCTGTGTGCATTTCCGCAGATCTTATAATGCCAGTGCTCGCCTGGCTGAGCTGCAAAAGGAGTTGAACCTGCCCAAGAACCGCCTTATATGTGACATGCCCACCAGGTGGAACTCAACGTTGGCCATGCTGCAGCGGCTGCACACGCAGCAGAGGGCCATCAATGAGTACCTGTGCGACTACGGCACCAGGACAGGGTCAGGGGAGCTTGGTTTTTTTTCTCCACGCCAGTGGGGCATGATCAGGGATGCATGCACTGTCCTGGCACCATTTGAGGAGGCCACGAGGATGGTGAGCAGTGACAGTGCATGCATCAGTGACACTGTACCTCTTGTCCACCTGTTGGAGCACACGCTGCGTGGAATAATGGACAGGGCACTTGAGGCAGAACAGAGGCAGGAAGAGGAGGACTTCCTTGCCTCTCAAGGCCCCCTTTACCCAGACAGTGTTCCTTCTGTCCCACCCATCGCACAGGAAGAGGAGGAGGAGGAGGAGGAGGAGGAGGAGGAGGAGGATTGTGTCAGCATGGAGGTGGAGGCTGGCACTCAGCATCATCAGCAGCAGTCTTTTAGGGATGATTTACAGTCCCAAGAAACCAGTGGACTTGTACGTGGCTGGGAGGAGGTGGCTGCGGATCATGTCGTCCTTAGTGACCCAGAGGACTCCGGAGCGAATGCCTCAGCAAACCTACGCTGCATGGCCTCCCTGATCCTGCAAAGTCTGCGGAAGGATCCTCGTATTCTTCGGATCAAGGAGAGGGACCATTACTGGCTGGCCACTCTCCTTGATCCACGGTACAAGGGTAAGGTTGCGGACCTTATGTTACCGTCGCAGAGGGAGCAGAGGATGAGACAACTCCGGGAGGCCTTGCAGAAAGGTCTGTGCAACGCGTTCCCAGAGACTGGGAGGTTGCAAACTCCTGGTCCTGGACAACGAGTTGCTGAGGCTTCGGCCAGTCAAAGAAGGAGCGGTGGGGAAGGTGGCCGTCTGACCGATGCGTTCAGACAATTCTTTAGTCCGCAGCCCCAAAGTATGATCGGTTCCAGCAACCATCGCCAGCGTCTGATAAACATGGTGCAGGAATATCTAGGGGCAAGGTCAGACTTGGACACCTTCCCCACCGAAAATCCTCTGGCTTACTGGGTCTTGAGGATGGATCACTGGCCAGAGCTTGCACAGTATGCAATTGAGCTACTGGCCTGTCCTGCATCCAGCGTTCTTTCGGAACGCACATTCAGTGCTGCTGGAGGATTTGTCACGGATCACAGGGTGCGCCTGTCCACCGACTCGGTTGATCGACTGACTTTCATCAAGATGAACCAGTCTTGGATCACCACCAGCTACCACACACCTGATGCTGATATAACAGACTAATTGATTTTAACATGTCACATCCCTTCAAGACTGATGCTGATGCTGAGTGCCTGTGCTGTTATGTTGACTGGCTATCCTCCTCCTCCGAGTCCTCAATGATACGATTGATGATGATAGCTTGTAAGATCATTTTTGTTTATGGGTGCCGCCACCAGTGCCTAACGCCCAATTTTTCAGCCCCTGTTTAACAGGGGCGTGTAATTACAATTTTTGAAGCAATACTTTGCAACAGGGCTCATTGCTGTGCTCCAAGTACAGTATCTGTGAGGAGTTGCAGTGTTGTGCCACCAGTGCCTAACGCCCAATTTTTCAGCCCCTGTTTAACAGGGGCGTGTAATTACAATTTTTGAAGCAATACTTTGCAACAGGGCTCATTGCTGTGCTCCAAGTACAGTATCTGTGAGGAGTTGCAGTGTTGTGCCACCAGTGCCTAAGGCCCAATTTTTCAGCCCCTGTTTAACAGGGGCGTGTCATTACAATTTTTGAAGCAATACTTTGCAACAGGGCTCATTGGTGTGCTCCAAGTACAGTATCTGTGAGGAGTTGCAGTGTTGTGCCACCAGTGCCTAAGGCCCAATTTTTCAGCCCCTGTTTAACAGGGGCGTGTCATTACAATTTTTGAAGCAATACTTTGCAACAGGGCTCATTGGTGTGCTCCAAGTACAGTATCTGTGAGGAGTTGCAGTGTTGTGCCACCAGTGCCTAAGGCCCAATTTTTCAGCCCCTGTTTAACAGGGGCGTGTCATTACAATTTTTGAAGCAATACTTTGCAACAGGGCTCATTGCTGTGCTCCAAGTACAGTATCTGTGAGGGGTTGCAGTGTTGTGCCACCAGTGCCTAAGGCCCAATTTTTCAGCCCCTGTTCAACAGGGGCATGTAATTACAATTCTTGATCTAATAATTCACAGCAGGGCCCATTGCTGCACCAACCAAGAGTAACTGTCAGGGCTTACAGTGTTGTGGCACCAGCACCACCATCAAAGGCCCAATTTTTACTACCACTGTTCAACAATTATATGTAATTAAAATTCCTGATATAATAGTTGACAGCAGGGCGTTCCAGCACCAACCAAGAGTAACTGTGAGTGCTTACAGTGTTGTGCCAACACCAACAACTAAGGGGCCTATTTCTGCAGAGTATATACGGCAGGTCCCTACTTTCAAACATCCAACTTACAAACGACTCCTACTTGCAAACGCAAGAAGACAACAGGAAGTGAGAGGAAATCTACCACTAGGAAGGAAAATTCTCTCCTGTAAGAATAAATATGGGAGAAAGGTGTCTCCTCTGTACTGATGCTTTATCAGCAATCCTTGTTTCAAGAAAAACACCACATTTCAAAAACAGTTGTCATTGGGACGGAAAGTGAGGTGAAATGTTCTGAACAGGGGCACAGACAGCAAAACAAATGTTACAGGGGTGATAACCCTTACCTATGTTTTCCAAAAAGTTTAAAAATAGATTTTTGGTCTGGAGCTACACTTCAACAATGTACCTGTTCAAAATTACAAACAGACTCTACATAAGAACAAACCTACAGTCCCTGTCTTGTATGCACCGCCTGTATAGGGCTGTTCAGAGTATATAGGGCCTTTTTTATTTTATGTGCGGGATTCCCCTTAATATCCATACAAGACCCAAAGGGGCTGGTAATGGGCTGGGGTAGGGGGGGGGGTCATGGGGTAGCTATGCCATTTTTCTTAAAGAATTTCATCCATATTACCGGGACCAGACATTACATTAAAGCCGCAAGCAGTTTTAAATGGCTTTTTTTTCCTTTAGAAGTGTCATTTTGTGCAGGGACAGTTCTAAACACGGGAAACACGTGGCACTTCACAGGCATACTTTAGACACCCCCCAGGTACGATATTTAAAGGAATATTTGACTTTTTTTTTTTCACTTTATGCATCATTAAAATGACTGCTCCCGAAAAACGACCGTTTTTAAAACTTCTTTTTGCATTGATACATGTCCCCTGGTGCAGAACCCGGGTTCCCAAACCCTTTTTAGGACAATAACATGCATAATAGTTGTTATAATTAGCACTTTAGAATTCGAACGTTCGCATCCATTGTATTTAATAGGGTTCTAATGTTCGTTCGAACTTTCGGTCCGTTCGCGGGTTCTGGTGCGAACCGAACCCGGGGGTGTTCGGCTCATCACTATTCCAGAGCATCAAACAGAGTGCAATGCAGAGGGACTACTTGTAAAGTTGGATCTGTAGTAGATAGCAAGAGCTGCATAAGCCGATGCCTCCTCTGTAGTGCTGGCTCCTGTCCCATGCAGAGTGATACCAACTGGACTCCACCTCTTATCCCAGCTAGTGGTCTCCAGAGTGGCACCAGCAGCAGGAAAGTAGAGATCTTCAGGTCAATGGGAAACAATACACTGGGCATAATAGTATAAGGCTGCTTTCACACTGAACCGCAGAGATTTACCACCCTCCAACTGGTACGGGTGCCACTGCTGAAATGCAATTATTGGCTGATTCACAAGTGCAGCAGGCATGGCTGCTCCTCTGAAAAGCGATCTAAATGTATTTGACAGGTAATGAGGAGGTGATATGTTGCCACCACACCACCTGATTTAGACCCATAATTGCAGTGCAATGAATGTGATTGCGACACGGTAGTACAGCAGTTAGACGTTTAACCACTTCCTGCCCGGCCTATAGCAGAATTATGGCCGAGCAGTGGTTTCGTTATCCTGACTGGGCGTCATATGATATCCAGCAGGATAACATGCCGGTGATCGGTGGTGCTGTGTGTCAGTCTGACACACCGCATCTCAGATCATGGTATGGAGCCTCTGACGGAGGGGGGTCTGTGCTGAAAATCAGCACATTGATTATCAGCACAGCCCCTGTCAGATGTGCCCATCAGCTGCCAATCAGTGCCCATCAGCTGCCAATCTGTACCCCATCAAGAAGGCCTGTCAGTTCCTATCAAAGTGCCAAACAGTGCCCAGAACAGTGCCAATCAGTGCCCATAATTGTGCCAATCAGTGCCCCATCAGTAATGCCTGTCAGTGCCCTTTAGATGCCAATCAGTAATGCCTGTCAGTAGCTCCTCATCAGTGCTGCCTATCCAGTGCCATCTATCAGTGCCACCTATCAGTGCCCATCAGTGCCCATCAGTGCTGCCTATCAATGCTCATCAGTGCCTCCTATCAGTGCCATCTATTAGTGCCCATCAGTGCCACTTATAAGTGCCCATCAGTGCCACCTATCAGTGCCCATTAGTGCCACCTATTAGTGCCCATCAGTGCTGCATATCAGTGTAGCCTATCAGTGCCCATCAGTGCTGCATATCAGTGGGGCCTATCTGTGCCCATCAATTCTACATATCAGTGCCTCTTCATCTGTGCCCATCAGTACCAACTTATCAGTGCCGCCTCATCAGTGCCCATCAGTGCCGCCTCATGAGTGCCCATAAGTGCAGCCTCATCAGTACACGTTGTTGAAGGAGAAAACAAAATTTTATAACAGAAACAAAGAAAAGCGTTTTTTTTTTTATTTCTGTCTTTTTTCGTTTTGGCAAAAAATAAAAAACCCAGTGGTGATCAAATACCACCAAAAGAAGGCTCCATTTGTGGGAAGAAAATTACCAAAATGTAGTTTGGGTATAGTGTTGTATGACCGCGCAATTGTCATTCAAAGTGTGACAGCTCTGAAAGCTAAAAATTGTCCTGGGCAGGAAGGGGCGAAAGTGCCTGGTATTGAAGTGGTTAATTCAGGTGTGAGGAGGCGACACTGTGCCCGGTGATCTTTGACTTGTGCCATGTTGTTCAGGTAGATCTCTACCTCTTTAAGTTTGCCTACCCCTGACAAAGAACAACTTCATCAAGACAAATGAGGATAAAAAATACAAGATAACAGAACAAAAGCATTCACACCCAAAGAACAAGTGGCAATTTAGGTACAACACAAGATTTACTAAAGGCAAACAGGCTGTTGTACTTTGCAAGGGAATTAGCCCCAGAGCTTAGTGAATGAGGTGAAGTTTAAGTTTGAAAACAACACCCAAGTATGTGCAAGACAAACAAAAAAAAAAGTAGGATTTTTAAAACAGCTTACCTGTAAAATCCTTTTCTTGGAGTACATCACGGGACACAGAGCGGCATAGTCATTACTATGTGGGTTATATAGAATTACCTTCAGGTGCTGGCACTGGCAACTTCCAAAACAGGAAGTACCCTCCCCTATATAAGCCCCTCCCATCCGGGAGCACCTCAGTTTTGTAGCAAAGCAATACGTGTCCCCAAAAGAGGGGTGGGAGCTCTGTGTCCCGTGATGTACTCCAAGAAAAGGATTTTACAGGTAAGCTGTTTTAAAAATCCTACTTTCTTGTTCATACATCACGGGACACAGAGCGGCATAGTCATTACTATGTGGGACGTCCCAAAGCAATGCCAAATGAGGGGGGGGATATACCATACATAAGCTGGGCGCCATCAGGCATGAGGATCTTTTGCGGCCTGCAACACACTGCGCCCAAAGGCGACATCCTCCTGACTTCTAACGTCCACCTGGTAGAACCTAGTAAACGTGTGTACTGAAGACCATGTTGCGGCCTTACAAATTTGAGCCAGGGAGGCCTGGTGATGCACTGCCCATGAAGTTCCAACTGCTCTCGTGGAGTGCGCCCTAACTTTGAACGGAGGCGGTCTACTTCTCAAGCCATAGGCTTGTATTATGACCTGTCGAATCCACTTGGCTAAAGTAGATTTTGATGCTGCCTGACCCTTTCTGGGGCCTTCCGGCAGAACAAACAAAGAATCCGTTCTACGAATCTGAGCAGTGGCTTTTAGATAAGCTTTAACTGCTCTTACTACATTCAAAGAATGCAATAACTTTCCCTCTACCGAGCTCGGTTTGGGGAAAAGAAGGAAGAACCACATCCTGGTTCAAGTGAAACCTCGATACCACCTTAGGAAGAAAGGCTGGGTGAGGACGTAATACTACTCTGTCCTCATGAATAACCAGATATGGCTCTTTACAGGACATGGCGGCTACTTCCGACACTCTTCTAGCCGAGCATATGGCTACTAAAAATATCAATTTTCTGGTGAGTAGAACCAAGGAAATGTGCCGCAAAGGTTCAAATGGCTGCTTCTGCAGAACCGACAGAACCAAATTTAGATCCCATGGACATATGGGAGCTTTAATCGGTGGAATAATACGAGTTACCCCTTGCATAAAGGATTTGACAGGTGAATGCATAGCCAGGGGCCTTTGAAATAGTATTGATAAGGCCGAAACCTGACCCCTGATAGTACTTAAGGCAAACTTCCTGTCTACAGCCCACTGTAGGAAGTCCAGAATTCTGCCTATAACGTACTTACGTGGATGCCACTTTCTGGCCTCGCACCAAGTGATGTACGCCTTCCAAACTCTATAGTAGATCTGCCTGGATACAGGCTTCCTGGCATTGATTATAGTTGATACCACAGAGTTAGAGAGACCTCTCTTCTTTAGGATGTGGGATTCAATAGCCAGGCCGTTAAACTTAGAGTTAGTAAGGAAGGGTGGTATATCGGCCCTTGCGAAAGCAGGTCCGGACGACGTGGAAGGGTCCAAGGACTCCCCACAGACATTTTGATGATCTCCGCGTACCAGGCCCTTCGGGGCCATGCTGGAGCCACCAAGATCACCGGCTTCTTTTCCAACCTGACTCTGCGAAGGAGTCGAGGCAACAATTGTAGCGGAGGGAATGCATATATCAGTCTGAACTGATTCCAAGGGAACACCAGAGCATCCGAGCCTAAAGCGAGGGGATCCCTTGTCCGGGAGACAAATCTGTCCACCTTTGCGTTGAATCTGGATGCTAGCAGATCTACATCCGGTGTTCCCCACCGCTGACATATTGCTCGGAAGACCTCGGGATGAAGGGACCATTCCCCTGGGCATAACTGTTGGCGACTTAGAAAGTCCGCCTTCCAATTCTCCACCCCTGGAATGAAGACAGCTGACATACATGGGACATGCTTTTCTGCCCATTCCAGGATGTGACTTACTTCCCTCTGGACTGCACGACTCCTGGTGCCTCCCTGATGATTGATATATGCCACTGCTGTGGCATTGTCTGATTGAATTCTGACAGGGGACCCTTGGAGTTTGGATGCCCAGGCTACTAGGGCATACCGGGCTGCTCGTATCTCTAAGAGATTGATGGGCAGGGTTTTTACTACATTTGACCATCTGCCCTGGAGAGACCATTGCTCCAGTACTGCCCCCCAGCCTATAAGGCTGGCATCTGTAGTGACCACCTTCCAGGATATCGGACTGAAGGGTTTTCCCTTCTGGAGATTCTGGGGGATCACCCACCAGCAGAGACTCTTCCGAACGGAAGGGGACAAAGCCATCGGGAAGTCTAGAGCCTGAATTTTTCCGTTCCAGGCTGACAATATGGCCCTCTGTAAATTCCTTGAGTGGAATTGGGCGTATGGCACAGCTTCGAATGATGCTACCATCTTTCCTAGCAGCCTCATGCACAGGCGTATGGACGGCTGTCTTTTTGCACAAAGCAGACGGACCAAGCCCCTCAAAGAGGATACCTTGTCTAGAGGTAAGAAAATCTTCCTCTGGTCTGAATCCAGCCGTAGCCCTAGATATACCAGGTTTTTCACTGGCTGTAGGGCTGACTTGTCCAGGTTGATGACCCAACCATGAGATTCTAGATACTTGATTGTATCGACAATTACCACTTCTAGCTTGGCAACTGAGTGGTCCATCAACAACAGGTCGTGTAGGTATGCCATTATCGTTACACCTCGTGTTCTTAGATCGGCCAACAGTGGGGCCAGAATTTTTGTGAACACTCGTGGTGCTGTGGCCAGACCGAATGGTAAGGCTCTGAACTGAAAATGGCGCCCTTCTACTGCAAAGCGTAGAAATTTTTGATGACCTGGAAAGATGGGAACATGCAAGTAAGCATCTTTGATGTCGATCGAGGCTAACCATTCCTCCCCCTGTAGGGCAGCGGTGACCGATCGGATCGACTCCATCCGGAAGGACCGGACGTTTAGAAATTTGTTTAGACTCTTTAGGTCCAATATGGGTCTTATGTTCCCGTTTGGTTTCGGGACTGTGAAAAGGTTTGAGTAGAAACTCAACCCCCACTCTTCCATAGGAACCTCCATAATTACTCCTTGGAGCAATAGTTGTTCTAACGCCACTAGGAGACACCTTCTTTTCAGAGGGTCTTTTGGCATGCCTGACCACATGAAATGGGAAGGAGGAGACTCTTTTAACTCCAACTTGTATCCCTGAGTTACTGCGGAGAGCACCCATCTGTCTTTGATCGTCTCCCGCCAGGTCTCTGTGAACAACTGAAGTCTTCCCCCCACCCGTTTGAGTGGGGGCAGCCCTTCATAGGCTTGACTTGGAGGCTGGTTTAGTACCTCTTCGGATCCAGGGCTTTTTATTACCCTGTGACTGTCCCTGATTTTTACCTCCGAGTTTGACCGAGGAGGCCGTCGGAACTGCTTAGTAGCAGACGTCCCAGGGATAGGAGAGGTAGTCCTCTTAAAATACGGACCCCTAGACCTCTTTTTAATTGGTAAGAGAGTACTTTTACCACTGGAAATCTTCTGGATATATTTATCCAGGTCTTCGCCAAAAAGGCGTTCTCCATGAAATGGGAAGCTAACTAAGAGCTTCTTACAGGGAGCCTCAGCAGACCAGTTCTTGAGCCACAGAAGCCTACGCATATGTACCAAAGACAGCGTGAGGCGGGAGGCCTGATGGATAGAATCCTTGATGGCGTCAACCGCAAAGCATAATGCTCTAGGCAGATCAGCCAGAGCCTGGGCCTGCTGGTCTGGCAAATCCCTCAGGACCATTTTCATTTAATCCTTTAAAGCTTGGCAGACCCCAATAGCTGCCACTGCTGGCTGTGTAACAGCCCCTGCTGTGGAAAAAGCAGATTTTAATAAAGATTCCAATTTTTTATCTACTGGATCTTTGAACATTTGAACATTATCTACTGGACATGTCAGTGATTTGTTCACAGAAGAAATGGCTGCGTCCACCGTAGGAACATTCCATCTCTGGGTGAATTTTTCCTCCATGGGATAGATCACCTGAAATTTCTTAGGTGGAACAAATAGTTTATCAGGATGTTCCCAGTCCTGGTATATAAGTCCTTCCAATAATGGATGAATTGGAAAGGAGCAATTAATCTGGGGAGCTTTTAGCGACCCCAACGAGGAGACAGCAGTAGTTGATGGTTCAACAAGAGGCATTTTAAATGCAGATCGAAACATGTCAGTTAGGGTCTGGACCCACAATCTTTCAGTCTGTGATGCTGAAAATGGTTCATCTACTGTCGATTCCTCAAAAACAGAGTTAACCTCCTCCTGATCCCCTTCAGGAAGGTCAGTCCCTTCCTGGGACTGTTGCTCTGCCAACAGGCACTCTAATGGAGGGGATGGAGATCTGGCGCGCTTTCTTTCCTGTAGAGAAGAAGCGATCAATGCTGCCAATCTCTGCTCCAATCCCTCCAGAGTTGAGGCAAAAACCTCCTCTGTTATATATGCAGGAGCAGGTGGACTGAGGACAGCCGCAGTACCTGGCACTCCCGGGGGTTCCTTATGGGTATTAACCTCTGATTTCTCAGGGGAGGAAGGTGCAGATGACTGCTCCAGATCCTCAGAGCCCGATGGAGACCCCCTACACTTCCTGAGAGGTATATCTCGGAGTTTTTTAGGCGGCATATTCCTTAGTTCAAAGCTGAGGTATTCCAGCCGCAATACACCCCTTTACTGAAATAGTCTAATGCAATTTGCTGCTATGTACATCAGTGGGTGTCTACTAATGCGTCTTTCTGGGGATGCCTGTATCAACCGCCCGCTGTAAGCCCCTATACCATGCTACCAGCTCCTTTTCATGCTCTGTGTCCATAGCAAGCAGCGTGGACTGAGTCCTTTTATCTTGCTGGGACGCCCGCACATGCGCAGAAGCGCTGGGCGCACAGAGCGCGTCATCCGCCAGGCTCCGCCCCCTTTTTTGAAGCTAAATCTTATAAAAAGAAAGCGTGTGTGCGCGCGCGTGCACGTGTGCGATCTTGGCGCCATGTAGGGAGAGGAGCCAGGGTCCCTGTTTCACCAGGACTCGGGATGGAAGGAAACTACTTGGCAGCATGACAGAGGAATGCAGCTTCCCTGATAGAGAGCTCACTCATCTGCCTGGACTTTCACCATGGAAGGAATAGTCCCAAGAAAAAAAGACGTTCCACAGCGGCCTCTAGTGGACAAACACAGGTACCGCACTTTTGTCTTTTTTTTTTTTTTTTAAAACCTCCTTTATGAAAAACATTTCTAGGTTTACAGTTTTTAAAACTTCCTTTATGAAAATACATTTCTAGGATTTCTTAGGCATATACAGCTATTAGCGGGAATACCTTTAGGTAACAGGCAGAAAGACATATTAGGCTTGGGGGTCCCCTCAATAGAACCAAGTTCCTGAGGGGCCCCCACTTACCTTTTCCCCGCCGCAGGACTTTGTTTGGTCCACAGAAGCCCAAACTTCACCTCTCACGGCAGGCATTGTACTAGACCTTCAGGGACCGGGTTCCCAAGGATTCCACTCCCCTGGACCTGTATAGCACCCTGCACAGATAGCCTCTTGGTTTTGGGTATGACCAGAGCTCTGGATCCCAGGGTCCAGCCCTCCTAAGAGAGGCATTACAGGCAAAACCCTGCTCTTCTCTGCAAGGCCCGGGTACCGACCGTTTAGCTATGAAGCTTTTTTGGTCGGATCCGGAATAGCTTGCTAAGGCCCAGAGAACCTGTACACAAGCCCAGATGAATACATGTTAACCTTGGCCAACACCTTAGACACTGGCAAAAAACTGAGGTGCTCCCGGATGGGAGGGGCTTATATAGGGGAGGGTACTTCCTGTTTTGGAAGTTGCCAGTGCCAGCACCTGAAGGTAATTCTATATAACCCACATAGTAATGACTATGCCGCTCTGTGTCCCGTGATGTATGAACAAGAAAAGTATTTTTGCTTATACATGATTGGATGATGAAAGTCTACAGCGCTTCAGCTCATTTACTAATCTCTGAGGAAAATACCCTTGCAAAGTGCAACTACCCTATAAAAGTGAAAAGACTATTTGCCTTTAGAAAATCAATTCCTAGATCTTCCGAGAACCTGGCAAAATACAAAGACATGAATAATGAGGCACTGTGAACGTTCTTGGTGCAGTATATTACAAAGGTTAGTACTGTTAGGTACCAGTACAGGATTTGGTAATTTCACATATACTGTATACAGTACATAATGTATACTGTATATAACCCATATCTTACATAACACTAAATAATATACTGTACACAGATGTTGTTTTCTTTTCTTTTTTTCTTTTCTTTTAAAGAAAATGTAGCAGTAAAACATTGCATTATGTGAAATGAGCAACACAGGAACGCTGGCATGTTTCAGACTATTGAAGTCTTAGCACTGTCATGAGCACATAATGAATTATCTGCTGTTACAAGTGATAAAGTCAATTTAGACATTCATAGCAACAAAACCCATGATAAACTCAATCTTTTTTATATGCTATACAATGGGCTACCTAAGCTGTAAGTGAACCGCACACAAGCCAGTGTAAATGAAAACATTTCCAAGATTATGATGATTTATTCTTAGTAAACTGTTTTGTCTTCATTTGCGCTGAACAGAAACTATTTATGTATGAAACATATTGTTGTAATCTACATTTGCATCATTTAATACTGTAAATATACTCCTTAGAGAGACATGCTAAAAAGCACACACATAAGGTCTGGAAATATTTATATTGCTATACATTATAATTAATCACTAACAAATAAGTTGTGTGGCTGCTGGGAATTGTTAAATCCATTATGCTCAAGTTAGTAGCCTGTCTTTCTTTAACTTTGATATATAACACGAAACATGGGAAACATAAACAGGAACAATAATGCACATCAAATGCACACGTTTAAAGTGATCTAACACCAATATATAGCACTGTACTTTTATATTTGGCATGAACACATGAACATTGAGATATCCTCATTTTAACCACCCCTATTTTTATTCCTTCAAGCATTTAGATACAACAGCTCTTTATATGATTCACAGTATTAGGCTGTCCTGTTATTATCAATTGCTATGTTCATTTTATTAATAAATAAAATAAAATATAATGCAGGGGGTAATAGAAGGCTGTCACTTCATGTTAACACTTTGGGCTTTTTTCACACCATGTGCAGGGACCTGAGCTTATCTGCACAGATGAACGTAGGTTTACTTTTGGAACATATAAAATAATTGTTTTCTATGTGACCAATAGGGAATCACTGGAGCCTGGACCCCGGAGAGGAGAGATCATTAGAGTTGAGCGGACACCTGGATGTTCGGATTCGACGGGTTCGGCCAAACTTCGGAAAAAAGTTCGGGTTCGGGACCGAACTTTAACCCGAACCCGAACCCAAACCCCATTGAAGTCAATGGGGAACCGGACATCTAAGGACTAAAAAGGCTCTAAAAAAGTAATGGAAAGGGCTAGAGGGCTGCAAATGGCAGCAAAATGTTGTTAAGAGCATGGCAAGTGCTCTGCAAACAAATGTGGATAGGGAAATAACTTAAAATAACATAAAAAAAATAAAAAAATAAAAAAATATGCTGGAGGCCCCCTTTTCAGCAGAAGAGGTACGGGAAGTCATTAAGAACCTCAGAAACTCAACGGCACGATGCCACACATATGGTGGGAATGCCCCAGAATATGCCCTTTCTGGAATAAATTATTCAATTTAAAGGATAAGCTAGTGGGAAAATAAAATACTTTGAAATAAAAATGTAGCGGGGTGCTAAATTTAAGGGAAGTGTTTGAGTGGTAAATATGCTCAAACACCCTAATTCTGTAGGATTCATGGACCATTTTGTCCTCGGGGGACAGTATTGGTGTGCAGTTCCCTGCGGCCTGCAGGTGGCGCTGCAATGGTAGGCTAGGGTTGAACCGCCGATACAGTGCTGTGCCTTTTGTGTCCCCTCTTGGCAGTAGTACAGCGGGGCGGGGAACCTGCTGTGCATGCCGGGAGAGCATATAAAAGGGGCAGACCTTTGGCCTGGGGGCTGATGTCCAGTGGGGTCCACACCCAGGTGCCTTCGGCCTGGGTGCATGTGTTCCTGTTCCATCTCGGGTAGCTTTAGCCCGGGGTGAGGTACTATCCTGGAGTTCCTGCTGCCCTGGGTATGGAGGCCTAGGTGCGGGAGTAAAGCCTGGAGTCCAGAGCCTTCGTCTGGAGTCCGCTAAGGGTCGAGGAGTCTTAGGGTGCCGCCTCGTGTAGGGGACCATGTTCCAGGGAAGGGAGGATCATTCTAATGGACCGATGCGGGAGTCACGGTGAAGGAAGGGTCTGTTGACTCCCTGGAGAGATGTCTTCCCCTTGATATGGGCTAGGTTCATAGAAGGAGAAGCTCAAGGTCATCTTGACTGTATCAGAGGCCTTATTCACCCGGCCCGTGGCAGGGGCCTTATACACCCTGGTCTGTGGCAGAGACCAAAGTTCTCCAGGTCTGTGGCAGGGGCCTTGTACACCCTGTCTGTGGCAGAGACCAACCTCAAGGTCTGTGGCAGAGACCGTGCACATAAAACTGTTTGAGAAACCTAAGCAGTGAAGTGAATGTGCTACGTTTGTGCCTGGACCTCCTCCACACCTTAAGCTGTCCTGTTTCTTTGCTCTAACCTTTTCTATCCGAGTAGAGTTTATTTTGCCATGAGAGAATAAGAGTTGTAATTTCAGCTGGTGTGGACATTGACTTTACTGGGAATTAAAGGACTTGCCTCTACCTACAGTAGAGGTGAGAATCATCCTCTGGAGGAGTTTTGACTCCGGCTGTGGACACGGCCCATCAAGTACACCGCTCAACCTCTTTATATAGGAGGGTATGGGCTGGTAGTGCGGTGTGCCTTTCTCCCTCCTGCGAGGAGCCAACAACATAAAGGCAGGTAAGGGGGAAAGGATCTGTGCGCTACAAAAAAAGAAAAGAACAATTATAATCTTGACCTAGGAGGACGAGGTCCATATGGAGTAGGAGGTTGAGGTGGCGGTGGATGTGGCTGTGTAGGTGGAAGCGGCGGTGGAGGAGGACGAGGTAGCCAACACTGGTTCAAAAATACAACAATGGCTGGGTAAGGCCGGTGATGTGTCGAATTCTGTCCCCCGTCAAATAGTGTCCACCCTGTACTGCGTTTGCTCAGTATGTAGGACAAGGGGATTTCGAAAATCTCCCAAGATGAACGGCGCCTGCGTGGTGAGTTCAGGTGAAGGCCACACCATCCGTGGTTCAAGCCGAGCCAAGTGAGGCCGTGCCCGAAGCGTGGCGATCGAACCGAGCCCGTGAGGGGCCCTGTTACTATGTGCTACCGTATGTCCACTTGGATGGTGGGGCTTGAACCTGCACTCACTGCGCAGGCGCCGTTCATCTTCGGAGATTTTGTGAATCTCCTTGTCCTCTGTACCGCGCAAGCGCTGCGCCTTCGCAGTATGGGCCGGACACAATCCGATGGCCGGACAGTTTTTGTCACAACACCGGTATACATGTCTATTCTGCAGAAGGTACGGACAAGTCCTGTGGGATCCATGCCTGGTTCATTTTAATGAACGTGAGCTTGTCCACATTGGCTCTGGACTGGCGGCTGCGCTTGTCTGTGATAACGCCCCCTGCCGTGCTAAATACACGTTCAGATAATACACTGGCTGCAGGGCAGGCCAGCACCTCCAAGGCATAAAGGGCAAGCTCAGGCCATGTGCCCAATTTGGAGACCCAGAAGTTAAAGGGGCAGACCCGTCATCCAGTACATGTAGGCCTGTGGACACATACTGCTCAACCATGTTGTTTTTTTAGTATAGCACAGTAGAAGAAAACTATATAGAAATTGTTTATTTCACACACCTCCACATATGTATAACACACTGCAAAATATTTTTTGTGGCCCTAAATGGCGTTTTTTGGAAGACCACAACACACCCACAGTACGTAACCGCTGAATCGCACAGCTACAGAACTGCAGAAAATGCTATTCAAAAAAATGTTTGTTTTTTTAGTATAGCACAGTAGAAGAAAACTATATAGAAATTGTTTATTTCACACACCTCCACATATGTATAACACACTGCAAAATATTTTTTGTGGCCCTAAATGGCGTTTTTTGGAAGACCACAACACACCCACAGTACGTAACCGCTGAATCGCACAGCTACAGAACTGCAGAAAATGCTAATAAAAAAAATAATTGTTTTTTTAGTATAGCACAGTAGAAGAAAACTATATAGAAATGGTTTATTTCACACGCCTCCACATATGTATAACACACTGCAAAATATTTTTTGTGGCCCTAAATGGGTCTTTTTGCAAGCGTACATTAAAGTGCAAATTTTTTTTTTTTTGCCCTAAACGGGTCTTTTTTTGCACGAGCAAAATAAAATGCACATTTTTTATTTTTTTTGCCCTTAATGGGTCTTTTGGAAAAGAGCACAATAAAGTGCCTTTTTTTTGTTGCCCTAAATGGATCTTTTTCCAAGAGCAGAATACACCCACAGTATGGAAACGGTGTATCTCTCAACGTAATATATGCAGTGCTGTTGCACTGAGCTTGCAGATAAAAGGTAGATTTTCTCTGACACTGGGCTCATGGCAGTGTAAAAAGACTGCACTGCAACACAAACAGGTAAACCTATGCAGATCGCTGAGTTATATCTCTGAATCTGGACTCCTATTCCTATATAATATATCTCTCTCCCTGAAAGCACCAACAGGAACCTGGCCCTACACTACACTGTCTCTCTATCTTTTCCCTCAGATTCCAGAATCAGGACTAACTCATGTATTTTTCAATCTCTCCCTAAAAGCAGCAGCAGCAGACAAGATCCTCTCCCTATCTATTCTGAAGCAGAGTGACGTGTGTGCTGTGTGCCTCTAGCTTATATAGAAGCTGGGTCACATGTTGCACTGACCAATCACAGCCATGCCATTAGTAGGCATGGCTATGATGGCTTCTAAGGGCACACCAGCTAATCAAAAGGTGATTGGCTGGCCCCTGAAGCATTTCTAACTGCGCCATTAGATTGCCGAACCCGAACCCGGACTTTCGCGCAAAGTCCGGGTTCGGGTTCGGGAAAAAGCTAAAGTTCGGTACGGACCCGAACTTTACAGTTCGGGTTCGCTCAACCCTAGAGATCATCCATCGCTGGGCCCCGGAGAGGAGATTACAACCACTGGAATCTTTTTTTTTTTGTTTTTGTTTTTTTTAATAAGGACTTGTCCCAACGGTGTCTGTGTGTTTTTTACAATTGTTTACACTTTATTTGTGAAATGGTAGGGGTACAATGTACCCCTTACCAATTCACATAGGGGGGCCGGGATCTGGGGGTCCCCTTTGTTAAAGGGATCTTCCAGATTCCGATAAGCCCCCTGCCCGCAGACCCCCACTACCACCAGGCAAGGGTTGTGGGGATGAGGCCCTCGTCCCCATCAACATGGGGACATGGTGCTTTGAGGGGTCACAGACCCCCCAAAGCATCCTCCCCATGTTGAGGGCATGTGGCCTGGTACGGTTCAGGAGGGGGGCGCTCTCTCGTCCCCCCTCTTTTTCTGTGGCCTGCCAGGTTGCGTGCTCGGATAAATGGTCTGGTATAGATTTTTGGGGGGAACTCCATGCCATTTTATTTTTTTAAATTTGGCATGGAGTTCCCCTTAAAATCCATAGGTATGGATATTTGGGGGGAAACCCACGTAATTTTTTTTTTAAATTTGACACAGGGTTCCCCTTAATATCCATACCAGACCTAAAGGGCCTGGTAATTGAATTTGGGGGGACGCCCACGCATTTTTTTTTATCAATGACTTTTCTCTGTATTGCCGGGAGCCAACAATTCATTATAGCTGCGAGTGCTTTTAACCACTTCCATACCGGGTCATTGTAAAATGATGTCGGCAGGAACCCTCTCTCCCTCCAGGTTTGTGGGGGGATATCTGAATGATGCCTGCAGCTAGAGGCATCATTCAGATATCCTTCTCTTCTGCTGGCGATTCTGCGCACCATAAGAATGATCATAGCGGCACTTCCACCGCTTGGTCGTTCTCATAGGTGGCGGGAGGGGACATCCCCCCTCCCGCCGCCATCCGGTGCTTCTCCGGGCTCTCCCGTGCCATCGGAAGCCCGGAGAAAGAATCGTCCGGCGCCGGTGGCCACATGACGTGCATATAGATGACCGGTGACCAGATGGTCACCAGTTATCTCTATGACCGTCGGAGGCCCGGGCGCAATGTGATGACGTCACGCCCGGGTTCCCAAAGGTAAACAAAGCCGCGATTGCGGCTGAAAGCATGAGATCAGTGATTTATTTTTCCCAATCTCATTCTTTCCAGCCTGGAGGAGAGATGTGGGGTCTTATTGACTATTGACCCCGCATCTCTCCATAAAGAGGACCTGCCCCACACCATTTCTATTACAAGGGATGTTTACATTCCTTGTAATAGGAATAAAAGTGATCAAAAAAAATGTAAAAAAAAGTGTAAAAATAAAAAAAATTAAGTAAAATAAAAAATAAATAATACATTTTTTTTTTTAAATGCCCCTGTCCCCAATAGCTCGCGCTCAGAAGAGAATGTACACGTAAGTTCCGTCCACATATGTAAACACCATTCAAACTACATATTTGAGGTATCGCTGCATGCGTTAGAGCGCATGCAACAATTCTATCACTAGACCTCCTCTGTAACTCTAACCTGGTAACCTGTAAAAATGTTCAAAGCGTCGCCCATGGAGATTTTTAACTACCGAAGTTTGGCACCATTCCATGAGTGTGCACAATTTTAAAGCGTGACATGTTAGGTATCTATTTACTCGGCGTAATATAATCTTTCATATTTTACCGAAAAATTGGGCTAACTTTACTGTTTTGTTATTTTTTAATTCATGAAACCATTTTTTTTTCCAAAAAAAAAGGCGTTTGAAAAAT
The DNA here is from genome assembly GCA_029206835.1 of Rana muscosa. Lineage (NCBI taxonomy): Eukaryota > Metazoa > Chordata > Amphibia > Anura > Ranidae > Rana > Rana muscosa. The sequence continues at coordinate 1,102,868,765 of CM055122.1, read as the reverse complement.
TATTGCGCAAATACCATGCAAGATAAAAAGTTGCAAAGACTGGCATTTTCTTCCCTAGGGTGTCTGCTAAAAAAGCATATATAATTTGTGGGGGTTCTGAGTAATTTTCTAGCAAAAGAATGATGATTTATACATGTAGGAGAGAAGTGCCAGAATAGGCCCGGTATGGAAGTGGTATAAAAAGCCCTGTATTGAAGTGGTTAAATTATTTTTTTTCCTTCAGAAATGACATTTTGTGCAGGGACAGTTCTAAGCATGGGAAACAAGCGCTGCTTTACATGCATACTATACAAATCCCCTAGGTACGAAATTTAAAGGAATATTTCACTTTTATTGTTTCACTTTAAGCATTATTAAAATCACTGCTCCCGAAAAAACTTCAGTTTTTAAGACTTTTTTTTTGCATTGATACATGTCCCCTGGGGCATGACCCGGGTCCCCAAACACTTTTTATGACAATAACTTGCATATAAGCCTTTAAAATTAGCACTTTAGATTTCTTCCACAGACTTTTCAGGGTGTTCCCCCAAATTGTTCGCTGTTCGGCGAACAGGCAATGTTCGAGTCGAACATGAGTTCGACTCGAACTCGAAGATCATCCCTAGTGACCAATTCACACCATAATGGAGCAAAGAGGTGCTTATAATAAAAATGCCAAATAAAATGAACAAAACACAGTTCTAATGAAATGATAGTGCCCACACCGCTATACAAAGTAAGGAGGATATGTGTCTGGTAAGTGATGTAGATATGTACAAACAAATAGTAAAAAAAAAAGTAAAAATATATATAAATAATGATTCAAAAAAATCGCATGATTCAAAAAAATCGCATCAAAAAAATCGCATCACACTAAGATGCATAGGTACATAGACATGCATAGTAAATAATAGTGGTAAACAGTCCAATCCTTAAAAATTACACACAAGTCCATATAAAAGTATTCTAAGGTGCTTCAGTGTGGATAAAAAATGAATGAAAAATTCCACAGTGCTTTAGTGCATGTAATCAGTAGCAGCAATCCAAGGGTGATGTAACATACAGTTCATACAGCAACACACGGCCCAGTGAGTGATCCGAAAGTCATGCCAAAGCGTAGACACACAGCTGCTCACCTATGGTAATGGACGCTCACCTTAGAGCGTGCGACCTTGTGACTAAGCTTGGTCTGTGCACGCTTATGAACCACACCTGGGTTCTAATGGATAATCCTGGGTTCCTGGTTCCTTGGCAGGCAGCTCCAGATCATAGAATATATAAGAAAAAAAAACCTGGATGGTGCAAGTAACGTTTTAACCACTTGACCACTGGGCACTTAAACCCCCTTAATAACCAGACCAATTTTCAGCTTTCGGTGCTCTCACATTTTGAATGACAATTACTCAGTCATACAACACTGTACCCATATGAATTTTTTGTCCTTTTTTTCACACAAATAGAGCTTTCTTTTGGTGGTATTTAATCACCGTTGGGTTTTTTATTTTTTGCGCTATAAGAGAAAAAAGTCTGAAAATTCTGTAAAAAAATGTTTTTTTTTTCGTTTCTGTTATAAAATTTAGCAAATTACTATTTTTTCTTCATAAATTTTGGCCAAAATTTATACTGCTACATATCTTTGGTAAAAATAAGTACAAATTGGTGTATATTATTTGGGAAAGTTATAGAGTCCACAAGCTATGGTGCCAATATCTGAAAATTGATCACACCTGAAGTACTGACGGCCTATCTCATTTCTTGAGACCCTAGCATGCCAGAAAAGTACAAATACCCCCCAAATGACCCCTTTTTGGAAAGAATACATTCCAAGGTATTTAGAAAGAGGCATTGTGAGTTTTTTGAAGTTGGCATTTTTTCCCACAATTCTTTACAAAATCAAGATTTTTTTTTTCTCTTTTTGTTTTTTCACAAAATTGTCATATTAGCAGGTTATTTCTCACACACAGCATATGCATACCACAAATTACACCCCAAAACACATTCTGCTATTACTACTGAGTATAACGATACCACATGTGTGAGACTTTTACACAGCGTGACCACATACAGAGGCCCAACATGCAGGGAGCACCACCAGGCGTTCTGGAGCACCCAGGCCAATTCTGACATCTCTCTCCTACATGTAAAAATCATCATTTGTTTGCTAGAAAATTACATAGAACCCCAAAACATTATATATGTTTTTTTAGAAAAGACCTTAGAGAATATAATGGTGGTCGTTGCAAGTTTTTATCTCGCACGATATTTGCGCAGCAATTTTTTAACGTGTTTTTTACGGAAAAAAAATGTTTTGTGCTTAAAAAAACAAAACAGTAAAGTTAGCCCAATGTTTTTGCATAATGTGAAAGATGAAGTTACGCCGAGTAAATAGATACCTAACATGTCACCCTTAAAAGTTGCACACGCTCGTGGAATGGCACCAAACTTCGCTACTTAAAAATCCCCATAGGCAACGCTTTTAATTTTTTTACTGGTTACATGTTTTGAGTTACAAAGGAGGTCTAGGGCCAAAATTATTGCTCTCGCTCTAACGCTCGCAGAGATACCTCACATGTGTGGTTTGAAAACCGTTTTCATATCTGGGTGGGACTTACGTATGCGTTCGCTTCTGTATGCGAGCTCACGGGGACAGGGGCGCTTTAAAAAACCATATATTTTTTTATTTTTCATTTTACTTTATTTACAAGGAACGTAAAAATCCCTTGTAATAGGAATATGGCATGACAGGTCCTCTTTACAGTGAGATATGGGGTCAATAAGACCCCACATCTCACCTCTAGGCTGGGAAGCCTGAAAAAAAAAACAATCCTGGCTTTGATCGTAGCGGTGAGTCGGTAGAAGCACCGGAGGGCGGCGGGGGGGGACATCCCCTCTCGCCTCCCGTAAGAATGATCAAGCGGCAGAACAGCCGCTATAATTGTTGTTATGGTGTAGGGAATCGCCGGCTGAAAAAGCTAATATCTGAATGATGCCTGTAGCTGCTCCCATCATTCAGATATCCCCCCACAAAGCCCAGGACGTCATATGACGGCCGGCGGGCGGGAAGGGGTTATTGCCGGGCATTGCGGAGTATTGCAGGGCATTGCGGAGTATTGCAGGGCATTGCGGAGTATGGCAGGGTATTGCAGAGTATGGCAGGGTATTGCACGGGGTATTGCACAGGGGGTATTGCGCAGGGTATTGCAGAGTATTGCGCAGGGTATTGCAGAGTATTGCGCAGGGTGTATGTATTGTGCAGGGTATTGCAGAGTATTGTGCAGGGTATTGCAGAGTATTGTGCAGGGTATTGCAGAGTATTTTGCAGAGTATTGCGCAGGGTATTGCAGAGTATTGCGCAGGGTATTGCAGAGTATTGCGCAGGGTATTGCAGAGTATTGTGCAGGGTATTGCAGAGTATTGCAGAGTATTGAGCAGGGTATTGCAGAGTATTGCGCAGGGTATTGCAGAGTATTGGCAGGGTATTGCAGAATATTGCGCAGGGTATTGCAGAGTATTTTGCAGAGTACTGCGCAGGGTATTGCAGAATATTGCGCAGGGTATTGCAGAATATTGTGCAGGGTATTGCAGAGTATTGTGCAGGGTATTGCAGAGTATTGCACAGGGTATTGCAGAGTATTGCGCAGGGTATTGCAGAGTATTGCACAGGGTATTGCAGAGTATTGTGCAGTGTATTGCAGAGTATTTTGCAGAGTATTGCGCAGGGTATTGCAGAGTATTTTGCAGAGTATTGCACAGGGTATTGCAGAGTATTGCGCAGGGTATTGCAGAGTATTGCTCATGGTATGGCAGAGTATTTTGCAGAGTATTGCGCAGGGTATTTTGCAGAGTATTGCGCAGGGTATTGCACAGGGATGGCTGAGCAGGGATAGATGGATGGCTGGATCTGTGACTGCAATTGTCACAGATCCAGCCCACAGCGCTGCTGCCATGATCCGCTCTCTCCCCCTCTCCTCTCACACTGTACCGATCGGTACAGAGAGGGGAGAGAGGAACCGGCGTCATCACATGAAGCTGGTCTGTTTACAAGTGATTGCTCCGTCATTTGACGGAGCGATCACGTGGTAAACGGCCGCTATCAGCGGCGATTTACCGCGATTCGTGATGCGCCGGGTCCTCTGGACCCGGCGGTCACGGAGATTCCCGTGCGCGCGCACCAGGGGGCGCGCGGGAGCGTGATTCTGGGAGGACGTTATATAACGTCCTCCCAGAGTTAAGCAACCACCTTGTCGACGTTATTTGTCGGCAGGTGGTTGTTAAGTGGTTAACAATATTTACTCACATATTGGAGGTGCGACAGTGCACCACTCTATAACAGGCTCGTAGCGAGATGTACAGATCGGGATATGGTAAACAGTCCTCACTGCCTCACACAGACTCTCCTGCCGTCCTGGCTCCCTCGTCACCTCCTGCCATGCTCACTTCAACATTTTTCCCCTAGCCAGTGGCGGCTGGTGCTCAAAATTTTTGGGGGGGCGCAAACAAACTGAAAAAAAAAACATCAATTGCCGCCACTGTGCCCATTAAACGCAGCCACTGTGCCCAAACGCCACCAGTTTGTCCTCTCAAATGCAGCCAGTTTGTGCCCAAATACAGCCAGTTTGTTTCCATATACAGCCAGTTTGTTTCCATATACAGCCAGTTTGTTTCCATATACAGCCAGTTTGTCCCACATATACAGCCAGTGTGTCCCCATATACAGCCAGTTTGTCCCATATGCAGCCAGTTTGTTCCCATATACAGCCAGTTTGTTCCCATATACAGCCAGTTTGTTCCCAAATACAGCCAGTTTGTCCCACATATACAGCCAGTGTGTCCCCATATACAGCCAGTTTGTCCCCAATATACAGCCAGTGTGTCCCCATATACAGCCAGGGTGTTCCCATATACAGCCAGTTTGTCCCCATATACAGCCAGTGTGTTCCCATATACAGCCAGTTTGTCCCCATATACAGCCAGTGTGTTCCCATATACAGCCAGTGTGTTCCCATATACAGCCAGTTTGTCCCCATATACAGCCAGTTTGTCCCCATAATACAGCCAGTTTGTTCCCATATACAGCCAGTTTGTCCCCAAATGCAGCCAGTGTGTCCCCCCCCCCCCAGCCCTACACTTACCTTCCTCGGGTCCGCGCCGTCCTCAATGTCTTCTCCCGCCCTCGATGTCGCTTCAGCCAATCAGGTTACCGGTAACCATATCCAGTGAACCTGATTGGCTGAAACCCCCATAGTCTTCTCCAAGGAACGCACCCCCGTGCGTACCTTGGAAGAGTTTTTGGAAGCCGATTACAGCGTGAGAGCTGTATTTGGAAAGCCTATCAGAGCCGCTGGCTCTGATAGACACTTCCAAGTCACACCCACCACTAGCCACCGCTCTAATTCATATGGCCGGTGCTCACCAGGAGGCCGGCCATCTGAATAGTGGGCAGCGCGGCAGCGGCGAAAATACACAGATTCATGCAATGCATGAATCTATGTATTGTCTTTCAGTTGCGGTGCAGGAGCGAGAGGGGGCGGCGCTCCGGCGCCCTCTATGGACGCACCGCCACTGCCCCTAGCCCTTCTATCCTTTGGAACCTCCTACCTCAATCTGTCCGACTATTTCCTACTCTGTTTGCTTTCAGACCATCCCTGAAAATCCTTCTCTTCTGAGAAGCCTTACCTGTCCCCATCTAACAACGGTACTTTTATTTTCTCCGTCAGCTCATCTCCCGCAGTTATTGCCTTTTGTATTACTTGACCCTCCCTCTTAGATTGGAAGCTCTAATGAGCAGGACCTTCTGATTGCTCCTGTATTGAATTGTATTGTAACTGCACTGTCTGCCCTTATGTTGTAAAGCACTGCACAAACTGTTGGAGCTATATAAATCCTGTATAATAATATTAATAACTATGCAAAAGACACTTCATTTTTTTAAACACACAGATCCCTCAAAGAGCCTGTTGTGTTTTGTTGGACCTTTGGAGGGGTCTGTGTGCTTTTTTTTCTTTTAAAGAAGCTTGCAATGAAATGGCATTTGGCATTAATTTAAAGTGTATAGCTTTTTTTTTTCTTTGCAAATGTCACTTGTTCTCTAGCACATCCTACAGCAAGTATGACAAAAAATTGTATATAGTCTATACCCTAAAATAAATACCAGACCCTTTGGGCCTGATTTACTAAAAGTGGAGAGTGCAAATTCTGGTGCAGCTGTGTATGGTAGTCAATCACCTTCTAACTTCAACTTGTTCAATTAAGCTTTAATAAAAAATAAATATAAACTGGAAGCTTCTATGCAGAGCTGCACCAGCTTGTGCAGTCTACAGATTTAGTAAATCAACCCCTTTGAGTCTGGTATGGATTTTAAGGGAGTACCTCATGTAAAAAAAATTAAAAAATTGTGAGATCCCCCAGGAAATCCAGATGAGAACAAGGGTCTCTTAACCACTTAACGACCGCCCACTGTAAATATACGTCAGCAGAATGGCACCGACAGGCAGAATCACGTATATGTACGTGATTGCCTTTGTATAGTTGGGGCGTCCGATCGGACCCCCCTTCTTTACAGTTACCGGTCGTTTTACCTTCGGGAGCGATCCGGCATGAGGGGACGGCCGTTCGATTCCGGCCACCCCCTCTTGATCGCTCCCGGCGAATGAGAGAGCTTCCCCTGCCTGCCAGGAAGGAGGAAGTGATGTCATCTCTCCTGGGGCGCTCACATATACCGAGCGCCGTACAGGAGAAGATGCAGGTTAGTACACAAAACAGCACACTGACACCAGGACACATAGGCACATAAATCGCCCCCCCAGGCCCCCCCAGACACCCCCAGATCACCCCCAGCCCCCCCCCAGCCCCCAGTCACAGTGTCACTGATTGCAGTGACCATTTATTTAGTGATCACTGCAATCAGTGACATTTGTGACTGTAAAAGTGTCACTACATTTAGTTTAAGGTCCAGTGTAGCCCCCTAACCCCCCCTAATAAAGGTTTAACCCCCTGATCACCCCCCAGATAACCCTTTCACCCCCTATCACCACTGTCACTAAGCAATCATTTTTCTGATCGATGTCTTAGCGTCGGTGATGCTGATCGGTAGCCAGTAATTTTTTTTAGGTTCGCCGCAGGTTTTTATAGCGTCGGGTACCCCCATATATTACCTAATGAAGGTTTAACCCCCTTGATCGCCCCCCAGGTAACCCTTTCACCCCCTATCACCACTGTCACTAAGTTATAATTTTTCTGATCGATGTCTTAGCGTCGGCGATGCTGATCGGTAGCCAGTAATTTTTTTTAGGTTCGCCGCAGGTTTTTATAGCGTCGGGTACCCCCATATATTACCTAATAAAGGTTTAACCCCCTTGATCGCCCCCCAGGTAACCCTTTCACCCCCTAGCACCGCCGTGGCTATGCGATCATTTTTCTGATCGATGTCTTAGCGTTGGTGATGCTGATCGGTAGCCAGTAATTTTTTTTAGGTTCGCCGCAGGTTTTTATAGCGTCGGGTACCCCCATATATTACCTAATAAAGGTTTAACCCCCTGATCGCCCCCCCCAGGTAACCCTTTCACCCCCTATCACCACTGTCACTAAGCGATAATTTTTCTGATCGATGTCTTAGCGTCGGCGATGCTGATCGGTAGCCAGTAATTTTTTTTAGGTTTGCCGCAGGTTTTTATAGCATCGGGTACCCCCATATATTACCTAATAAAGGTGTAACCCCCTTGATCACCCCCCAGGTAACCCTTTCACCCCCTAGCACCGCCGTCACTATGCGATCATTTTTCTGATCGATGTCTTAGCGTCGGTGATGCTGATCGGTAGCCAGTAATTTTTTTTAGGTTCGCCGCAGGTTTTTATAGCGTCAGGTACCCCCAAATATTATCTAATAAAGGTTTAACCCCCTGATCGCCCCCCAGGTAACCCTTTCACCCCCTATCACCACTGTCACTAAGCAATCGTTTTTATGATCGTTGTCTTAGTGTCAGTGATGCCGATAGGTAGCCAGTATTTTTTTTTTAGGTTCGCCGTCAGGTTTTTATATAGCGTCAGGTACCCCCATATATTACCTAATAAAGGTTTTAACCCCCTAATTGCCCCTAGTTAACCCTTTCACCAGTGATCATCATATAAGTGTTACGGGTGACGCTGGTTAGTTAGTTTGCTTTTTATAGTGTCAGGGCACCCGCCGTATATAACCCAATAAAGGTTTAACCCCCTGATCACCCGGCGGGTGATATCAGTTAGGTTTTAGCGTCAGAGAGGGTCTGTGTCACACCCCAGGCAGCATCAGGTTAGTGCCAGTAGCGCTAACACCCACACGTGAAGCATACACCCCCCTTAGTGGTATAGTATCTGATCAGCTCAATATCTGATCTGATCAGATCTATACTAGCGTCCCCAGCAGTTTAGGGTTCCCAAAAACGCAGTGTTAGCGGGATCAGCCCAGATACCTGCTGGCACCTGCGTTTTGCCCCTCCGTCCAGCCCAGGCCACCGAAGTGCAGTATCGATCGATCACTGTCACTTGCAAAACAAAAACACACATAACTGCAGCGTTCGCAGAGACAGGCCTGATCCCTGCAACTCCAGTGCTGTAGGAGGTAATTTCACCACCACAGTTAAAAAAAAAAAGCATATATGCCAAAGCATTGGGGCAGCAGGAGCGGAGGAGCGATTTTGCTCCTAATGCCGCGTATATACGGTCGAAATTCCGACGGAGGCTTGCCCGTGGAAAAGTCTGACCATGTGTACGCGGCATAACTTTTGCGAGAAGATGCCCCCATGCTTCGGCATATATAAATGGTGCATGTATGCCCATCATTAGAAGTGGGTGGATGAAGGGCGGTATTCTAATGGTGGGCATACCCACCGATCAATCTTTTTTTTTCGTTCAGCCAACAGGCTGCATGAAAAAAAAGATTACAATACATGTCCAACAAGGACCAGCAACGTACTGGTATGTTGCTGGACTTTGAATGTTTATACCAGAATGATGCCTGCGGGTTTAGGTATCATCTTGGTATCATTCTTTTCAGCCAGCGGCCGGCTTTCATGTAAAAGCAATCCTAGTGGCTAATTAGCCTCTGGACTGCTTTTACAAGCAGTGGGAGGGAATGTCCCCCCCGGATATAAAAAGCGCCATTGGGAAATTGGGAAAGCATTTTATCACACCGATCTTGGTGTGGTCAGATGCTTTGAGGGCAGAGGAAAGATCTAGGGTCCAATAGACCCCAGTTTTTTCAAAAAAGAGTACCTGTCATTACCTATTGCTATCATAGGGGATATTTACATTCCCTGAGATAACAATAAAAGTGATAAAAATAAATAAATATGGAAGCAACAGTTTAAAAATAAAATAAAAAAGCAAAATTAATAATAAAAAAAAAAAACACCCTTGTCCTGCCCTGCTCTTGCCCAATGGCGAACGCAAGCGTCGGTCTGGCGTCATATGTAAACAGCAATTGCACCATGCATGTGAGGTATCACCGCGAAGGTCAGATCGAGGGCAGTAATTTTAGCAGTAGACCTCCTCTGTAAATCTAACGGGGTAACCTGTAAATGCTTTTAAAGGCTTTTAAAAATGTATGTAGTTTGTCACCAATGCGCGTTTGTGCGAAATTTTAAAGCATGTCGTGTTTGGTATCTATGTACTCGGCCTAAGATCATCTTTTTTATTTCATCAAACATTTGGGCAATATAGTGTGTTTTAGTGCATTAAAATTAAAAAAAGTGTATTTTTTCCCAAAAAAATGCGTTTGAAAAATCGCTGCGCAAATACTGTGTAGAAAAAAAAATGCAACACCCACCATTTTATTCTGTAGGGCCTTTGCTTTAAAAATATATATAATGTTTGGGGGTTCAACATAATTTTCTTGTAAAAAAAAATATGTTTTCATGTAAACAAAAAGTGTCAAAAAGGGCTTTGTCTTCAAGTGGTTAGAAGAGTGGATGTAAGCTTCCTAATGTTGTGTATAAAATGCCAGAACAGTTCAAAACCCCCCCAAATGACCCCATTTTGGAAAGTAGACACCCCAAGCTATATACTGAGAGGCATGTCGAGTCCATGGAATATTTTATATGTTGACACAAGTTGCGGAAAAAATACAATTTTTTTTTTTTTTTGCACAAAGTTGTCACTAAATGATATATTGCTCAAACATGCCATGGGCATATGTGGAATTACACCCCAAAATACATTCTGTTGCTTCTCCTGAGTATGGGGATACCACATGTGTGAGACTTTTTGGGAGCCTAGCCGCGTACGGGACCCCAAAAACCAAGCACCGCCTTCAGGCTTTCTAAGGGTGTCAATTTTTGATTTCACTTCTCACTGCCTATCACAGTTTCGGAGGCCATGGAATGCCCAGATGGCACAAACCCCCCCCCAAATGACCCCATTTTGGAAAGTAGACACCCCAAGCTATTTGCTGAGAGGTATTGTGAGTATTTTGCAGATCTCGCTTTTTGTCACAAAGTTTTGAAAATTGAAAAAAAAAAAGAAAAAAAAAAATGTTCTTTCTTCATTTTCAAAAACAAATGAGAGCTGTAAAATACTCACCATGCCTCTCAGCAAACAGCTTGGGGTGTCTACTTTCCAAAATGGGGTCATTTGGGGGGGTTTTGTGCTATTTTGGCATTTTATGGCCTTCAAAACTGTGATAGGTAGTGAGGAGTGAAATCAAAAATTTGCGCCCTTAGAAATCCTGGAGGCGGTGCTTGGTTTCCGGGGTCCCGTACGTGGCTAGGCTCCTAAAAAGTCCCACACATGTGGTATCCCCGTACTCAGGAGAAGCAGCAGAATGTATTTTGGGGTGCAATTCCACATATAACCATGGCATGTGTGAGCAATATATCATTTAGTGACAACTTTTTGTATTTTTTTTTTTTTTGTCATTATTCAATCACTTGGGACAAAAAAAAAATATTCAATGGGCTCAACAGGCCTCTCAGCAATTTCCTTGGAGTGTCTACTTTCTAAAATGGGGTCATTTGGGGGGGTTTTGTGCTATTTTGGCATTTTATGGCCTTCAAAACTGTGATAGGTAGTGAGGAGTGAAATCAAAAATTTGCGCCTTTAGAAATCCTGAAGGCGGTGCTTGATTTCCGGGGTCCCGTACGTGGCTAGGCTCCTAAAAAGTCCCACACATGTGGTATCCCCGTACTCAGGAGAAGCAGCATAATGTATTTTGGGGTGCAATTCCACATATAACCATGGCATGTGTGAGCAATATATCATTTAGTGACAACTTTTTGTATTTTTTTTTTTTTGTCATTATTCAATCACTTGGGACAAAAAAAAATATTCAATGGGCTCAACATGCCTCTCAGCAATTTCCTTGGGGTGTCTACTTTCTAAAATGGGGTCATTTGGGGGGGGTTTTGTACTGCCCTGACATTTTAGCACCTCAAGAAATGAGATAGGCAGTCATAAATTAAAAGCTGTGTCAATTCCAGAAAATGTACCCTAGTTTGTAAACGCTATAACTTTTGCGCAAACCGATAAATATACGCTTATTGACATTTTTTTTACTAAAGACATGTGGCTGAATACATTTTGGCCTAAATGTATGACTAAAATTGAGTTTATTCGATTTTTCTTATAACAAAAAGTAGAAAATATCATTTTTTTTCAAAATTTTCGGTCTTTTTCCGTTTATATCGCAAAAAATAAAAATCGCAGAGGCAATCAAATACCATTAAAAGAAAGCTCTATTTGTGGGAAGAAAAGGACGCAAATTTCGTTTGGGTACAACATTGCATGTCCGCACAATTTACAGTTAAAGCAGCGCAGTGCAAAATTCTGAATTCACCTCTGGTCCTTTAGCTACCAAATGGTCCGGGGCTTAAGTGGTTAACCTCAACTCTGTCTGGTGGTTGTGAGGGTTATTGGATAGTGTACTTATTAAAATCTAGATTTCACCTTGAATAGTAAGGGGGCCACCACTTAAGGGGGCCCCCTACTCATTCACAAAAAATAACCTAGAAATAAAGACACCAAATGTTTATTTTCTTTAAAGTCCTTTATTTAAAAAATAAAACTTCCAAAAAGTCCCTAATTTTAAATAAATTGATGCTTGTCACTCTCTGAGCTGCCATCAGCTATATAATAGAAGGGGCAGGATAGTGATGACATCATTGCCCAAATATGGCCAGTGGCCATTTTTGAGCAGTGACATCACTGACTGTGCCCGCCCCTTTGCTTTTGTGGTCGAGAAATCCTGGCCATGTAAGGCAATGTTTTTTAACATCATTGGTTCTTGGAGACAGAGCAAGTGCAAGCTTCCTTAGGAACAAGTGACAGTGGGAAGCTACCATATATAGAAGCAGTAGAAATACAGCTTCTATATACTGTATGATGCTCGGCTTTCATTGAACAGGGATCGGACAAGCAAAAATAGGTTTGTACTGTACCGTTGGCTCATCCCTAATAGAAATTAAAGTAATACCATCCATGTTAAAAAAAAAACTGTGTCCTGCATCAAAAAATGCAGATTCATACTTTTCCAGTATTGGAAAAGTATTGTTAGTATCCTGGAACATTGCAATAACTTGATAGTTTTTCTGGAAAGCAAGATCAAGTTAATCTTTGCACATTTTTATTAAAAACAGCAATGTTCAATGTTAAATAATATTTAGGAATTGTTATTTGTCTTAAAGTTGCAAAAGATTGTTAGTCCTTCTGTCAAAAAAGATAATGCTGCTGTAATGCCCTGTACACGCGATCGGATTTCCAATGGAATAAAATCCGATGAAGCTGACTTCCATCAGTGTTGCATACACACTGTCAGACCAAATTCTGACCGTCCAAAACGCGGTGATGTAAAACACTACGACGAGCCGAGAAAAATGAAGTTCAATGCTTCTGAGCATGTGTCGACTTGATTCTGAACATGCGTGGATTTTTCTCCGATGGAATTCCACACAGACGATCGGAATTTCCCATCGGATTTTTTTCCATCGGAAAAATGTAAAACATGTTCTATTTTTTTACTCTGATGGAAAAAAGTCCGATACGGCCCACACACGATCGGAATTTCCAATGAAAAAAGTCCATCTGACTTTTTTCTTGGGAAAATCCAATCGTGTGTACAGGGCATAACGTTTTTCTCAAAAATCAATGACTTTAATTAGCTGCCTTTGATTTGCAATATATTATGCAATACATTATCACTTTCTTTGATAAGCAATATTCACATGGGAGTGTAGGCAAAACTAAATAAACTATCTAAGAATAAGAACTATATTTTTTGCTTGGAATAAAAAGGGCAGTGGTCCTTTATTCCTGGTTATAAAAGGCTTTCATATTAATATGATAATTAGTAATTTTATTAAGATACCCATAACCAATTAAACATAGACTGCTCACATCAACAAATTTTTTTTTTACAGCTTGATCTAGCAAATAGAATAAACTTAAAACTAAGTAACTGTACCAAACTCTAAAGCCCCATATACACAATCGGATTTTCCGACAGGAATTGTGTGATGGCAGGCTGCTGTTGGAAAATCAGACCGTTTGTATGCTCCATCGGACAATTGTTGTCGGATTTTCCGCCAACAAATGTTGGATAGCATGCTTTAAAATTTTCCGACAACAAATGTGTGTTGTCGGATTATCGGATTGTGTTTACATAAGTCTATCGTACAAAACTCCAAAATACAAACACACATGCCCAGAGGAAATTCTAACCATAACACAACATTAGCAGAAGTTGCCCAGAGGGTGGCGTTAAAGAGCTGAAAAACCACATAGTTTTGTGTTTGTTGGTCAACAACTGTGTGCCGTTTGTATGCAAGACAAATTCCTGGCCAATGCCCTTCGGACAAAAGTCCTACGCTTTGTCCGCGGAAAATCTGATTGTGTGTACCAGGCTTAAGGCTCATCAACAACAGGCCCAACACCCCACCAACACCATAGCCAATCCTATACTGAATTATAAATCAAGATTGAAAGTATCAAGAGTGGCATCTGATGAATGCACACCATCAGTTCTATAGAAACCAATATATAAATTAAGGGGGATCAGGGGGGAGACAAAATTGGCACCACATTCCTTAAAAATAAAGAGAGAAACAGAACAATTGGGTCTTGAGACATTACTGACAAAACAAAATATTGAACAATAAGTAAAAAAGCCAACTACCATTAAAAAAAGTGAAACATTGTCAGTGCAAATGATGCTGAGAAGTAGGAGTATATAGCCAAGCCAAAGGAAGCACCATTTCTGAAAAAAACTAAAATAGAAGTAGCAGTTGTTAAAATAATGTGGAACAAATCTAATTTAATTTGAGAAATATTATTCAATATTTTCGAGCCACATCATTACCATTGCTACAAAGATGGACAACAGTGGACTATTAGGTGGGTCAAACATTAAATAGCTTAACCAAATGCAGACGTAACACATTCCAAATTTGGAATCCAAATGCATGACCATCCATATTTGTCCGTGTTCTGTGCCAAAAACTGAAATTGAGTTAAAGTATCCTCTATCTCATTAAACCTACCTGGGAAGATAACTGACCTTTATCCAAATGTTAAACTCAAAGCATTTAAAACCAGTTGAGATTTTGATGGTCTGAGAGGATTTAGAGGATAGACAACTGATGTCATAAGCAACACCTTTATTTTTTGGTTGAAAGGAAATCCTGCAATTACATTGATGATCATCCTAAATTCAAAGGCCACTAGCACTGGAAATAGCTCCAGTAAAGCACGTTTTTATTCAATCTCCTATGATATTGGGGTTTTATGGCTATTTTAGTGACTTTTTATATCATTAATATATCAAGAATAATATTTTAAGACCATGTACTGTTTTTGGAAGCTGATATTACCCTATTCATATGCCAACTAACCTGTTGGACTGGTTCATGAAGTTCAGGACAGTAAATTATATGGGCAGGAAGTAGGGGGAGGGAAAAGGACTCAAGTAACTATGTGTTCAAAACAAAGTAACAGTACAGGTTGTTTGTGCTAAAAACAAAGAAAGAAGGAAGCAGTCTGGAGAGATCCTGGAATAAAAGGAAGAAGAGTCCATCACCAGGAAGAACTAAGTTAAGTACCAGTCCATGCAGAGTCAAAATTGTATGGCCTCTTTGTCCAGCGACCACTGTAGAACAAAATGTGGCCATTTCTCCCAGGGCACAATAGGTACTTCAACAACTTTAACCACTTAAACCCTGGACCATTTTGGCTGGTTAAAGACCAGGCCACTTTTTGTGATTCGGCACTGCGTCGCTTTAACTGACAATTGTTCGGTCGTGCGACGTCGCTACCAAACAAAATTGACGTCCTTTTTTTCCCACAAATAGAGCTTTCTTTTGGTGGTATTTGATCACCTCTGCAGTTTTTATTTTTTGCACTATAAACAAAAATAGAGCGACAATTTTGAAAAAAGTCAATATTTTTTACTTTTTGCTATAATAAATATCCCCAAAAAATATATTAAAATATTTTTTCCTCAGTTTAGGCCGATACATATTCTTCTACATATTTTTGGTAAAAAAAATTGCAATCGGCGTTTATTGACTGGTTTGTGCAAAAGTTATAGCGTTTAGAAAATAGGGGATAGTTTTATGGCATTTTTATAAAAAAATATATTTTACTAGTAATGGCGGCGATCAGCGATTTTTTTCGTGACTGCAACATTATGGCGGACACATCGGACACTTTTGACACATTTTTGGGACCATTGTCATTTTTACAGCGATCAGTGCTATAAAATGCACTGGTTACTGTAAAAATGGCACTGGCAGTGAAGGGGTTAACCACTAGGGGCGCTGAAGGGGTTAAGTGTGCCTAAGGGAGTGATTACTACTGTTAGGGGGCGTGGCTACGAGTGACACATCACTGATCTCCGCTCTGATTACACAGAGCGGAAATCAGTGACAGTGTCAGTAGGCTAGCGGGGAGATGTTGTGTTTACACTAACATCTCCCCGCTCCATCCCTCCGTGAGACGATCGCGGGGATACCCACGGCGATCGAGTCCGCGGGACCCGCGGTCCAACTCACGGGGATGGTGACAGGGTCGCGAGCGCGCCGCCGGTCCTTAAGTGGTTAAGATTGTACATGTAAATGCCACACATAGGTCCTGCACAACATTATTACACATCAAGTGTTTAGTAAATCCAAAGAGTATTGAAATATATAAAATATGAAGCTGGTAAGGAAGCTAAAGTTAGTTTTAAACAAGCAATAGCATCAAGCAAAAAGAGTAAGAGAACTTCTAGTTTTAAGATACTCATACACTTTCCAATCTCTTTTGTTCAGCCTGCAGGCTGAACAACAGAGAATTAATGATTTCCTTCATCAATGCTAAACTGAACTGCATGGATGGATTAATCTATACTGCCTGCTATTCAGTCAGATGCAGGACCTGTGGCTGCCTAAATATCTGAACAGGGACTGCGTCTGATTGAATGCAGTCACTGTTTGGCAATTTTAATCTGATGTGGTAGCACATTGCCAAGTACAATGAAACATTTTTTTCATACAAATTCTAAATATCTGGAGAGTAATCCATTTTCAGTTTTTTGGGTGGAGGCCACATTTGGTTGCAGCTTAATTTTTATGGAGGTGCACAGAAGTTCATTCTCAGATGAAGCACTGCATTATCAGGGATAATTGTACACAGATACACTTGGAAGCCAAGGGAGTAGAGTTTTTGAAGAGGAGCAGAGAAGGTAATAGTAAGAGTATAGAGCAGTGGCCATTGGTTTTAGTAGTTAAAGGTGTTTTAAAGGTTCGTGTTTTTTCACCTTAATGCATCCTATGCATTAAGATGAAAAAACACCTCGCTGTCATGGGCCCCCCAGCCCCCCGTTTTACTTACCTAAACCCGTTCACCTGCTGTGCACGTCCCCCAGCGTCCTTTTCTCCTCTGAGTCTGGCCGTTGATTGGATAGATTGATAGCAGCGCAGCCATTGTCTCCTGTCAATCACATCCAATGTCACGGCCTCCGGGCGGGCGGGACCGAGTCATACACTTGGCGTCTATGGATGCCAAGTGTATGACATGGGAGTGCGCCTGCAAGCTAATCCCCTCGGGAAAGAGCTTCCCCGAGGGGGTTAGCTTTAGCAGGGAGGAGCCGAGACAGCCTCCGTGGGACCCCAGAACAGCAGGATCGGGGCCACTCTGTGCAAAATGAACTGCACAGTGGAGGTAAGTATAACATGTTTGTTATTTTTTTTTTTTAAACGAACCTATACAACCCCTTTAATAAGTTGTTAGCAAGTTTTAGAAGTGCAGTTTCTGTGGAGTGTTGTGGGAAAAAGCCAGATTGTAAGAGATAGGGATGGTTGATATCAATGAGGTTGCTGCTCAGAGAGTTGTAGGCTAATGCCGCGTACACACGATCGGAATTTCCAACAACAAATGTTCGATGTGAGCTTTTGGTCAGATATTCCGACCGTGTGTAGTCTCCATTGGACATTTGCTGTCGGAATTTCCGACAACAAATGTTTGAGAACTGGTTCTCAATTTTTCCGACAACAAAAGTTCTTGTTGGAAATTCCAATCGTGTGTATCCAATTCCGACGCACAAAAATCCTACGCATGCTCGGAATCATTGAACTTCATTTTCTCGGCTCGTTGTAGTTAGGGATGAGCCAAACACCCCCCGGTTTGGTATGTAGCAGAACATGCGAACAGGCAAAAAATTAGTTCGAACACGCGAACACCGTTAAAGTCTATTGGACACGAACATGAAAAATCAAAAGTGCTAATTTTAGTCACATTAGTTTGAATGTAAAGTAGCGCATCTGTGTGATGTGTTTTACTGTGCCGCAGCAAAATTTAATTTCTAAAGCAAAAAATTTAATTCAAACTTGCTCGCAGCTATAATGTATTTCCGGGTCCCGGCAATATAGATAAAGATCAAGGAAAAAAATGGCGTGGGTACCCCCCAGTCCATACCAGGCCCTTTTTTAAAAAAAATACGTGAAGTCCCCCCCAAAATCCATACCACGCCCTTAGGGTCTAGTATGGATTTTAAGGGGAACTCCACGCCAAAATTTGTAAAAAAAATTGTCGTGGGGGTCCTACCAAAATCCATACTAGACCCTTATCCGAGCATGCAGCCTGGAGGACAGGATGGGGGGTGAGCAAGTGCCCCCCTCCTGAACCATGCCAGGCCACATGCCCTCAACATGGGGAGGGTGCTTTGGGGTCTACCCCAAAGCACCTTGTCCCGTGTTGATGGGGACAAGGGACTCATCCCCACAACCCTTGCACGGTGGTTATGGGGGTCTGCGGGTGGGGGGCTTATCGGAATCTGGAAGCCTCCTCTAAAAAGGAGGCCCCCAGATCCCTGCCCCCCATGTGAATGGGTATCGGGTACATTGTACCCCTACCCATCCACCAAAAAAAGTGTCAAAAAGTAAAAACCACAAGACAGTTTTTGACAATTCCTTTATTAAAAGAAAAAAAGTGTCCCCTAATGTCCATTCTTCTTCAATCAGGGTGCAGATGGACCCGATTTTTTTTTTTTTAAAAGCCAGCCTGGAAAGTTACAGCTATGCCTGGATCAAAGCAATAGCCTGGAGTATATATGCTGTGTCCCTTGTATGGATTTCTAGGCTTTATTTCCATTTTGGCTACAGTGAAAAACTTTTTTTTTTCTTGAAAAATCTTAAACTCTTGTTTGGTTCACTGTTCTGTAGCATCCTTTCATCAGTCACAATTTTATGCTGCTGAGCCCTTTTAAAAGCGAGTTCACTGCATAACAACTTCAGATTCCGCCAGCCTCCTTACTAGCCAGAGAAACCCTGTGGATTTGCTGAATGATGATTCACTCCATCATAGAGCGCAGTGACATTCATCAGCCACATGCATTGATTATTTTTCTTTCAGATTGTTCAACAAGTTAATAAAAATTATAATTTGAACCAGCAAATCTAGACATATGCTCTCGCCATCTCACATAATATAGATCTAGCTGGTACAGATCTTAAAGTGACTTCTCATTTTACATTTTCTTGTTTCTAATTAAACAAATCTTAACCCTGTTTTAATGGCTTCAATTATGATACTTCATTATGTTAAATGTTAGTTGCAACACAAGAATAATTGTACAAACAGTTTAGCTTCAATTGCATGGCGTCTAACTGTACATTACTCATTAACAAGATGTGGGTAGCAACAATTATAACGTTTCCTCCTAATGTCTCATTTATTGAGTCTCAGCAGCAAGCCCTTTTTTTCACAACACACACTGACTAAGCATAGCAGCTTTTGTACTTATTTATAACAGGCAACAGAACATGCTGAGCGTTCCAACTTAGATCGATGAAACTACATATTAGCACCTAACCTTACAGACCTGAGATTCGAAGGTCAAAATAGCCATCAGCATCACTACAGGGCACTGAAATAATTTCACAAACTGTGAACAAAAACAACACAACTGGTTTTGCAGTTTGATTATTGTTTATAGATACAGCAAGCCAAGAATTAAAGTGTAGCCTTGAGGCAACATAATTATTTACAGCTGAAGACTCATATCATTATCAGCATGCTCCTAATTGCTTGAAGTTATATCAATGTTAGTTGATTTAACACATTTTTGATATTGTGCATGGCGATTGTCTTCTGTGCGTAAGTGTTAGTTTAACTGTTTATTCTGGTTCTAGTTATTTCCATTAGTGATTTTGAAATTGAAGTCTTATATTGTTTCATTTATTAATACAAACATTATATATGTGTTCATATTGATTTTTTTTTTATTTACATAATATTGTATTAATTTCAAACATCATAAAAATAATACTGTTCATTAGTGAAGTAAGTAGAGAGGATATGTAAGAAAGGATCAATCATTATTCCCAGTGCTAAGGGAAATAATTTTGCCATATTACTTAATGTTTCAGACAGTGTTAGATGTATATTATTATTATTTTTCTAGGGAAAATAAACATTTGAGCTCAAGTTGCAGTTGGTTGACATCTATCGGTACCCCCACCATGAACTGACACTGAGTCAGCAGTTAAGAAATGAGCAGAAAATGCAGCTTGTTGTATTTGTCATCTGTTATCTAATCAACTGTCAAGCTGCTTGAATCAAAGGCAAGTAATGCCTCTCCAAACTTCCATCTCTCCTCCGGCCATGGGTGAATTGGGTGCCCGCACCATGCATTGTGTTATCAAACAACATAAGGGTAGCAAACCAATTACATTACCAGGCTAAATATAACTTTATTCAGGATGGAGATACACCCTGCTGAGGTCTGCTTCTAAATTCGCCCTGACAAATTTCACCCTGACAGGCTAAAAAGTGATTCTAAAGGTTGACATTTTTTTTAAAATAACAAACATGTTATGCTTACCTGCTCTGTGCAATGGTTTTGCACAGAGCAGCCCTGATCTACTTCTTTTTGGGTCCCCTAACGGCATTCTTGCCCCCCCCCTGCTGAGTGCCCTCAATAGAAAGCCTTTTGCTTTGGGGATACTCAAGCAGGCTCGCTCCCAGGCCCCGCTCCTGTGAATGGACATTGTCTGTTTACACATGGAGCACTGCCCAGCCTTGTACCCCACTGTCTCCTCATTGGCTTACTGGCTGTGATTGACAGCAGAAAAAGCTAATGGCTTCTGCTGCTGTGTGAGCCAGTGAGGAGAGAGAAACCCAGATTAGCTGCTGCTCTCATGCACATTACCGGATCAAGATGGGGCTCAGGTAAGTATAAGGGCTGGGGGCTGCACCCAGAAGGTTTTTTTACCATAATGCATATACATTACGGTAAAAAACCTTCTGCCTTTAGAACCACTTTAAAGGGGAGTTCCAGCCTTTTTTTATGTTTATTAAAAGTCAGCAGCTATAAAAAGTGTAACTGCTGGCTTTTAATAAACATACACTTACCTGTTCCACTGTCCAGCGACGCGCCGCCCAGAGCTCCGCTTGTCTCCCCCCTTCTCCGCTGGCGTCTCCATTCATTGTGTGGGCACCCGGCCGTGACAGCTTTTGGCTTCACGGCCGGGCACTCACTGCGCATGTGCGAATGGCGCAGCGCTCTCTGAGTGGACAGGCAATCGCCTGGGACCTGTCACGTCCCAGGTGATCGCCTACAGGGAGGGGCCGCCACAAGGCGATATGACGTATCGCCTAGGCAACCCCAAGGCGGAAGGAGGAAGTGGGACAGGAAGTCCCACTCCTACTGAAGCACCCACTCCCCCCCAAAAAAAAAATACATGTAAGGGGGTGAGGAGTGGATAAAGCGGAAGTTCCAAATTTGGGTGGAACTCTGCTTTAATTGTGGCCTGGTGACATCATTAGTGTGTAGCCCTTCTGTTTCTTGTTATGCCACTTATTTAATTAAATACAATTATTGAAGTTATTTAATAACAACATGATAAAATTAATGAAGTGCATTTAACAATATCAGCAATCATAAATGTGAAGACATTAAAGCGGATTTCCACCCAAAAATGGAACTTCCGCTTTTCGGAACCCTCCCCCCCTCCGGTGTCACATTTGGTACCTTTCAGGGGGAGGGAGGTGCAGATACCTGTCTAAGACAGGTATTTGTACCACTGCCGGGTATTGACTCCCACGGGAGTCACGCCCCTTCGCGTCACCCCCCGCTGTCTTCTGGGAAACACACTGTTCCCAGGAGAGAGCGGGGACCAGTGACGGCACGCCGCGCTACTGGCGCATGCGCTGTAGGGAAGGGGCAGTAAAGCCGCAAGGCTTCACTTCCTGATTCCCTCACCGAGAATGGCGGCGGCAGCATCCGAGGACCGAGCAACTGCTCGACCTTGTCTGCTGACATCGTGGGCACGCTGGACAGGTAAGTGTCCATTTTTTAAAAGTCAGCAGCTGCAGTAATTGTAGCTGCTGGCTTTTTAAAAAAAAAAATTGGCGGAACCTCCACTTTAATACAAAGCAAGGATAGCTTAGAAAATCTGATTATTGGAATGTATAGTCAAAACAATCAGAAATCTAAAAAACTATTATCAAAAAGATAGAAAGTAGTGTATTGATGTGTCCATATTAAGAATAAGAGTTACGGTAGTTTGCCATAAAAACAAAAACAAAAAAAACAATAGGAATTGGGTTTTAGATTTAAATCTGACTTGCAAATGTGAAGAAGAAACATCAGATTTTAGTACTGACACTTGTGATACATCAGGCTTGATCTGAAATTCATTCACCCAAATCTTTCTCTTTTCATTGAAAAAGTATGGCTTCCCACCTGAATCATTCAATGTGGCAGGGGTCTCCCACAGACATTCCTGCTCGTATGGCCCAGAGCATTCTGCCTTGTCACTTTCCTTTAGCAGTGAAGGACACCGAGTAATGTTTGTACACACCACTTGTAAATGAAAGCCATTACAGTCATTATTACATGTGCATAAGAAAAACTATTGTCTACTAATCCAAGTGTTTCATCAATTTCACTTTAGATTCTTAGTACTTCAGTGACAATAAGTATGCAAATACAAGGTAACCTGATTAAATAGAGCTATAGACTGTAAAAAATGTGTTGTAGCCCTGAACCCCATAAGTCTTATTTCTGGACCTTGCTTGCTTGCTAGATAACGCACAAATTACTTTTACTAAAGGCCATATTTTTATGAAATTACATACAATCAACGGATATCTAACTAAATGCCATTTTTGCATGGCAGACTTTAGAGTGAGTGTTTCATTCCCTGTATTTTGAAAGCATTGCACAGTCTTTGGTAAATCAGAAATCTGCTCCTTGGATAGTTCTGATCTGGTCTAGTGAGCCCTTATAGCCATAGATACCAACATTTCTTCAAAATCCCAGGACTGCTGTTATTTGGGAGAAAACATGGTGATGTGCTTTGTAGTTACTGGGTATAGCCTTAAAGTGGTTCTAAAGCCTCAAGGTGTTCTACTTTAATGCATTCTATGCATTACGGAAAAAAGCAGGAAAGTATAGATATGTTTGTTATTTTAAAATAAATTGCCTTTACAACCAACCACTTTAAAGGTCATTTATAATTTCTAGATACCTTTCTATCTATATATTCCATAAAAAATTCCATGTTTGATTAAAACCATTGAATATATTGTTCAAAATTTTGTATACAAAGTGTTTTATGCTGAAATTAGCCCCAATTAAAACACTATTATGGAAATAGTATATATATAGCACAAAAATAATAAAATAAAATAAAATATAAACCATGAATATGCTCATCAACAAACCATCAATGAATCAATCTCATTAATAAAGCAATGTATACTGTATAATATGTATTAAAGTGCTACAGAACAATAATGTTCATTTGTTTCATGTGCAATACAAGAAATGTTCATTTTCGTAAAGTGCAGAATTCTAAATAATCATCCAATTTCCAAATGCCAGCTGTGCCACAAGAGCATCCAAAAAATATATAGGGCTTGATTTACTAAAATGGGAGAGTGCAAAATCTGGTGCAGCTGTGCATGGTAGCCAATACGTTTCTAACTTCAGCTTGTTCAATTAAGTTTTGACAAAAAAAAAAAAAAATGGAAGCCAGATTTTTGTTTTCTTTGCAGAGCTGCACCAGATTGGCACTCTCCAGTTTTAGTAAATCAACCCCATGATGTTCAAAATGTTGCACAAAAATGTATAATCCACAATTCAAAATGTAATTTGGCCTTCACCCTCTCCACAGTGGCAAAAAGGTGTTCAAAACACTTCCCAAACATACGGTGTATCCTTTAAAGCAGAACTCCAGGTAAAACATTTTTTTCCATGTTCTTGTTGCTGATATCCTTACTTCACCAACTATGTCAGCCACGTCCTTCTGAGCTCTGTAGTTCCTCTGCAATAGCCTGCTGAACTTGCCAAAAAAATGTCATTGCCTGGTGATTTCCTGTTTATAAGACCTCTGGCTGCTATCCCTCCAGTAACCTCAGCCAGCAGTCTGACACGCCCTCTTGTAGTCCTCTGAAAGCGAGCAGGGACTTGTACTTCTGCCTGGCTCGCTGTAGTGGGCGGAGGGGGTCTCATAGACCCTGGTCTGTGCCACCCATAGAGGTGGTGTCTTCCTCCTCCTCTCTGCTAGCACCGTCCCCGTTTTCCCCCTCGTCGCCACTGCCCGCTTGGGATGAGATTTGAGTTCAGGCTGATGAAGAGTTTAACATGAACATTGCATGTCTACTATTCTGGAAAACAGCTAAATATTGAGTTAATCATGAACTCATAGTATGGACAGTAATGAAAGTTTGTAAAAGTTAAATTTCCCTCCTTATAAAGGCCAGATCTCCCAATAACCTTGTGTCCATGTGTGTTGGAGTTGGATGGGATAGGGACAGCAGAGCAATTTCAAGGAGAGATAGCTTTGAGATTATTTTTATAGGGCATTTTCATTTTTCTTTTGGTGTCAGCAGCATGAATTTGTTGCTGACACAAGCAAAGCTTTCCTTCCCCACTACTGCAGTCCAGCTTACTGCAAAAAATCACCACATTGTGAAGTACACCAAAGCTCCACAGCCTCCCCCTATTTGCATAGCTGCTTATAAAATTAGGCAATATTCTGTTTTCATCATGCCTGGGAGGCCTAAAGTGAATGAAAGAAGAATGGGGTAGGTAGATTCTGCAGCCTCAAGCCAAATTGGTGCGTGGACCCTTTGACAGGCACATCACATTTGCCTTTCCTTTCTGGTGGGGAAATGGATAACCAAGCTTTCAGCATCACCCTTCCTCTCCTAGGTGCAGAGTATTGCACCTGCACTCTCCTTCCTCCTCTTCTACAGTTACTCTCACCAAAGCCTCAAAAACTGGCATGGAGGAGTCAGATTAAATATTTGAGCACACCATCATTAACTTGCTACAGGAGAATGTGCAGGAACTCATTTTATCACATGTTGAGGAAGAGAGTGACAAGAGCATAGAGGGAGGGGACAACAGGGAGTTTACTTTTTTGTGTAGAGATGTGTTTGTGTAGCTGTGTAGCCTTAGATATTTTTAATTGTCACAGCTGATATATATATATATATATATATATATATATATATATATATATATATATGTATACACTGTGTATATCTATCTATCTATATCTATCTATCTATCTATCTATCTATCTATCTATCTATCTATCTATCTATCTATATATATATATATATATATATATATATATATATATATATATGTAGCGGGTGGTTATATTTAGGGGAGGCATCTGAGTGGTATCAGGCTCAGGTGCAGCAATTGTTAGGATTCCTGGACCAATTTATGCCAGTGGAGGATATCAATGGTGTCCAGTTCCCTGGGGCCTATAGGTGGCGCTGTTGCCATAGGCTGGAGTTGAACAACCTTCGGAGGGCTTTGCCCTTTGTGTCCTCTCGCGGCAGTAGTACAGCGGGCGGGGAACCTGATGTGCATGCTGGGAGAGGGTATAACGGGGGCAGACATCTTTCGCACGAGGTCCGCGCCCAGGCACCTTCAGCCTGAGTGCATGTGCGTGTGGTCTCCGGGTGCCCTAGGCCCGGGGACGGAGTTGCGGTTCCACCCCAGACACCTTTAGTCTGGGGTGAGGTACTCTCTGGAGGCCTGGGGCCCAGTACCTTCGATGGGGTCCCACAAGGGATCGAGGGCTCCTAGGGTGTCCTCCGGTTTGGACACCCGAATCTGGGACAAAGAGGCCAGGGAGGTGACCCTTTCGAAGATCCAGTGCAGCATTTGCTGGTGACGGCGGGGCCTCTGGTAACTGTCCGGATGGATGTCCTCTCTCTGACTGGGGCCAGTTCTCAAAGAAGGTAGTCCACGTTCTCATGGTCTGTGGCAGGGACCCATCGTGAATCAGGTCGGTGGCAGAGACCCAACAATCAGGTCTGTGGCAGAGGCCTTATTCATCTGGTCTGTGGCAGAGACCCCCTCACGGTCGGTGGCAGCGACTGTGCGTCAAGCCTGTTCGCGCATAACGGAACAGGAGAGAAACCAAGTTCAAGTTTGTGCCTGGACCTCCTTCCCACTGTGTTCTGTTCTATGTCTAACCAATCGCTCTTAACGGACTATTTCTTGCTCTGAAGAATAAATAAGTGTTGGACTTTCAGTGGTGTGGAACTTGACTTTCTGGGAGTTAAAGGGTCATTCTCAAGGGAAGTTTTGGCTCTGGACAGGGACACAGGCCCGAAGGAAAAAAAGGTTAAAGCTCACACCTCTGCACACAAGAGGATACGAGCTGGAGGTACGCCACACTCTCCTCCCTGGTCCCCTAGACGAGAGCCATTGACAGAGAAGAGGGAGGCAGAGGTGAGGTCGCTACACATATATATATATATATATATATATATACTGTTTTCATTGTCCGGGGTCAGGCTCGGAGACCAGTAGCTATAGCAGCTGAAAAGCTCCTACTGATCAGCAGGATAAATACACAAGCAGATCACCCTGGCAGATAATGCAGGCTCACCTGAGGTGCGGAATCTAAGAAGTTATATGTATTTACTAAAGCTCCTGATGGTGGAGATGGGTTTAATTGTACAGGTGTGCACACCATTATTATCAAGGGCATAGCAGCAGTCCAGGGCCCCACCCTTCCCATTTACCCTAAAGTGTGCAAAAAATAAAAACAGGAGACAAGTTTTTGACAAATCCTTTATTAAAAATAAAAAAATAGCGTCCCTCGATGTAAAACCATTGTCAATCACGCCGCACCACCCCCCCAAAAGAAAAAAAAAAAAAGTAAACGCTCCGCCTTCTGGGACGGGCACCCAGCAAATGCCTCCTCTTATATAGGTAACGTCAATGGCCCAGCATGCACCAGTCCGTGGCGCTATGGGGGACGAGGCCACCGCACTTACCTATATATTACTGTCAAAGCACAGAGGAGGCATTTGGCGGGCAGCCATCCTAGAAGGCAGAGCGTTTATTTTATTTTTTGTCAGGTCGGCAGTGCGGCGAGTGACGTGATTGATGATGGATTTACATCTAGAGTCACTATTTTTTTTTTACTTAATAAAGGATTTCTCAAAAACTTGTCTCTTGTTTTTATTTTTTTGTACACTTTTTTGGCAAATGGGTAGGGGTACTATGTACCCGATACTCATTCAAATAGGGGGGGCCAGGATCCATATGTATAGTTGTGATATGGATAACCGCAACTCTATCACACAGAGTCTTCTTGAAAATTCCAGAAGTGCTACACCTGTGTTTTAAATTTCAAAGTCTTGGCCTTAAACCATGCCCTTTAAATTGTTCAAAGACATTGTTGAATAATTGTTCATGCATGGACTTGCTATGAATGCTAAAAAGCAGTATGACATATTATTTACACACATAAACTATAGCAAATAAAAGTAATGCTAACGTTCTTCAACACATAAACATGATTTGTAGGCATTTTCATTTTTATATTCCACAGATAAAGGTTTTATTACAGTTGGAAATTTAGTGGAGAATAGCTAAATACACAAGTGAACCATGTATTTTTGTATTATTTTACCTCGGAATACATTTGGGCACCCACCATCTCTGCCCAGAATATATCTTTGTAACATCGAATACACATAAAAGCCAATAGATTGTATTACAAAAGTAGAAAAATTATTTATGTCAATGCATAAAAGCACATAGGCCATACAGTGATACATGCATGATAGATGTTATGGGAATATTTCTGATTGTGACTCTAAACACAAGTTAATACTGCAATTGCAGGAACAGATTCACAGGACGCAATCACTGTGTTTAAAATGTCCCATCATGACAAAACGTATTATTACATGTTATTTTATACATACATAAAAAAAGGGGAGGTGTGAGATGTTATTAAAAACTAACAAATAGTAATATGTTATTAAAAGCTAGCGAATAGAACAATTGCAAAAGTAAAAGTAAAACTTTGAGCGGGGGGGGGGGGTGAGGTAGAGACAGAGAGAGCTTCTAGCAGAAGTTGTATCTGTGTATTAAGTGACGGTTACAGAACGCTTTTCAACAGTGTGAACAAAACAAAATGGAGTCTCATGTGCTTAAATGAACAATACAATGAAAGCCCATGTAATGTCCCTCCTTTTGTTTACTTGACACCATTCTCCTCCACGTTACATTCCGCCAATTGCTGGTAACTCCTGCTACATTGGCGCAGAGAGACGGCTTCCCCAACCTCAATCCACAATCCTTTATTGAACCTTACTTGACTTGACCGTATATGTTAAGCACAGCATATGTCATCATAGAAGAACTGTATTCTCCCTAAGCATTTCATGGAATATATCCACTTCCCCGGGAGAGTACAGATGAAGTTTTATATATATATATATATATATATATATATATATATATATATATATATACATTAAAACCTTGAATTGCGAGCACAATTTGTTCCGGAAGCATGCTTGTAGGCTAAAGCACTTGTATATCAAACCAAATTTTCCCATAAGAAATAATGGAAACTCAAATGATTCGTTCCACAACCATTTATTCAGAGGTCTTTCAGTTTATAGTCCATATAAAAAGATTATAGCAATGTGATAAGTTGTGTAACAATAAAATGTCCATCCGCAAATGGAATGCAAAATCCAGCAGGAGCTACAGAGTATAAAAGAGAAGAGAGGGGCCTCTAAGTGTAGCAATATGGTTACATTTAATTAAGGTACTACATTTAGCAACTCACATGGTTGATTATTAAAAGAGGCACATCTAAGTATGCAGGCATCCTGGGTAAAGCGATCCACATAGACCGTCCTCCTCACTGCCGGCTCTCACTGCTATCAGTCTGCAATCATGACCGGGAAAACTACCCTCCAGTAGAGCGATCTGAAAGCGAGGCTTGAACCGTTCATGGAAGGGACGACATCAATGGCGGTGAGGAGAATGGTCTATGTGGACAGCTTTACCTGGACGCCTGCATACTTAGATGTGCCTGTTTTTGTTTTTTTTTCATAATATTTTTTTTTTTTATATTATTTAACACATAATTATTGACATACATAACATCATACATAGATGTGCCTGTTTTAATCATCAACCATGTGAGTTTCTAAATGTTGTTCCCTCATTAAATGTAAACATACTGCTACACTTAGAGGCGCCTCTCCTCTATTTTATACTCAGTTGTTACATGACGCTACTCTTATATCAAGACATTGCTTGTATATCAAGTCAAAATTTATTTACAAATTTTGCTTGTCTTGCAAAACGCTCTCAATCCAAGTTACTCTCAAACCAAGGTATATATATATATATATATATATATATATATATATATATATATCATGCATATACGAAGAAAGGCATATGGTTAAAAGAAGAGCTTCATTAATATGGCAATACAGCATTGCATATCAAAGAACAAATACACATTGTGGTGGAGCTGATTAGGATGCAAGGCAATATGGCCATCTATACTGCCCAGTCAGATGTAAAATCTGGGGGATGTCAGTGGGATTTCTTTTTTGGATGGTCAGTGGGCATCATTCCTTATGATTGATGTGGATCGGCATCACTGAATGGAATGATTGACAATAGATTTATATGTTGGCCATTTTTTTATACCCCTTATTCAGGGAGCAGTATCTGGAGGTCCCCTTCCAGGTTCCAATAACTCTCCCTGCCAAAGACCCCACAACCATTAGACCAAGGTTGTGAGGAAGATACCTTGTCCTCAGCAATACAGGGTTCTCTAAGATAAGGGTCTGCTGTAGATGAAGGGAATACTTACAAACACAAATAAGTAGCTGATGTCAGTTTTGCTGTAGTAGGTTGCATACATTGTACAGAT
Organism: Rana muscosa; assembly: GCA_029206835.1. NCBI lineage: Eukaryota > Metazoa > Chordata > Amphibia > Anura > Ranidae > Rana > Rana muscosa. Next base: position 1,102,839,108 of record CM055122.1, on the reverse strand, counting down.
ATGCCACTTCACAGGCAAGTTAAGGACATCCCTTAGCCATGTTACTTAAATACATTTTGCAGCCCTTTAAATATCATTAAAATTGCTGCCCCATTTTCTTTTTGTTTGATACTGGGTCGGTCGAATTATTCATACCAGAAGTAGCAGATTAAAGTTTATTTTTCAACAGGTTGTTTTCCCCTTTCTACCCATATACCTGTCTAAGCTTTTTCTTTTCCCTAATCTTTCTTTCCCTTCGTTCTTATCCTTCCATGGAGATTCTCCCTTATTCCCCTATAATCCTGTTTCCTTCTTGATTTCTTTTAAGCATTAATAGAATTTTCTTTCTGTTTGAACCCTGGGATGCACCCGAAGGGCCGTCACTGGGCCTGACCTCGAGTAACACATTTAGTTTCTGCCCCTGTGACTGATCCTCTTATGCTCTTTTCCTCTCGATATTATATGTTGCAATGTAATTTTTATGTTATATGAGTGGGTTGCATCCCGATAAGATATGTGCTTTTTTTTTCTGTCTATACCCAATAAAAAAAACGTTTGTATTAAAAAAAATTGCTGCCCCACATCAAATTAAAAATGTTTACATTTTTTCTTTGCCACATGCCCCCTGGGGTAGTGCGCTGCCCCCATGCCATTTGTTTGACAATCCCTTGCCTATTAGCCAGGGAAATTATGATTATAATATTTTAATATTTGGCTCCCATTGACTTCCATGAGGTCCTGATTTGGTATCCAAACTTTAGCAATGTTCGCCGAAACTGACTCGAAGTGAAATCAGGTTCCTTCGGCTCAGCCCTAGCCCTCAGCAAGAATATTTATAGCGTTTTGTGCACGAAATTATTTTCTGTGTCTCCTAGTTTACAGCCTACTCCACTGATCCGGCAATTGATGATATCTGTGGCTATTGTCTTTCTAAGAAAGTGTACTCTAAATGTGATGTCCTACTTAAAACCTGTAAAACTTGGGTTGTCCCTGTTAAACTGTGGCCTATTATAAAGGAATACATATTGTGTACGGAGTCAATGCAATATTTTTCTGACATCTATGGTGAATATATACACTCTAATGTTATTGTTGTTTTTTTATATATATATTAAAAATTGCCTGGTGTTTTTCCTGTTCAAAATGAGGCCAACTGAGCCCTTTGGCTGTTGTGTTACATGTCCCATGAGACATTTCAAAACTGATAGTTACAAGCATGACTCCCAGATGCAGAGGCATGATGGGACTTGTAGTTCCACAACAGCTGGGTGACCACCCCTGATTTTTGGAGTCTGTACAACATTCTCTCCTTTTTTGTGGTTATTTTGCATGAAAAGCTGTATATCAGGCGTCCTTTTTAAAATGCAGTAGTCTGTGCAATATTTCTTCCTTTTTTTTCTGTGATAATATACAGTACATCCAAATGTGTATTTTGGGATGAAAAGCTGTCTGATGTTTATCCTTTTCAAGATGCAGTCTATTCTAATTGCTCCATTGCTGATTGAGGAGTCTGTACAATATTTATACCTGCTGTCTCTGAAACAATACACTCTAGTTTTATTTCATGATAAAAACCTGTTCAGTCTTTGCCTCAAAAATTGCAGTCCATTAAAAAAGTGTGCATGGAGTCTGTATGATAGTTCTGGCTTGTGTTTAAAAATAATACAAAATTCTATTTTCTATTAAAATCTACCTAGGCCCTCCCTCTTGAATTGCAACCTAGTAAAATTGATTACATAATGTGCAGCCATTCTGTACAATATTTCTGTCTCTGAAATAACACACTCAAATTTTTTATTTCACGATAAAACCTTCCTTATCTCTTGCTCTTTAATTGTGGCTTAGTAAACCTGTCAACATAATGCATTGCAAGTTTGTACAATATTTCTGGTTGTGCCTTATATAATAATACACTCTAATTTTTATCTCATGATAAAAACTACCTTGTCTCATCATCTTATATTCCTGTATAATAAAGCTATTTACAGTCTCCAGCCACTGTACTATATCTGTTTATTGTCACTGAAATATGGTACTTTTATTTTTATTTTACCATAAGAACTGGCGTATCTCTAGAACATGGGTGCTCAACCTGTGGCCCTCCAGCTGTTGCAGAACCACAAGTCCCATCATGCCTCAGCCTTTGGTAGTCATGCTTGTAACTGTCAGCCTTGTAATGCATCATGGGACTTGCATTTATGCAACAGCTGGAGGGCCACAGGTTGAGCATGCCTGCTCTAGAACATGGGCTGTGGTTAACAAATATTTTTGTGACATTTATTTAACTTCTAATGCGGCGTACACATGATCGTTTTTCATGCCGTTAAAAATGGCATTTTAAAAAATGGCCATTAAAAATGATCGTGTGTATGCTCCAGAGCATTTTTAACGATGTGAAAAACGGCCATAAAAAATTTCGAACATGCTCTCTTTTTTCACGTCGTTTTTCATGTCGTTTTTTATAAGACAATATAATATACTTCAGTACTGCAAAAAAAAAGATCATAAGCTACATTTTGAAACTGTTTTGCCACTGTTTGGCAATTGGTTCGAAGTTAAGGGCTGTAGCTTCCTCGATTATTTAGCTCTCCTGTAGCTGCCATTTTCATCACTGAATGCGGCCTATTACTCCAGGATAAAAAGTCAGGTGTCACAACCAAACCATCTAAAAAAGTATTTTTTTTTCAAGTTGAAGTGAATCAGATTGTGAGCAGTATATATATATATAGAATAAGGGAACAATCAGCGCAAACAACCTCTAATATAACCTAAAAATGCCAGCTGAACACAAAAGGTAATCACAAGCCCAAAGATAATCTGTAAAATAAATGGTATGTGCAGCGCAATAGCTAAGATAAAACAAAATAAAATGTGACAGTCCAATCAAATAAAACAGATATTCAAATGTCCCATTGGATAATGATAAGACAAATTCCTCATAGAAGAGAGTGAGAAGAAATCTCTGCCGACTGGGATGACGATACAATCCTCCCCCACACATGCAATGTGCTTACCAGAATTGGTGGACCTCTCAATTAAGAGAAGGTCATGCAAGCATGTATCCACCCTGGGATAATGGGATGTGGCTGCTGCAGATGAATCCTTCCAATGTCAGGAGTGAGGAAAAGCCGGATACTATCTCCAATGAGCAAACAAACTTCCACTGTAGGATGCTGAATGGATCTCCGTAAAGTGCAGGTGCCAAGAGAAAGATGAAGGGGACAATCTAAGTGTACTCCGTATGTACTTTATTTAAAATAGGTTCTCATATAAAATCAGCGCTATCGCGCAATGCATAAAAGGCTGATACTGAACAGCAAGCCGGATCAACTATCCAGCAGAGAGATGGCAGCGGGTGACGTCCGTGCATAAGCTCTTACCCCCGTACACGGCGTTACGTCCAGAAGGACTTCGTCAGCGAGGGTGGAGCTTCAGTGTCACCCGGCTAACTGATATACCCAGCTGGTAACCATAGAAACGGAAATGCTAAAGCCGGAAGTCAGAGGAACAGACGGCTGATTTCCACCACGGTGTCACCAGCAAGTAAAAATACAATAAAGGTAAACAAGTGGTATGAAGTTTGTTACAATACCCTAGGTCCTTATGTGTGATAGAAAAAATAAAAATAAAAGTCGGACATAAAAATACCCGCGGCCATCTTTAACATGGGACAATAAAAAATCAACAGAAAAATAAAGGCAACCTAACTATTTGTCTGAAATAAAACAGTTGAGATCAAACTCAACGTTTAAGCCTCTAGGTACAGCAACCTTGGTCTCATGTATCCACATGGACTCACGCTGGCTCAGTTGCCTAATAAAGTTGCCCCCTCTCCAGTGTTTAGTCACTTTTTCCAAACCCCAAAATTTGAGGCATTTTGGATTCCTGTCATGAAACATTCTAAAATGCTTGGACACATAATGAGACTTCACACCTCTCCTAATGTTACCTACATGTTCTGCTATGCGGACTCCCATGGGTCTAGAGGTCCTCCCCACATATTGGAGACCGCAGTCGCATTCAAGCATGTATACCACCCCAACAGTGTCACATGTAATGAGGTTCTTGATCTGGTATGTTTTTTTGGTGGCAAAAGCAATAAAATCCTTTCTCTTCTTTAGATTGAATTTACATTGCCTGCATGCTGGACATTTTCCGCATGCGTAAAATCCTGACAAAAAGTTGAAAATCCTATTTTCTCTAATAACAGGGGGGTCTACAACACTGGGAGCAAGAATATCCCTAAGAGTAGGTGGTTTTTTGTAGATGAATTTCGGGCGCAGAGGAAGCACTGCACCCAAAACGCTATCTTTTCTTAAAATGTCCCAGTGTCGCAGGATGATTTTTTCAAATTTTTTGTGCTGTATATTGTAGTCGAGAATGATTTTATACTCGAATTTGTTCGCACCTCCTGCTTTTTTATCATTTTTATTAGAATCTGTAATGAGGGTGGTTCGATCCATGTTCCCAACTACCTGAATATCACCCAAAATGTGATCCCTTTTGTATCCTTTTTGGAGAAAACGATCAGCTAATATATTGGCTTGTGTATGGTAATCAGACTCAAGGGTGCAATTACGCCGTAGGCGAATAAATTGCCCCTTGGGAATGTTACAGAGCCACGATTGATGGTGGCAACTATCTAATGGAATGAATCCATTACGGTCTGTGGGTTTAAAAAATTTTTTTGTTTTAAATGATTCACCTTCTCTGAAAATTTCCAGATCTAAAAAGGCTATGTTTGAGGGGTCAGCGTTCCAAGTTAGACGTATGTTCTTGGTATTACCATTAAGCCTTGACATGAACATCTGCAGGCCAATGAGGTCTCCTACCCATATCATGATTAAATCATCAATGTATCGTTGGTAACATACAAGTTGTACAGGTCTGTCGTCAAAAACAAAATCCTCCTCCCAGAGGGCCATAAATAGATTTGCGACACTCGGCGCAAAACGGGCTCCCATAGCCACACCGAGTGTCTGCAAATAAAAATTCCCATCATGCCAGAAGTAATTCCTGGAAAGACAGAAATCTAATGATCTCATGAGGAAATTTTTCAAAGGAGATGGTAAACTAGACTTATCTAGAGCCCACTGAGCCGATGTAAGAGCATCCTTGTGGCCAATGATGGTATACAAAGAGCTGACATCAGCTGTGACTAATAAGCTATTGGCTTTACAAGGGGTATTCTCCAAAATTTGAATGATGTGTTTTGTATCTTTAAGATACGCTGTGGTAGTAGCCACCAACGGTTTGAGAAAATAATCAATATATTGACCTAATCTCGCTGATACGGAATCAATACCGTTGACAATCGGTCTGCCTGGAGGAAAACAAGGATCCTTGTGCACTTTCGGTAAAAAGTACACAATAGGTCTCCTACAGGCGCTAGGATCTAAGTATAACGCTTCTTTTTTAGTGAGAACTCCGTCCTCCTTCCCTGAGGAGATTATTGCTTGAAGTTCATCTTTAAACTGAAAAACAGGATCATGACCTATTTTCTTATATGTGTTTGTGTCTGACAGCAATCTATCAAGTTCTCCTTTATAGTATGTTTTACTCATGATTACCAACCCCCCACCCTTATCTGCGGGGCGGACTACTACATCTTTGTTATTTTCCAGTGTGCTGATACCTTTTTTCAAATAAGAGGGATCCCCCACTTTCTTTATTTTCATTGTTTCCAAATCGCTGGTGACCATATTTTTGAAGACCTCAATGTGTCTATGGTCATTTTTGGGAGGATTAAAAACTGACTTATTAGCCAGATTAGAGTGAATTCCAGATGAAACACCGAGGGCTCCTTGGGTGGATCTTTCGCCAGGTTTTGAGAGAAAATATCTTTTAATATTGAGGGTTCTGACAAATTTCTGCAAACTGATGTACGTCTGAAATTTGTTGAAGTTACGCACTGGTGCGAACTTCAGCCCTTTATCAAGGACCTTCAGTTCATCTTCGGATAAGATGGTCCCACTAATATTATAGATACCTGCCCCTAGTGGGATCTTGTCCTTTTTAAGTCTTCTTCCTCCTCGTCTTCCTCTCTTTCCCTTCTTTTGCCTCCCTGCCTGTTTCCAGTTGGGGTGTTGTTCCATGGGATTTGCCATTGGGACTGGGGGTTCCCTAAAAAAACACTTCCCTGATGGGTTCCTTCACTATACAGAGGTGTGAATCTGTTATAAGTGGATGTGGTGGCTCTATCATACTGATCATATTGGTAATCATGATCTCTAGGGTACTGATTATAGTTGTAAGGATGACTACCCCTATTAGGTCCTTGATTGGATGTTTTACCTCTAATTGGACGTGAAGGGCCCCAAGAATCATCCCTGAAACCCGAGTTATATGGTGGGGGATGATGTTGATAATTGCCTCTATCATTCCCATTTTTAGTGGGACCCCCTTTCCCTCTAGTGGGTTGTGTGTACACCTTGGAGTTAGCCCCCTATGAGGATGAGGGATGGGGGCGGGCCACTGGGGTCCCTGGATGCATTCTATTAGAAGAAGGCTGCAAAGTGGTGTTAGAAGGTATGGCTTCCGCGGTGTTAACTTTGGATTGCCATTTAAAAACTTCACACCTAGAAAAATCTCCAGAGTCTCTGATATATTTGGATTTTTTCTTTTCCTGTATATCTTTATCCCATTTAATCATTTTATTTTTCAATTCACTGGAATGTTTTGGAAAGTCCTGTGAATCCTGAAAAGGTTCTATTTTATTTTTAAGATCAATGATTTGTTTATCAAGGGTTTTCATTTTTCTCTGTTTTCTAATTAGCAAAAAATCCATTAATTCCTGACCTTTTTTATCAAAAAAATTGTACCATTCTTGCAATGACTCATCGTCAGTGAGACCATCGTTAGGTGGAAGATCCCATCTCAGTCTTCTGGGAACTAACTTAGATTTTTTATATTGCTCGAATGATACAATGTCCCACCATGCCTTAATTTTCTTTTCATAAATATAACCCATTTTTCTAAAGCAGGTGGATAGGTCATCTGAACTGCTAGAAGATTGGGTGTTAGAGAAGACTTCATTAAGTCTAACTTCTCTCTGTTCTAAAAATGAGAACACCTCCATGAATGCTGCTGAGAGAAATGTGATAGAAACAGATGTATAGAATAAGGGAACAATCAGCGCAAACAACCTCTAATATAACCTAAAAATGCCAGCTGAACACAAAAGGTAATCACAAGCCCAAAGATAATCTGTAAAATAAATGGTATGTGCAGCGCAATAGCTAAGATAAAACAAAATAAAATGTGACAGTCCAATCAAATAAAACAGATATTCAAATGTCCCATTGGATAATGATAAGACAAATTCCTCATAGAAGAGAGTGAGAAGAAATCTCTGCCGACTGGGATGACGATACAATCCTCCCCCACACATGCAATGTGCTTACCAGAATTGGTGGACCTCTCAATTAAGAGAAGGTCATGCGAGCATGTATCCACCCTGGGATAATGGGATGTGGCTGCTGCAGATGAATCCTTCCAATGTCAGGAGTGAGGGAAAGCCGGATACTATCTCCAATGAGCAAACAAACTTCCACTGTAGGATGCTGAATGGATCTCCGTAAAGTGCAGGTGCCAAGAGAAAGATGAAGGGGACAATCTAAGTGTACTCCGTATGTACTTTATTTAAAATAGGTTCTCATATAAAATCAGCGCTATCGCGCAATGCATAAAAGGCTGATACTGAACAGCAAGCCGGATCAACTATCCAGCAGAGAGATGGCAGCGGGTGACGTCCGTGCATAAGCTCTTACCCCCGTACGCGGCGTTACGTCCAGAAGGACTTCGTCAGCGAGGGTGGAGCTTCAGTGTCACCCGGCTAACTGATATACCCAGCTGGTAACCATAGAAACGGAAATGCTAAAGCCGGAAGTCAGAGGAACAGACGGCTGATTTCCACCACGGTGTCACCAGCAAGTAAAAATACAATAAAGGTAAACAAGTGGTATGAAGTTTGTTACAATACCCTAGGTCCTTATGTGTGATAGAAAAAATAAAAATAAGAGTCGGACATAAAAATACCCGCGGCCATCTTTAACATGGGACAATAAAAAATCAACAGAAAAATAAAGGCAACCTAACTATTTGTCTGAAATAAAACAGTTGAGATCAAACTCAACGTTTAAGCCTCTAGGTACAGCAACCTTGGTCTCATGTATCCACATGGACTCACGCTGGCTCAGTTGCCTAATAAAGTTGCCCCCTCTCCAGTGTTTAGTCACTTTTTCCAAACCCCAAAATTTGAGGCATTTTGGATTCCTATCATGAAACATTCTAAAATGCTTGGACACATAATGAGACTTCACACCTTTTTTTTTTTTTAAACCCACAGACCGTAATGGATTCATTCCATTAGATAGTTGCCACCATCAATCGTGGCTCTGTAACATTCCCAAGGGGCAATTTATTCGCCTACGGCGTAATTGCACCCTTGAGTCTGATTACCATACACAAGCCAATATATTAGCTGATCGTTTTCTCCAAAAAGGATACAAAAGGGATCACATTTTGGGTGATATTCAGGTAGTTGGGAACATGGATCGAACCACCCTCATTACAGATTCTAATAAAAATGATAAAAAAGCAGGAGGTGCGAACAAATTCGAGTATAAAATCATTCTCGACTACAATATACAGCACAAAAAATTTGAAAAAATCATCCTGCGACACTGGGACATTTTAAGAAAAGATAGCGTTTTGGGTGCAGTGCTTCCTCTGCGCCCGAAATTCATCTACAAAAAACCACCTACTCTTAGGGATATTCTTGCTCCCAGTGTTGTAGACCCCCCTGTTATTAGAGAAAATAGGATTTTCAACTTTTTGTCAGGATTTTACGCATGCGGAAAATGTCCAGCATGCAGGCAATGTAAATTCAATCTAAAGAAGAGAAAGGATTTTATTGCTTTTGCCACCAAAAAAACATACCAGATCAAGAACCTCATTACATGTGACACTGTTGGGGTGGTATACATGCTTGAATGCGACTGCGGTCTCCAATATGTGGGGAGGACCTCTAGACCCATGGGAGTCCGCATAGCAGAACATGTAGGTAACATTAGGAGAGGTGTGAAGTCTCATTATGTGTCCAAGCATTTTAGAATGTTTCATGATAGGAATCCAAAATGCTTCAAATTTTGGGGTTTGGAAAAAGTGACTAAACACTGGAGAGGGGGCAACTTTATTAGGCAACTGAGCCAGCGTGAGTCCATGTGGATACATGAGACCAAGGTTGCTGTACCTAGAGGCTTAAACGTTGAGTTTGATCTCAACTGTTTTATTTCAGACAAATAGTTAGGTTGCCTTTATTTTTCTGTTGATTTTTTATTGTCCCATGTTAAAGATGGCCGCGGGTATTTTTATGTCCGACTTTTATTTTTATTTTTTCTATCACACATAAGGACCTAGGGTATTGTAACAAACTTCATACCACTTGTTTACCTTTATTGTATTTTTACTTGCTGGTGACACCGTGGTGGAAATCAGCCGTCTGTTCCTCTGACTTCCGGCTTTAGCATTTCCGTTTCTATGGTTACCAGCTGGGTATATCAGTTAGCCGGGTGACACTGAAGCTCCACCCTCGCTGACGAAGTCCTTCTGGACGTAATGCCGCGTACGGGGGTAAGAGCTTATGCACTGACGTCACCCGCTGCCATCTCTCTGCTGGATAGTTGATCCGGCTTGCTGTTCAGTATCAGCCTTTTATGCATTGCGCGATAGCGCTGATTTTATATGAGAACCTATTTTAAATAAAGTACATACGGAGTACACTTAGATTGTCCCCTTCATCTTTCTCTTGGCACCTGCACTTTACGGAGATCCATTCAGCATCCTACAGTGGAAGTTTGTTTGCTCATTGGAGATAGTATCCGGCTTTTCCTCACTCCTGACATTGGAAGGATTCATCTGCAGCAGCCACATCCCATTATCCCAGGGTGGATACATGCTCGCATGACCTTCTCTTAATTGAGAGGTCCACCAATTCTGGTAAGCACATTGCATGTGTGGGGGAGGATTGTATCGTCATCCCAGTCGGCAGAGATTTCTTCTCACTCTCTTCTATGAGGAATTTGTCTTATCATTATCCAATGGGACATTTGAATATCTGTTTTATTTGATTGGACTGTCACATTTTATTTTGTTTTATCTTAGCTATTGCGCTGCACATACCATTTATTTTACAGTATATATATATATATATATATATATATATATATATATATATATATATATATGCGATTGTCAATAAATAAAAAAACAAAAAAACAAACAGGATTATACTTACCTGCTCTGTGCAGAGGAATTGTACAGAGCGACCCTGAACCACCTCTTCTTTGGGTCCCCCGCCAATGTTCCTAGCCCCTCCTCTTTGGTAAGTGCCCCATAGGAAACTGTTGTCTATGGAGGCACTTGTGCAGGTTTGCTCCTGAGCCTTGGGATCAGCCCCGCCCCCTGCTCCCTCATCACTGGCTTTGATTGACATCAGCAGGAATCAGCCTCAGCAAAGCCAGTGAGAAAAGGAAGTGAGGGGAGAGAAGAGCTGCAGATGTGCACGGCACTGGATCGAATGAGGGCTCTGGTTAGTAGAAGGGAGGGGGTGAGGGGGGTGACTAACACCTAAAATGTTTTACATTTTCATTAAGGTAAATAATTTTTAGGCTTTAGAGCCACTCAAATTAAATGACAAATGTTAAAAATGAATTGCATGTCCAAAATATTTTATGTTACGCTGTCTGTGAGGATCATACTCTTTCATAACACCAGATACTTCTTAAAGGCATCTCTAAAGCATGTATTAGAAAGCAACAGTGTTTTACCTACTGTATGTCATCTTTGAAGTCACATAAAAAAGTGGAACCTCTACCTGCTGAACAGTATTTTTATTAATTGCATTGGTACATGTCCCTTATAGCAGTGCCCAGCCCCTCATGCCCATTTTTGACAATATTTTGCCTATTAAAAAGCCTTTAAAATGGGCAAATTTTTTTTTGAAACATTCAACGTCAATTGACTTTAAAAGGGTTCAGATTAAAGTTTGTAGTTTTTGAAATTACAATGAGTCCAAAAAATGCCCCGCAAATCGAACCAAGCATATTTGCTCATCACCAATAGAAATATAATGTATGTTGTAGACATTTTATGTTCAAATAAAAAAGCATTCAATTAAAATGACTTTGTTCCCTGGTTACACACATTTTAAGGGGCAAGAGAAAATTGTTAGCTTTTTATCATGCACAGTAAACCATTTCATGAGAACCATAAAGTTTAGCAAAAAATGATAAACAAATATAATAATTTTATAAGTTTATTGGGAATACATAATAAATAAACCTAACAACGAGATGCTGATATATATTTTAACTTATTGTAACAACACATACCTAAGCTCAAACAATTTAAAGTAATTAGAAAAAGCTTAAAAAGGCAGCAACACAGTGAAAAAAAAAGTCTTCAGTTTTAAAATACCAGCTGTACAATTGGCCACTATATGGCCACCTTAACGGTAAGACCACTTTCACACTGAGGCGCTTTTCAGGCGCTTTCATGCTAAAAAAAGCGCCTGAAAACTTATTTCCATTAAAATCGATGAATGCTTTCACACTGGGGCAGTGCCTGAAAAAACGCCCCTCTCCATTGAAATGAATTGAAAGCGCCTGAAAAGCGCTTCAAAAGAGCTCAGTGTTTTACTGGCAGTTTTTCAAGCGCTTCAGTGTGAAAGTGGCCTAAGTATTTGGTTTTTCTCATGTGTAAACAAATGATATTTGGTGATTCATTTTCATACTTGCACAGATTTGTTATGACTAACACAGATTTGCTACTAGCTGTTCAGAATGACTTGGGAACATTAATAATAGGATAAGTATATAAAGTTTATATTATACATTGTACAGTATATGTATGTATGTAGCACTGACCCTCTAAGGAGTTTAAAGTGGTTGTAAATAAAAATAAATAAAAAAAAACCCTGCAAGACTAAGACCACTTTCACACTGAGGCGCTTTTCAGGTGCTTTCACGCAAAAAAAAGCGCCTGAAAACTTATTTCCATTAAAATCAATGAATGCTTTCACACTGGGGCAGTGCGCTGAAAAAACGCCCCTCTCCATTGAAATGAATTGAAAGCGCTTCAAAAGCGCCTGAAAAGCACTTCAAAAGCGCTCAGTGTTTTACTGGCAGTTTTTCAAGCGCCTCAGTGTGAAAGTGGCCTAAGGCATAATGAGCTAGTATGCATTGCATACAATTCGTTTGGATCATCCCATCCAGGACTACTTGAGACGTTTACGGCATTCTTAAAAGATCATGTTCTATGGATTTCGGTTGAGACATTCACGTCACCCACAGAGATCCTGGTCCACAGTTTCTGGTCGCTGAGACCTCAAGCCTATCTGACTCACTGTCGTACGACTGATGAGTCCACCTGTTGCGGTAAGAGTACCCTGTAACGGCACCCCAAATATAAAGGGGGTTAACGCCGTTTAAGATGTTCCCTCTCCTGGACACACATTCGCTGTTGATCCTCCACAGCCAGCCGACCACTTCCCCTAGGAATTAATCCTTCTGGAAGAACGAGACGTACTCTGTATCTTCCAGGATCGAGTCTCTTTATTGAAGAAGATATTGTAACTTTTATATACATCTACTACTGCATTAGTTTAACATGAACAATGGCTCAGCTCCACCCACACATAACAAGGCCCAATACACATTATTTTGACATCTGTTAGGCTTCAAAAGACTTTACACAATAGAACATAACGACCTTCAATACACATCTTATAATGAAAGGGTTGGTAGACGGTCCGTCTGCCGAGTACAATGCACACAGGCATAGAGTTAACTATCCCTTTCACACCAAAAGGGTCTCCAGACACTCCTAGACTCATTTACAACACAAGCAGGCAGGTGATTAACCTGTCTGCTGCTAGTTCCACAACCTATAATTATAGGCTTAATTCCCACAAGCCACAATAGACAATAGAATGCAAATCACCTTAACTCCTCACAGCAATGATTACACAACCCCCCCCCCTCACAGTACACATCCAATCTAGATACAATGTATGTGCAGCATTGAATATGGCTATCATAGACCATATTGGGGTTTTCATTCACCCTGTGCCCCTAATAGAGACACAGGGTGGTTGACACATAAGAGGCATTGGGGGAGCTGAAGCAAGGGTATCTCATACTTTCTAAGCGATTCTGAGTTCCCCGGGCCTTCCCGTTACATCTCTCCTCTTTCGGCAGGAGACTAATAGAGGAGGGGACCCCAGACGGGTTGTCTCCAAAGTTAGTCCATAGGTCCCTTCTTCTAATGCCGGTATCCACACAGTACCCCAAATAAATTGCTCCAAACAGGGTATTACTTACCCAGCCAACCTCTGCCTCTCTTAGAGAACATACCCGCCGCTGGGGAGAGGCCTGGACTGGCCCTTCTCCCTGGAGTCCTTTCAGCCGCTGGAGAGAAGACAGGGTGACTGGGCTCAGTCCGTCATGCTGTTGGGGATCTGGGCCGACTACCCAGCATCCCTGGGGTATACAAGTGGAGACTGAAGTCCCATCCACTTGTGGTAGGTGAAAATCCCCCAGTGCTTGCAAAGCAAGGCTGACATCCTCCTGTCTCAGTGTCACACCATTTTCTGGGGTTGTGTCAGTGAGGACCGAAGTCCCATCCAATACCACAGGAACTCCCTCTTCTGTTAGTTGAGAGCAGAGGCCCGTGGCACTCTGCTCTGTTGCCAGCTCTTCTGCTGGGTTGCTGTGAGTGGAGACCGCAGTCCCATCCACCGATATCAGCTCAAGTTGCCATTGTGTGCAGAGGCCAGTAGCCTTCTGCCCTGCTGCCAGTGATTCAGCTGGGGGTAAAAGCTTTACTACCGCAGCTTGTTGCTGGAGAGAGGGGCCAACTGCCCCGGCTCCCTGAAACTCCACAGTTGTTTCCGGTGCTGGGCAGAGGTTGCTAGCACTCTGCCCTGTTGCCAGCACTTCTGCTGGGGACTCCACCCCATCTGCTCTGGCTAACTGTTGGGGAGGGAAAAGGGCTGCTTCTCCACCCTGCATCTCTGAAATCCCCTGGGAAAGAGGAACCATCACCTTCTCATCTCGGGCCTCCAAAACTGCCACGGGTGTAGAGCAGGGGTCTGCAGTACTCTGTCCTGCTGCCAGTACTTGGGAAGGCGATGCATAATCCATAACATCCTCTGAACAGTCCCTTAAGTCCATACCTTCTGTAATCTGTAGCTGGGAAGATGAGCCAACTGCCCTAGCTCCCTGGAACTCCATATCATCCACTTCAGCTTTAGGGATGGCAATCTTCAGATTTTCCACTGCCGATTCTTCAGCCAGGCTAGCTCCCTGGAACTCCATATCATCCACTTCGGCTTTAGGGGTGGCAATCTTCAGATTTTCCACTGCCGATTCTTCAGCCAGGATTTCATAGTTGTCAACTGGTATTTCCTGATAGTCCCAGGCAAAGGGGGCCCCACCCTGCTGCTGAGCAGAGTTTAGCAGCTGTTTGTAGGCAATCTCCAGCTCCCATTCCTGAACGGCCAGAAACTCCAAATCTTCCTGTGCCCAGTGCCCTTCCGAGACATTCAGTCTTTGCTCTCTGTGCTCCATTATTTCCTCCAAACGCCACTCCCGATCACTCCCAAAGTCAGGGTCCTCGGACAGCCTCCAATACTACAATCCCAGGCCATTATAGTCAAAGCCTTCTGTGGGGCTGTCATCCACTGACCACTGGCACTCTTGGGCTACATACCACCGGAGGGCTCTGTAGCTCTCGTCCAACCGCATCTCTGCCCGGATCAGCCTGCTTAACTCAGCTGTCCACTCCTGCTTCGGTTGTTCCCCCAATAACAGCATTCGTATTTCATACTGCAACCAGTACCTTACATGGATGGAGGGGAGAACTTTTCCCTGGTGTTGCTGCTCGAGAGCTAGCACTTTCTTCCAGAGTTCGCAGCGGATTGAATCAGACCATCCCAGCAGGACCTCCTCTGATACTGGTCCTCTATGCTGTATCTGCATCTCTCGCAACCTCCTTCTGAATTCCTTTTCCATGTCGGCTGGTATCTGTATCTCTCCTCTCCTTTAGGTGTTGTCTCCGATTGCCGTATTTCCGCCATTCTCCGCTCATGTTCCCGCTCTAGTTCTCTCTTTTGTCACTCTCATTCTCTCTCTTGTCGGGCATCCTGCAGCTGGATGCCTTTAATGGCTTCCTGTATGGCGGCCTCTGATGGGTTAGCACCATATAATGCCAACCGCTGTTGAACTCTTTGCTGAAACAAGTCTTCAACTGACCGGGGTCCTGCATCACCATCCTTCTGATCCATCTCTGCTAGCTACCTGATCAAGGTGACTTTGTTCTTTGTCCCACCGGTCCCTCCACGGCTCTCAAGTAAGTCTTTCAGCGTGGCTCTCCTGCAGGCTGCATAGCTGGTCATTCACTGTGGTGGTTTGAAGTGTCCCAGGAACTGGAGGGAAAAATCAATGTAACGACACCCCAAATACAAAAGGGGGTAGCGCCGTTTAAAGATCCCTTCCCTCTCCTGGACACACATTCGCTGTCGATCCTCCACAGCCAGCCGACCACTTCCCCAAGGAAATAATTCTTCTGGAAGAACGAGACGTACTCTGTATCTTCCAGGATCGAGTCTCTTTATTGAAGAAGATATTGTAACTTTTATACACAATTACTACTGCATTAGTTTGGCCCAGCTCCACCCACACATAACAAGGCCCAATACACATTATTTTGACGTCTGTTAGGCTTCAAAAGACTTTACACAATAGAACATAACGACCTTCAATACACATCTTATAATGAAAGGGTTGGTAGACGGTCCGTCTGCCGAGTACAATGTACACAGGCATAGAGTTAACTATCCCTTTCACACCAAAAGGGTCTCCAGACGCTCCTAGACTCATTTACAACACAAGCAGGCAGGTGATTAACCTGTCTGCTGCTAGTTCCACAACCTATAATTATAGGCTTAATTCCCACAAGCCACAATAGACAATAGAATGCAAATCAACTTAACTCCTCACAGCAATGATTACACAACCCCCCCCTCACAGTACACATCCAATCTAGATACAATGTATGTGCAGCATTGAATATGGCTATCATAGACCATATTGGGGTTTTCATTCACCCTGTGCCCCTAATAGAGACACAGGGTGGTTGACACATAAGAGGCATTGGGGGAGCTGAAGCAAGGGTATCTCATACTTTCTAAGCGATTCTGAGTTCCCCGGGCCTTCCCGTTACATACCCCATCTATTCATTATCTGTAACATCTGATTCAACAGTCAAATTGTTGTTCCTGGTATCCTGAACATTCTTTGGGAGGAGTATCACTTGAGTGTGTTTGTGGTCTACGGATCCTTTTCTATTCACAGAAGATTTCATCATTGTATATTTTGGACTATATGCAATTTTCATTTAATTTATTCATCTCCAGTGACAGAAAGTGTGTTCATGTGTGTGGACTTCCTTAGTCATAGGAGACTCTCATCACTGTTGTACACCTTTATTGAATATTTTTTGTTTTGAGTTTCACATTTACCACTTTGAGCTCTGGTTATCACTTCATTTTATAGTGGTACCCCTTACCACTATTTAGGTTTTAGCGCTGCACTGTTTATCCCCATTTTTCACTTTACTTTGTTTGTTTGAGTGCTGGCAGCTTGTACACTTTTGGGTTATAGCGCAGTTTTTCCCTAATCCATTCAGCCTTTTTTACTTACCTGGTTCTATGCTCCAGCCAGTTCCAGTGTTCTCCTCCTCCCTAACACATCATCACATATAAAGGAAGATTAACCCCGTATGGTATGAAGTGGAGGCTGGAGTGTGACCAATGTCAATCCAGGCTTATACTTGAGTCAATAAGTTTTCCCAGTTTTTCGTGGTAAAATGAGGTGCCTCGGCTTATATTCAGGTCGGCTTATACTCGAGTATATACGGTACTTATAATTTGTTAGTGTTGAGCTTAACAAAAATAAATGTTAATGGTCAATTATGAAGTTGTGATTTGAACATACGTATACATATTGATGCTGGATAATTAGTCTAACTAAATAAATTTATTGCCAATTTTGTTATATTTTATTTGACATCTTTTAAAAAATGTCTATATTATATTCAGACAGAGATACAGGTTTTCTATAAATGAGCAGATGTATTCCTGAGAATGACAGAAAATAAACTGACAAGCAAAGAGAGCACAAAGATTAGGGATGAGCCCAATGTTCGAGTTGAACGGAATTTTGACTCGAACATTGGGTGTTCATCGAATAGCGAATATTATGTGGTGTTTGCGGCAAATTCGAAAGCCGCGGAACATCATTTAAAAGTCTATGGGAGATTAACATGAAAAATCAAAAGTGCTAATTTTAAAGGCTTATATGCAAGTTATTGCCATAAAAAGTGTTTGGGGACCTGGGTCCTGCCCCAGGGAACATGTAGCAATGCAAAAAAATTTTTTAAAACGGCAGTTTTTTCAGGAGCAGTGATTTTAACCACTTGCTTACTGGGCACTTAAACCCCCCTCCTGCCCAGACCAATTTTCAGCTTTCAGCGCTGATGCACTTTGAATGACAATTGCGCGGTCATACAATGCTGTACCCAAATGATTTTTTTTTTTTAAATCCCCACAAATAGAGCTTTATTTTGGTGGTATTTGATAACCTCTGCGGTTTTTATTTTTTGTTAAAATAAATTAAAAAGACTGATTTAAAAAAATATATATATATATTGTGAGGGGGTTAGCTCGGCAGCGGGTGTGTGTGACCCCCGGGATGGGCTCCCCAGACAAAAACAGGCCCAGCAAACGGAGGTTGTGGTTTTCAAAATCAAAAAGGTGCGGTTTATTTTCTATTTACAGTGACAAAACACAGCAAAGCAAAAGAAACATAAATAAAATAAATCCTGGTCAACTTGACCTCTGACTAAACATACAGGTTTCCTAACTAACAACTGGGATCAGCCTAGTGCTGTCCTAGTCCCTAAGTCCCTGGTTTTAAATGTCCAAGCAAATAGCCACACAGGCTTTGTCTCACCGCACAGGGGTTCACTCTCCCTAGACAGTCCACACAGGTCTGGTTCCAGGCATGAGCTAACATCTAATGAAGCTGGGAGTTCTTATAGAGGCCTAAATGAGCTGACAAGCTTCAGCTGGTCTCATCAACTCCCTGTCTGTACGACGCCCCACACTCTCCCTAGAGGTATGAGTCATCCATGAGCCCACTAGCCTTATACAACTCTCCACCTAGTTGTATAAGTCGGCGTAAAGCCTGAATCTGGGCGAAATATATCTACCCCCCTGGATGCAACCAGGTGACTTTACCTTCCTGCTGTCACATACCCCCCCCCTCTTGTTTTAACCTCGGGGTTGGAACACCAGCAATCAGGCATTCATGTACTCGAGACAAAGCATCCACATTCCCCATTTGAACGCCAGGGCGATGCTTTACTGTGAAGTTGAATTCCTGGAGGGCCAGGAACCACCTATTCACTCTTCTATTTGTTTCCTTGTTTTGAGCCATCCACTTTAACGGAGCGTGATCCGTAACCATGTCAAAGTGCCTACCTAGCAGGTAGTACCGAAGGGAATCTAGAGCCCACTTCACCGCTAAACACTCCTTTTCAACGGTGGCGTAATTTACCTCATGGGACTTCAACTTCCTGCTGAGGTAAATGACTGGGTGCTCTTCCCCGTTCCAGACCTGGGACAATACTGCTCCTAACCCCACATCTGACGCATCACTTTGTACGACAAAGTCTTTAGAGAAGTCGGGTGAGTACAACACTGGCTGGCTACATAAGGCTTGTTTCAAGAATTGGAATGCTGCCTCAGCCTCGGGGGTCCATTTAATCATGACCGACCCTTTCCCCTTCGTCAGGTTGGTTAGGGGCACAGCCTTAGAAGCAAAGTGGGGAATGAATCGCCGATAATACCCAGCGATTCCCAGAAAGGCTCGTACCTGCTTCTTGCTGTTGGGACGTGGCCAACTCTGGATGGCCTCGACTTTGTTGAGTTGGGGTTTTATTACTCCCCTCCCAATGGTGTACCCAAGATATTTGGCCTCCTCCTGCCCCATGGTACACTTCTTGGGGTTAGCCGTAAACCCCGCTTCCCGAACAGAGTCCAGGACTGCTTGCACTTTTGGCAGATGTGAGGCCCAATCTGTGCTATGGACAATTACGTCATCCAGGTAAGCCGCAGCATACTTCCGATGGGGCCTCAGCATCTGGTCCATTTTCCGCTGGAATGTGGCCGGCGCATTCTGTAACCCGAACGGCATTCTTTTATATTGGAACGCCCCGTCTGGGGTTACAAATGCGGTTTTCTCTTTGGCCGACTTGGCCAGGGGGATTTGCCAATACCCTTTTGTGAGGTCAAGAGTCGTCATGTATCGGGCTGTTCCCAGCCGGTCGATCAACTCATCTATACGTGGCATGGGGTAGGTGTCAAATTTTGTAACTTTGTTCAACTGACGAAAATCGTTACAAAATCGCCAGCTCTCATCCGGTTTAGGCACCAACACAATGGGACTAGACCAATCACTTTGGGACTCCTCTATCACCCCTAAGTTCAGCATTTTCTGTACTTCCTCCCGTATTGCCTCCCGTCGGGCCTCTGGGATCCGATAGGGTTTTAACTTCACCCTTTCACCGGGCGGGGTAATGATGTCATGCTCTACCTCAGATGTTTGTCCCGGCAGCTCAGAGAATACCTCCTTGTTGCGAAGCACAAACTCCTTAACCTCCTGTTGTTGGGGTTGTGACAAGGTGGCTGCTATTCCAACCTCAGGAATCACGCAACCAGTTTGAGCTGGTGACCAAGTGTCTGCGACTAGGGACTCTCTATCCCTCCAGGCTTTCAACAGATTAACGTGATAGATCTGTTCGGGCTTTCGCCTTCCTGGTTGTCTGACCTTGTAATTCACTTCGCTCACTTTTTCCATTATCTCATAGGGGCCTTGCCATTTGGCAAGGAATTTACTTTCAACCGTAGGGACAAGTACCAGTATCCTATCCCCCGGGGAAAAGGTACGGGTCTTGGCTCCACGGTTGTACACTCTCTGCTGTGCTAACTGCGCTTGGGCCAAATGTTCCTTCACGATGGGCATTACCTGTGCAATTCGGTCTTGCATCAGGGCGACATGCTCAATCACACTCCTGTGGGGAGAACTCTCACTTTCCCAAGTTTCCTTGGCAATATCCAACAGCCCTCTTGGGTGTCTCCCATACAGTAACTCAAAGGGGGAGAATCCCGTAGAGGATTGGGGCACCTCCCTAATAGCAAACATCAGATAAGGAAGTAGACAGTCCCAATCCTTTCCATCTCTATCCACCACTTTCTTCAACATTTGTTTTAGGGTTTTGTTGAATCTTTCAACCAGCCCATCGGTTTGGGGGTGATACACAGATGTACGTAATTGCGTTACTTTGAACAATTTACACAGCTCCTTCATAACCCGGGACATAAAGGGTGTACCTTGGTCCGTAAGCAGTTCTTTACAAATACCCACCCGGCTAAACACAAGAGATAGCTCTTTGGCTATGGTTTTGGCCGAGGTATTTCGGAGAGGGATCGCTTCTGGATAACGGGTGGCATAGTCCATTATAACTAATATGTACTGGTGCCCCCTAGCGGACTTGATTATAGGCCCTACCAAATCCATGGCGATCCTCTCAAACGGGACCTCAATGATGGGTAGAGGGACCAGCGGGCTACGGAAATGTGGCATCGGGGCCGACCTCTGACACACAGGGCAGGAGGAACAATAATTTTCTATGTCCTTCATCACCCCCGGCCAATAGAATCTCTGTAATACCCTCTCTCGGGTTTTCTCTGTCCCCAGATGACCTCCAAGAATGTGCCCATGGGCCAACTCCAACACCAACTTCCTGTAAGGTTTGGGCACCACAAGCTGCTCAACGGTTTCTTCTGCCCTTTTTGCCACCCGATACAGTAGGTCCTTCTCTACGCTGAAGTATGGGTAAGTGCAGGTATTATCTGGGTTCACTAACTCGCCATCTATTTTCACTACGTTTTCCCGTGCCTTTATTAGGGCGGGGTCTTTCAACTGTTCTGTGGCAAAGTTTTCCCTGTGAACCTCAAGATCAGAAAACTCCACAGACGGTAGGTTTTCGTCTGAGGAGGTGGGCTCCTCTCCAGTTTCTTGAGTCTCCCCTGCCAATACTGATAAGGGAAATTCCGGAGAGTCCTCACCACTCTCAGGGGAGTTCTGGCTATCACATTCCTGGTACATAGGGGCACCAGTGGGGGGCTCAGGATCATCCCACAGTTCCCAGAACTTCGGAAAATCCCTTCCCACAATGGCATCATGCGGTAACTGAGATACTAAGCCCACTGGATGAGAGAGGGTACCTTTGGGGGTCTCGAAACACACTGTAGTCACTGGATACTCTCGGGCGTCCCCATGCACACAAATAACAGCTACCTTGCTATTCCCAAAGACCTCTGTTTTAACTAACTCAGCCTTTATCAGGGTCACAAGGCTACCTGAATCCAGCAATACCACAACATTTCTACCATTAACACACATTTTGCATAAATGTTTCTCAGTTCCTCGAATGGCAGTGCATGCGACTGTCGCACACAGCGACTGACGTCTGCCCGTCAGAAAGTCACACTGCATGGGTTCCTCCACAACCGGGCAATTGGCTGCAATATGTCCCGCTTGCCGGCAGCGGTAGCAAACGATCCTTCTTGCCGCCTCTTGAGCCGCTGATTTCCCAGGCTGTTCTCGCCAAACTTGGGGTAGAGCTCCCACCCTCTCACTCTCTCCACCCTCACCCCTTGGAATCCTCTTATCCACCCCTGGGGATGGTCTGGTCTTAGGGTGGAAAGTCCGAGTGTCTCTGGAAGAGGCCGTCAGGTTCTCTGTAGCCAAGTATTTCTCCACACGATCCACAAGACCATCGGCCGTCTCTGGGTCTCCATGGCTTACCCACTTTTGGATGGCAGTAGGAAGAGCTCTCAAAAACCGATCCATTACAACACGTTCCACAATCTTTGGTGCGGACAAAGTCTCTGGCTGTAGCCACTTTCTGCTCAGGTGAATGAGATCATACATTTGAGACCTGGGGGGTTTTCCAAGCTGGAAAGTCCAGTTATGCACACGCTGAGCCCGGACAGCCTGGGTGACACCCAGCCTTGCCAAAATTTCAGCTTTTAGCATCACATAGTCTTTTGCTTGGTTAGGCTCTAGGTCATAGTAAGCTTTCTGCGATTCACCAGTTAACAGAGGAGCCACCAGTCCAGCCCACTGCTCCTCAGGCCACTTTTCTCTTTCAGCGGTCCTTTCAAATGTGGTCAAAAATACCTCTGGATCATCCTCTCCAGTCATTTTTGTCAATAAACGACTCACCCCAAAGGACGCGGTATTAGTGGGACGGCTTTCCTCACTGGTCTGCGGACGTTGCTGCATTACTGCTTCCATTTGTTGTAGTCTCTGCTCTTGCTTCTGTAACAGGTCTATGAAGCGGGCCTCAGATTGCTGCTGGGCTTGTTGCTGAGCTTCCAGACTCTGTTGGTGAGCTTGCTGCTGGGCTGCAAGGCTCTGTTGATGAGCTTGCTGCTGGGCTGCAAGGCTCCTTTGCAAACCTGCATTTGTCTGCTGTTGATTGGCATTTGCTAGAGCCAGCTGTTTCAGTATCTCCTCCATGCTGGCTTAAAAAAAAACTGCCCGCATTCTCCACCAACTGTGAGGGGGTTAGCTCGGCAGCGGGTGTGTGTGACCCCCGGGATGGGCTCCCCAGACAAAAACAGGCCCAGCAAACGGAGGTTGTGGTTTTCAAAATCAAAAAGGTGCGGTTTATTTTCTATTTACAGTGACAAAACACAGCAAAGCAAAAGAAACATAAATAAAATAAATCCTGGTCAACTTGACCTCTGACTAAACATACAGGTTTCCTAACTAACAACTGGGATCAGCCTAGTGCTGTCCTAGTCCCTAAGTCCCTGGTTTTAAATGTCCAAGCAAATAGCCACACAGGCTTTGTCTCACCGCACAGGGGTTCACTCTCCCTAGACAGTCCACACAGGTCTGGTTCCAGGCATGAGCTAACATCTAATGAAGCTGGGAGTTCTTATAGAGGCCTAAATGAGCTGACAAGCTTCAGCTGGTCTCATCAACTCCCTGTCTGTACGACGCCCCACACTCTCCCTAGAGGTATGAGTCATCCATGAGCCCACTAGCCTTATACAACTCTCCACCTAGTTGTATAAGTCGGCGTAAAGCCTGAATCTGGGCGAAATATATCTACCCCCCTGGATGCAACCAGGTGACTTTACCTTCCTGCTGTCACAATATATATATATATTATATTTTATTTTTTGTTATAACATTTTGTAAACAGGTAATTTTTCTCCTTCATTGATGTACGCTGATGAGGCTGCTCTGATGGGCACTGATGGGCTGCACTGATGGGCACAGATAAGGCGGCACTGGTGGGCACCGATAAGGCGGCACTGATAGGCAGCGCTGAGAGGTGGCACTGATGGGTGGCACTGAAGGGCATTGATAGGTGGCACTGGTGGGCACTGAGAAGTGGCACTAATAGGTGGCATTGATAGGTGGCACTGATAGGTGGCAGTGATGGGCACTGATAGGTGGCAGTGATGGGCACCGATGGGTGCCAGTGATGGGCACTGATGGGTGGCAATAAGGGGCAATGGTAGGTTACACTGATAGGCAGCATTTCTAGGTGGCACTGATTGGCGGTACTTGTGGGCATTAATAGGTGGCACTTGTGGGCATTGATAGGTGGCACTGTGGGCATTGATAGGTGGCACTGTGGGCACTGGCAGGTAGCAATTATTATTATACTGGCAGACACTGGCAGCTGGCACTGATGAGGCACATCTGCCTCCTTCCTCTTCGGGACCGATGTCCCTTGTGAACGAGCCGGTGATCGGCTTTTTTTCCTCCTCACGCTGTCAGCGTGAGGAGAAAAAAAAAGATTACCGATTCTTTGTTTACATCACGTGATCAGCTGTCATTGGCTGACAGCTAATCACGTGGTAAGGGGTCGGAATCGGCCCCTTACTCGGAACAGTGATCACCCGAGTCTCAGTGACTCGGGTGATCACCGCGCGCGTCCTGCAGGGGTGCGCAGGGAGCGCACGAAGGAAAGGCCGTATATTGGCGGCCTCCCGGATTTTCAGGTCCGCGCTGTAGCCGTCATTTGGCTATAGCGCGGGCCTCAAGTAGTTAATAATGCTTAAAGTGAAACAATAAAAGTGAAATATTCCTTAAAATTTCGTGCCTGGGGGGTGTCTATTATATGCCTGTAAAATGGCAACATTTTCCCGTGTTTAGAACAGTCCCGCAGAAAAATGACATTTCTAAAGGAAACAAAGTCATTTAAAACTACTCGCGGCTGTAATGAATTGTCGGGTCCCGGCAATACAGATACAACTCATTGAAAAAAATGGCATGGGTTCCCCCCCCAGTCCATTACCAGGCCCTTTGGGTCTGGTGTGAATATTAAGGGGAAAATTAAAAAAAAAATCTGTGGGGGTCCCCCCAAATTTTATACCAGGCCCTTCAGGTCTGGTATGGATATTAAGGGGAACCCTGCGCCAATTAAAAAAAAATGGCGTAGGGGTCCCCCAAAAATCCATACCAGACCCTTATCCAAGCATGCAACCTGGCAGGCTGCAGGAAAAGAGGGGGGACAAGAGAGGGCCCCCCACACAACCTGGTAGGCTGCAGAAAAAGAGGGGGGATGAGAGAGCACCCCTCTCCTGAACCGTACTAGGCCACATGCCCTCAACATGGGGGGATGGGTGCTTTGGGGCAGGGGGGCTCTGCTTGTTTATGGGGACAAGGGCCTCATCCCCACAACCCTTGCCCGGTGGTTGTGGGGGTCTGCGGATGGGTGGCTTATCATATTCTGGAAGCCCCCTTTAACAAGGGGACCCCCAGATCCCACCTCCTATGTGAATTGGTAACAGGTACATTGTACCCCTACCATTTCACAAAAAATTGTAAAAAAATTGTAAAAAAGACAGGAGACACTTCGGGACAAGTCCTTTATTAAAAAAAATATAAAAAAATGTCCAGTGATGTCCATTCATCTTCTATTCAGCCACCCGAGACGAAGAAAAGAAAACGCAACAGTTCCGCCTCCATGGGAGGCTCCCGCTGACTGACACTTCTCTCGCTTTGACAGCTGTAATATAGCTGAAGCCGGGGCCACCCGTAGACGTCACCGGGTGACCCGTCCCCCTTATGACGCCACAGGGGCTTCCTCGTGGTGTCAGAGGGGGCGGGGTCACCCATAAACATCACTGGGTGGCCCTGCCCTCAGCTATATAACAGCTGTCAAAGCGAGAGAAGCGTCAGTCGGCGGGAGCCTCCCATGGAGGCGGAGCTGTTGTGTTTTTTTCTTCGATTCGTCGGCGGCAGGATAGAAGATGAATGGACATTGCTGGACATTTACATTTTTTAATAAAGGACTTGTCCCAAAGTGTCTCCTGTCTTTTTTACTATTTTTGACACTTTTTTTGTAAAATGGTAGGGGTACAATGTACCCGTTACCATTTCACATAGGTGGGGCCGGGATCTGGGGTTCCCCTTGTTAAAGGGGGCTTCCAGATTCCGATAAGCCCCCGCCCGCAGACCCCCACAACCACAGGGCAAGGATTGTGGGGATGAGGCCCTTGATGAATCAGGGTGTAGGATCCCCAGTTCTTTGCTGACGAATACCGCGGATGCAGCAAGGTCCCTTCAGGGTCTGGTCAGACTGGATACACACCGGGGTGATTCCTCATGGGAGGGGAAGTGAAACCTCCTAATAATGGCCACAATAGGTGTTAAAAAGTCCCTGAACACCTATTGTGGCCATTATTAGGAGGTTCCACTTCCCCTCCCATGAGGAATCACCCCAGTGTGTATCCAGTTTGACCAGACCCTGAAGGGACCTTGCTGCATCCACGGTATTCGTCAGCAGAGAACTGGGGATCCTACACCCTGATCCATTCGGACCGTCTTCTATATCCAACAGCCGATCCAGATCTTCCAGGGTCTTAAGCCCGTATGACCCACTGTCGCAAGACATGTGTGTCCATCCCAGCCGTTAAGAGTACCTTATTCATTTACCTCAGAAGAGTTTAAAAGTGACTACAGGAGTACAGGCAACCTTTCCCTCCATCTTCACTTTTTGGTGTCACCACAATAGGAAGAAACTTAATTTGTTTCCTCTTTTCTTGTGGACTCCTTTTTGCATATATTTTTTCTACATTGTTGGAAGTCTATACTTACCATTTGGACTTTATACCGCATCTGTTCACATTGTGATATGCACATTTGATTTTTCATTATTTTATTTGTTGTTCACTCACTTAGGTTTTTATTGTGTATTTTGAGTTTTCCACTTCCTAGGAGTAATCCTTACACACTCACATTATTAGCGCCACACTATATTTTTTCACCATTCACATTAGACTTTGTTTGAGTGCAGCTGCTTATTTTCACTTTCACATTTGGGTTTAGCGCAGTTTTTCCCCCTATCCTCAAATGGTCTGCGGGAACTTGAAAGCTGCTGTAAAATCATATCAGAAGGAGGAGGTAATATGGAGAAGATCTAGGTGGCAAAGTTGTACACAAAACAGACGCAAGGAATTTCAGTTCCATGATTGAAGATGACAGAACGAGCAGATCACCGTTGTGTAATTTACTGTAGATGTCGTAATGCTTTTTTGTGTATCAAAATATATAACTAGCTTTTTGTATTGTGCAAAAAAAAAGCAACATTGTATAAATGGAATTCTACTTTAAGGATGAAAAGGTTATTTTTTTATTTTATAAGGACATTTTCCCACTGTTCTCATCACACAGTGTTGTATTGCTCCATCTGTGTGTTTATAAATGACTCATCAAAAGATGACTAGACAGCACTTTCCATGAGGGAAGTTAAGCATTGCTGAATTCCTTGAATTCTTTGCTTTGTATAACTGCTTTGTCATACACACACATTGGATAAATGTTTTGTCATGCTAACAGTAGTTTTCCCTTGCTGGAATAACAGTAATAGAATTGCATATTTACACAATCCCAATTATTAAACTCTGTTGTTTGTTGAAGAAATAAGCAAATATACTGTCTATCCTAGAATTTATAAAGAGTGGTGTAGACAGTTGAAAACAGGTAAAGGAATCTGTTGCATGGGGGCCAGCACTGAGGTCACAGTGTTCATACCAGAGATGGCACAGTGGCTATGGAGCTTAATTGTTGAGTGGATGGAGCCTAACAGGGAACTCTGAGACTAGTTCCCCATTAGGTAAATAGTGCAGCACTCTCCTCTTTCAGCTGTCCTACCAAACTAAATACAACAGAAAACATTATATTAAACCATATTAAATGTAGCCCTATGAAGAATCATAAAGATCACATTACACTTATTTATGGTCCCAAAAATTACTGCACTATTTACGGAATTATTGCACAGTTGTTTCATACTATTAGCTGTTATATTTTAGGAATCCAGAGACAGTTTTTTAGTGAAAAAGGTATTATATGAGAGAATAAGTTACCCGTTAGAGCTGCTACCATGTGATTGACAGTGGTTGGATTTCGTTGTGGCTATTCAGCCCAATAGCAGCTATGAAATCCTCCCACTGCCAAGTCCTGATGAGGAAGTAGTCTCCCAGTATTACTTCAGGCTCTGTCCACTGTAAGTTCCCAGGATGCTGACGCCCTGCATCCTACCCACCAATGAAATACATTCAAAACACATTAACAAAGTTAATCATCCCCCCATAACTCTGATCTGTTTGTACACCAACTTTTTGCTGGACTTATTAGCACCAATTTTGTTCTTCAAATCTACAAATTTTTGACACTTTTTTTGTGAAATGGTAGGGGTACATTTGTACCCCATTACCATTTCACACAGGGGGGGTGGAATCTGGGGGTCCCCTTTGTTAAAGGGGGCTTACAGACTCTGATAAGCGCCCCGCCCGCAGACCCCCACAACCACCGGGCAAGGGTTGTGGGGATGAGGCCCTTGTCCCCATCAACATGGGGACATGGTGCTTTGAGGGGTTACAGACCCCCAAAGCATCCTCCCCATGTTGAGGGCATGTGGCCTGGTACGGTTCAGGAGGGGGGGCGCTCTCTCGCCCCCCTCTTTTCCTGCGGCCTGCCAGGTTGCGTGCTCGGATAAGGGTCTGGTGTGGATTTTTAGGGGGACCCCCGCGCCATTTTTTTTTAAGTTAGGCTCGGGGGTCCCTTTAAAATCCATACCAGACCTGAAGGGCCTGGTACGGATTTTGAGGGGAACCCCCACGCCATTTTTTTTTTATTTGGCGCGGAGTTCCCCTTAATATCCATACCAGACCTGAAGGGCCTGGTAATGGAATTTGGGGGAACCCCCACGCATTTTTTTTTAAAAAGTCTTTCAATGACTTTTATCTGTATTGACGGGAACCAGCAATTCATTACAGCCGCGATTACTTTTAAATGACTATTATTTTACTTTAGAAATGTCATTTTGCTCTCAAACTGTTATAAACATGGAAAACATGCGCTACTTTACAGGAATACTATAGACACCCCCCAGGTATGATATTTAGGGCCAGTTCACACCGGATGCAGTGCAGTGCGTTTTTTTGATGCATGAAAAATGCAAAGAAAGTTGATCACATTAATGCCAATGGCATAGTTCATACCACTGCAGTCCGTTCCATTTTTTATGTACAGAACTGTACTGGACCACAGTAAAACACATAAAAACGCTACGGAACGTACCAAAAACACACTAGAATGCACCGGAACGCACCTAAATGCACCAAAGAAGCACTGCAACACACTTGTCCTAAGTGAAAAGAGGGGTAAAAAAAACACTGGACTGCATCAAAAATGCACCAAAAACGCACTGGAACGCGTCAAAAACGCGCATGCAGAAAAGCACCTGGAACGCATCCAGACTGCGTTTCTATGGTGTGAACTAGGGCCAGTTCACACCATAGAAATGCAATCCGGATGCGTTCCAGGTGCTTTTTTGGTATGTTTTTGATGCAGTCCAGTGCTTTTTTTACCCCTCTTTTTTATTAACCATAGATAAGGACAAGTGTGTTCCAGTTCATTTTTGGTGCATTTAGGTGTGTTTCGGTGAGTTCCAGTGTGTTTTTGATGCGTTTTGCAGCGTTCCAGTACAGTCCAGTGCAGGTAAAATGCAGCATGTTCTACTTTTTTTGTGGAACTGGAACGCACTGGAACAAACACTGCCATTTAGAACCATATAACCAACTTTCCATGCATTTTTGATGCATAAAAAACGCAATGCACTGCATGTGGTATGAAATGGCCCTTAAGCAATTTGGCATATTTAAAGGCACTTCTCCTTGTTTTGTTTTTGGTGTTGTCCAAATTGGTGACATTGATATATGTCCCTTAGGGTGGGACCTAGGCCCCAATTTTAAGGCCAATAACTAGAAGATAAGCCAGCCAAGTGGGGACTAGCAAATTTAACAAGTCAGTTCCCATAGACTGCAATGGTATTTGTTGTATAACTTTTGCCCATGTTAGGCTCTTTGTTTGCCCCCCGGACCAACGGGTGCTTGTCCCGTCTCTAATTTTGTAGCATGCTGGCTGATGTGCTTACTTTTGGACGGGGGGGGGGGGCTTATTTTCTGCTAGCTGCATTTGTGTTGGTCTCAGCATGGTCAGGAACTTAGGTTTTTTTTTTTGGTGCTTTATGTGTGTGAACAGCACCTGGATGTTTCTGGGCATGCTCAGAGAGAGTGTGTTTTTTGGGTTAGTAATTGTAGGACATCCTTAACAGGTGTACCCACTTTGAAGTTCAGTCTCTACATTGGGTGAACTTGCATTTTGGGTGTTTCATGGACTGTGCATGTGTTTTCAATTGCCTCATTAGCACACAAACCTATGTTCTATAAAGCTTGCAGATAGCATTCTCTCCCTTGGCCTGAAAAGAGGCAAGATTGTGTGTGAATGCGGCCAGTAAAATGTACATTTTGGTGTCCTTATCGAGTTTTTAACACATGCGTTTTATTTGTTATGTCTTTGCAAAACAGATGTTTGTTTTACTTTTGTTGATTGTTTTTTTTTGTGTGGGGGATATGTTCGATTGAAATATTTTTGATGTTATTAATGTGTGTCGTTTGTTCACTTTGATTTAATTGTCTGTGCTGCATTATTTTGCTAAATCTTTCTCAAGATGTGACTAATGTTTCAAATCTAACTTCATGTCTTTTTTTTTTGCTTCCCTTTGTTTTCCAAGTCCTTTTTTGTTGACCAATAAAATTTGATGCAAAGTTTGATTGTTTTTTTTTGTTTTCTATGCAACAAATGTGACAGCTGTAGCTTAACTATGCTTATTGGCATGTCAAAACAAAACAGGTGTGATTTGTCTACCCTGGTGCCTTCATGGTAGCATATGGATGTATTGTGTGCTGCCATGGATAGTCACCAGGAAATAAAAAATACAGAGCGGTAAGTATTCAATTTTCCTTTTTACTGCAGTGGTTCTCAGCCTCAGTCCTCAAGTACCCCCAACAGGGCATGTTTTGTGAATTTATCTTATCGAGAATTGCTGTCCAAAATACCAAACCATTGACTGTGATTTAAAGCACATGTGCAAGATGAAGGAAAACCTGCAAACATGGCCTGTTGGGGGTACTTGAGTAGCACTGATTTAGAGCACTGCACTTAAAAATAGCTCAAGGCAATACGATTCTAATTGTGGGCATTTTGAGGGAAAACAAGTTAGTGTTAGAACCCCTGCTTGTTTTTGTTTTTTTAGGTTGGGCTTTGTGTCCATTTTAGTAAAATTGGCTTCACTTCCTGTCACACAGCTAAACAGGAAGTGAAGGTAAAACCCTACCGATGTCTTTTCTTGGGGACACACAGATCAATCTAACTGGTGTCCCCATTAAGCAAATTGCACACTAGCACTTTGTTGCGTACACCCCAAATCATTAGGTAGTTTGGGGTTTAGTAAAGGCAAATCCACTCTGCAGTACAAGTGTAGTTGCTGAAATTCTGAGGGTAAGCACTGGTGATTGTAACATCCAATCATGTAAAAGAAAAGATGGTGTTTTTTTTGTTTCTTTGCATGTCCCCCTCGGATATCCAGCAAGTGCACTTGTAGTGCAAAGTGGATTTGCCTTTAGTAAATAAACCCCAAAGTACAAAATACCTAATAATTTGGGGTGTACCCAGCAAAATGCTGGAGTGCAATGTACATAATCGGGAAAGTATTTAGATTGACCTGTGTCCCCAAGGAAAGACATTGGTAGGGATTTCCCCTCACTTCCTGTGTGGCTATGTGCCAGGAAATGAATCATTTGGAAGGATAAAGTGGCCAAATTTGATAGTTGTCTTCACCCTATCAGGGGTGCAGACATCCCCAAAAACTGTCTAGACTTCTAATCCCTCTGCACTCTATCCCCAAGCAAAAATAAGAAAAAGGATTTCATTTAGTTTAACTTTGCAAAGACACATTCCTAAGTTGAATTGTGATGCATGTCAGTGGCTCATTTAGACCCTCTTTAACCACTTGAGATCAGCGCTATAACTGAGCGACGGCCACAGCACGGTCCTCAATTGCCAGGAGTCTGTCAATAGACGTCCTCCCCTTCGCACGCGCGCGCTGTGGTCACCGAGTCACTGAGACTCGGGTGATGACAGATCCGAGTAAGGGGCCGATCCCTGCTCCTTACCACGTGATCAGCTGATCACGTGATGTAAACAAAAGCTCGGTAATGGTTTTTGTTTTCTCCTTGTGCTGACAGCGTGAGCATAAAAAAAGGCAATCACCGGCTTATGTGCAAGGGACATCGGGCCCGAAGAGGAAGAGGCAATTCTGTGTCATCTGTGACAATCAGTAGCCCCTGCCAGTGCCACCTATCAATGCCCACCACTGGTGTCAATCAGTGCCACCTAGCAGTGCCACTTCTCAATGCCCACCAGTGCCAACTAGCAATGCCACATCTCAGTGCCCACCCTTGTAACCTTATCGGTGCCCATCAGAGCAGCCTCATCAGTGTACATCAATGACGGAGACATTTTTTCGAACTAAATATTAAAATATCCCAATTTTTTTTTTTAGTCAGTCTTTTGTATTTATAGAAAAAAAACCGAGGTGATCAAATAGCACCAAAAGAAAGCTCTATTTGTGTGCAAAAAATGATTACATTTTCATTGGGTTACAGTGTTGTATGAGCGCACAATTGTCATTCAAAGTGCATCAGCGCTGAAAGTTGAAAATTGGTCTGGGCAGGAAGGGGGTTTAAGTGGCCAGTAAGCAAGTGGTTAATATAAGGCTACATGCACACAGACGTTTTTCCAGCCGCTTGTTTGAGTGTTTTTTGCAGCTTAAAAATGCCTCTCCATGTTAGCCTATGATCTCATGGCCACCATGGCATTTTTGAGCTGTAAATGGCATAGCCGTTTTTAGGGCCCATGTACACGGGACGCTGGTGCAAAGTCTTCAGAACTAAGGTTGAAAGCGGTGTTTCTAGACACGCGTTTTGTTGCGTTTGCATGCCGCGTTTTACCGCATTTGCGTCTATAAGCGTTTAGTTAGTTAACATTAGGGATAAGCCAAACACCCCCCTGTTCGGTTCGCACCAGAACCTGCGAACAGACAGAAAGTTTGCGTGAACTTTAGAACCCTATTAAATACAATGGACTTGAACGTTCGAAATCAAAAGTGCTAATTATAAAGGCTAATATGCAAGTTATTGTCCTAAAAAGTGTTTGGGGACCCGGGTCCTGCCCCAGAGGATATGTATCAATGCAAAAAAAAGTTTTAAAAACGGCCGTTTTTTCGGGAGCAGTGATTTTAATAATGCTTAAAGTGAAACAATATAAGTGAAATATTCCTTTAAATGTCGTACCTAGGGTGTGTGTATAGTATGCCTGTAAAGCAGCGTTTGTTTCCCGTGCTTAGAACTGTCCCTGCACAAAGTGTAACTTCTGAAGGAAAAAAAGTCATTTAAAACTCATTCGCGGCTATAATGAATTGTCGGCTCCCGATGTTCTCCCTAGAAATGTCCCCCCGGCGGATTCTGTCCCCACCTGTACTGCGCAGGCCGGGTGCTTGCACAGTACGAATGTGAATGAGCTTCCGAAAATAGCCTTAACATACGTAGAGCTGAGAGTCAGCTCTAGACGGCGCCTGCGTGGACCTTGCTGTAAGTGGCCAGTCGGCCTCACGTCCTCGCTTCGCTCGGGCCTCCTGGCTCTTTTTTTAACATCCTCCATGTCCACGGGGATGGTAAAGAAAGAGCCTGGATGTCAGAAGCGTAGCACAATTATGTGTGCGCAGTCGTCATCTAGAGCTGACTCTCAGCTGTACATGTTTGGCTATTTTTGGGGGCAAGCGCCGCGCCTGCGCAGTACAGAGCGGGCAGAATCCGCTGGGGGGCAATTCACGGCAGAACACCGGCAATACATAGAAAAGTCATTGGTAAAAAAAAAAATGCGTGGGGGTCCCCCTAGGTTCAATTACCAGGCCCTTCTGGTATGGATTTTAAGGGGAACTCCACCCCAAATAAAAAAAAAATGGCGTGGAGTTCCCTCAAAAATCCATACCAGACCCTTTATCAGAGCACGCAACCTGGCAGGCCACAGGAAAAGAGGGGGGGATGAGAGAGCGGCCCCGCCCTCTCCTGAACCATACCAGGCCACATGCCCTCAACATGGGGAGGATGTCCCCATGTTGATGGGGACAAGGGCCTCATCCCCACAACCCTTGCCCGGTGGTTTTGAGGGTCTGCGGGCAGGTGGCTTATCGAAATCTGGAAGACCCCTTTAACAAAGGGGACCCCCAGATCCAGACCTCCCACCCTATGTGAATGAGTATGGGGTACATCGTACCCCTACCCATTCACCTGGTGGCAAAAAAACCAATAAAAAAAACACAACACAGGTTTTTAAAGTAATTTATTAGGCAGCTCCGGGGGTCTTCTTCCGACTTTGGGGGTCTTCTCCCAACTTCGGGGGTCTTCTTCCAACTTTGGGTCTCTTCTTCTGCTCTCTGGTGTAGTCTCCACGCTCTCTGGTTCTTCTCCCGCTCTCCGGTGCCTTCTCCATGATCTCCGGTTCTTTCTGCCTTCTGCTGGGCGCCCCGCTATTTTCTTCAAGGTCTTTTGCTAGCGGGGTCCCGGTCTTAATCGTCGTCTTCTTCCCTCCTCTTTCCGCCCGATGTTGCCTCGTCGCTGTCTGCCGCTACAATGCTGTGTGCGCGGAGCGCAACGACTTATATTGACATGGGGCGTGGTCACTGGTGACCCCGCCCCCATGTGATGTCACGGTCCCATCATTCCCCGGGACTGTGATGGCATATGGGGGCGGGGTCACCTGATGGCATCACCCGGTGACCACGCCCCATGCCAATATAAGTCATTGTGCTCTGCGCACACAGCATTGTAGCGGCAGACAGCGACGAGGCAACGTCAGGTAGAGAGAAGAGGGAAAAAGACGACGATGAAGACCGGGACCCCGCTAGCAAAAGAGCTGGAAGAAGATAGCGAGGTGCCCGGCAGAAGGCAGAAAGAACCGGAGATCGTGGAGAAGGCACCGGAGAGCGGGAGAAGAACCGTAGAGCGCGGAGAAGGCACCGGAGATCGGGAGAAGAGGCCGGAGAGTCGGAAGAGACCCCGAAGTCGGAAGAAGACCTCCGAAGTCAGAAGAAGACCCCCGGAGCTGCCTAATAAATTACTTTAAAAACCTGTGTTCTGTTTTTTTATTGACATTTTTTGCCACCAGGTGAATGGGTAGGGGTACGATGTACCCCATACTCATTCACATAGTGTGGGGGGGCCCGGGATCTGGGGACCCCCTTTAAAGGGGGCTCCCAGATTCCGATAAGCCCCCCCGCCCGCAGACCCCGACAACCAATGGCCAGGGTTGTCGGGAAGAGGCCCTTGTCCCCATCAACATGGGGAGGGTGCTTTGGGGTGGGGGGGCCGCAGGTCACCCCCCTGCCCAAAGCACCAAACCCCCCATGTTGAGGGCATGCGGTCTGGTACGGTTCAGGAGGGGGGCGTTCGCCCCCCTTTCCTGACCTGCCGGGCTGCATGCTTGGATAAGGGTCTGGTATGGATTTTGGGGGGACCCCCACGCCGTTTTTTCGGCGTAGGGGGCTTTCCCTTAAAATCCATACCAGACCTAAGGGCCTGGTATGCTCCTGGAGGGGAACCCATGCCAGTTTTTTATTTAAAATTTGGCCTGGAGTTCCCCTTCATGATTCATACCAAACACAGGGGACAGCGAGCGCAAGGCTTGCAGTACCTTGTCGCCGAGAACATTCTCGGCCAGGTACTTCAAGTCGCCTCCAGGACACGACTTGAGCGTCTGCTTCACGCTCAAGTCGGGTCTAAGTTGCTTTGCAAAGTTGCGCTGCCCCTGTGTCAACCGACACACGAGTCGCCCCGCAAGTCTTGATCCGACTTCCCGGGCGAACTCTATTCAAATCAATGGGCTCCCATAGGGAACCATTCATTTTGAATAGAGATACAAGCGCCGCTGACATTTTTATTTACTATAGCAGTGCGCCGCCGGTTCATGCGCCTAATTAAGGATTTATCCAGCGCTCCAATTAAGGTAGGAACCGGCGCAGCGCACTTTTGATAGTAAATCACCCCCAATGAGTTGCTGTTGGTAAGCGATGTCACTGCTTATAATTATCAGATATATGATACATAAAAGTTTACGGCATTTGGACAGGTGCCAGAGAAAGGTTTGCAGAAGAACTGGCAGATCTGTTAATGCTCAATGGAATCACCTATTGGCATATAGGCATTCGCCAATGCAAAGGACTAATGCGCAATTACGCAGCTGGCAGCCCTGCTTCTTTGAGCATAGCACTTCCCATTACTACCCTCAGGGGAGATCTGCCCTCAGCCGCAAGGGAAGCCCACTTAGCACTTAGGCCTCTGACCAGGTATATGACAACAGGTCACAGTTTCTGAGAACTTGAGCAGGCATTTAGCATTCCATTTAAAAGGGTCTTTTTTTTACACCATAGATGGAAATAGCATGCAGGTTTGCACCACAGCTAAAAATCCTGTTTGTAAAGGTCACAATTTCTGATTGCTTGAATGGGCTTTTAGCACCTGCAAAAAAGTGTGCCTTTTTTGAACACTGTCAAATGTCATACAGGTTTGCACCACATCTTAAAAGTTTAGAATATTTGGACAAGCAGCAATTTCTGAGTGTTTAAGCTGGCATTTAGCATCTGAAAAAAAGTGTATTTTTGAACACCAATGAAAGAACTAGTATACAGGTTTGCATCCATGAAAAATAAATATTAGTGTATTTGTTGGATACTGAGGATGGCACCTCAGCTAAAAAGCCTGTGTGGGCAGGCCCCAATTAATGAGAGTTTGACCAGGCATTTAGCATTAGGATAAAAGCTGTGTTTTTGGGCTCCACAACTATGTAGCACTTACCATCAGGAAATCAACAACTAAATTAAGGAGGGAAAAAACATACAAACAGAGTGGTGTGGAGCATTTGCAATTTGGAATTATAGAGCAGGCAGGCAATTTACACAAGAAAATTGCAAATCGGTGCCTTTGTTTTGTGCAATGAACAGTATAAATCTTTGCAACCGATCTGTGAAGTCTTCATTTTTAAAGTCACATTTTTTGAGGGAGAGAGTAACCATATTTGAATCCCCCACCCCCCCAAAAAAATGGTGTAAGGAAGGACACATTTTACAAATTTTATACACACCTTTTTAAAACAGTTCAGAATGTTTGGGAGAGTGAGAGAACAAGTAGATTGCACCTTACATTTAGATTGAAAAATAAAGTACTTGGCAACACAGCCGTTACTCTTCTTGGAGCGGTCACTATCTCTGAGGAACTGAGAATTCATATTTAACTTTAAATAGTTAAATTAGATTGTATTTTTGTGGAGATATGACATAAAAATTGTAACAGTTTCAGAGAGAGAAACTTGTCCTTACTCATCCAGCAGACTTTTAATTCTCTCAGACATAATCTAGAAATCATATTGATTTTCTGCACAGATCAAATATAGTGCTCATCAATCTTATAAGGCCCCTCCTTTTTATGGCTGCCCTTTCATAATCCCTTTTATTGGTTTAAAGTTATCGCTACAAATAGGCCACTGTGCAAAAGATAGTTAACATCTCCTTTCAATGTAGTGCATTATGTTTAATTGCAGTTATTGTATGTGTTACGCCACTTCAATAGTTTACCTAGATATACAATAGATATTTTGTTTCACATTATTGTTTTACTGTACATCATGGATATGCAATTAGCGGACCTCCAGCTGTTGCAAAACTACAAGTCCCATCATGCCTCTGCCTCTGGGTGTCATGCTTGCTGCTGTCAGAGTCTCGCTATGCCTCATGGGACTTGTAGTTTGGCAACAGCTGGAGGTCCGCTAATTGCATATCCCTGCTGTACATCATCTATCAGGTTATACTCTGCATGTGTTCCTTTTTGTAATCATTGAATGAATGATCCATCATGAAGGTCTACCTCGTGTTTATTGTATGATATGATTCTTATTAATTCAATAAGCAATTTAAACAAGAAAAATATTACTCATCAGAGGCAATTCAAGAGGAAGAAAGCAGGCAGGATCCATCTGTAAATACAAATATTACATTTTATACTCCTAGGGACAAATGAGCAAATTTTAGGAGGAATCATCTGCACACACATATTTAAGAGAGGTAAAGATTGAGACCAGACAGTTTTCATGTAAGGTATCACTGTTAGGCCACACTAGTTTAAAGAGTGTGTATTCCAAATTTCACAGCTGGGGGATCAGCGGAAACTTTTTAAAAAGTAGGTTTTCCATATTTCATGTAGAGACAAAGTGCCACAAAGCAAAATTTCTTGCAGATAAGTGCATCGATCTAGCCAAACATTGTATAGTGTGTACTACTGTCAAAATATTGATGATGGGTGTTGTTGGTGCCCAAACACTGTAAACCCAAAACCAAAAAATCTGGTAGAGTACAGGATGGACACTGATTTAACAAACATGCACCATATCTGTAAATGTGACATGACTGCAAAAAATGTGATGTGATTGGTGCCCAAACATCATAAGTCCACAAAAAAAATCCTTGCAGAGCACAGGATGGAGCCTTTTAAAAAAAAATGTCACAGCATTTGAAACTGTGAAGCAACTTCTATAAAATTGTAGGTGCCACAATAAAATTGCTATTGTAAAGAACAGTGGCAGGAGATGTTAACAGTGGCAGGTAGCGGGATGTACTAATGGTAGATGGGTGTGTTCATAGAAACCAGACATGCAAATGGTGGCAGCCTGATGAAAGCAGTGATTTTTTTGTGGCTTGCAATGGTGAAAGAAGCAGCTTTTGATGAAGAAAACTATACATAAATGGAGGGTGGTAGGATCCCCCAAAAATTTAATCAGAAGCATTAGGAGCAGTAGATCTGTACCAACTGTTGATCCAAGACTAGTTCATTTTCATGAATGTCAGCCAGTCAACAGTGTCCATGGACAGATGTATTCTTTTGTCTGTCACAAAGTCTTGCTCTGCACTGAATGCACATTCAGAGAGCACACTGGCTGTAGGGCAGCCCAACAGGTTAATTGCATGTTGCGCAAGCTCTGGCCAGTGGTCCATCCCTATGACCCAGTAGTCAAATGGGGTCATCTATTCAGAGGGTCTCTGTATCCGCTCTTGATAATTAGTTACTGTGTGATGTAGCTGCTGATGATAGGTGCTGGAAGCACACAACCTTGGGCTGAGGACTGAACATTTTTAAATGCATCACTCAGGCAACCAGTGGGGTGCTTCTTCTATTTCACTGACAGGAGGCTCTGAGACACCTTGTCCATGACATATTATCCTGGCAGTCTCTGCAAATGAGTGACACAGATTCCTTCATAATGCATCCTCCAGATGTTTCATTCTTTGCTCCCTCTGTGAAGGCAGAATGAGCTCTGCAACTTTCTCCTTGTAATATGGGGCTTTATGAGCTGCCCATAGAGTGATTGTGGAAATGTTAATGACATCATTCAATAGGAAATATTCCTGAATGTTTTTTTTCAATTTCACAAACATTGCTAAGGATTGAGGAGTTCAGTCTCCAGTTGTACCCCTGTCATTGTGCTGTTGGTCTGTTTATTATTAAGAGGAGTAAGGAGTGGTCCAACCAGGCAGAGTCTTTTGTGATGGATTTAGTCACCAGTGGGATATTATTTGACAGTATAAAGAAGTGATCTATTCTAGCAAAGGTATTGTGAGGGCTAGAATAGTGCGTATAGTCCCGTACCTTCGGGTCCAT
This sequence comes from Rana muscosa, assembly GCA_029206835.1. NCBI lineage: Eukaryota > Metazoa > Chordata > Amphibia > Anura > Ranidae > Rana > Rana muscosa. The sequence goes on along the minus strand of CM055122.1, from coordinate 1,102,799,801 downwards.
TTCTCTCCAGACATCAACCAACCCCCGATGGTAAATTTGTCTAGCCACATTTAGGCTCTGCCTGGTGGAAAGGACATGGTCCTTGCCCGGAGGGCGGGTTTTATCTGTCCCTGCGTCAAAAGCAATATTAACGTCTCCTCCGTAGATGACCAGGCCTTTGATAAGTGGGTCTAGAGTATGAACGAGGGTCTTAAAGAATTTAGATTGACCTCTATTTGGCACATAGTACGAGACGAGGGAGTAGAGCTGGTTGTCAATGAGACCCTTCACGAGTAGGAATCTACCTCCTGGGTCTTTAAATTCGGAAACAAACAAGAACTTAGATTTGCGGGAGAAAAACAAGCCTACTCCTTTAGTTTTATTGTTAGAATTAGCTAGGTAGAAACTGGGAAATTTAGAGCGAATGAAGGAGGGAGTATAAGATTTTGGGAAGTGTGTTTCTTGAAGAAACAATATGTCTATTTTTTGGTCATGGTAGTATTGGAAGATTTTCAGGCGTTTAATGGGAGAGTTAATTCCCTGCACATTATGTGAAGCAATGATCTAGGAGTGGTAAGGTCAGCCATGGAGCAGTCTAGGAGATAATGCCATTGATCCCCAATCACCTACCTCCCACCTGGTGGATGGCCCAGTCCAGGAGTGCGGATAAGTCCATTGTAATGCCTTTCAGGATCCTGCAGAGGTGCGAGATCACACACGTCACTGAAACAAAAGTAAAATTAGTAATGGATAGAAAAAAACAGAAAGACCAGAGAGATAAGGAGTAAGAGAAAGCTCCAAGGATAGGGGAGGAATACAGTCAGGTCCATAAATATTGGGACATCTACACAATTCTAATCTTTTTGGCTCTATACAGCACCACAATGGATTTGAAATAAAACAAACAAGATGTGCTTTAACTGCAGACTTTCAGCTTTAATTTGAGGGGTATTTACATCCAAATTAGGTGAACGGTGTAGGAATTACAACAGTTTGTATACGTGCCTCCCATTTTTTAAGGGACCAAAAGTAATGGGACAATTGGCTGCTCAGCTTTTCCGTGGCCAGGTGTGTGTTATTCCCTCATTATCCCATTTACAAGGAGCAGATAAAATGTCCAGAGTTCATTTCAAGTGTGCTATTTGCATTTGGAATCTGTTGCTGTCAACTCTCAATATGAGATCCAAAGAGCTGTCACTATCAGTGAAGCAAGCCATCATTAGGCTGGAAAAACAAAACAAACCCATCAGAGAGATAGCAAAAACATTAGGTGTGGCCAAATCAACTGTTTGGAACATCCTTAAAAAGAAAGAACGCACCGGTGAGCTCAGCAACACCAAAAGACCTAGAAGACCACAGAAAACAACTGTGGTGGATGACCGAAGAATTATTTCCCTGGTGAAGAAAAGACCCTTCACAACAGTTGGTCAGATCAAGAACACTCTCCAGGAGGTAGGTGTATGTGTGTCAAAGTCAACAATCAAGAGAAGACTTCACCAGAGTGAATACAGAGGGTTCACCACAAGATGTAAACCATTGGTGAGCCTCAAAAACAGGAAGGCCAGATTAGAGTTTGCCAAACAACATTTAAAAAAGCCTTCACAGTTCTGGAACAATATCCTATGGACAGATGAGACCAAGATCAACTTGTACCAGAGTGATGGGAAGAGAAGAGTATGGAGAAGGAAAGAAACTGCTCATGATCCAAAGCATACCACCTCATCAGTGAAGCATGGTGGTGGTAGTGTCATGGCATGGGCATGTATGGCTGCCAATGGAACTGCTTCTCTTGTATTTATTTATGATGTTACTGCTGACAAAAGCAGCAGGATGAATTGTGAAGTGTTTTGGGCAATATTATCTGCTCATATTCAGCCAAATGCTTCAGAACTCATTGGACGGAGCTTCACAGTGCAGATGGACAATGACCCGAAGCATACTGCAAAAGCAACCAAAGAGTTTTTTAAGGGAAAGAAGTGGAATGTTATGCAATGGCCAAGTCAATCACCTGACCTGAATCCGATTGAGCATGCATTTCACTTGCTGAAGACAAAACTGAAGGGAAAATGCCCCAAGAACAAGCAGGAACTGAAGACAGTTGCAGTAGAGGCCTGGTAGAGCATCACCAGGGATGAAACCCAGCGTCTGGTGATGTCTATGCGTTCCAGACTTCAGGCTGTAATTGACTGCAAAGGATTTGCAACCACGTATTAAAAAGTGAAAGTTTGATTTATGATTGTTAACCTGTCCCATTACTTTTGGTCCCTTAAAAAGTGGGAGGCACATATATAAACTGTTGTAATTCCTACACCGTTCACCTGATTTGGATGCAAATACCCTCAAATTAAAGCTGAAAGTCTGCAGTTAAAGCACATCTTGTTTGTTTCATTCCAAAATCATTGTGGTGGTGTATAGAGCCAAAAAAATTAGAATTGTGTCGATGTCCCAATATTTATGGACCTGACTGTATATGCACCATACCCTGAGAGACAAACATGGTACCCCCCAACCAGTGGGGGAGATCCCGACTAGGAGCGAGAAAATTCTGCAGCTCCGAGTACAGTAGGAGGTGCATTTATACTGCTCCATCCAAAGCACTCCCTAATATATAGCAAAAATATAAACTTAAGCAAACTAGGGTGCATCACTCTCAGTAACTGTAACATGGTAACATTCAATGAAGGTTAGACTAAGGTAGGTGAGATAACAGCTGGGGATTCAGGAAGAGCGGAATAAGATTCTATGGGGAGAGCCAGAACAATATAGAGGGTAAGTTGCTCCATAGTGATTGGTCCGAGATGCAATGCAGTAAATCCAGGTGAGTCTTGAGAAAGTTCTTGTCCGGGGTAAAAGGAATCCAGTAGAGGGGCTAGTTATAACCATACAGTATATTAGCAGTGCGATAAGTTATAAGAGATGGGTTTGAGCAGAAGGGGCAACAGGAGCTCCTTGAGGTCAATTGGTTTGTAAATCCAGGTGGGCATTAATGCCTAGGCGGCCTAATGTGCCCAGCCCCAAAATGGTGGATGATAGGAGGTAAATGAAGAAGTTCTCCACATCAGGGGGGTATTCCTTCTTTGGCTTTTTTATTTTTAGGCTTCTGCCACAGAGAGGTAAGTGGGCTAGGAGGTGGTCTTTTGGACAGGCTGGAGGTGGAGGACTGCATTGGAGAAGGTGGATTTCTGGGGATTATGCCCAGTTTCTGCAGAAGGTTCTCTCCTTCTGGAAGTGTAGAGAATCTAAAGGGCTTGCTATTGAACTCGAACTTCAGGCTGAAAGGGAAAAGCCACCAATATCTGATGTTCTTCTGAGTCAGTACCGTCAGAAGGGGCTTGAGTGCTCGCCTTCTCTGAATGGTGAAGGGGGAAATATCAGCAAAGATTTGGATATAATGTCCCATAATCTGGATTTGCGGAGTGGCGCCAGCCCTTCTCATAACTTCCTCTTTACCGTTACAGTAGTGTGGCTTGACCACAATGTCACTGGGCAGTCCATCAGGTCGGGGTCCCAGAGCCCTGTGGGCCTGATCAAGCTCCAGTTTGTGAGCTCGAATGTCTGGAATGAGGCTTTTAATGAGGGAGTGTACTGCTTCTGGTATATCTATAACTGTCTCAGGCAGTCCTCTGATTCTAAAGTTAAGCCTTCTTGACCTATTTTCAAGGTCGACAAATTCTGGCCCTGGCCCCCTCTAATTGGTTATGCAATTCTTGGAAGTGATCAGTGTTCTGGTTAACCCGATCTATTGTGGCGTCCACTCTATTTTCAATGGTCTCAATGCGGAACCCAAAAGTTGGAGATCCAATTTAATGTCAGAAGTAATTCTGGCTGCAGTCTGAGCTAAGTCCCTTCCAGCATCTCTGCAAATCTATGGAACATGAGGAGATTTCATGGGGCTGTGTGATGTGCTGCCCCATATCCTGATAAGTCACATTGGGCCTCGGCAAGGCTGCAACTGAGGGGGACATGAGCATGTCATCCAGGGTCTGGTTCAGGAGAGACACCGTGGTAGCTGGTGATGTTGGGCCCCCGATTGATGTGAGAATGGGGGCCCCTCCACATAGCTCCTCTTGTAATGTAATGCCAGGGAGGTGAGACAGGGATCCCTGTGTGAGCTGCCTTGTGTGGCGGCCGTTCTACCGTCATCTTGGATTCCACGGCCGGACCTGGAAGTGCTGCGAATTGAGCCTGCAAGCCGCGTTTAGCCGACCCCACCAGCATAAATCGTTACCCGCTTGCTTCCTGGCTGTTGCAGTCCTGAGCTGGTCTCACTGGGGCGATGTTACTCGCTGCTGGGAGTGCCGGACAAACGGAGCGGGATGGAGCTCTGTGATCAGGCATCCATTTCACATAGTGCCGCTCATGCGCCTCCTGGCATACACTTTAAAATTTGTTTATGTGCTAATTAAGACATTTTAATAGATATTGCTAAGATATTTTGCTTTGAAACAAAGGTCTAAGTTATTTTTGTGGTGTGAAGGCATTAGAAGTTAGAAAATTATATAATTGTATTACACCTGCTTCATTGAAATACAAGTTGATCTGGTTTCTCTCTCATGAGGCAGCTTCAAGCTTAAGCTTGGCATTGCATAAAAGATTGAGGAATGTTCTTCCAGTAATTGGCAGGTCACTTCATTGTTCTAGATAAACAAACACTAACTGCAGTGTGATCATAGCAGTCATGCTTCATCTGATATCTGAAATCCCCTCCTTGTATATAGAGTGACTAAGCTGCTGTACATACTGCTAATCATTTCCCCTACAATACCCTCTGCTTTTACTCCAATACATGGAGCCCCAGTTATATAGGAAGAACAAAAACTGTTAATAGTTCTAAGCATATTAATCATCATGCATACCTACTAAAATGCAGAAAGTAAGCTTATTATCTTAGGGAATTTGTTCCGCACAAAGAAAAGCTTTTACAGCACCCATTTTAAATGAAAACATTGCATAACATGCTGAAACAGACAATAATCCAGTTTTGCGGAAAAGGGAAGTTATTTGAAATTATGTGAAATTATGCACACATATACATATATACTCATACATTCACACAAGCTAATACATGCTGACTTGCTCTCACAATGTATCGTATTTGTGTGGTAGGAATATATAGTATATTCATTCAGAGTTCATGTTTCTGAATGTAACATGTTATTGTAGCACCCCCCTAGCTAGGTTGGTATAGTTGAGGCATATTTAGTTTTTGGCACCCCTGTAAAAGAAAAGAGGAGAAGCAGAGTTCAATTGCTTTTGGCTGTTCTAGGTTCTGCCGACGTAGAACCTATAACAGCCAAAAGCAACCTACTTCCCCCTGCATTCTAGTAAGTTCCAGTATAGTGGGTGGGAGATTCAGACCCTGCATATTCATGCAGCCTCAGCCAATCTCTGGTCGGGGGACCAGCAAGGGGCTCAGGTGTGCATAAATAGTCTGAGCCTAGAACAGTAAGGCCTTATTCCTATGGGAGATGACCCAACCCGAGGGTTGAGGCACTCTGGGCTGCTAGCTGAAGATTAGAAGAAATCTATCTGGGTCCCAGCTCCAGCTAGAGTTCAGGGACCCACATCTAGAATCCCTGAAAGCAGTGCAGGAAGTCCAAAGAGGATCTGACTTGGTAGCATCCAGTACAGAGGCTTACTGGTACTACAAAAGAGCTTTCAAGTACCCAGGGCACAGCGAGTACAAGCCTTAAAGCTTAGGTTTTCCTTTGTTCACCATTTTTTTTTTCTTCTTAATTCCAGCTCCCCTATGTACCCACATAGCACTAATGTTCTTCTTTTGCAAAAATATCAAAGCTTTCCATTAATTCTACAGATGAGTACCTCACTGTCTTCATGGATGTTTACAAACACGTATCCATTACTTCTGCCTTATGCTGGCCATACACTATATGAAAAATCGGGCGAAAATCGGTCGTTCAGATAGTTCTTTCGTTTTTCGGACAGTTAATGGGCACAAAATCGATAATCTTTGGGACGTTTTTGAGCCGAAAAAATGAAGGACAAGTTTGGAAATTTTCTGCCGAACGAACGATAAATCGGAAGGTTAATGTGTTTCCCGTCCGAACTTTCTTCACTAGGTATATGTAAAAAAAAAAAAAAAAAAAATTTTATTTATGTCCACTGAACGATTTATCGGTCATTACATGATGGCACTATCGTTTGCGCTCACGAATGAACTTTTGTTTTTCGAAAGTTCATTTTCGAAAGTTCGGTCAGACGATTTTTCGTATAGTGTATGGCCAGCATTACTCCCTGGGTAGACTATAGGTTATGATACAGGTTATGATACAGGAAGGAGTTGACCAGCTGATCTCATTAGCACACACCCTGCATCATCCACCCTCCTACCTATCCACCCATTTCCAGGTGTTTTAAACCACTTCAGCCCCGGAAGGTTTTACCCCCTTAATGACCAGGCCATTTTTTGCGATACGTCACTGCATTACTAACAATTGCGCCATTGTGCGACGATGTACCCAAATAAAATTGATGTCCTTTTTTTCCCACAAATATAGCTTTCTTTTGGTGGTATTTGATCACCTTTGCGTTTTTTATTTTTTGCGCTATAAACAAAAACAGACTGACAATTTTGAAAAAAAAAAAAACAGTATTTTTTACTTTCTGCTATAAAACACATTCAATAAAAAAAAAAAAAAATATCACATTTCTTCATCAATTTAGGCCAATATGTATTCTGCTACACATTTTTGGTAAAAATTCAAATAAACGTATATTGATTGGTTTGCGCAAAAGTTATTGTGTGTATATGAGATATTTTTATGGCATATTTATTTTTTTATTTTTTATTAGTAATGGAGGAGATCAGTGATTTTTAACAGGACTGTGACATTGCAGCGGACAACTTGGACACCTAAAGCCCTGTACACACGATCGGATTTCCTATGGATTTTAAACCAATGAATTTTTCCATCAGTAATCTGATGAAGCTGACTTCCATCAGTCTTGCCTACACACATAGTTACATAGTTACATAGTTAGTCAGGTTGAAAAAAGACAAAGTCCATCCAGTTCAACCATAAAAAAAAAAAAAATTATCGTACAATCCCATATACCCAATTCTATACCCACAGTTGATCCAGAGGAAGGCAAAAAACCCCAGCAGAGCATGATCCAATTTGCTACAGCAGGGAAAAAAATTCCTTCCTGATCCCCCGAGAGGCAATCGGATATTTCCCAGATCAACTTTACCTATAAATGTCAGTACCCAGTTATATTATGTACATTTAAGAAAGAATCCAGGCCCTTCTTAAAGCAATCTACTGAGCTGGCCAGAACCACCTCTGCAGGGAGTCTATTCCACATTTTCACAGCTCTTACTGTGAAGAAACCTTTCCGTATTTGGAGGTGAAATCTCTTTTCCTCTAGACGCAAAGAGTGCCCCCTTGTCCTTTGTGTTGACCGTAAAGTGAATAACTCCACACCAAGTTCACAATATGGACCCCTTATATATTTGTACATGTTGATCATATCCCCCCTTAATCTCCTCTTCTAAAGAGTGAATAAATTCAGTTCCTCTAATCTTTCCTCATAGCTGAGCTCCTCCATGCCTCTTATCAGTTTCGTTGCCCTTCTCTGCACTTTCTCCAGTTCCCCGATATCCTTTTTGAGAACTGGGGCCCAAAACTGAACTGCATATTCCAGATGAGGTCTTACTAATGATTTGTACAGGGGCAAAATATAATCTCTCTCTCTGGAGTCCATACCTCTCTTAATACAAGAAAGGACTTTGCTCGCTTTGGAAACCGCAGCTTGGCATTGCATGTCAGTCAAAAAACCGATCGTCCTGTGACGTAAAACACTCCGACAAGCCGAGAAAAATTAGGTTCAATGCTTCTGAGCATGCGTCGACTTGATTCTGAGCATGCGTGGGTTTTTTGTCCGATGGAGTTCCACACAGACGATCGGAATTTGCTATCGTTTTTTTTCCCATCGGATAAATTTAAAACATGTTCTATTTTTTCTCACCGATGGAAAAAAGACAGATGGGGCCCATACACGATCGGTTTGTCCGATGAAAAAAGTCCATCGGACTGTTTTCATTGGTAAAACCGATCGTGTGTACACGACTTAACTTACACATTTGACACTTTTTTGGGGACCAGTGACATTATTACAGTGATCAGTGCTAAAAATGTGGGGGTTGCTCTGACTGGGGGAAGACAGAGATCAGTTTTCCTGCTTAGCAGGAACACAGAATTTCTATCTTCTCCCTTGTCAGAACAGCGATCTGCCTTTTTCATAGGCAAACTGCCGTTCTGCTTCTCTCTGGAATGATTGCGGGTGGCCGAGCAGACATCGGGTCTGCTGGACCTGCTGATTGGCTCCCCCTCTGTCCAATCAGCGAGTGATCGCGCCTCCAGTGGGGTGCGTGCCCCCCCTAGTGGCTATTGCAGGAAATGACGTACAGGTACATGATTTTGCGCAATAGAGCCGACTTGCCGCAGTACATGTATGTTAGGCGTTTAGCAAGTGGTTAAATTAAATGCAATCAATCAGTGATCACCCTGCTCACTAAATACACAGGCATCGATTTTATTTTCTTACCTTAACTTTAATCTTGCATAGATCGTTTATTTGGCATTTTGAAGTGTGCAGGAAATGAGAGATGAGATAACAGCCTATGCAGAGCAGAGCTGTAGTATTGAAAACAGAAGGAATGTGCCCTGGGTTCTGTAAAGCTCAACATACACTATACAATCTGATTGTACAATCTCCTTTGGATCTACCATCAACTCTGTAGTACAAGGGTCTGTGCCCATCCACTTAAATAAGCTGCCCTACATGCAACAATCACACAATATCACTGCAAAGGTTTAGGAAATGCAAAAAATTCAGTGAAGAACACACTAAAGTGAATCTTAGGGCAAACAAACACAATAAATTACCCAAATTTTTGGTAAAATATAAAAGACAAGGTTGTGTGGAGGAAACAGATACCCAACATGCCAAACCTTAAATTTGTGTGCGCTTGTGAAATGGCGACAAATTTCAGTACCCTATAATTTCTATAGGCGACGCTTCAAAAGTCCTGATAGGTATCAGTTTAGTGTTACAGAGAAGGTCTTGGGTTGGAATTATTGCTCTCACTCCGGCGTGCGTGGCAATATGTAACATGTGTATCACAATCAATGTTTTCACGTGTAGGAGCCCACAAAGCATGCGTTTACATGCTTGGGTGTGACTTTGTTTTTTTACTTTTTACGTTTTTTTTGATCACATAGAGGACAAAAAGTCCCATATGTGATGATTTTTAGGTGATAGGTTCTCTTCAATGAGACATACAGGGTCTAAAAGACCCTACATGTTTCCTTTGGACTCTGAATTTTTTGCAATGCAGACCACATTGCAAAATATTTCTTCCCGACTGAGCTAGCTGGGGACACGGACGTCCCTTTCTGGGTCACAGCAAGAAGGGGAGGAGAGCAGACGTGTGTCCACTCTTCTCCTTCCCCCACAGCTGCCAGCACCTGCCATGTCGGTCCTGGGCCCGCAGATAGGCAAGCGGAGCCTGGTAAGCATGGTGGGAGGTGTGCGCATGGGGGAGCACAGGTACCGAGGGGGGGGGGTGTTCGAGCAATAAGGCGACAGCGCTGCTGCCCGAATGCTTTCACCTGATAGGCAGGAGTCTGCCTGTCAGTTTCACGCACAATCCTGGCAGCTACAGCTTGTGTGTGATACATCCCGCTGTTAGGTCTGTATAACGTACGGACCTCGCAGGGAAGGGGTTAATGGCACTGAAAGTGCAACTAGTAATTTAAGGTGTATAAAGGTGTCCATACACTATACAATCTGATCTCTTTTATATTTACCAAATTTATATAATAGGAGGAAACACCTATCTAGCCAATCATTCTGTATCAAATCAAGAAGGCCTTTGCACTACATAGTTGATGGCAGATTTAAAGGAGATTGTACAATCAGATTGTATAGTGTATGTTGAGCTTTACAGAACCCAGGACACACTCCTTCTGTTTCAATACTGCAGCTCTGCTCCACATAGGCTTGTATCTCATCTCTCATTTTCTGCACACTTCAAAATGGCAAATAACTGATCTATGCAAGATTAACGTTAAGGTAGGAAAAAAAATCGACGCCTGTGTATTTAGTGAGAAGGGTGAACACTGATTGCATTTCATAAAAAAAAATGCACCTGGAAATGGGTGGGTAGGTAAGATGGTAGATGATGCAGGGTGTGTGCTAATGAGATCAGCCGGTCAACTCCTTCCTGTGTCATGACCTATAATCTGCCCAGGAAGTAGGGAAGAAGTAATGGATATGTTTTTGGAAACACCAATGAAGACAGTGAGGTAAGTGTCTAGAATTAATGGAAAGCTTTGAAGTGCATTAATGCTATATTGGTACATAGGGGAGCTGGAACAAAGGTGAACTTAGCCTTTAAGGATCCTAGAAACACAAGAAGAGAGGCGCCTCTAATGCCCCATACACACGATCATTTTTCATGCCGTTAAAAATGCCATTAAAAAAAATGGCCATTAAAAATGATCGTGTGTATGCTCCAGAGCATTTTTAACGACGTGAAAAAACGGGCATTAAAAATTTCGAACATGCTCTCTTTTTTCACGTCGTTTTTCATGTCGTTTTTTTTAACGACGTGAAAAACGATAGTGTGTATGCTTTAACGACGTGAAAAAAAATGCGCATGCTCAGAATCAAGTATGAGACGGGAGCGCTCGTTCTGGTAAAACTAGCGTTCATAATGGAGATAGCACATTCGTCATGCTGTAACGGACTGAAAAGCACTAGACTGAAAAGAGCGAATCGTCTCTCAACAAACTTTACTAACATGAAGGGTGGCGCCATTCGAACTGAACTTCCCCTTTATAGTGCCGTCGTACGTGGTGTACGTCACTGCGCTTTTCTTGAAATTTTTTTAAAATGATGGTGTGTACGCAAGACAGGCTTGAGAGGAAACAAGAAAAAAAATGACAAGAAAAACGTCAGTTTTAAAAATGACATTAAAAATGATCGTGTGTATGGGGCATCAGAGTAGACATTTTATAACACTTTTAATTACTGTATATACTCGAGTATAAGCCGACTCGAGTATAAGCCGAGGTACCTAATGTTGCCCAAAAAAACTGGGAAACCTCACTGACCCGAGTATAAGCCGATGCCCCACTGTTCCCTAGCTCGCTGTTCCCTGTAAATAGAAATTTTTACATTGTAATTATTACCTGTAAAGAAGTTGCGGCTGCGGCGACTATCGTTCGAATTCCGCGGCGTCCATCGTTCGAATTTCGCGGTCTCTTCCTGTTCCTTACTTGATAGGCGAGTCTCAGCAGACACTCTCCGCCTATCACGATCATTCTCTCATCCTTAGTTTTCCCAGCAGACACTGTGTTGTGTATTCCGCCAATCACAGACGTCTGCTTGAAAACTGAGGATGAGAGAACGTTCGTGATAGGCGGAGAGTGTCTGCTGAGACTCGCCTATCAAGGAAGGAACAGGAAGAGACCGCGGAATTTTGAACGATGGACCTCGCGGAATTTGAACGATGGACGCCGCAGCCGCAACTTCTTTACAGGTAATATTTACAATGTAAAAATGTATATGACTCGAGTATAAGCCGAGGGGGGGGGACTTTCAGCCCCAAAAAAAGGGCTGAAAATCTTGGCTTATACTCGAGTATATACGGTAGCATATACAATATGCACTCACATTTAGATGTATAAAAGCGAGCATGTAAGTATCCAAATGTAGTCAGGGTGACCGCTTCTGCGACCTGCTTCCTGGATCCACTGCGCTGTGCTGGTATCACTCTGTCAGATGAAGCCGGCGTCTGTGAGGAACTTTGGCGTCAGACCGAGGCTTGAAAAGCAAGCAGGGTAATGGAGGCGTTTCCTGAGTTGACGCTCTGCGATAGGAAGGCAAGCCGCACTCCTTTTTCAACAATAGACTAATTGGAATGAATGGCATGGGCTCACTATTATAGCCCATGCCATGCATTCCAATTAGTCTATTGTTGAAAGAAGAGTGCGGCTTGCCTTCCTATCGCAGCGCGCCAACTCAGGAAACGCGTCCATTACCAGGTGACGCCATCTCCCTGCAGCCATCCCTGCTTGCTTTTCAAGCCTCGGTCTGACGCTGAAGGTCCTCACAGACGCCGGCTTCATCTGACAAAGTGATACCAGCACAGCGCAGTGGATCCAGGAAGCAGGTCGCAGAAGCGGTCACCCTGACTACATTTGGATACTTACATGCTCGCTTTTATACCTCTAAATGAGTGCATATTGTATATGCTAATTAAAAGTGTTATAAAACGACTACCCTTAGAGGCGCCTCTCTTCTTCTGTTTGCAGTCTGGAATCAGGTTTTTGTTCCCCTATGATGGCAGCCTCTAGAGCCCTTGGACTTTTTGCTCCAATCCCCTCAATACTATAAACTATTTTATATGGACTCTCAGAGACTATCCCCTGCACAATACCAAATTCTGCTAACTGGCAAAGGACAGGAGCATTAGCTTTTTGCGCATATACCAGTATATTTTAAGGATCCAAGAGACTGCTCTTGTCACCTTAGGGATATGTTCACTCTTGTTGCTGAATCAGGTTATGCCTTCGAAAAAGGGGTCCTCTGAGTTGTAGTCCACCAGAGACAAGATACAAGAGGGTGTTTGCTCCCTGAAGAGATATAACAGCTTGAGGTGTCCTCCATCACATTTCTGTTAGTTTGGAGTATTCCAAGACTTGCCCACACCCTACCCATGTTAAACCAGCAAATAAACCACAAAAAGACATGCACACCCTGTTTTCTGACTTGAGTGCCCATGAACTATGGTGTGCCTGGCTGCCATGTGCCTCACAGAGAATGGAACCTGGAATAATACAGCCAGGTCTGTGCCTCTTTATTATATATAAATGTTAGTAAAAAGTATCCTCTGAGCATGCGTCGACTTGATTCTGAGCATGCGTGGGTTTTTTATCCGATGGATTTCCACACAGACGATCGGATTTTACTATCGTTTTTTTCCCATCGGATAAATTTAAAACATGTTCTATTTTTTCACACCGATGGAAAAAAGACTGATGGGGCCCATACACGATCGGTTCGTCCGATGAAAACAGTCCATCGGACTGTTTTCATTGGTAAAACCGATTGTGTGTGCACGGCTTTTGTCCTTGCTTGCATTACCCTGACCAATGTATAGTTGTAACTTTAACATAACCTGATTTAGCCTAAAAAGGTTCTAAGGTAACCACAGTGCTGAAGAATAGGAATCTTGTATTGATATTCATTGTCTCTGCTATTTTTCAGATGTAATCTTTTATTTCAATGGAGACCCTTTAAATCCCAAGTCTGGACTGTGCATAATGTTTTGATTTCTGCCAAAGTTGTGATTAAATCTCGCCTTTCCTGGCACTATGCCCTACCTTTGTCATTTACATGTCAAATACCAGCACCTCTATTACCCATTAAAGTTCTGTAATTTTCCATTTGAATAACAGAAGTAGAGTGGGACATATTCTTGATTTGCACAAAAGCAGCATGGGCTTAGTATCCAAAGGACGTTACAATACAGTTGGCCTAGATGGGCAGGAAGCATTCATTTGGCCTAGAAGGTACTTAGTCATCAAAATTTGTGTAAATGTTAGCACTATTTTTACCTTAAAACATTTTAGCTCAGGTTAGTGTGACCATATGCAAGTTTTTAGAAAGTCACAGAGTATGTATCCCTGCTCAAATAAATTTTTTTTCAAGAATTTCACAACAGATACATCTGGTCAAAATAACATATACTAATGCCAAAAAAACTTTAAAGTGGTTGAAACCTCAGACATGAAATATAAAAAATGCATATCCTTCTATACTATGTACTTTCCTCTCTTTTCCTCTTGTTCCTCTACTTTTACTCTCTCCAAAGCTCTGAGTGTCATTTCTCTCTATTGCCTAGTTCCTTTGTTATCAGCATGAGTCACTTCTGGCAGCTTTTCCCGACATCAAGAGTTAAAGTGGTTCTAAAGGTAGGAGGTTTTTTTACCTTAATGTATTCTATGACCTAAAGAGAAAAAAAAATTATTTGTTTTTTTAAAATGACCTACAGAAGAAATGGTTGCAGAAGAGCTACAACTTATGTAGGAGGATTTGTTTCATCTTTCTGTATCATCTAATGCTAGTCACCTCACTGGGTACATGTAAGGGTTTATAACCGCCTTAAAAATACCACACAAAGAGGAGAGGGTCACCTTTTAATGTGACTTTGAGTGCCAAATGGGAACGCCAATCCTTTAACCACTTAACGACCGCTCACTGTATATATACGTCGGCAGAATGGCACGGACAGGCACAATCACGTACCTGTACGTGCCTGCCTTCGTATAGTTGGGGGGTTCCATCGGACCCCCCTTCTATACAGTGAGCGGTGGTTCTCGGTGCGGGAGCGATCCGTGATGAGGGGACAGCCATTCGTTTCCGGCCACCCCCTCGCGATCGCTCCCGGCGAATGAGAATCTTCCTCTGCCTGTGTAATGTAAACACAGGCAGAGGAAGTGATGTCATCTCTCCATGTGGCGGTCTTTTCCATCCGGCGCAAGGAGAGAAGACATCTTACAGTAAGTGCACCAACAGCCCACTGACACCAGTACACATAGGCACACTTACACCCCCCAGTCACCCCCAGATCACCCCCCAGATCACCCCCAGTACCCCCAGTCACAGTGCACCATTTGCAGTGGTCATTTTTTTACTGATCACTGCAATCAGTGTCATTTGTGACAGTAAAAAGTTGCAGGGCAGTTAGGTTTAGGCCCCTTTAGGTCCAGGGTAGCCCCCTAACCCCCCTAATAAAGGTTTAACCCCTTTATCGCCCCCCAGGTAACCCTTTCACCCCCTAATGCCAGCGTCACTAAGCAATCGTATTTCCGATCGCTGTATTTAGTGCCGGTGGTGCCCTAGATAGCCAGTTATTTATTTTTAGGTTCGCCGCAGGTTTTTATAGCGTCAGGTACCCCCATATATTATTTTAACCCCCTGATTGCCCATAGAGTTAACTCTTTCACCAGTGATCACCGTATAAGTGTCACTGGTGACACTAGTTAGCCAGTTAGTTATTTAGTTATTTAGGTTACCCGTCAGGTTTTTATATAGCGTCAGGTACCCCCATATATAACCTAATAAAGGTTTTAACCCCCTGATTGCCCCTAGTTAACCCTTTCACCAGTGATCACCATATAAGTTTTACGGGTGACGCTGGTTGGTTAGTTTGCTTTTTATAGCATCAGGGCACCCGCCGTATATAACCCAATAAAGGTTTAACCCCCTGATCGCCCGGCGGCTGATATAAATGAGGTTTTAGCGCCAGAGAGGGTCTGCGTCGTCCCAGGCAGTGTTAGGTTAGTGCCAGTAATGCTAACACCCACGCGCAAAGCATACACCTCCCTTAGTGGTATAGTATCTGAACAGATCAATATCTGATCTGATCAGATCTATACTAGCGTCCCCAGCGGTTTAGGGTTCCCAAAAACGCAGTGTTAGCGGGATCAGCCCAGATACCTGCTAGCACCTGCTTTTAGCACCTCCGCCCAGCCCGGCCCAGCCCAGCCCACCCAAGTGCAGTATCGATCGATCACTGTAACTTACCAAACACAACACACATAACTGCAGCGTTCGCAGAGACAGTCCTGATCCCTGCGATCGCTAACAGTTTTTTTTTTAAGCGTTTGATACATTTGCTGACAGTCAGGTGCTTTTTTTACCTGTGAATCTTACTAGTGTACCCCTAAATTTAGAGCCCAAAATGGTAAATCGAAGGTACACTAGTAAAGAGGCCTACGAGATTCTGAGCATGACAGATAGTGAAGAGGAGGTCACGCATCTGTCAGATTCAGGCTCAGAATATCTTCCCGTAGAAGACAGTGAAGTCAGCGGCTCCATGTCAGATAGCTCTGACGATGAGGTCCCTGCTAAGGTCAGGCGTACCCGATCCCGATCTTCTGAGGTTGTTGAGGAGCAAGAACCGCAGGGCTCTCGTATCATGGAGCAGAGTAGTACTAGCGCCGCTATTCCTTCTGGTGAATTGGCAAGCACCAGCGGCCTAGTACAGCCTGGGCATACATCCAGCACTGCAGTATCACGTGGTGACGTGGCGAGTCCCATAAGTGCAGTTCAAGCTGGCGAGGTGGCAAGCACAAGTAGTGTCCCGCTGCCACCAAGAAGAAGACAAAGGCAGGCCCGTTGTGCCCATAGTGGCCTTCCTGCAGAATTCGCCTATCCTGATTGGGTCCCCACCACTTCTGCAGAACTCGTACTTCCCCCATTCACTGCCCAACCCGGTATTCAGGTAGAAACAGCTGGTTTTATGCCAATTGATTTTTATTCGCTGTTTTTCACAGAAGATCTCTATAGATCTATTGTGGACCAGAGTAATTTATATGCTGGTCAATTCATCGCCGCTAGTCCCCAGTTGCCTTCCATTGCCAAAGATTGGAAACCAATTACGGTTTCCAAATTTAAGACCTTTCTGGGCTTTTCCCTCAACATGGGCACACATAAATTCCCGTCATTGCGTGCTTATTGGTCCACGCACCCAATTGACCACATGCCCGTGTTCTCTGCCTCCATGCCCAGGAAACGATATGAGCAGATCTTGCGGTTCATGCATTTCAACGACAATGAACTTTGTCGTCCACGTGGAGACCCTGAATACGACCGGCTCTACAAAATTCGGCCCCTCATAAACCACTTCAACGAACGTTTTGCAGCCTTGTTTATTCCCGATCAAGTTGTCGGCATTGATGAGTCCCTGATTAAATTTTCTGGCCGCTTGACTTTCAAGCAGTACCTTCCCAGCAAGCGTGCCAGATACGGGGTCAAGCTCTATAAGTTCTGTGACAGGGCAACAGGCTATGTATGGAGCTTTACGGTTTATGAGGGAAAAGATAGTCAGGTTGAGCCGGTCAACTGCCCAGATTACATAGGGAGCGCTGGCAAGATAGTGTGGAACTTGGTGTCACCCTTATTCGGAAAGGGGTACCACTTGTATGTGGACAATTATTACACGAGCGTGCCACTGTTTAGTCACTTGTTTGATCATCAGATTGGAGCATGTGGCACCGTGTGACCTAATCGCCGGGGCTTTCCCCAGAGGCTTGTAGATTCCCGTCTTAGGCTGGGGGAGAGAGCCTGCTTGAAGTGTAATAACTTGCTCGCTATGAAGTGGAGGGATAATAAGAATGTTTTCCTTCTTACCTCCCTTCATGCAGACACGACAGTCCAAATTCGTACGGCGACTGGTGTTGTGGAGAAACCCCTCTGTGTCCACGAATATAATCAAAATATGGGAGGGGTGGACCTCAACGACCAGTTGTTGGCGCCGTATCTTATTGACTGTAAGGCGAGACGCTGGTACAAAAAAGTGTCTCTATCCTTATTCCAATTGGCTTTGCTGAACGCTCATGTGCTATACAGAGCTTCAGGCGGGACGTTATCTCTCCTAAAATTCCAGGATGAGATAGTCACAGAACTCCTGTATCCAGGCGGTTCTGCACCTCACCATCCCCAACCAAATGCAGTAAGCCGGCTGCATGAGAGGCATTATCCGTATGTCCTCGAGAGTACCCCTACCCAACGAGCCCCTCAAAAAAGATGTCGTGTCTGTAGCAAGCGCGGATTTAGGCGTGACACCCGTTATTTTTGTCCATGCTGTCCTGACAATCCTGGTCTTTGCATTGGTACATGTTTTGAACGCTTCCACTCCAAAGTGAAGTTTTAGCGTAGGGTACAGCATTGCACAGAACAGGACACACTTACACAGGGTCTCCCAAGATGCCATCGCATTTTGAGAGACCCGAACCATTACAGTTGTTAAAGTTACAAAAAAAAGTGTAAAAAATAAAAAAAAAAGGAAAAACAAAAAACACAAAAAAAATATAAAATAAAAAAAACAAAAATTGTTGTCGTTTTATTGTTCTCTCTCTCTCTCTCTCTATTTTCTCTCTA
The DNA here is from genome assembly GCA_029206835.1 of Rana muscosa. Lineage (NCBI taxonomy): Eukaryota > Metazoa > Chordata > Amphibia > Anura > Ranidae > Rana > Rana muscosa. Next base: position 1,102,781,843 of record CM055122.1, on the reverse strand, counting down.
TTGTTCTGCTCTTTTTTACTGTAATCTATTCTGCAATGTTTTATCATGCTTGCTTTTCAGGTATGTAATTTTTTGTTTTCAGGTGCGCCATTCAGCTGCAGCGCTGAATTATTTATCTTGACAGCAACAGCGTTTGCTCCCACAATACATAAAGCCGTGACTCCAGTGCTGTAGGAGGTGATTTCACCACCACAGTTAAAAAAAAGAGCATATATGCCGAAGCATAGGGGCGGAGGAGCGATTTTGCTCCTAATGCCACGTACATACGGTCAAAATTCTGATGGAGGCTTGCCCATGGAAAAGTCAGACCGTGTGTACGCGGCATAACTTTTTTGTGGGAGGATGCCCCCATGCTTCGGCATATATATATATATTAGGCATAGGTTGCGTTAAAAAAATGTTTTATTTTTTACTAGTTTTTTTTTGGGGTATTTGCTTTGCAGGTATGGTATGGTAGGGTCTTACTGTTATACTGTAATGTTACTTTGTTTTAATGTTAACCATCATTTGCTTATCAGGTACGCCATTCAGTTGCAGCGCGGATCTATTTATCTTGACAGCAACAGCGTTTGCTCCCACTATACATAAAGCCGTGACTCCAACGCTGTAGGAGGGGATTTCACCACCACAGTTAAAAAAAGAGCATATATGCCGAAGCATGGGGGCAGCAGGGGCGGAGGAGCGATTTTGCTCCTAATGCCACGTACATACGGTCGAAATTCCGACGGAGGCTTGCCCGTGGAAAAGTCTGACCGTGTGTACGCGGCATAACTTTTTTGCGGGAGGATGCCCCCATGCTTCGGCATATATATATTTTAGGCACAGGTTGCGTTAAAAAAATGTTTTATTTTTTACACAGTTTCGGAGGCCATGGAATGCCCAGATGGCATAAAACCCCCCAAATGACCCCATTTTGGAAAGTAGACACCCCAAGCTATTTGCTGAGAGGTATGTTGAGTATTTTGCAGATCTCGCTTTTTGTCACAAAGTTTTGAAAATTGAAAAAAGAAAAAAAAATATCTTTCTTTATTTTAAAAAACAAATGAGAGCTGTAAAATACTCACCATGCCTCTCAGCAAATAGCTTGGGGTGTCTACTTTCCAAAATGGGGTCATTTGGGGGGGTTTTGTGATATTTTGGCAATTTATGGCCTTCGAAACTGTGATAGGTAGTGAGGAGTGAAATCAAAAATTTGCGCCCTTAGAAATCTTGAAGGAGGTGCTTGGATTTTGGAGCCCCGTACGTGGCTAGGCTCTCAAAAAGTCCCACACATGTGGTATCCCCGTACTCAGGAGAAGCAGCAAAATGTATTTTGGGGTGCAATTCCACATATAACTATGGCATGTTTGAGCAATATATCATTTAGTGACAACTTTTTGTACATTTCTTTTTTCTTTTTGTCATTATTCAATCATTTGGGACAAAAAAAAAATTCAATGGGCTCAACATGCCTCTCAGCAAATAGCTTGGGGTGTCTAATTTCCTAAATGGGGTCATTTGGGGGGGTTTGTGCCATCTTGGCATTTTATGGCCTTCAAAACCGTGATAGGTAGTGATAGGTAGTGAGGAGTGAAATCAAAAATTTATGCCCTTAGAAATCTTGAAGGCGGTGCTTGGTTTTTGGGGTCCCGTAAGCGGCTAGGCTCCCAAAAAGTCCCACACATGTGGTATCCCCGTACTCAGGAGAAGCAGCAGAATGTATTTTGGGGTGTAATTTCACATTTGCCCATGGCATGTGTGAGCAATATATCATTTAGTGACAACTTTGTGCAAAAAAAAGAAAGTTTGTCATATTACCGTAACTTGTGTCAAAATATAAAATATTCCATGGACTCAACATGCCTCTCAGCAAATAGCTTGGGGTGTCTACTTTCCAAAATGGGGTCATTTGGGGGGGTTTTGTGCTATTTTGGCATTTTATGGCCTTCGAAACTGTGATAGGTAGTGAGGAGTGAAATCAAAAATTTGCGCCCTTGGAAATCCTGAAGGCTGTGCTTGGATTTCGGGGGCCCGTACGCGGCTATTCTCCTAAAAAGTCCCACACATGTGGTATCCCCGTACTCAGGAGAGGCAGCAAAATGTATTTTGGGGTGCAATTCCACATATAACCATGGCATGTGTGAGCAATATATCATTTAGTGACAACTTTTTGTATTTTTTTTTTATTTTTTTGTCATTTTTCAATCACTTGGGACAAAAAAAAATATTCAATGGGCTCAACATGCCTCTCAGCAATTTCCTTGGGGTGTCTACTTTCCAAAATGTGGTCATTTGGGGGGGTTTGTACTGCCCTGCCATTTTAGCACCTCAAGAAATGAGATAGGCAGTCATAAATTAAAAGCTGTGTAAATTCCAGAAAATGTACCCTAGTTTGTAGACGCTATAACTTTTGCGCAAACCAATAAATATACGCTTATTGACATTTTTTTTACTAAAGACATGTGGCTGAATGCATTTTGGCCTAAATGTATGACTAAAATTGAGTTTATTCGATTTTTCCTATAACAAAAAGTAGAAAATATAATTTTTTTCAAAACTTTCAGTCTTTTTCCGTTAATATCGCAAAAAAAAAAAATCCCAGAGGCAATCAAATACCATTAAAAGAAAGCTCTATTTGTGGGAAGAAAAGGACACAAATTTCGTTTGGGTACAACATTGCATGTCCGCACAATTTCCAGTTAAAGCAGCGCAGTGCCAAATTCTGAAAACACCTCTGGTCTTTAAGCTGCATAATGGGCCGGGGCTTAAGTGGTTAACCGCATCTTGCCCGGCCACTGTATATAAATGGTTAGGTGGAACAAGCCTTGATCTGAGGGGACGTACCCGTACATCCTTCCACATCCTCCCACATCTGCACTTTGTGGGCTGCCCCTAGGGCAAACATTGGCACGATCATGTGACCGCTGTGTCCACTGAATTTGAGTGCTGAGCAGCAGTGGTCCACCCTGGTACCGTGAGATTACTGCAAATAATCACAGCGATCACACGTCCAGTAGTAAAGATGGCTGATATTCATACAGCCATTGGTCACAGTGATCACATGGTACAAGGCCAAGCACCACCTCCCTGTACCATGTGATATCTGTAGCCAATCACAACTTATCACAGTTATTCACAATGGCTGCAGGAATGCAGCTGAGAACTGTCAGAAAGGAATTCTTATACAGTCATCATGTATAAACAATCATAGTGCAAAAATAAATCCCAATCACTTTGGTAACACTGCACTGCTCTGGTGACAGGATGTAATGTAATATATATTTTTTTTTTACACTATGCTTCTGTGGCAGTGATAATGTATAATAGCTGGCTGCTTTGATATCACGGTATGTCAGTGTCATCCGCCATTACCTCTAATTAATGCCACAGCAGTACAATGTCACCAAACCAGTGCTGTCAGTCGGTGACCCTAATCACTGCCACACCAGTCATGGTCCCCAATCACCACCACCCACTTGCAGTGTCCTTAATCAGCACCACACCATTCACAGTGTCCCTGATCACCACCACACCAGTCATATTGTACCTGATCACCGCTACACCAGTCCAGTGTTCCTGATCAACTGCTACACTGGTCATTTTGTCCTTAATTACCGTTATATTGTCCCTGATCACCAACACACCAGTTACAATTTCCTTGATCACCTCCATACCAATCATATTTTTCTAATACCTGCCACATCAATCATATTGCACCTAATTACCGCAACACCAGTTACAATGTCCCTGATCACCACCACACCTGTCATATTCTCCCTTATCACTGCCACACCAGTCATATTGTCCCTGATCACCACCACACCAGTCATATTGTCCCTGATTCCTGTCATGCTAAGTATACCTATGCTCCATGTGAGAAATATCTTATTAAATTGACAACTTTGTGCAAAAAATATTATTTTCATCATCTTTCTGCATTTTCCAAAAACATGTGGCAAAAATAAAGTCTTCAAAAGACTCACGGCTCTTAAAAATACTTTGGGGTGTTTATTTTTCAAAATGTGGAGGTTTTGTGGGTGTTTCTACTGTCCTGGTGCTACAGGGCCTCCAAAAATTTGATAGATAGTCAGGAAATTAGATGCATAAATTATGCCCCTAGAATGCCTGAAGGTGCTCCTTGGATTTCAGGCCCTTATGTGTCTAGGCTGGGGGAAGCAGTTAAGAGCTGTAATTTTGTTAAGTCCACCTCAAACTGAACCCAGGTACATTTGGTTCATCGCTACACTCCTGCAGCTCTTCCAGAATCTCTTGCCTAATGTGGCCCATGTCCCATAGGAAAAACAGTGTGGCAGCATTTTTTCTGGGCTATTGCGTAGGCTTTTGGTTTTCTGAGAGGGAACAGTGGTTCTTACAAATCACTGAGGAAGAAGAGGTATTGGTGATTGAGCTGTCACCATCACCATGCTTCAGGGTACAGAATGGCACCGCCAGCTGGAGCAATGTCATGCCATCCTGCATCCTTCCCAGTCACTAACATTGTGCCAGTAAGAGATGTAAAATTCTTGCCAATGCTTGCTGAACCACGTGTATGTACTCATGTGGACCCTTCCACTCACAACACAATGCAGCATCACAAACATTACATTCTATATATGGGTGGGCAGGGATGGCCTTATAGGCAAAATAATGATGGTTGAGTACCAGTCACTGTTTTGCAACATAGGCCACAAGATCATGAAAATGGGCCAGACTCCACCAGCTAGAACAGGAGCCGCTGAAAGCCAGATATGTTTACAAGTTAGCATTAAGACATTGGGTATAGGAGTGTTTGAGTGACAATTTTTTTTCCACTCCAGCAGCTGGGGAAGAGACACCTGCCTGGTCAGGGATGCCACTGGAAATAGTAGGACAGGGTTAGGAGACTTTCAGCAAAGTTCAAGCATACATTTGGCCTTACTCCGCCTGGTCCCATGCTGACCGTTTTCTCTAGTTGTTGTATTGCAAGGTAAGACTCTGAAACCCCTTGTCAGACCCCAACTCCTATTGCTTGAGATAGCAGATGTTGCATAGGATGCAGATAGAGATTCTTGTGTTGCTGGGGTGAGGTGGAAAGAAGGAGTAGGAGGGTGCAGGAGTTTTGCTGCTGAACGGTATCATTCATGTGCTGCTCCCATTAACTTTTGAGGTGAAAGATCATGTGTCTCCCCATGCAGTCTGTACCCAATTGATTGGTATATTTATCACACGTGATATGCTGTAGACAGAGGCTGCAAATCACCACGGTGCGGCCAACAGTAGATGTATCAAAAAAGGCTTGGTTATCATCTCCACAACCTTCTCCACATGCTCTAGTCAAATAGCACACCTGCTGCCAAAAAGAAAAGATAAGACATGCCCTGTCTCTCAAAAGTGTTTGCCTGATCTTTGCTTTGTCCTAATTATACAGAAAATGCCACTTACCAGCTGCACATGAAGAATCTGTGCCTCTCCCTTTAGACCTCCCAGGCACGAGGAATATAGTGGATTGCCTAACTTCTTTTTTAGCAGCCCTGACAATAGGGGGATTGAGAAAATTGTAGTTTGGTACACTTAACAATAAGGTGATCTGCTTTTTTTTGGATGAACTAATGGTTGACCCAAACCCAAAGCTCATCCTTATTACTGGAGTTTGGTTTGCTAATCAATGAGAGATCGGAGCAAAGATGTATCATGTTTTGTAGTTGTGTCTCAGTCTGATAGTTGGTGCTCTCTCACACGAGTCTTAATTAATTTTAATCCTTACCTCTAATATCTAAAACATTTTTAAAAACTGCTACACAAGTCATAAAGTTTAATATCTCTTTTGCAGATAGCAAGTTGAATTTTAAGCTTGGTCAGTATGTCCAACTGCCCCTGCCAGTAAACACAATTGGCAATAGTTTGTTCAGCTGCTTTAAAAAGAAAAGTGGTGAGATTTTTTTTCTGGGAAGTGGGGAAGCTTGAGATTGAGTGGTGTAGAAGGGCTATCCTGGGATCTTTTGGCATAGTAACATGGAGTAGAGTTTGAATATGACCAAAGATTCTGGAACAAAATGAAAGACAATTTGGACTGGATGACCATTTATGAAAAACACCCCCTTTGTGACTACAGCCCTTAAAACGTATTTCATTGTAAGACAGAACAACTTTCATGATCCATGCAGGTACCCATTGCCACCTAAAGAGGACCTTATAAGCTGATTCAAGTATAGTTGTGTTAAAAGAGCATTTGGCTATCCTGGACCATATTTTAATCCATTACTCAGAGGGTATTAGATGTGTCAGGTCTTGCTCCCATTTCCTAAAATATTTGAAGAGGAGGTGGGGTGAGTGGGGATAATTACCTTGGATTCTTTAAAAATGCATTTTAAAATACATTTTAAAACATTGCATTAATGTTTTTATGCGTGTAATTTAACTTTAAGCGACCTAACACAATGATTATATTGTCATAAGGATCTTCCAAAGTATAATATGAACGATGTAAAAAAAAAATCTCACTTCACATTTACTAATATAAAATTCATACCTATCATCAAAAAACAATAACAGGATATTTGTACCTAGCATTAAACTATCATTCAGCAAAGCAAAGTTCAGTTAATCACTAAAGACAAGTGTTAATGGCTTTGAAAGAAGTCTTATTGCAATTTATGCTAATATGGTCTCACTAAGAATCAGATTAAAATCAGACCTATTATTGCTCACTTTTCTGTTGTCTTAAAAATAGTAGGTATCTCTATGTTTAATTAGAATTTACTGACAGGTTCTGTTGATGGAACTGCTCATTTCTTCTTAGCAGAAATAGGTGTCATGCACATTTTTTTTTTATAAATGGTGAGAGTATTAGAATATATTAATTATCACTTTATGTCCAAATATAATTCCATGGATAATTGGTTTGAGTTTGCATTAACTTCCAGTGCATCTGTTTCATGTGATAAAATAATTTAAACTTTTGAGGGACTTCTAGTATAATGAAAACCTTGTCTAAAACCTGAAGTATACGATGAAAAAATTCAGAAGCACAAGTCTTCTTCAAATAACACCTAATACTAAACGAATGTCTGGATCCATTAATAAAGTCAGGGAATTGTATATGCAAATTTAAAGCTTTTAGGTAAAAGCTGAACTGGCCTTCAACCTCTCTCATGCCTTGTACGCACCATCATTTGTCCTGACGTGCAAAAAGCCATAGTTTTTCCCGATGTGATTCCTCTCCCGCCTGACTTGCTTTTGCTGATCCTCGTGTTAGTTAAAGTTTGGTGAGAGACGATTCGCGCTTTTCAGCCTTGTGCTTTTCAGTCCGCTACAGCGTGACAAATGTGCTATCTCCATTCTGAACGCTAGATTTACCAGAACGAGCGCTCCCGTCTCATACTTGATTCTGAGCATGCATGTTTTTTTTCCCCTTTGAAAAAACATACACACGACCGTTTTTCGTGACGAGAAAAAGACTGACGGGAAGCACGACGAGAAAAAAGAGAGCTGGTTTTAAAAATTTGCGGGCAGTTTTTTCGTAGAGAAAACTGCTAGGGAGCATACACACGACCGGTTTTCACGACCAATATAAAAAATGGCAGTTTTCTCGTCGTGAAAACCGGTCGTGTGTACAAGGCATTACCCTCCTCAGCCTTCCAATTGGTCATTGACGATGTCCATTACATTACGGGGCCAATGTGAAGGCTCAAGAGGTTGAAGGGGTGTGCCCAAGGTCACATTTTGCACACAGATAAATAGATTTGCATATTAGTTTAAGCTTATATATCTAGAGCTAGCATTTTATTACATGCAGTTTTCACTTAAGATAAGATAACTTCTGGGTTTGCATTGTTTTCAGTTTGAACAGTTGGAGTTGCATGTGTTTGTGACAGACTTAAAATTTTAAGGTTCTAAATCTTTACCTCATATGTCCAGGGCTTATTTGACCATCTCAGGAACTCTGTTCTGTAAAACTACTGAAGCTGTCTATCTGACAGTCAGGTACAGCAGTTAGTGTTTGCAGGCTTCATTCATAAATACAATATTATTGCTAATTAAAGTTCAATCCAAGTTAACATACAAATTTAAACTTTGTTTTGTGTATTCATCTTTACACTAAAAAAAAATAATATAAACAATTACTGCCATTTTAAGGCAGTATTTCATTACTAAATATTCCCATGCTTTGTACCAGAAACTGAAATAAAATGTAATCATAAATAGGACAACTCAAAATATTTTAAAGCAGCACTAAATTCTCAAATAAACATTTTAAATAAACACCATTTGTATGTAAGTGCTAGAAAAAAATGGTAAATATACCATATGAAATATATAAGTGCAAGTTTTATGAACTGTTGGCACATAGCACTTGCACTTTGGTTCCATAACATTTTTCCTTTTAAGGGTGACGCTTCATGGTGGCAGAGGGGATCTATGTTGAAGATGCAGTTCATATCAGGAGGCCTTGAGATGTGGATTGAGTTTGAACGTTACTGACCGTTTATAATATAATGGTCCTTTTCATCTGCAAAGAGGCTCCTTGAATTGGTGAATGAAGAACAGGTTTCACATTTGGAGGCAGAAGTGCAGAGACACCTCAAGTCAATATATTAACTGTCAGATATTACAGATTGTTCATTTAATAAAGTTTTATGAACTGTTGGCACATAGCACTTGCACTTTTTGCTAAGTGTTAGCATAATATTTAATAAAGTTCATAAAACTTTATTAAATGAACAATCTGTAATATCTGACAGTTAATATATTGACTTGAGGTGTCTCTGCACTTCTGCCTCCAAATGTGAAACCTGTTCTTCATTCACCAATTCAAGGAGCCTCTTTGCAGATGAAAAGGACCATTATATTATAAACGGTCAGTAACGTTCAAACTCAATCCACATCTCAAGGCCTCCTGATATGAACTGCATCTTCAACATAGATCCCCTCTGCCACCATGAAGCATCACCCTTAAAAGGAAAAATGTTATGGAACCATCGTGAAGCAAGTAGGAACTCAGCCCTAAATCTTAAATACGCCAATTGCCCCCAAAGAATAAAACATCCAAATTTATATTACCGCTTAGGTGTTCCGATGTAGCAGGCTATTCATCCACACGAAGTCCATACAGTTTTTCCTTTTCATGGGGAAACTTTATGAACTTTTGGCACAAAGCACTTGTACTTTGGTTTGTTAAATGTCATGCACTTGCACTTGCACTTACTGTATATTTCATATGGTTTATTTACAAATATTTCTAGCACTTTATACATATGAATGGTGTTTATTTGTAATGTTTACTTAAGAATTTAGCACTGCTTTAAAGTATTTTGATTTGTCTAACCGTTATCACAATTGTATGGTAGCAGCTTTATTCTGTATTTTTGTAAATCACCTCAGCACAGATTATTTTCTTTATTATAGAACAAATCACATAAAAAAAAAAATCTAATTTTTTATCTACAGCTAAATAATACTGATTGTTTTAAAATTAACAAATGTTATGCTAAAAAAAACTTTCTTAGTTACATATTTCTAATATTATTAAAATTATTATTATTAAAATGAATAATAATAATATAAATACACTTTTGCAAGATAGTATTGCCAAAAAAAAAACCTTGTTTATCCTGAAAAACAAAAGTATATACAGTGGGAAGAACTGTATTGTAATTGATACACTGCCGATTTTCCAGGTTTTCCTACTTACAAAGCATGTAGAGGTCTGTAATTTTTACCATAGGTACTCTTCAACTGTTAGAGACGAAATCTAAAACAAAAATCCAGAAAATCACATTGTATGATAATTACATAATTAATTTGCATTTTATTGTATGACATAAGTATTTGATCACCTACCAACCAGTAAGAATTCCGGCTCTCACAGACCTGTTATTTTTTCTTTAAGAAACCCTCCTGTTCTCCACTCATTACCTGTATTAACTGCACTTGTTTGAACTCATTACCTGTATAAAAGACACCTGTCCACACACTCAATAAAACAGACTCCAACCTCTCCACAATGGCCAAGACCAGAGAGCTGTGTAAGGATACCAGGGATAAAATTGTAGACCTGCACAAGGCTGAGATGGGCTACAGGACAATAGACAAGCAGTTTGGTGAGAAGGCAACAACTGTTGGCACAATTATTAGAAAATGGAAAAAGTTCAAGATGACGGTCAATCTCCCTTGGTCTGGGGCTCTATGCAAGATCTCACCTCGTGGGGCATCAATGATCATGAGGAAGGTGAGGGATCAGCCCAGAACCACACAGCAGGACCTGGTCAATGACCTGAAGAGAGCTGGGACCACAGTCTCAAAGAAAACCATTAGTAACACACTACTCCATCATGGAATAAAATCCTGCAGCGCACGCAAGATCCCCCTGCTCAAGCCAGCGCATGTCCAGGCCCGTCTGAAGTTTGCCAATGACCATCTGGATGATCCAGAGGAGGAATTGGAGAAGATCATGTGGTCTGATGAGACAAAAATATAGATTTTTGGTCTAAACTTCACTCACCGTGTTTGGAGGAAGAAGAAGAATGAGTACAACCCCAAGAACACCATCCCAACCGTGAAGTATGGAGGTGGAAACATCATTCTTTGAGCATGCTTTTCTGCAAAGGGGACAGGATGACTGCACCGTATTGAGGGGAGGATGGCTGGGGCCATATATCGCAAGATCTTGGCCAACAACCTCCTTCCCTCAGTAAGAGCATTGAAGATGGGTCGTGGCTGGGTCTTCCAGCATGACAACGACCCGAAACACACAGCCAGGGCAACTAAGGAGTGGCTCCGTAGGAAACATCTCAAGGTCCTGGAATGGCCTAGCCAGTTTCCAGACCTGAACCCAATAGAGAATCTTTGGAGGGAGCTGAAAGTCTGTATTGCCCAGTGACAGCCCCAAAACCTGAAGGATCTGGAGAAGCTCTGTATGGAGGAGTGGGCCAAAATCCCTGCTGCAGTGTGTGCAGACCTGGTCAAGAACTACAGGAAACGTATGTAATTGCAAACAAAGGTTTCTGTATCAAATATTAAGTTCTGCTTTTCTGATGTATTAAATACTTATGTCATGCAATACAATTCTAATTAATTACTTAAAAATCATACAATGTGATTTTCTAGATTTTTGTTTTAGATTCTGTCTCTCACAGTTGAAGAGTACATATGATAAAAATTACAGACCTCTACATGCTTTGTAAGTAGAAAAACCTGCAAAATCTGCAATGTATAAAATACTTGTTCTCCCCACTGTATGTTTTCCTTGCCATCCAGTACTAGTTCTCAAGTGCCAGGACTAAGATTTTAGAGTTCACAGTGGACGCAATCTGCTTTTTTTTTTTTACTAAACCATACTTTATTGCTAGTTATTCATCTAGAAATCCTAGAACTGTAGGTTGGTCTATGAAAGACTGAGCTGAACAGCACTGTGCCACGCACATTTATTATGTCATCCATCTCTTGCCACAAAAAAAAAAAAAATGAAATGCATGGGTGAGACACAATGAAGCATTGGACAGTATGGAAAACTGTTGTTCTCTATGTAGTAACTGTACCTACTGTTAACATGGAGCCTACCTTAAATGAAAATCAGAAAAGTTGCGAGATAAAAGAAAAGCCCTACCATAATTCATTCAATTATATGATTTGCTAAGAAAACTGAACACTTCTGCCACAATCAGCGGTAGGATTATCAGACTGAAAGTTTCTAAGAACAGGAGAAAAAAAGACACAGACTCAGTGATCTCCTGCTAAAAAATTGAATTATTTTTACATGTGTTTAAAACACCTAGCAAAAAAATCACAAATTTTCCTAAATAAGTCATTCTCTCTCTCAGAATTAAGATAGCTATACTCCAAAAGGTGCTGGTGATGGTTAGCACTTGTAAATGTTGCTGCCTGACTTCCCCATCAGTGATCACAGCTGACGGGGAGCTAATAAAAGAGCAAAGCTAGCTGTCAGACTGGATTAGTGTGTGCAAAGGGCAAGACAAAGGAATAATGCAGTTATTATTTATGGTCACTAACTAGGTTTGGCTTTTCTACTAAATCACCCTACCTGGCATGTGCATTATGTATTTAAAAAAAAGCCATATCAGATTTTAATTTATTGTGTATTGCTACCCTGATGTAGATGTGCCTTTGCCTTATAATAAATACATATACTGTGTTCCATACTTTTTTGAAATGATCAATTGTTGAGTAATTCAGTTGTTGCTTATGCTCATCCTGACCTACTCTAATTTGGTTTTCACACCTAGAAAAGTGCCAGGTCTGCAATTCAGGTTAAACTCTACAACTTTCATGACAATGTTTTTGAATCTGAAGAATTTTATACTGGTTAATACAACTAAATTCAAGGATATTGGACAACTGGCTTCCTATAAAAAATGTACAGTGTTATCTGGGTCTTCTAAATAAAAGTACTGAGAATATCAACCAGAAGTTTGTATAAAGCACATAAACAAAATTCTAGATACATAAAATATATCTTAAAAAGCGCAAAAAAACAAACAAACTAAGAAGCACATTGAATTTATCAAAACTGGAGCAGATTGAATCTGAAGCAGTTGTGCATGCCAACCAATCAGTTTATATCTTCAGCTTGTTCAATTTAAAAATGAAAGAAAAAATTGATTGGCAGGCACAGCTGCTCCAGTTTTAATAAATTCCTCTCATTGTTTTTTTTTTTTTAATAAATAAATCTGCTATAAGCCTTGCTCATGTAAAACAGTTGTTAACCACTTCCTTACCCGCCCATTGTCAAATGACGTCCACAGATGGGATCTCCGATCCTGGGTGGACATCATATGACATCCTGGGCTTTGTGGGGGGATATCTGAATGATGCCTGCAGCTAGAGGCATCATTCAGATATCCTTCTCTTCACCTGGCGATTCTGCGCACGATAAGAACAATCATAGCGGCGGTTCCGTTTCTTATAGGTGGCGGGAGGGGACACCCCCCCCTCCCACCGCCATCCGGTGCTTCTCCGGGCTCTCCCGTGCCATCGGGGGACCGGAGAAAGAATCGTCTGGCGCCGCTGTCTTGTAACATGACAAGCATAGAGATGACTGGTGACCAGATGGTCACCAGTCATCTCTATGACCGTTGGAGGCCCGGGCACGATGTGACGACGTCACGCCCGGGTCCTCAGAAGTAAACAAAGCCGCGATCGGTGAATTTTTTTTCACAACCTCATGCTTTCCAGCCTGGAGGATAGATGTGGGGTCTTATTGACCCCGCATCTCTCCATAAAGAGGACCTGTCACACACCATTCCTATTACAAGGGATGTTTACATTCCTTGTAATAGGAATACAAGTGATCAATTTTTTTTTTAAGTAAAATAAAAAATAATAATAATTTTTTTTTTTTAAATGCCCCTGTCCCCGGTAGCTCGTGCTCAGAAGCGAACGCACACGTAAGTCTCGCCCACATATGTAAACGCCGTTCAAACCACACATGTGAGGTATCGCCGCGTGCGTTAGAGCGCGTGCAAAAATCTAGCACTAGACCTCCTCTCAATAGGGGCATGAAGACTTTGGAGTCGAAAAGCGTCGGGCTTGCCTTGCTGCACCCCACATTGCTTTTATGTTCGTAATCACTTTTTTAATGCTTTGTCAACTTTCTGTATGACAATTTTATACAAATAACCCTGATACGGTTTTATTGACCTGCACCATTGGGAGCCTTCCCTTTTGTCTCTATCTTTTCATCTGTTTCCTTGGAGCTTGTATGCTGGAGAAGTTTGCACTTGCTATTGAGTGCACCGGATCACCCTCTTCAGGATGGTTTGAGACATCCACGGCATCCTGTTCCATCATCCATGGTCATTGAGACCTCAAGCCTATCTGACTCACTGTCATATGACAGGTGAGTCCACCGATTGTGGTAAGAGTACCCCACCTATCCATTGTCTCAAGTGTTTTGATTTCATCAGTCAACATTTTGGTTTCTTCACTGTGGCCATTCCGTGGGAAGATATTCACGGAATGTGCATAAGGCATTTGGACTCTTTTCACATACTATAGTTAATTTATCAGCACTGTTGCCTTCACCTCTAGATTGGTTCACCTTAGCACACACAGGGACTCAATCTTGTTTTCATTACATGGACGTTTTTTATCTTTGAGACATTCACTTCATTTCTAGGATTGTTTATATTTATTGGTGTTCATTCACGGTAGCATGTGGAGTGTGTGGACTCCTTCCTCATAGAAGTACCCACACTACACCCATTTCATTTGTGATTTATTGAATTCACTTTCAGTTTTTCATTATTGTGTTTTTCATGTTAGGTATCTATTTACTCGGCGTAACATAATCTTTCATATTTTACCCAAAAACTGTTTTGTTGTTTTTTAATTCATGGAACCATTTTTTTCCCCCAAAAAAAGGAAATTGAAAAATTATTGCGCAAATACCGTGCAAGATAAAAAGTTGCAATGACTGTCATTTTATTCCCTAGGGTGTCTGCTAAAAAAACATATATAATGTTTGGGGGTTCTGAGTAATTTTCTAGCAAAAGAATGATGATTTGTACATGTAGGAGAGAAGTGCCAGAATAGGCCCGGTATTGAGGTGGTATAAAAAGCCCGGTATTGAAGTGGTTAAACTATGTCAGGAATGAAGTAAAATGGTAACCACCACATACCTAATTAATGTAATTCAATCGTTTCCCAGGACAAAACAGAAAATATATATAAGTGGGACTTTTAAGATATATTATCTCTCAAAGAAATAAAATAACATACACATATTAAAATAAAAATATTTATTAACAATTAGCCCTTGGGCAGAAGCCATGGCTATTTTAAAGAGACTGCAATCACCAATGCCAATGCCAATAATACAAAAACAAAATCAGATACATAGATATTATAACACAGCCCTAATGTACCCCCAAAAAACAACTATATATATTTTTGCTGAGTCAAATATATATACATGCTGAGTCAACTAACACCCAGCAGAGGAATAAAAGAGATTTAGGCTGGGTTCACACTAGAGCACAGAGCGGCTCACAGCAGGGGGTGCAGTGCGTCTCCGTTCACGAGTTCAGGCCCGATTTCAGCCCGAATTTTTGGCAGAATAGAGACCTGAAACGGACCAAAAGATGCACAGGTCTCCTGTTCAATTCGCTGCTCTGGAGATGTGTAAACCGGCTTCATATAGAGCCGGTCACAATCTCCTGCTATGTGAATTGGATGCAGGGAAACCCGCATCCAATTCGCAATAGTGTGAACCCAGCCTCAATGTCCCCTCCTTCTTTAGCTAGATCCAAGAAAATGTGTTGTCGATGAGTAAGACATTCCTATGCATTTCCCCAAAAGTTTCTTCAGGGGAGGGGTGTTCTATAGCAGACACTGAAAAACATGCATAAAAATGCCAGGACTAGGGATGAGCTTCGAGTTTGAGTCGAACTCATGTTCGACTCGAACATTGCCTGTTCGCCCATTCGCCGAACAACGAACAATTTGGGGTGTTTGCGGCAAATTCGAAAAGTCTATGGGAGAAAT
Organism: Rana muscosa; assembly: GCA_029206835.1. NCBI lineage: Eukaryota > Metazoa > Chordata > Amphibia > Anura > Ranidae > Rana > Rana muscosa. The sequence continues at coordinate 1,102,766,384 of CM055122.1, read as the reverse complement.
CTAAAGTGCTAATTATAAAGGCTTATATGCAAGTTATTGTCCTAAAAAGTGTTTGGGGACCTGGGTCCTGCCCCAGGGGACATGTATCAATGCAAAAAAAATGTTTTAAAAACGGCCGTTTTTTAGGAGCAGTGATTTTAATAATGCTTAAAATGAAACAATAAAAGTGAAATATTCCTTTAAATTTCGTACCTGGGGGGTGTGTATAATATGCATGTAAAGTGGCGCATGTTTCCCGTGCTTAGAACTGTCCCTGCACAAAGTGTCATTTTTGAAGGAAAAAAAGTCATTTAAAACTCACTCGCGGCTATAATGAATTGTCGGCTTTTATCAATACATAGAAAAGTCATTGATAAAAAAAAAAAAAAAGCGTGGGGGTTCCCCCAAATTAATTACCAGGCCCTTTAGGTCTGGAATGAATATTAAGGGGAACCCCGCCGCAAATTTTTAAAAAAATGGCGTGGGGTTCCCCCTAAATATCCATACCAGGCCCTTGAGATCTGGCATGGATTTTAAGGGGAACTCCACCCCAAATTAAAAAAAAAATGGCGTAGAGTCCCCCCAAAAATCCATACCAGACCCTTATCCGAGCACGCAACCTGGCCGGCCGCAGGGGAAGAGGGGGGGACGAGAGAGCGGCCCCCCTCCCTCCTGAACCGTACCAGGCCACATGCCCTCAACATGGGGAGGATGTCCCCATGTTGATGGGGACATGGGTCTCATCCCCACAACCCTTGCCCGGTGGTTGTGGGGGTCTGCGGGCGGGGGGCTTATCGGAATCTGGAAGACCCCTTTAACAAAGGGGACCCCCAGATCCCGGCCCCCCCTATGTGAATTGGTAAGGGGTACATTGTACCCCTACCATTTCACGAAGAAAGTGTCAAAAAATGTAAATAAAAACACACACACCTTGAAAAAGTCCTTTATTAAAAAAAAATAATAATAATAATAATAAAAAAAACATTCCAGCGATGAAATCCAGTGTCCCGCGGCGATCCCGATGTCCAGCGCTGTCCGTCATTGGTTGTGCCTGTGCGGACCTGATGGGGAACTTCCTCTGCTGTGTTTTAAATGTATAGACCCGCCCCTACTAAAGTTCCCCATCAGGTCCGCTCAGCGGACCAGATGCGGAACGAGAGAAGGGGCAGGTCTATTCATGTATTACACAGCGAACGAAGTTCCCCATCAGGTCCACCCCCTCGGTATGTCGGACCCCACCTACGTCATTGGCCTGAGCGGGAAACTCCCTTCACTGTGTAATTTAAATTTACACAGTGAAGGAAGTTCTCCGCTCAGGCCAATGATGTAGGCGGGGTCGGACATACCGAGGGGGCGGACCTGATGGGGAACTTCTCTCACTTTGTAATACATGTATAGACCCGCCCCTTCTCATGTTCCGCATCTGGTCCGCTGAGCGGACCTGATGGGGAACTTTAGAAGGGGCGGGTCTATACATTTAAAACACAGCGGAGGAAGTTCCCCATCAGGTCCGCACAGGCACAACCAATGACGGACAGCGCTGGACATCGGGATTGCCGCGGGACACTGGATTTCATCGCTGGAATGTTTTTTTTAAAATTATTTTAAAAAATTTTAACCACTTGAGATCCGCGCTATAGCCGAAAGACGGCTGCAGCGCCTCTCAAGTGCCGAGTGGACGTCCCCAGGACGTCCTTCTCTGTTTACGTCCCCAGGACGTCCCCAGGACGTCCTTCGCTGAGGGCGTGCGCCGGGAACAGCTGTGCGCTCCGCATCACGTGATGCCGATGCGCGTGCCTGGCGGCCGCGATGTCCGCCAGGTACATGCGATCGGCTGTGACAGAGGCAGGACGTGGATCTCTGTGTGTAACACAGAGATCCACGTCCTGTCAGGGAGAGAGGAGACCAATGCTGTGTCCCTTGTACATAGGGACACAGATCGGTCTCCTCCCCCAGTCAGTACCCTCCCCCCCACAGTAAGAAACACTAATAGGGAACATATTTAACCCTTTGATCGCCCCCTAGTGTTAACCCCTTCCCTGCCAGTCACATTTATACAGTAATCAATGCATTTTTATAGCACTGTTCGCTGTATAAATGTGATTGATCCCAAAATAGTGTCAAAAGTGTCTGATATGTCCGCCGCAATATCGCAGGCCTGACAAAAATCGCAGATCGCCGCCATTACTAGTAAAAAAAAAAAAATATTATAAAAATGTCATAATTCTATCCCCTATTTTGTAGGCGCTATAACTTTTGTGCAAACCAATCACTATACGCTTATTGCAAATTTTTTTACCAAAAATAAATAGAAGAATACGTATCGGCCTAAACTGAGAAGAAATAAAAAAAATGTAAAAAATTGGGATATTATTATAACAAAAAGTAAAAAAATATTGTGTTTTTTTTCAAAATTTTCTGTCTTTTTTTGTTTATAGTGCAAAAAATAAAAACCGCAGAGGTGATCAAATACCACCAAAAGAAAGCTCTATTTGTGGGAAAAAAATGATAAAAATATCATTTGGGTACAGCATTGAATGACCGCGCAATTGTCATTCAAAGTGCGTCAGCGCTGAAAGCTGAAAATTGGTCCGGGTACGAAGGGGGTTTAAGTGCCCAGTAAGGAAGTGGTTAATAAAGGACTTTTTCAAGGTGTGTGTGTTTTTATTTACTTTTTTTACACTTTCTTCGTAAAATGGTGGGGTACAATGTACCCCTTACCAATTCACATAGGGGGGGGCCGGGATCTGGGGGTCCCCTTTGTTAAAGGGGTCTTCCAGATTCCAATAAGCCCCCCGCCCGCAGACCCCCACAACCACCGGGCAAGGGTTGTGGGGATGAGGCCCTTGTCCCCATCAACATGGGGACATCCTCCCCATGTTGAGGGCATGTGGCCTGGTACGGTTCAGGAGGGAGGGGGGGCCGCTCTCTCGTCCCCCCCCTCTTCCCCTGCGGCCGGCCAGGTTACGTGCTCGGATAAGGGTCTGGTATGGATTTTTGGGGGGACTCCACGCCATTTTTTTTTACATTTGGGGTGGAGTTCCCCTTAAAATCCATGCCAGATCTCAAGGACCTGGTATGGATATTTAGGGGGAACCCCACGCCATTTTTTTTTTAAAATTTGCGGCGGAGTTCCCCTTAATATCCATTCCAGACCTAAAGGGCCTGGTAATTGAATTTGGGGGAACCCCCACGCTTTTTTTTATTTTTTTATCAATGACTTTTCTATGTATTGATAAAAGCCGACAATTCATTAATAGCCGCGAGTGAGTTTTAAATGACTTTTTTTCCTTCAAAAATGACACTTTGTCCAGGGACAGTTCTAAGCACGGGAAACATGCGCCACTTTACATGCATATCATACACACCCCCCAGGTACGAAATTTAAAGGAATATTTCACTTTTATTTTTTCATTTTAAGCATTATTAAAATCACTGCTCCCGTAAAAACGTCTATTTTTTAAACCTTTTTTTGCATTGATACATGTCCCCTGGGGCAGGACCCAGGTCCCCAAAGACTTTTTACGACAATAACTTGCATATTAGCCTTTATAATTAGCACTTTAGATTTCGAACGTTCGAGTCCATTGTATTTAATAGGGTTCTAAAGTTCGCGCAAACATTTTGTCTGTTCGCAGGTTCTGGTGCGAACCGAACAGGGGGGTGTTCGGCTCATCCCTGGCCAGGACACGTATGTGATCTGTGTATGCACGCACACCCGAAACACAGAGCATTAACACAGTGGGGCCACTTTAGTAAGAGCTAACTAGAATGCATTCATGATAACATTAATTCACAACATAAATTTACATTTACCAAAACAGTATCATGGAATGCTAATCCAATAGTTCGCCATTCTTATAACCACACTGACCAGGAAACCGAAAAGAAGTGGGAAAGTAGAAGCTCTACTTGGCTATGCGGGTGTGAGGACATCAGCACTAGGCTCCGCATGGGGGATTTTGTCATAAGAGTGGAGCTTCTACTTTCAGGCTTGTCTCTATATGCACGTGTGACCATCTTTCTTTTATATAATGAACAGCAGTACAGTTTCATGCTATGGAGTTCTTGTACTTTTTTTCTTACTTGTGTAGCGGCCTCACCCTCTCTCTCTTCTTTAACGGCTACTTTGGCTTCGGTCTAGGGGTACCTTGAAGGGGAGAGCGAGGTGTGCCACGGCCCATGTCCTCTAGATTACAGCATGTAGAGGTGAAGGCCAGTATCAGATTACATTCGGGCTGTGTATACGCTCAGAGCCAGGTCTGTTCTGCTGATAACCCCCCTTTGCTCCCAGTAATTGGAGTACCACACACTGAAAAAGGTCCAACACGTATTTATTCCATAACGGCAAACAAATAGTCCTTTGCGAGCAGACAGTTTAAGACCCATAGAATAGTTCAGTATTGGTGGGGAGTAGGTCAAGGCACAATCCTCAAAGAAACTAAACCGTTGATGTTTCACCAACGGTTGCTAAGCACAGTGGCTGTTAAATGGACTTTTGGTACAGAGTCTCTTCCAGCGACTCTAGTGAACAGGACTGGAGTTACCTTCGCTACGTTGCAGCCCCTATCAGGGGGAAGACATCCCTCCAAGGGAGTTACCATTTACTATTCGGAAGGGTTACACTCCCCGGCCTCCTCACCTCAGATACGGGTCCCAACACCTTAGGGCCCCTCGGACTCCTCCACCCTCGCGGAACCCAGTCGAAGTTACTGGGTCCCAGGCCTTGGCCGTAGTACCTCACCTCAAGCTTAAGGTGCCTGGGATGGACTCCATCCCTCGCTCCAGCCAGGTCAAGGGCACCTGGGCCCGGAACTCCGGAATGCCAGCACCCAGGCTGAAGGTGCCTTGGCGCGTCCTCCAACTCTGATCCCCGAGGTCAGGGCATCCGCCCCTTTTATCTCCTCTCCCTTTGCGTCACAGCGGGCTCCCCGCCCTGCTGCACCGGCGCCAGGAAAGGACAAAAAGGCACAGTCTTGTGGCGCAGGTTCAACTCCGACCCAGGGCGACAACGCCACCTGCAGGCCACAGGGAACCTTGCACCACCAGAGTCCTCCAAGAACCACAAAAGGGATTCTCAGATTCCCTAACAATTAGTACATCTGGGTTAAATAACCCAGATGCTCCCCCCCAAATTTAAATACCCGCTACACTTGATTTAATGTGATTACCATATCTTTACATGAATTTCAACTGTTTGTTCACACCGGTGATTCAGCATTTGTTCTGTTCGCATTATATTAAATTGCATGGATTGAAATTGTACTCTTAAAGTGGTTGTAAACCCACTTAGACAACTTGTACCTACAGGTAAGCCTAAATTAAGGCTTACCTGTAGGTGCAAGAAATATCTCTTTAACCTCCATGGTTTAGGAGATATTTACTATAAAGCGATGCGCCGATAACATCACGCACATGCGCACTAGCAGGCCTGCTTCATTGCCGGCTTTCTGAATGGGCTCTTGACGGCCCGAGCGCGCATGCGTGTGACATCATTGCCGCTCCGGCCAATCACAGCGCCGGAGCGGCGATACACTGACGGCAGTGACGGGACAAGTCAAGAGTCAAGATGACGGTGGCGGTGGAGGTGACCGAGCACCGCTGCGGGGGCTTCGATCTCAGGTAAGTCATTTATAATGAGCTAGTATGCTATGCATACTAGCTCATTATGCCTTTCTTTTGCAGGTTTTTTTTTTTTTTTTTTAAATGCCTTTACTTCCTCTTTAAAGGTCCAGTGCAACAATTTTGTGTTTACATTTGCTTATGTGGACAGAGATTCATGGCCATATACGTGAATAGGCTGAGTGACATCAGTGGTTGGTAAGAACGAAGCAGGTGCAACCAGCCATTGCTTTGTTAGCAACCACTGACAGCTGGGATAGTGATGACATCATTGACCAAATGTGGCCATGTGGCCATATTTAGGTAATGATGTAACCTGCTCCATTCCTAACCTATTTGCTTATGTGACCTTGGATTCCCAACCATATAAGTGAATAGGCGGGTGGCATCAGCAGTTGGCAAGGATGCAGTGGGTGCAAACAGCCTATACTTCATTAACACCATTGACAGCAGTAAACTGTCACATTCCTCCATGCTGAATGCCCTATATGTCCAGCGTTTAGATAAACATCTGAACAGCCAGTGTTCAGTCTGAGCTTTCGGGCAGATGGAACACTGAACTCATGCCTATTATCAATATACTCTAAGGCAGCATATATTGCTCATTTGGCGCTCCTTCGTACTAATTGAGAAGCCCCTATTTGGGTTCTCTGAATTGCAATTGAATTTGACCAGGTCACTATATCCTCTCCATATCCTCTACTTTTTGGCTACCACCACATCTGCAACACAGCTCTCCTAAGCTCAGTTTTTTAAAGTCTGGAATTCCATAAAACTTTTAGGAAAGGCTAATCACACATCATTTATGATTGTTGGACCTGCTTAAATGCCCTTTAACTGCTTGCCAACCACGCCATAGCCGAATGACGGCTACAGCGGGCTCGATAACTCTGGGAGGGCGTACATTGACGTCCTCCCAGAATCGTGCTCCCGCGCGCCCCCATGGATCACTGTACATGGGCGTTGACAGCGGCCGTTTACCACGTGATCGCTCCGTCAAATGACGGAGCGATCACTTGTAAACAAACCGGCGTCATGTCCGGTTCCTCTCTCCCCTCTCTGTACTGATCGGTACAGTGCAAGGGAAGAGGGGAGATAATGGATGCAGCAGCGCTGTGGGCTGGATCTGTAGTGCCCACAGCGCTGCTCCTTGACAATTGCAGCCTTTGCCATCCCTCCATACTAAGCCTGCCATCCCTCTGCCATCCCTCTGCCATCCTGCCATCTCTCCACCATACTCTGCCATCCTGCCATCCCTCTGCCATCCTGCCATTCCTCTGCCATCCTGCCATCCCTCCTCCATCCTGCAATCCCTCCACCATACTCTGCCATCCTGCCATCCCGCCATCCCTCTGCCATTCCTCTCCCATCCCGTTATCCCTCTGCCATCCCGCCATCCCTCTGCCATCCCACCATCCCTCTGTCATCCTGCCATCCCGCCATCCCTCCACCATACTCTGCCATCCTGCCATCCCTCCACCATACTCTGCCATCCCTCTGCCATCCTGCCATCCCTCTGCCATCCCGCCATCCCTCTGCCATCCTGCCATCCCTCTGCCATCCTGCCATCCCTCTGCCATCCTGCCATCCCTCTGCCATCCCTCTGCCATACTTGGTCATCCTGCCATCCCTCCACCATACTCTGCAATCCTGCCATCCCTCCACCATACTCTGCCATCCCTCCACCATACTCTGCCATCCCTCCATACTCTGCCATGCTCAGCCATCCATCCCACCCACCCCAGCCATACTCAACCATACCCAGCCATACTCAGTGATACCCAGCCATACTCAGCCATTCCCCAGGCATACTCGGCGATACCCAGCGGTACCAGGCCATACTCAGTGATACCCAGCCATACTCTGCAATACCCAGCCATACCCATCCGTACTCAGCCATACTCGGCAATACCCAGCCGTGCTCAGCAGTACCCAGCCATACTCGGAAGTACCCAGCCATACCCAGCCTCTGTATGTGGCCAGACTGTGGAAGTCTCCCACATGTGGTATCACCATACTCAGGAGCAGTAGTAAAATCTATTTGGGGTGTCATTTTTGATATGTACATGCTATATGTTAGAAATATTGTATGAATGGACAACTTTGTGTAAAAAAAAAATGCATTTTCATTTTCTTTCCACATTTTCCAAAAACTTTTAGAAAAAAATTACATGTTCAAAATACTCATTATGCCTCATAGATTTATATATGTTGGGTTGTTTTCTTTCCAAAATGGGGTCATTTTTTGGGCGGTTCTATTGTCCTGGTGCTCCAGGGCCTTCAAAAGTCTAAGAGGTAGTCAGAAAATTTGATGTGTAATTTATGCTCCAGAACGCCTGATGGTGCTCCCTGCATGTTGGGCCTCTGTATGTGGCCACGCTGTGTAAAAGTCTCACACATGTGGTATCGCCATACTCAGAAGGAGTAGTAGAATGTGTTTTTGTAATTTGTGGTATGCATATGCTGTGTGTGAGAAATAACCTGCTAATATGACAATTTTGTGAAGAAAAAAAACTTGATTTTGCAAAGAATTGTGGGAATAAATTACAACTTCAAAAAACTCACCATGCCTCTTACTAAATACCTTGGAATGTCTACTTTCCAAAAAGGGGTCATTTGGGGGGTATTTTCTGGCATGTTAGGGTCTCAAGAAATGATATAGCCCGTCAGTACTTCAGTTGTGATTAATTTTCAGAGATTGGCGCCATAGCTTGTGGACTTTTTTTTTTACAGAATTGTCAGGTTTTTTTTCTTTTATAGCGCAAAAAATAAAAAACCCACTGGTAATTAAATACCACCAAAAGAAATCTCTATTTGTGGGAAAAAAAGGACAACAATTTCATATGGGTACAGTGTTGCATGAGTGAGTAATTGTCATTCAAAATGTGATAGCACCGAAAGCTGAAAATTTGTCTGGTTAGGAAGAGGGTTTAAGTGCCAAGTGTTCAAGTGGTTAATCTCCCTGGGAGAAGACACCTCGATTAGATTCTGATTGTAGATTCATAAGGGATTCAAAGATGTGTACTCCCTCGTTACTTTTAAATATTTTCAAGAGACTCTAGCGGATACTGATTGTGAGCTATTTTAATATATACACATACAACATTTTGTTTCCTGCTTGTTGAAAAGGACTAAGACTTCTCTTGTCTTAACGGTCTTTGAAAGCAAGCGCTTCTCAAATCCCACACCCCAATTTATCTGTGGACAGGAAAGCACAATGTTACATGTATGTTGGAATTGCCTCAAGGCTCACAAATTATGGATATGAGTTTTTTACATTAATGTTTATACATTGACATAAACTGCTATGGGCTATACCTTACGTAAGGACTTTATTTCATGCTTTACAGAATAAACCTTGTCAAAATGTCCCACATTCAGTGAAAAAACAGGCTAGTTACTATGTGGGTTGACCTATAAAAGTCAGGAGTACCCAAAGATAAGATATAGTAAACCTCTAATAACACTGGGCTGTAAAAAATTAACCTAAATCATATAACTCAAATAATAACAAACAGTGATAAATATGTGTTTTAACAATTAATCTATAACAGTGAAAACAATCCAGCTGCCTCCTTTATAAGAAATATATGTCTCCCTTGAAATCAAATCAATGTTAATAGATTTCAGAAGGCGCTAGAACAATGCTAGAAATTCAAAGCATAATGTGTTAAAGTTAATTTAAAAGTCTGTGCAAATGTCCCATACATAATATAACTGCAAATAGCTGTGTTCCAATCGTGCAGGAAAGATGATGTGATTGTCCCACTCCACAAGCAATAATCTCAAGTGCTCACCCAATGGGAGTCTCCACTCACCAAATGGTTATTCCTTGCATATAAATGCTCAGATTACACCATTCCTTCTGAAGAGTTTTTTCATACACTGCTAGGAATGAGAATCTGGTGGTTCCTCAGATATTGGGCAAAGAAAAGGGAACTTGCATAGTGTATTACCACAAAAACATTAAAATGTATTAAACATCCAATAACTACTCACAAACATAAAGATGTCAGTGCAATTGGCAGTCCCACACATCCTCATCAATGCCTTCAGGATAATGTGTAGTGTTAATACAGATTGCCATGTAGCTACAGCTACATCTGCCACAGCGTTTCATCCACTGATTTTTTCAAAAGGCTAATACTAGGCTTGTGCAATTCGTTTCCTAACGAATCGAAATTCGTCCGAATTTAGCACCTTTCGGACATTCGGAAGCATTCGAATTTCCGAACAAAGCAATTACGAATAAGACCGAATCCGAAATAAATTATACCGCAAATAGCGAATGCCCGAATGTCTTCGGCATAATTCGTTATGAAAAAGTTACGAATGTACGAATCCATACGAAGCACAATAACACTCACTCTGCTCTGCTCTCTGCTTCTCCCACACCGTGCTGAACTCCCTCTCAAAATGGTGTACAGGGGCGGAGGCTATAGCCGCATGTAAAAAACGAAAGTAAAATACGAGATTTCGAATCCATTCGAAGCACAATAACACTCTGCTCTGCTCTCTGCTTCTCCCTCACCGTGCTGAACCCTCTCAAAATGGTGTACAGGGGCGGAGGCTATAGCCGCATGTAAAAAACGAAAGTAAAATACGAGATTTCGAATCGTTACAAATAACCGCTATGTATTTAGAAAAGTACAAATCCATTCGAAGCACATTAGGCATAATAGGCAGCGTCGTCGTGAGAGAGACACAGAAAATTACGAATCAACGAACCCAAAAAAAGTTACGAAAGTAGGAGTTGTGTCCAGAATCAACTAAAAACAATGTACTCTACCGAAAGTACGAATTATAAATCAACTAAAAATTCAACGAAAAATGTCGCTTGCGAAAATACGAATTAGTCCGAACACGAAAAATCCCGTCTAGTAAAATTACGAATGATTACGAATCAACAGGACCGAAAAGAAACAAACCGAAACTAACCAAATTTTTCCGTTGTGCACAAGCCTAGCTAATACACTAGACAAAAAATTGTTCGAAAATTTATAATTTCAACAGTTTGTTAGTTTATCGTCCAGTTAATGGGCACATATCGAAAATCGGTTGTGACGTTTTTGAGCCAAAAAATCGAAGGAAAAGTTTGGAAAACTTTGACCGAACAGACGATAAATCGAAAGGTTAATGTGTTTCTTACCCGAACAGTTTGCACTATGCATATGTGACAAAACAAATGAAGAAAAACTGATTCATTCATATCCGTTGAACAATTTATTGATCAAAATTCAGTCATTACATGAGGGCAAAATCCTTTGTTATCACGACTATTCACTCGTTTTTGGAAAACACGTTTCAACGACTTTTTGACAGGTGTATGGCTAGCATAAGCCACATGGCACAGCAACTTATTTCTTAAATAACCCTCCCCCTTGGACAGTTAACAATGCAAGTGCTGGCAACAATCATTTGATGTTCGATGATGTTTGAATTGTTTGATAGATAGGTTGGTATATGTTGGTAAATCAAAGTGTACTTTTGCAGAGCCACAAGCAGGAAAAAAACAAATCTGTTGGGTAGTTTGTACTCCTTTTTTATAAGATGCAATGTCAGAGTAGGAGAGCATACAGATGTCATCTTGACAAATAACAGTGTCAAGAAAGCCTTTTTGATAGTGTGCTATTTCAGAGGGCGAAAACAGGCAGAGTGCATATCTTAAAAAAATATATATATTTTCTAGAATTGAAGATGAACAATTGTACTGATGTGAAGCATACCATATACACCTTTCTTTGACAGGCTTTTTTTCTTTTCTGAGCTGGCAGATGACATCTGTAAATAAATAAAAATTGTGTTTTGATGTGAAGACTGAAGAGGAAAAAAATGCTAGAGTTTTGCACCAGAGACTTAAAGCCTGTATGGACATATGGCAATATACTGTATGTACTAATGTGTGGGAAAATGAGATCTGGAAATAAAAAATTAAGAATCTTGATTGAGACAATATATGCTTGTAATTTTGAAAATTTAATAAACAAATTTGACAAAAAAAAAAAAGAAAAAAAAAAAAAGAATCTTGATTGAGAGACAAAGGCATTCCTGACTGACAACAGATTGTAAACAAAACCCCAGACAACTTTAGAAAAATGGTGTGAGGGTCCCTTTACAATCCATACTAGGTTTTTTGGGTCTGGTATGGATCTTAAGGGGGACCACATGTCAAAAAATAAAAACATGGCATGGGGTCTCTCCCATAAGCCATACCAGATCTTTATCTGAGCATGCAGGTGGGCAGGCCAGGAAAGGGAGGATGAGCATGTGCCCCCCCTCCTGAACCATACCAGGCCACATGCCTTCAACATAGGGGTACTTTGCCATCAGAGCCTCCCCCCGGCAAAGCACCTTGTCCCTGTGTCGGGGGTCAGTTATTGATGGGGTCTGCAGGCGGGGGACTTATCAGAATCTGGAAGCCTCTTTTAACCCCTTCTGGACCGCCTTCTGCACATTTACTGCGGCAGGATGGCCCGGCTGTGCGAAACCACGTACCTGTACGTCACTTCATGCAGAAGCTTCTGGGGGCATGCACACACTGATTGACCAGCAGGGGAGCCTTCGTTCCCCAGAGAGGCAGAATGGAAATTTTCCTGTGTAAACAAGGCAGACCGCCATTCTGACATCTCTAAGCAGGAACACGGATCTCTCTGTTCTCCAAGTCAGAGCAATCCCCACACAGTTAGTAAGCACCCCCTAGGGATATCCCACCTGGTGTTAACCCCTTCCCTACCAGTGTTATTAATACAGTAACAGTGCATATTTTTAGCACTGATCACTGTATTAGTGTCACTGGTCCCCAAAAAAGTTTCAAAAGTGTCAGTTAGGTGTCCGATTTGTCTGCCGCAATGTCGCAGTCCTGCTAAAAATCGCTGATCACCACCATTAGTAGTAAAAAATAAATAAATACAAATTACATACAAATTTCCCATCATTTGTAGATGCTATACCTTTTGTGCAAACCAATCAATATACACTTATTGGGATTTTTTTTACCCCAAAAATGTAGCAGAATACACATTGGCCTAAATCAGGGGTGCCCAACCTTTTGAAGAGCGAGGGTCACTTAAGCAACTTGGTAACCAGTCGAGGGCCACAACGAGCAGAGCAGGTGGATGACAGGTCACGGCTACTCTATAGGCCCTCTGATCCGAAAGACAAAAGGGGACAAACTCTCTTCTGTTTTTCGGATTGGAGGTAGGCGGGCGTAAACAGACATCTGTTGCTTTATAGAGGTGAACTGAGGGTCCCATTTGGTTGGGCTGATCGTGTGAAAAGGGCCTAAGACTGCTTTCACACTGATGTTCTGTGGTTTACCAACACCGCAGGTGCAGCGTAGTGCACCTGTGTCTATCCTGCAGGTTAGCTGAACTCTGCCATAGAATCCGCCTGTGGCAAAAGCCGGCGATGTAGAGGAAGCATTGGCTTATTGGGCTCTGCTCCGCAGCCGCTTTCTTCCTCTACCACCAGCTTCATTCACAACACTGATGCTGTGGTATGGCGGGTGGGCAACCTGCGATCTGGGCTTGCCAACCCACCATTCCAGAGCAGAAGGTCGCGGGCCACAGAGGGCTCCGCAGGCCACTGGTTGGCCACCCCTGGCCTAAATTGATGAAGAAATTCGATTTTTTCATTTTTTTTTTATATGTTATGTTTTATACCACCAAAAGAAAGCTCTATTTGTGGAGAAAAAAAGTACATCATTTTTATTTGGGTACAGCGTTGCAGGACCACGCAATTGTCAGTTAAATTAACGCAGTGCCGTATTACAAAAAAAGGCCTGGTCATGAAGGGGGTAAAACCTTCTAGGTCTGAAGTGGTTAACAATAAGAGGGCACCCAGATCCCAGCCCCCCTATGTGAATAAGTATGTAGTATATAGTGCCCCTACTCATTTAGTGTAAATATGTAAGTATAAATATAAACACAGTTTCTGCCAAGTACTTTGTTAAAAACATTTTTAAAAAGTCCCCTGATGTACATCCATCATCAATCATGTCACCTAGCCATGTAGGGTCACATAAATCATGATGGACAATGACCATGACTTCCGCAGAAAAAAAGCCACCCACTGACATCCAGCGGCTCCTGTTGCTTGCCTGGCACTGAATAATTCTCTGATTTCCCCTGCAGCTGAAGTAAACAAAAGGATGTGGTCACCCAGTGAAGTCATTGACCAAATATGGACATGTCCATATTTGGTCAATGACATCACAAGGGGCAGGGTGAATTGACGTTTACATCAGTTTATGATGTATTTACAGTACATTTGTAATTTTTGTGGTAAATACTTTACAAACTGATAGTGAATTAACTTTTTGCATTTTGCATGCAATATTTGCATTAAATGAGTCACATGATCCAAATTTCGCATGCAATACTGTTTAGTGAATTGAGCCCTGAAGAGAGAAAAATTTTACAGTTTTGCACCACAGCTACAGTACTAAGTCTTTTTGGACAGGCTGCAATTATGGTCCATGCACACTGGCTTAAAAATTGCTGCTTCTACAGGAGTTTTGTGTTTTGCCTGTAGATGCAGCTCAATGTTATCCTATGTGAAACATGTGGAACATGTATCAATGTTTTTTTTTTTTAAAAAGCAATTGTTTTTCAGGAGCAGTAATTTTAATGATGCTTAAAGTGCAACAGTAAACATGAAAAATGTATTTAAATATAGTGCCTGGGGGGTCCTCTGTAAAGTGTCACATTTGTAGCATGCAAAGAACATGCTGCAGCAAAAATTATATTTCGAAAGAACAAAAAACAAGTTAAACCACATTTAAATTGACTCACGGTTGCAATTGCTGGCACTAGGCTATTTAAAAAAAAAGAAAGAAAAAAACGGCGTTGGGGTCTGGAATAGATTTTAAGGGGAACTGCATGCCAAAATGTATAAAAAAAAAAAGGCGTAGGGTCCCCCCAAAATCAATACCACACCCTTATCCGAGCACGCAGCCTGCCAGGTCAGGAAAGGGGGGTGGATGAGCATTCTTAAAGGGGGCTTCCAGATTCTGATAGGCCCCCTGTCCACAGACCCCCACAACCACAGCCCAGAGTTGTGGGGAAAAGACCCTTGTCCCCATCACCATGGGGATAAGGTGCTTTGGGGTGGGGGGGCTGAGACCCCCTGCTCCAAAGCACCCACCCCTCATGTTGAGAGCATGTGGCCTGGTATGGTTCAGGGGGGGCACTCATCCCCCCTTTCCTGACCTGCCAGGCTGCATGCTCAGATAAGGGTCTGGTATGGACTTTGGTGGGGACCCTACACCGTTCTTTTTTTTATTTTGGCGTGGTCTAGGCTGGTATGGACTGGGGGGTACTCCACACTGTTTTTTTTTTTTTTTTACAATTTTTTTACCGCCAATTTATTTTATTTTATTCAGCAATAACCAGGGAAGCCCATTTACAGCTGATCACTCATCGGTTGATCCCAGCCCCACTTCCTAACAACCTAACAACCAGCTTTTACTACGCCCTGATAGAGCAAAGCTTTACTCGATCAGGGTGCAGAATACACTGTGCAGGTTGGGCGAACAGCCTGCAAATTTGGTGTTCCTCAAACAGGGCGGACAGCTAATGTTCGGCCTGAACTCATGCTTGGGCCGAACCGTACACCCAACTCTATTTAGAGGCAGGAAACAAAACCTTCCTATTTGCATTTTTGATTGGAGCTTTCTGGCAGAGAAAATGCTAACCTCTCCTAAACTCGCTTAAACTGTTCTATATGAGCCTTTTTTTTTACTGCCAAGGGAACCGGCATTTTTATAAGCCCATTGTGCATAGAGCCTTAAGCCTCGTACACATGACCAGTTTTCTCGGCAAGAAACGACAAGAAAATTGTTGGGAGAGCTTTCTTGCCGAGAAAAACGTTTGTGTGTATGGTTTCTCGTCGAGAGAACTGCCGGGAATCTCGACAAGAAAAATAGAGAACCTGCTCTCTATTTTCTCGTCAGGATTCTCGTTTTTCTCAGAGAAAAAACGGTCGTGTGTATGCTTTTCCGAGTCTAAAAAAAACGTGCATGCTCAGAATCAAGTATGAGACGGGAGCGCTCCTTCTAGTAAAACTAGCATTTGTAATGGAGATAGCACATTCGTCACGCTGTAACGGCCTGAAAAGCACGAGGCTGAAAAGCGCGAATCGTCTCTTCCTAAACTTTTACTAACACGCAGTAACACAAGATCAGCAAAAGCAGCCCAAGGGGTGGCGCCATTCATTGGAATCAAACTTCCTCTTTATACTGCCGTCGTACGTGTAGTACATCACCACACTTTACAACGACGAGATTTGGAATTGACAGTGTGTATGCAAGGAAAGCTTGACAAGAATCCCGTCAAGCTTGACAAGAATCTCGTTGAGAAAAACAACGGGTTTTTTTACAACGAGATTCTCGGTCGTGTGTACTAGGCTTAAGAGTTTAAGCAAGCATATTGCATATGGAAATAGAAATGTTTAATTTCAGTTGACATTTTCTGTTAGACCCCTTTCACACTGGGGGCGTTTTGCAGGCGCTAAAAATAGTGTCTGCAAACCGCCATAAAACAGCTGCTCCATTCACTCCAGTGTGAAAGCCAGAGGGCTTTCACACTGGAGCGGTGCACTGGCAGGGCGTCAGAAAAAGTCATGCCAGCAGCTTTTTTGGAGCACATTAGGAGCGGTGAACTCACCGCTCCTAATGCGCTCCTGCCCATTGAGATCAATGGGCAGTGCCGCCGTACCGTCGGCAAAACGCCGCTGTAGAGGTGCTTTGCGGGCATTTTTAACCCTTTTTCGGCCGCTAGTGGGTGTTAAAAGCACCCCGCTAGCAGCCGAAATGTGCCGCAAATCCGACGGTAAAGCGCCACTAAAAATAGTGGCGTTTTACCACCGACGCTCGGGGGCATAGTGTAAAAGGGCTCTTAAAGAAATCAATTGTAAAAATGTTCAGCACACCTTTCGAGCCTTTCTTGATTAAGCCCCAATTTATGAGGGAGACATTGCAAGGACATTGCATTTGGAAATAAAACAATATTTTTTTAGGGCATTTGAAGATGTTACAAATTAGCACCACCATTATTAATCCCTTTTAGACAGGCTAATATATGTCAGCCATAGAATAAGCAGATTGTATCTTGGAAAACACACCTGGGTTATTTTTGCACAGACCAGAAGAGAAAAAAAATATATTGATTTGCAGCACAGCTTTTTTACCTTTTTGGACAGGCTCATAGTTTTGAGGTAGAGATTGAGAGCAGCAAACTGAAAGTTGCAAAAAAAGTCTGTTTTTATTGAAATATTAGAAACAAAAACATGTTTAGTGATTTCATGTACACCCTTCAAATGTTTTTGCATTGATACTATTTCTGATAGAGAGAGCAGCCAGATTTTAGCAACAAATTAGACTGAATCTTTGTAATCTGCGGCATGGGATTGGTGGCTGTCGCTGACCAAGGACTTGTTAATTTTGACAAATGTCAACCTATTGATTGTGACTGAAGGCAAGCTGACTCTTTGGTCTGTCTAAAAGTTCCAGCAGTACTAAATGTACTGTATGTTTGGAAAGGACACTGGCAGCAGGACAGTGGAGCAGCTTAATGAATACTGGGCAAGCTGTGGCCATTTGTCCATTCTCATTACTCAGTAACCAAGGATGCCATCGGTCCTAAGGGTGTCAGAATCCACCCTTGACCCCATGTAATCTTCCACCATATATTACAGACGCTGGCAATAGCTGCTGGCAACAGACAACCCTGTGCACTGAGTACTAAAAAAGCTTTTAAATATCTTGCACTCAGGTACTCCCACTGCTGCTTCTCTTTTCATCCACAGAAGGCTGCAAGTCATATTCCTTGTGAGACAATTTACTACCAGCCTCTAGAAAGAAGGTTAACAGGTTCCTTCACAGCACCTACTCCAGTTGTTTCATCTCTGCATGGGCAGGCTGAACTTTGTGACTTTACCCTTGTAATGTAGATCCAAAAGACTTGCCAACTAGCAATCTAGGGTCCTTTTAAGAGCCCCTAGCCAGAAGTATAAAGTCCGTGCTGCATTCCCCATTCAAGAGGCACAACTTTTTGCGTCCCATTGAGCAGCTGAGAAAGAGTTAGCACAGTCACCTCATCTAGGCATCAGTGGATGGTGACATCCCACAACCACAGTACTGACAGGAGAACAGAATAGGAAGATCCAGCCAGTATGCAAAGTTGAATGCTGTAGTAATGATACTTTAGGAAGATTCTTCTTCCCATGTCACTATCTGCCCTCAGAGTTTTTAAAGAACTGAAAATTTTGTCTGGATGATTTATGGAAAAGTGGTGGGGGAAGACAAGGAAATGTAGGGTTACAACTGAGAAGAAGCCAACTCCCACATCATAAAAGTGGAGCATGTTAACACACATGTGCCTGTAGTTCCTGACTTCCCAAACTACAACAGAGTGGCAGATTAGATCACCAAGATGGCTGCAGTTTTGCCAGTTTGCCTGTTTTGATGAACTTGGCTAATTTGGCCCACAAGCAATCAGGACATTTGTGGAAGAAAGCAACATATGTGCTCATACAGCAGAGATGATCTCCAGAGGTGGGGGACTTGAGTCACATGACTTGACTTAAGTCAGACTTAAGTCACCTGTTTGAGGACTTGCGACTTGCTTGACAGAATTCAATAAATGACTCGACTTGACTTTGACTTGTCACTAATGACTTGCGACTTGACTTTGACTTGGGCTATATGACTTGCAATGACTTGGCACCACTAACACTAACCACAAGCCGCCGTCTGTCTACCTGATCAGCGTATCATGCAGACAGATGGCGGCCATTGCAGTGTTCAAAAGCCGCGCCTCCTCGTCTGTGAGAGGCGGAACACTCAATTTCACAGCAGGCAGCGTTCAGCCTATCACGGACATCCTCTTATCCTCGTCTGTGTTATGAGGATGAGCGGATGTCCATGATAGGCGGAACACTGAATGCTGGGAAATTGAGTGTTCCGCCTATCACAGACGAGGAGGAGGCGCGGCTTTTGAATACTGGAATGGCCGCCGGCAGTAGTGTATTTAGGTTTTGTGCTGCCCTAGGCCTGACTAAACTCGTGCACCCCCTAATTTAAATGACCCACCCCTTCCTGTCAAGACCACACCCCTTTCTGTTTAAGACCTGCGCTGAAATTTTCGAGTGGGGACACTAGTTCTGAGGGCCTGGGGGGGGGCAATGGATTTCCTTAATTTGCATAGATTTCCTCTTACTTCCTGTTTGGCTATGGGGCAGGAAGTGAAGGGAAATCTCTGCAATGGGACACGGATGGTAAAAAATAAACTGACAGGTGCTACAACCCTCCCTTACTCTATCCAAAATGAAAAAAAAAAAGTGTTGCCTATAGTTCTACTTTAAGCACAAATTTCTGATAATTTTATGGAGAGGACTAAGAAGATATAACCATGCCAAAGGTGCAGCAAAAAACATATAGCACAGTGAGGAAGGTTTATGGTCCAGGATGATAGGACAGTCAAAATTAGAAGCAGCGCCCCCCCCCCAGTTGCGAAATACCAGCCGCCCGCATACCGGAAGCAGTGTGGCCGCTTTATGGGGGCACTAGACTTATTTGCCTCTTAGCCCAAGAGACTGGTGCTACACTAACAGTGCTACACT
Source organism: Rana muscosa (assembly GCA_029206835.1). Classification (NCBI taxonomy): domain Eukaryota; kingdom Metazoa; phylum Chordata; class Amphibia; order Anura; family Ranidae; genus Rana; species Rana muscosa. The sequence continues at coordinate 1,102,747,163 of CM055122.1, read as the reverse complement.
AACAGTGTAGCGCAAGCCCGGCGGGGACTCTTCCGTGCTGCCCCCCTGCAAAGTGCTGCCCTAGGCCTGGGCCTTGTTGGCCTAGGCCAGGATACAGCATTAGCTGCCGGGATATCGCCGATCAGGTACACGGCTGGTGGGCACAGTGAAGCATGGGCACAGTGAGACACAGGCACAGTGAGACACGGGCACAGTGAGGCATTGGGCACAATGAGGCATTGGGCACAGTGAGACACGGGCACAGTGAGGCATGGACACAGTGAAGCATGGGCACAGTGAAGCATGGGCACAGTGAAGCATGGACACAGTGAAGCATGGGCACAGTGAGGCATGGGCACAGTGAGGCATGGGCACAGTGAGGCACAGTGAGGCATGGGCACATAACCAATATTATTTATTTTTATCCCTCCTATTATTTTTATACAGTATGGGGTAGATCAGTATTTTGACTTGATTTGTGACTTGACCAAAATAAATGACTTGACTTGACTTGCTTGAGTTCTAGCAGGGACTCGACTTGACTTGCTTGCTTTTCGTCACAGTAACTTGGGACTTGCTTGAGACTTGAAGGTTAAGACTTGAGACTTGCTTGTGACTTGCACATGTGTGACTTAAGCCTCGTACACATGAACGAGTTTCTCGGCAAAAACCAACAAGAAACTTGCTGGCAGAGATTTTTTGCTGAGAAATTCGTTCGTGTGTATGGTTTCTCGTCAAGAAAAGCGACAAGAATCTCGATGAGAAAATAGAGATCCTGCTCTCTATTTTCTCGTCGAGATTCTCGTCGGCATGTTTCTCGACGAGAAAAGTGAGTGTGTGTACACTTACCTGTCCTCCCGGAAGCCCGCGCATGTTCGAAATGAATTCGACGCATGCGCGGTAGCTTCCTAGGCATAGGTAGGGTATACCAAGATGGCGGCGACGGCATCGAATGTGACGAGCGCATGCTCGTCGTAGTCGATGACGTCACCGCGTACGCTCCATTCAAAGAACCGCGGGTTCTTTGAATCGAGCGTGTGTACACTCGGCCGGGACAAGTTTCTTGTCCAAGAATCTCATCGAAAAAAACGACATGTTTTTTCCGACGAGAATCTCGGCCGTGTGTACGAGGCTTTACTCCCATGTCTGATGATCTCCCACAACAATGAACATGATAAAAACTGTAATAGAAAGCTGCCCAGTGTGTGAAGTGCAACAATAACATTTTCAAATATACTCCACTGGGTCAGTTAAGAGGAACCAGAGGCCTGCAGAGGTTTTGCAGATTCAATTCATCAGTCCCCTGCCCTACGGAAACAATAGACTGAGGTATTGTTGCACATATTCAGAACTATTGCTTGTCCATCTCTGAAAATGTGCAGATTAAGCTACAATGCTCTAATTGCACCAGAGGCTTATGGCTATCCCAAAGAGGTCCAAAGTAATAATGACTCACACTTCACCGAAGCAGTACAGTACAGCAGTTGGTCAAAGATTTTGGAGTGTACTGGCTGTGCTAGGTCCCATGCCATCCACTGCAGGTGGCTTGATTAAGAGATACAACAGACTGTTAAAGTACCAGATACACAAGCTTACATCCAACCATATATACAATGATGAGGGGGGGTCCTTACACAGGAAGTTCTGTTGTAAGCACAGATTCCACAGCTGGAGTATTTTATTGCCCACCTATGTCCTCCTGTCAGTCAGTCCTGCTACAATCTACCAGTCAGCCTTGTTACAGTTTATCAGTTAGGTCTGATAAAGTTTACCAGTTTGCCCTGTTACAGGCTAGCAGTTGTCCCTGCTATTGTCTGTTTCCTACCAATCCAGCCTGCCATAATCCAGTCTGTCATAGGTCTAGTCTGCTGCTGTCCAGTCTGCTATTGTCTAGTATGCTACAGTCCAGTCTGCTACAGTCCAATTGACTGCTGTCCAGTCTGATATAGTCTATTCCACTGTCTGCTACAGTTTGATCAGCTACAATACAGCACCGCTGCCAGCACTAGCCGGTCCCTGCTCCATGTAGTCAGCCAGGCACCAATCCACCTCTGTATCAGTAAGTACCAGTTAGGTGATTGGGGTCACTTGCAGCTAAGCCCAAACTTCCATGAGGGAGCCCCTGGGGGAATACCAGCTACTACCAACTCCACCTTCAGGGAAAGCATCCAAGATGAGGTGTCTACTTCCACTCCCTTCATCAGCTTGAGGTTATGGTCTTAACCCACAGCCAAATATTTAATACATGTATGGAATCTCTTAAGTAGGCCTTCAGTGGTAAAACAAAAGGTTTTAAAAATGATCTAGATAATTTGAAAGGCCACTAGTTAAACGTCCTATACCACCCACAGTATACCCGCCACAATTGGGTAGCCAGGAGAATTTGTCTGATACTCATGAATCTTGGGGACCTTATAAAAACAAGATTTTGTCAAGTATTGTTCATTTCTCTTAACACAAAGGGTTTCTTTTTTTATTGTTAATACTCCATTGAGATGAACTTCATCCACTAAATTCTTTAGGGTTTTTTTTTATAATCAATGACAGTACCTCCAGGCATGTTAAATATATGAAAGTGTCCCCTAAAAGCCTCTCTGCTTATGCTTATTGTATGTATTTAAACGTGTCTAGTACCACTATACCTCCTCCCTTAAACACTCATTTAAATATAACGTATTTGTCTTCTATGAGGTTTTTCAAAGGCCTTTTTTTCTTGAAGTTGTCAAAATTGATCAAGTTTTTACAATTAAGTCAGAGTATATTAGTTGATAAAATATCTGCATATGAAGCTCTTTGGATTGAAGAGGGTAAAATGTGGACGTCAGGTTGAAATTAGTGTGTTGTTTTTCAGGAGGATTGAAATTAGGACATTCTTGTTCATCTACTGGCTTTCAAAGTATAATGAGTGAAGCATGTCAACACATTCACAGTCATTCTCATCCATAGACATAACATAAAGCCCAAATTGGTTGGTAGATGCACATGTTAATTAGAGAACACAATTTATATATATATATATATATATATATGAATTGTGTTCTCTAATGCTTTACTAGTTCATCTAATTTTCTTTTTTGCTTGATCTTTCTGCTATGCAGCCTTTTTTGTATCTTCTTCTCTCTTTTTTTTTTTATTGGCTGCCCTGAAAAATATAATCTTTCTATGTTGGTATTATTTTCAATCATTTTGGGGAACGTGCATCATCATCTAGATGTTTATCATTGGATCCCTTTTTTCTTGGGGGGTCTGTTTCTAAGATTCAAAAATAGCTAAATGTTAGTTTGTAAAAAAAAAAAAAAAAAAAACAGGGTCACAAAAGTTCACATGAGTGTTTACAATACTTTGTTGTGATGCATTGTGAGAATTTTGTACTTTATATGGTCCCTAACTGGAGTTCCATCAAGTTAAAATATCATGTTTTACTTTTAGAAGTAGACTGCTTTGTTTCTTCCAGCTACAAACAAGCTATAAAATAAAAATAAGCAGTAGAAAGAAGGATTTCAGCAAAAAAACTATAAAAAATTGCAAAACACAAGTGAATAATATTACCTAGGCAATAGATGGAGCAATAAAACCACTGTAGCATATATTTCTAGTGTTTCTATATCATTCAAGTGAGTCCATGTATTCCTGGATAGGTAACTGAATTAAGCTCAGCATCTCTTGGTAATTCTGGCCATACACAATGACATAATTATTATTTGATACAATTGCTCTGTTAAAACAAAAAAAAAAATAAAAAAAAAAATATGATTTTTATCAGAAAGGATCATTTGTTGCTGATGAAAAATCCAACTGTAAGTAGCCAATCTTTCCTTCTTTCTTGAGTCAAACAGTTGTTTTTGAGCATTAGGATTAGCTGTAATAGGAAGAAGTGAGAGTGTAACATCTGCTGAATATCCTCTTGCTTCTATGGACAGGTATAACTTTTTTTTTGTTAAATCCTTGTGCTCATATTGTATAATACATATGATCAGAAATAACTGGACTTCATTACATTTTATCTCTAGCCATATATATATATATATATATATATATATATATATATATATATATATACATTATTTTTTTTTGCTTTGGATAGAATAGGGAATAGTTTTTTTTTTTCATTTTTATTATTACTTTAAAAGTTTATATTAAGTTTTAAGAATACGTGTACAAAGATCAGCAAAATTAATATTTTTTGCTAAAAGTAAGTAATAACAAAGATCTCAAGAGAATAAATCACATAAAGTATAACAAAACTTAAGGATCAGATAGATATACAGCAGAGTAATAACAAGGCAATGGGAACAGTGTCCCGTATAAAGGGTATCAGTCGTTATTGCAGTTATTTGCTCTTTGTGTCCCAATTTGATTTTTTTTCTCTCACTTTCTGTACCAGGGACTATGTTTCCACCAGAAATTAAAGTAAGGAGAATTCTCTCTAATAGGGACACAATTGCAATAAAAACCTTTTTTATTACCAGGGTGCCTGTGTTCCCATTGAAGATTTCCCCACACTTTATGCTACTGTGGGAACATTGTTACAGAGACAGGATGTAAAGGCAAATCTAACCAATGGGACACAGATAGCAAAAAGCAGACAAGCAAATCAGTTACCTTCTTTAGCCAAAAGCTGGATAATTTTACCTCTTAAAGCCCAAGTCCAGCCTAAACGTTGAATTTTGTTTTAGATAGAGCATTGAAGTGATATTGCCTCTTTCAGATTTTTTTTAATATATTGTATGCACCCCTATTATGGAGATTTCACCTCACTGGCTATGTAGACTGGAAGTGAAAAGTAAATTGTCCAAGGATGACACCGACAAAAACAAAAAAAAAACAGGATGAAAAGGGGTTAAAATTTCAATGATTTGTGAGGCACAAACAGCAAAGATCTTCCAGTTGTATAAGGTATAAGTAAACCAGTTAGCCATATAGAAAAAGTGCTCCCATTAGTGACTTTGGTGTCCCATTAGTGACCAAACTCCACATCCCTTTTTTTTGCGGGGACACCACAAGAACATACAGTAAAGGGAAATCACTCCAACGATACAGCTATGCTATGTTCAATATTTTGTCATGGGGTGGGGGGGGGGCTGATGCAATAAGCAGACCTTGCTTTTTAGTGCCAGGTCCCCTGTGACATTATTGTGAGCCAAGAAAGTTGCAATAATTCATAATGAAGGCAAAACTTAAATTAGGTGTGTATATGGCTTTTTAGTCTCACTGTTGATTGTTCAAGCTGGAGTGTTAAGCAACTTTACATCCACAGCCAGTACATAAACGGAAGTGTTTGGATTTCATAACAAGTTAAAATAATCCTATGTTATTGTTTGCTTGGGAAACATGCCAATCGATTACATCATTTATTTAACACTCTTCCTGCAATATCTGCAGCAAATGTTTTAAAATAATTTATCTAGGCAATGCCAACGATCCAAATTACAAAGTAAAGCTTTCTAGAAAAGGCGCGTACACGGGCTGTTAACTTGATAGGGGTATACTAAGCTTTAGCTTTTTGCTTTGTTTGGAATTACTCAGCGCAAATACCTATAATTTTTGTTACTAATTCTTATGAAACGTGGAAACAGAATTAGTTTATTTAAAACATATTTGTACTCTCAAAAGAAAGTGTAACATAGTTTACTTAATGAGCAGAGCAGACCTGCTCAGGCCAATTTTCAGCTTTCAGCGCTGTCACACTTTGAATGACAATTGAGCGGTCATGCAACCCTGTAACTAAATTACATTTTTATAATTTATTAAATAAGAGCTTTATTTCTATTTTAAGGTTTTTGGAATAAGCTTGCTGAGGCATATAAAAAATTGCTTAATGTCCACCACTAACACAAAGGAAAGACATTGTTGTAATGTCTATAGTACATTAGTTACAGCTGATATAGGCAAATTCAAGGTAATACATGATGCAAAACCACAGTCTGAATTAATCAATCACTACAAAAGATATAGACTAACGCTTATTCAATGTTGGGCTAGGGTAAGGGCTGAGGGCCTGCCATATAATAAAAAAAATATCAAATGTTTATATAGAATGGATATTTCATACAGAAAATGCACAATACTTTATATTACATTGTTATTTGATGTGTGCTTCTCAAACAAAAACAATAAAAATATTTATAGAAACCAATCGATTTTCTTGGCAGGCCAGACCTAACAACATATTTGACACAAGTAAAATATAGAATTTTACTTGTGTCAAATATGTTGTTAGGTCTGGCCTACCAAGAAAATCCATAAGAAGGTTTTATGTATATTCCAACAATATGTATATAGGAGCTTTATATTTAACACCTCACCCCACATCTTCCCCTCAGTTCAGACACAACATGAAGTAAGAGGAAATCTTCTGAAGTGATAGGAGTTGTCCTCAGAACAGGTGTTTCCATTGGAAGATTGCCCTTTACCTCTTGCTCTGGGGTCAGCTCTGAAAGTTTGGATTTCCCTCAAAAATGTATCTCATTGAAAACGGTCACCATTAACAAGAGAGGTGAATATACCCAATGGTGACACAGACAGCATTAAAAACTCGATAGAGGTCTAACCCTACAACCAAAAAAATTGATTTGCCTAGAATGCTCTTTTATGGCCAGCACGGGAGAGAAGCATTTGCACAGAAAAAATATCCTGAAACAAAGAATCTCATCAGCCATGAAAAGGACATCTAAGGCTACTTAGGTACAAGGACATACCGTATATCTATCTTAGAAGGTCATTCATGGGTCAAAGGGGTTTAAATTTAACTATAAAAGGTAAAAAACAAAAAAAGAACAGACCTCCACACACCTAAATGAATAATATTACAAATTTTAATAGCCTATAACAGGCAAACACAAGGTAAAAACACTACTGATACCCCAATTTAACACATGACCAAAAAAGAACCATATAAGAGGCCATCAAACCACTATGGATCCCTCCAGCCAGAGAGAATCCCCTCAGTGATTGATAGCTGGTGAACTCACTCCCTCCCCCCCTATGAGGAACCTGATCTAGGTTGTATCTTCCACTCATTAGCAGCGATATATGCTGACTTTAAGCACACGCTACTTCTGTTTAGGAATTATACGGGTGAACCTTTGGTCTCTTTAGGGGACGCTTGGGTTATATCAGGTATTTTAGGGGGGTGCTCCTCATAGGGGGGGAGGGAGTGGGTTCACCAGCTATCAATCACTGAGGGGATTCTCTCCGGCTGGAGGGATCCATTGTGGTTTGATGGACTCTTATATGGTTATTTTTTGGTCATGTGTTAAATTGGGGTATCAGTAGTGTTTTTACCTTGTGTTTGCCTGTTATAGGCTATTAAAATTTGTAATATTATTCATTTAGGTGTGTGGAGGTCTGTTCTTTTTTTGTTTTTTACCTTTATATATGTATTATGTTTGACCACACCCCCGATATTATTCGGTGAATATTACTATCTCAATAGATAGGATTCCCATACTCGCTCTCCCTTTTTGTGTTTAAATTTAACTCTCTGAAAATCCTCTCTAAAAAATATTCTTCAATTTATAACTAACAAGGATACATTAGCACAAAAGGAGACAATGTAGATAAAAACAATAACGGAATCTTATACACACAGAAAAGTTACTTTAGCCTTTCTCTTTGCATTGCTTCTGCAAAGGTCAATGTAAAAACTGCAAGACAAAAATCGAAATTTTATACTACTTTCTGTTTTGTGCACTGAAGAAAAACATACTGGGACATTCAGTGAAATGTAAATGATACTGCTGAAAGTTTTAAGTAGTGTTTTGTCAGATTGGCAGATTTGATAAAAAATTTATAAATCATATTCGGTTTTAACATGTGCATTTTTAAAATTGAGATCTTAAGGTCAAATAGGGATATTATAAAGAAGGATAATGTTATAAAATATAGCAGAACTTTTGCTAGAGTAGACCATGAAAGAACATCATGCCACATTATTAGTGACATTAAGTACATCTAAAAGTGTAAGCCTTCAGAGCATCCCATTCACATTTGTAATGCATTTGCTCTGCAATTCATGTACATAGTGCAGCTCTGGATATCAATGGTAAGTAGACTAAATGGGGTTGATTTACTAAAGGCAAATAGATTGTTCACAAGGGAAGTTGCATTTTACAAGGGGAACTCCTGTAAGCACTCTGGTTGATGAGTCAATGGTTAGAATATCACTCTACTCCAATAGCCTTTTACATCTAATCATCATCTCATTCAACAGCTGGTAGTACAGTTTAGTTCTTTCCAAGCTCCCACGTTTAATCTCCACATCTGATGATGCTGGTAATACTGTAAGAATAATTATGAGATAGAGACCTGAACTTTTGTCTGGAGTTCCTAATTTTGATAAACTTTTTTTTTTTGTATACTATAGTATATATAGTTGTGTATACTATATACTGTACTGAAATGTTCAACGCTATCCTGTATGTAATGACATGTATACAATTACAGAAAGCGTCCGCTTCTATATGCACTCAATGTGAAGGCTTTGTTCTTTTTGAAGTCTTTGTGTTTTCTATTATTAAAATGTAAAATTCCTTAAATAAAAGGATATCTTCCTTACAAATAATTAGTAAGACATCATCTGGAATATGCAGTTCAGGTTTGGGCACCAGTTCTCAAAAAGAATATCGGGGAACTGGAGAAAGTGCAGAGAAGGGCAACCAAACTGATAAGAGGCATGGAGGAGCTCAGGTGTGAGGAAAGATTAGAGGAACTGAATTTATTCTCTCTTGAGGAGATTAAGGGGGATATGATCAACATGTACAAATACATAAGGGGTCCATATAGTGAACTTGGTGTTGAGTTCACTTTAAGATCATCACAGAGGACAAGGGGGCACTCTTTACGTCTATAGTAAAAGAGATTTAATCTCCAAATACAGAAAGATTTCTTCACAGTAAAAGCTGTGAAAATGTGGAATAGACTCCCTCCAGAGGTGGTTCTGGCTATCTCAGTAGATTGCTTTAAAAAAGGCCTGGATTCTTTCCTTAATGTACATAATATAACTGGGTACTAACATGTATAGGTAAAGTTGATGTAGGGAATATCCGATTGCCTCTCGGGGATCAGGAAGGAATTTTTTCCCCTACTGTAGCAAATTGGATCATGCTTTGCTGGGGTTTTTCACCTTCCTCTGGATCAACTCTGGGTATAGGATTATGTATATGGTATTGTATGTTTATTTATTTTTTTGAGTTGAACTAGATGGAGTTGTGTCTTTTTTCAACCTGACTAACTATGTAACTATATGTAACAATGTAACTATCTAAACACAAGAACAAAAAAGTATATGTTGGAGCTTATCGGTCCTTAGATGTTTTGCTTCCTTTTTTGCAGGCTAAATAATTTTTCTGCAAGTACAGAAGAATACTAGTTGAGCATGTCAGAAATCCAGTGTCCTTGTAATTTCTTGTTCACTTAACTGATATTGTTAGAGGCTTTTCCCAGATATCTACTTTGAATTACAGAGCACCTCTTTCTTAAGTAACAGAAATGGGTAAAGGAGGAGGTGTTTGTATTCCAAATCAGGAGAACAGCCTAGGATGACTCACTCAGGCATCACACTGAGTGAGTGTTGTCAACCTGGGACAGGCAGTGTGTTTGATGGCAGGATCAACCGGTGAAAATAAAGAACAAAAAGATAAAAAAAGTAAAAGTAAACTGCAATAGATTCTATTTTTCACTGTAAAGTTTAGTTACATGTTATATAATTTTTGTACTGTTATTTAATAAATTTTTTTCTTAAAAGCATTTAAAACAAGCTCGGAGACAGTGAGTTTTTTTGAATATGTAACCAATATGTAACCAATATGGTACATCTAGTAAACTCTTGAAAAAGGGAAATATACTGTAATTGCTGTTCTCTGAATATCTCTGAATATCTGTAAGTCGTTCATTATTTATCTAGCAATATATTCTTGGGTTTTATTTTTGGCCTATCGGCGTCCGTCTTTAACTTGTTTCAAGTCACTGAGTCATCACATAACTTATAGTACTAGTAACACTAGTAGTTGCACATCTAATTAGGTCATCTATATCAAAGTCAACTTTTTCTTTACATCCTTTTGCTCCAGATGTATCTAATTGTGATGTACAATTGGGGTTATTTTATTTACATTTCCTCCCCACTACATTCATTGTTCCTTTATATAAACAATTAACTAAGCTCTTCACCCTCCTGCACCATGTCAGGATGTAAGAAGCACATTTTCTGTGAAGCATTTTAAAATCTTGACTTGAAACAAGGCTGTTTTTTATTTTTGTGGAAATAGGGGAATGACACAGATTGAGCTGATACCGAACTTTGGTTACACAAATTCATTACTTTTCGAAAATGTATTTTTTTCATTTTAGTTGTTTAAGCACTTGACTGTTTGTTAAATATGAATTTATAAATAATAATAATAATAATGTTTGCTCAGCCTAATTATTAAATACTTACAAATAAAAGAATTTCCAGAAAATATTTGTGGAGTGATTTTAGAAAACTCTAAGGATTTTTTTTTTTTTTTTTTAAATAATGTTTATTATTTATTCTTTGTGTGTTAAATTAACACTGAACATTTGTGTTGCTTGCATATCAACATTTTGTATATTTTGTTTTTGGTATTACAATGAAAAAAATAGCTATTAAGTGGAAGATATGTAAATGTCAATGAACCATTCTGTGTCTTGAAATTCACTGAGGCGGAAGGCGTTAATTGTCAGTTTTGGCTCACAGGTGTGGTGCTAAGATGAGGGTTATCACTTCAGAAGCGTGATCAATCCTGCAGGAGGAACATAATTAGACATTGGGATGGCTGCCTTTTACCTGTGGGTATCAAATTCTACTACTTTTTGCCACTGCAATTCACTTCAATTTGCATATTTCAAAATTAAGCAGCGATCTCCGTCAAACAGGGAAATAATATTAATAAGTAAACTATAATTAAGTATTAGAAATTTGCTTCTGGCTACTAAAAAGCAACTCAGTGTAATTTGCACATTCCTGCGGAAAGTGAGATTTAGTATGTCAATGTGCACCTTTAGTATTACTTCAATCAGCAAATTGCAGTCAACCTGTACTCACTAGGGCGCATTAAAAAGTCTGTTCAACCTAACAGTTGTCAAAAAAATGTCCATTTTCTAAAAATGAAATTATCACTTTTCAATTCCCTGCTTCTACTACAGCTATGAGGAAAAAGTCTGTGAACCCCATGATTTATTGGAGTTTCTCCATCTTTATGATCTAATCTTTATTTAAGCTACAATAATACAGTATATGAGAGAGACACAACAGTTTGCATTGCTGTACCTTTTATAAGTAGTTTAACCACTTGCCGCCTGCCATATAGCGGATTGACGGCGGCAAAGTGGTTTCAAAATCCTGACTGGACGTCATATGACGTCCTCAGGATTTTGAGCCGCTGCGCGCCCCCGGGAACGCGCATCGCGGCGATCGTTGTTGCAGGGTGTCAGTCTGACACCCCGCAACACCGATCTAGGTAAAGAGTCTCGGACGGAGACTCTTTACCATGTGATCAGCCGTGTCCAATCACGGCTGATCACGATGTAAACAGGAAAAGCCGGTCATCGGCTTTTCCTCACTCGCGTCTGTCAGACGCGAGTAGAGGAGAGCCGATCGGCTGCTCCTCTGACAGGGGGGTTTGTGCTGATCGATTATCAGCGCAGCCCCCCCGAGGATGCCCACACTGGACCACCAGGGATGCCACCAGACCACCAGGGATGCCACCAGACCACCAGGGATGCCCACCACCAGGTATGCCTCCCTAGACCACCAGGGATGCCATTCAGTGCACCTAATAAATGCCAATCAGTGCCCACAATGGATTCCAATCAGTGCCCACAATGGGCATCACTGATTGGCAGGCATTATTGTTTGGCACTGATTGGCATCCATTAGTAACACATTACAGTACAGTGCCACCTATCAGTGCCCATCCATGCCACCTATCAGTGCCCATTCATGCCCATCCATGCTGCCTATCAGTGCCCATCTGTGCCGCCTATCAGTGCCCATCCGTGCCACCTATCGGTGCCCATCTGTGCCCATCCATGCTGCCTATCTGTGCCCATCTGTGCCGCCTACCGGTGCCCATCCGTGCCACCTATCGGTGCCCATCCGTGCTGCCTATCAGTGCCCATCCGTGCTGCCTCATCGGTGCCCATCAGTGCCCATCAGTGCAGCCCCATCAGTGCCCATCAGTGAAGGAGAAAACTTACTTATTTACAAAGTTTTGTAACTGAAACAAAAAAATACTTTTTTTTTTCAAAATTTTCGGTCTTTTTAAAAAAAAATTAGCAGAAAAAAAAAATCGCAGAGGTGATCAAATACCACCAAAAGAAAGCTCTATTTGTGGGAACAAAATGATAAAAATTTAGTTTGGGTACAGTAAAAGTAAGAAAAAATATAGTCGCGCTAACTTATGAATTTGAACATAAGCCCATCACTGGGTGACTGAAAAAATCCAAATATCAACAGTGATAACATATAAAAAGCTATGTGAAAAGCAATATATAATCTATGTGAACAGATAATTGACAGAGAATTAACTGTGAATAAAAAATTGGTTATTGTCCAAAAATACTGTAAAACGGAAAAACCCCTCAAAGTTCATATTCAAAAATCCATAATGAAAAAAACACCCGTGAAGCGATATCCAAAATTAATAAAGAAAAGAAGAAGGAAAGGATTCAAATCTTCTTGGACTTAAATTCGTGACTTTCACCACCACCAGTAGAAGTTACTGCTTACCGAACAGCGATGGTCCCCTATGACGGAGGACCTCAAACAGCCTTAAGTAATGCTCAATTAAGCCTCCAGAGTGTAGCCAGTGGTAAACCTCAGTTGTTTAATAGCCCGACAGCTCATATAGCATCATACAGGTGTTCAACGTGGACCATGAAAAGAAGGGGGGACACTAGATAGTGTAAAATCCTTGGTGAACATTTATTAAAATAATGAAAACATACTCACAAGAGCAGTTAAAAAGACAGCTTTAAAGTATCACAGCGCCGACCAGTCAATTGGCGCTGGCACACACACGTCCGTGGAAGTCGAGCAATGGAGGGTGACGTCAGCACAAAGCTCGTATCCTTCCCTACGCGTTTCGTGAAAAATCACGTCGTCTCGGGGCACGGGCGATGAGCTGCGACACCCCCTTTAAATAGGGGACACACCGGAAAGAGGATCTGACCCGGAAGAGGACGCGCGCGCGCACGCATCACGTCGGGAGTCAACAATGCCTCGCTAATACGGCCGCTGTACCAGCAAAGCCGATCAAGCGGCAGATGCGCACGCACATCTCCCCACGAGGAAACCAAGCCTCGTTCGTGAGGCCGCTCAGTGCACGTCATCACGCAAAACGGAATGACGAAAGCACTCGGGATGAGCGTACCTTACATCTGCGTGACCATGACAACAAGAATCACGGCGCGTCATCACGAAGAACGGAATGACGGAAGCCCTCGGGATGAGCGTACCATACGTCTGCGTGACCATGACAACAAAAATCACGACAGCGTTACGTACGTCCTCTAAGGGGAGGGACCCTCCGGGTGTGTCACAGGAAACAGTAGAACCCGCAACTTCCACCGCAACCAATAGGTGCAGAGGACGCATTGGGACACTAAACTGCTCCAATTGTTAAATATTAATATCACAACTAAACAATAATACATTGATGCTGGAATTTGGGAACATCTAAGTTCATACCAATGTCCAGAACCGTACAAAAAATAAATTTAACAAAAAAACAGAATGGCCTCATGTTATTTAAAGATTAAGTAGCGGTGAGTCCGCATAAAATTAAACTGCAACACAATAGTGGTCGACAGAATACATGTTACGATAGGTGTCAATGATCGGGCCTCAGTGGACTCCCATCAAAACATCATTGCCAGTTGTTGCTAGGAATTGTTGATAAAGGCATTGACATCGGTGTCAACGTTGAGTCCAAATGGAACATAAGTCCTCAACCTGTACACCCATGCCATTTCTTGCTTGGAGATTTCTCTCACAAGCAAGCTGCCTCTCCAGTGAGGTCTATATTTATCAATTGCAATGAATAACGTGCCAGACGGGTCTCTCTTATGGACCCGATCATAGTGCTTGGATACAGAGTGCTTATCGAAACCTTTACGGATATTTGCTATGTGTTCGTTAAGTCTCACCCTCAATGCCCTTTTGGTCCTCCCCACATACTGAAGACCGCAAGGGCACTGAATCAGGTAGACCACCCCCAAAGATGAGCATGTTATAAAAGGTTCGATTTCATAGGATCGGCCAGTACTTGTTGACAAAAATTGGCTAATCTTCCTGTCTCTGCAACTATTCAAGCTACACACTTGGCATTTCTTACATCGATAGTATCCTGTCAGGTTCTCCAAGAATGTCCTATTAGCCCGTGGGGGGTCCTGGACACTTGGAGCCACTCTATTGGAAAGTGTCGAAGCCCCTCTAAATACAATGGATGGTCTTTCTGGAAGGGAAGGAGCCAGCACCTGGTCACTGATTAACACGTGCCAGTGCTTACGTATCAAGCGTTTAATGGTCTGGTGCTGCATAGAGAAGGTGGTAATAAATGGAAGAGAAAACTTACCATCCCTTGCCACCTTCTCCTTATTAGCCAAAAGTGATCCTCGGTCAATCTCACTAACAGATTGTATCAATTGAGACATATCACTCTGTTGGTAACCTTTATCTACAAATCTCTTGGAGAGAATCTCAGCTTGGCCTTTGAAGGCCACTAGATCCATGCAGTTACGTCTTAATCTAGTGAGTTGACCATGAGGGACAGCCTTGAGCCAGGGGGCATAATGGCAACTATCAAGCGGGATGTATGAGTTCCTATCAGTTGGTTTAAAATAAGTGGTGGTAAAAAACTTGTTATCAACAACTGAGATTTCCAAATCCAAATAGTGTACTGATTCCTGGCTTGCCTCAAAAGAGAATCTGATACCGCTATCATTATCATTCAGGGACAGCATGTAATCACGCAGATCGGGTTCACTACCGTCCCACAAGAGGAGGACGTCGTCGATGTACCTTGCCCAGAGTACAACCTCTGGTCTCCGGCAAACGTCGACGACGTCCTCCTCCCACTTGGCCATAAAAAGGTTGGCCAAGCTGGGGGCATACTTCGCCCCCATCGCCACACCTCGGTCTTGGGTACAGTGTATCACAACCGCGCAATTGTCATTCAAAGTGCAACAGCGCAGAAAGCTGAAAATTGGTCTGGGCAGGAAGCTGTATAAGTGCCCAGTATGGAAGTGGTTAAACAGTCAAGGCAATTTATTAAGAATATATATGATCCTTATATTTAGCAACAAACCTTTTTTTGGATCCTCTTTTATTGGCAGCAATCACGGAGAAACATGTTTTGTAGTTGCTCATTGAACCTGCTTTGCAGTTTGGAACTATTTTGGCTCTATTGTTCTAGTTGATATATATTTTTGGGACCTTGTCCTCTGAGGAAGTCCCTTAACAGTAGGAAATACATCACAGAGATACGTGACAGACATAGCTCCAGCATGGTTGATGGAAGGCGCTAGGGATGAGCTTCGAGTTCAAGTCGAACTCATGTTCGACTCGAACATTGCCTTTTCGCCTGTTCGCCGAACAACAAACAATTTGGGGTGTTCGCGGCAAATTCGAAAAGTTTATGGGAGAAATCTAAAGTGCTAATTATAAAGGCTTTTATGCAAGTTATTGTCCTAAAAAGTGTTTGGGGACCCGGGTCCTGCCCCAGGGGACATGTATCAATGCAAAAAAAAGTTTTAAAAACTGAAGTTTTTTTAGGAGCAGTGATTTTAATAATGCTTAAAGTGAAACAATAAAAGTGAAATATTCCTTTAAATTTCGTACCTGGGGGGTGTGTATGATATGCATGTAAAGTCGCGCATGTTTCCCGTGCTTAGAACTGTCTCTGCACAAAGTGTAATTTTTGAAGGAAAAAAAGTCATTTAAAACTCACTCGCGGCTATTAATGAATTGTCGGCTTTTATCCTGTGAGGGAGAGGGGACTGATGGTGTGTCCCTTGTACATAGGGACAACCATCGGTCACCTCCCCCAGTCAGTCACCTCCCCCCACAGTTAGAACACATTGAGGGAACATATTTAACCCCTTCCCGCCCCCTAGTGGTTAACCCCTTCCCTGCCAGTCACATTTATACAGTAATCAATGCATTTTTATAGCAGGGATCGCTGTATAAATGTGAATGGTCCCAAAAATTTGTCAAAAGTGTCCGATTTGTCCGCCGCAATATCGCAGTCACAATAAAAATCGCAGATCGCCGCCATTACTAATAAAAAAAAAAAAAAATGCTATAAATCTATCCCCTATTTTGTAGATGCTATAACTTTTGCGCAAACCAATCAATACGCGCTTATTGCGATTTTTTTTTTACCAAAAATATGTAGAAGAATACGTATCGGCCTAAACTGAGGAAAATTCTTATTGAAAAAAAAAATGGGTATTTATTATAGCAAAAAGTAAAAAATTTTGTTTTTTTTCCAAACTGGACACTCTTCTTTTGTTTATAGCGCAAAAAATAAAAACCGCAGAGGTGATCAAATACCACCAAAAGAAAGCTCTATTTGTGGGAAAAAAAAGACGCAAATTTCGTTTGGGAGCCACATTGCACGACCGCGCAATTGTCATTCAAAGTGTGACAGTGCTGAAAGCTGAAAAATGGCTTGGGCAGGAAGGGGGTTTTCGTGCACGGTAGGGAAGTGGTTAAATAATATGTATATATAATATTTATATATATATATATATTTATATATAATCATCTTCCGAAATTTGAATTTCATATAGAATGAATTCAAATTTGAATAGAAATGATTAGAATAGAATAGAAAATAATAGAATAGAAAAACAATAGAGCAGAATAGAATAAAATATAATATATATTAAGTTTTATTCTATTCTGTTCTATTGTTTTTCTATTATTTTAGTTTCCATTGTTTTGCATTCTTTTCCAATCTATTCTCGAATTCGAATTTATACTATTCGAAATTCAAATATTACTTTTTATTTTATTACATTCTATTAACTTCTATTCTATTATTTACTATTCTTTTATTTTTATTCTATTGCTTTATTACTTTATATTCTATTTTATAGTATTCTTTTTTAGAAGATCGATTTCTATTTTTTTCTAATTCAATTCGAATTTGTTTTTTAATTGTTTTAGAATTTGATTAAATTTTTGTCTGCTTTTTTCGATTCAAATTGTTATTTCGGATTCGTTTAAATTCATTACTATTGTAATTCGGTAATTCGGATGCATCTAAAATTCTGAACAATTAAAAATTTGCCAAAATTTTTATTCGGAACTAAACGAAATGCACATGTCTAGCTCTCCTTAATTGCTCTGCCTGTTTGTGTCTATTTCAGATCAAAGTACTGTTTATCCCTCACCTGCAGAGCACTAGCCTGAGAGACCTTGAAACTGTGGAATATGTCATTTCATAACGAGAAATGTTAGTTCTCAGACTACAGACAGAAGTCATGCATTAACCTGTGCAGTGTCATGCTGTATGCTTCATGCTTGAACACAAACTTCTGACACAGAAATGACACCATAAAACAATATGATCAGTGCACATTTTATGCAGGTGAAAAAAAAATAGGTGCAAGTGAGAAGGTTTAAAATGTCTTTGACTTTGCCAAAAAACTTACCGTATTTATCGGCGTATAACACACACTTTTTTCCCCTTAAAATCAGGGGAAAATCGTCGGTGCGTGTTATACGCCGATACTCCGCCGATTCCCCTGCTGAAACGAGCGAGAGGAGCCAAAGCCGAAGTACACTCGGCTTTACTCGGCTCCTCTCGCAGTCCCGCCCATCTCTGACTGCGCCTCTGACATAGAGAAAGCCGAGTGTACTTCGGCTAGTCTCGGATCCTCTCGCAGTCCCGCCCCTGACTGTCAGCAGAGCCGAGTCTAGCCGAAGTACACTCGGCTTTCTGTATGTCAGCGGTGCAGTCAGTGGAGATGGGCGGGACTGCGAGAGGAGCTGAGTCTAGCCAAAGTACACTCGGCCCCGCTCGCTCCTCTCCACACAGAAATCGGGGGCCAAATTTAAAAATTGTCGAGACTGGCAAGGCTGCAAAGGCACTGGGCAAGGCTGCAGATGGACAGATGGACACTGGGCAAGGCTGCAGATGGACAGATGGACACTGGGCAAGGCTGCAGATGGACAGATGGACACTGGGCAAGGCTGCAGATGGACAGATGGACACTGGGCAAGGCTGCAGATGGACACTGGGCAAGGCTGCAATGATGGACAAGGCTGCATTTAAATGTAAGTTTTTTTCCTTGAATTTCCCTCCTAAAAGTTTTTTTCAATAAAATTCCCTCCTAAACTTGGGGCGCGTGTTATACGCTGGCGCATGTTATACGCCGATAAATACGGTATATAATTTGTGAAGTGTGATGGTGTTAACAACTTCACTGCTTGAGGATCCACATGGTTTGCATTCCCAGTTATATCAGGTTATTTTGGTATTTTTTTTATCAGATACATTTTTATTGTAAAGTTTTTGCCATTTTACAAACACATAGGGACGTGAAGAACAAACTAAAGCAAAAGTCAGATATTTGCAAAAAAACTAGTCTAATAGGGGAAGCAGGGGGTATAACATAAAAATACCAAAAACATAACCATAATGCAACCATATAGACAATTACATTAGTTGCATAGCAAGGTGCTTGCTTCCACGATTTTGGTATGTTAGTGGCAGGAGGCTGTGATTGATAATTTTTGACACAGGGCTTTCAACGACAAAATTAATTGATGATTCTAAAGTTCCCCAAACTATTTAAATGATCATTTCCATGACACCCTGCCTACCCCCAGTAGTGGGTAATAGTAGTAAAGTAGTAGTAAAAGAACCCTGTGTAAGTTTCAGGTCACTCTAATCTGATCTTAGACAAAGTTAATGACTCTGCCTGCCTGCATTGAATCTTGCCTGCATATGACAGCGCTCGAGTCTAGTGACTGGCTGCTTCAGGACCAAGTTTCTCCATCTATTCCCCTCACACACATTATGAGGGGAATAGATGTGAATAGTAGCTTATCATATCACTAATCACTCATGGTTAAGCTGGCCATACATGGATCGAAATTTGCTGGTTCTGCAGGGGTTGATACTCTGGTTGTACACAAATCGATCAACTTGTGTACAACCAGCCTGTTGGGTTTTTCCCAAAATGATTAATGCTGCCAGTCGGCAACACTAACCATTGTGTTCTGCCAAGAGGGAAGGCTCCCCACCGGCAAAATACAATAGCGCTGCATGAGGAAGTCCCCCATCAACACTGACTGTGTTGATAGGGAATCGAGCGACTTTCTTTCCTTCCACCTGTGGTGAAAGAAAAACAAATTGCATAATCTATGGCCTGCCTTATATTTATTCCTACTTACATTCCATTACCATTTTGAATCCCCTCCATATAGAGATATCCAACCTGAGACATACAATTAAAAAACAAATTCGAATTGAATTAGAAAAAAATAGAAATCGATCTTCTAAAAAAGAATACTATAAAATAGAATATAAAGTAATAAAGCAATAGAATAAAAATAAAAGAATAGTAAATAATAGAATAGAAGTTAATAGAATGTAATAAAATAAAAAATAATATTTGAATTTCGAATAGTATAAATTCGAATTCGAGAATAGATTGGAAAAGAATGCAAAACAATGGAAACTAAAATAATAGAAAAACAATAGAACAGAATAGAATAAAACTTAATATATATTATATTTTATTCTATTCTGCTCTATTGTTTTTCTATTCTATTATTTTCTATTCTATTCTAATCATTTCTATTCAAATTTGAATTCATTCTATATGAAATTCGAATTTCGGAAGATGATTATATATAAATATATATATATATATATATAAATATTATATATACATATTATTTAACCACTTCCCTACCGTGCACGAAAACCCCCTTCCTGCCCAAGCCATTTTTCAGCTTTCAGCGCTGTCACACTTTGAATGACAATTGCGCGGTCATGCAATGTGGCTCCCAAAAGAAATTTGCGTCTTTTTTTCCCACAAATAGAGCTTTCTTTTGGTGGTATTTGATCACCTCTGCGTTTTTTATTTTTTGCGCTATAAACAAAAGAAGAGTGTCCAGTTTGGAAAAAAAAAAAAAAAATTTACTTTTTGCTATAATAAATACCCATTTTTTTTTTCAATTAAAATTTTCCTCAGTTTAGGCCGATACGTATTCTTCTACATATTTTTGGTAAAAAAAAAAAACGCAATAAGCGCGTATTGATTGGTTTGCGCAAAAGTTATAGCATCTACAAAATAGGGGATAGATTTTTAGCATTTTTTTTTTATTTATTTTTTTATTAGTAATGGCGGCGATCTGCGATTTTTATTGTGACTGTGATATTGCGGCGGACACATCGGACACTTTTGACACATTTTTGGGACCATTCACATTTATACAGCGATCCCTGCTATAAAAATGCATTGATTACTGTATAAATGTGACTGGCAGGGAAGGGGTTAACCACTAGGGGGCGGGAAGGGGTTAAATATGTTCCCTCAATGTGTTCTAACTGTGGGGGGAGGTGACTGACTGGGGGAGGTGACCGATGGTTGTCCCTATGTACAAGGGACACACCATCAGTCCCCTCTCCCTCACAGGACGTGGATCTGTGTGTTTACACACACAGATCCACTTTCCTGCTCGGTTCCCGGGCAATCGCGGGTGTCCGGCGGCAATCGCGGCCGCCAGGCATGCGCATCGGGTCCTTGTGACCCCTAGCTCGTTTTAAAGGCAGGACGTCATATGACGTCCTGTCAGAACGAGAGTGCCCTCCGCCCGCCGTCAATTGACGGTGGGCGGGGGACAAGTGGATATATAACCATCTTCCGAAATTTGTATAGAATGGACTCAAATTTGAATAGAAAAGATTAGAATAGATTATTTTCCCATTTGAATTTGAAAAAAGTCGATCAAATTCGAAAATTCAATCAAATTTGAAAAAAATCAACCGCATTCGAAAAAAATCAACTGAATTTGAAAAAAACAATCAAATAAAAAAAAAATCGACTGCATTCAAAAAAGTTAACTATATATAACCATTTTCCGAAATTCGAATTTCGGATAGAAGGAAATCAAATTGGAATAGAAAAGTGTAGAATAGAATAGAAAATAATGGAAAAGAATAGCATAGAAAAACAATAGAAAAGAACGGAAAAAATATATAATATATATATATATATATATATATATAAAACCCTCTTCCGACATTCAAATTTCGTATAGAATGAATTTGAATAGAAAAGATTAGAATAGAAAAGAATAGAAAAGGAAATAATAGAAAGTAATAGAATAGAAAAACAATAGAACAGAATCGAATAGAATAAAATATAATACAGTTGTGCTCATAAGTTTACATACCCTGGCAGAATTTATGATTTCTTGGCCATTTTTTAGAGAATATGAATGATAACACAAAAACATTTCTTTCACTCATGGTTAGTGTTTGGTTAAAGCCATTTATTGTCAATCAACTGTGTTTACTCTTTTTAAACCATAATAGCAACAGAAACTACCTAAATTACCCTGATCAAAAGTTTACATACCCTGGTGATTTTGGCCTGATAACATGCACGTAAGTTGACACAAAGGGGTTTGAATGGTTATTAAAGGTTACCATCCTCACCTGTGATCTGTTTTCTTGTAATTTGTGTGTGTGTATAAAAGTTCAATGAGTTTCTGGACTCCTGACAGACCTTTGCACCTTTCATCCAGTGCTGCACTGATGTTTCTGAATTCTGAGTCATGGGGAAAGCAAAATAATTGTCAAAGGATCTGCGGGAAAAGGTAGTTCATGTGTATAAAACAGGAAAGGAATATAAAAAGATATCCAAGGAATTGAGAATGCCAATCAGCAGTGTTCAAACTCTAATTAAGAAGTGGAAAATAAGGGTTCTGTTGAAACCAAACCACGGTCAGGTAGACCAACTAAAATTTCAGCCACAACTTCCAGGAAAATTGTTCAGGATGCAAAAAAAACCCTACAAATAACTTTAGGCAAAATACAGGACTCTCTGAAAACGTGGTGTGGCTGTT
Source organism: Rana muscosa (assembly GCA_029206835.1). NCBI lineage: Eukaryota > Metazoa > Chordata > Amphibia > Anura > Ranidae > Rana > Rana muscosa. Next base: position 1,102,725,070 of record CM055122.1, on the reverse strand, counting down.
TCAAGATGCACAATAAGGAGACACTTGAAGAAAGATGGGCTGCATGGTCGAGTCGCCAGAAGAAAGCCAATACTACGCAAATACCATAAAGTATCCTGCTTATAATACGCCAAACAGCACAGAGACAAGCCTCAAACCTTCTGGCACAAAGTCATGTGGAGTGATGACACCAAAATTTTGCTTTTGGCCACAACCATAAACGCTACATTTGGAGGGGAATCATCAAGGCCTATGATGAAAGGTATGGAGGTGAATCGCTGATGTTTTGGGGATGTGTGAGCTACAAAGGCACAGGAAATTTGGTCAAAATTGATGGCAAGATGAATGCAGTATGTTATCAAAAAATACTGGAGGAACATTTGCATTCATCAGACAGGAGGCTGCGCATGGCACGTACTTGGACATTCCAACATGACAATGATCCAAAACACAAGGCCAAGTTGACCTGTCATTGGCTACAGCAGAATAAAGTGAAGGTTCTGGAGTGGCCATCTCAGTCTCCTGACCTCAATATCATTAAGCCACTCTGGGGAGATTTCAAACGTGCAGTTCATGCAAGATAGCCCAAGAGTTTACAGGAACTGGAGGCTTTTTGCCAAAAAGAGTAAACACAGTTGATTGATAATAAATGGCTTCAGCCAAACACTAACCATGAGTGAAAGAAAAGTTTTTGTGTTATCATTCATATTCTCTGAAAAATGGCCAAGAAATCATAAATTCTGCCATGTAAACTTATGAGCACAACTATATATATTATATTTTATTCTATTCCGTTCTATTGTTTTTCTATTCTATTCTATTCTATTATTTACATTCTAATCTTCTCTATTCAAATTCGAATTCATGCTACACAAAATTCGAATTTCGGGAGATGGTTGTATATATATATTTTTTTCTATTCTGTATTATTGTTTTTCTATGCTATTCTTTTCTATTATTTTCTATTCTAATCTTTTCTATTCATTCTATACGAAATTCGAATTTCGGAAGATGCTTTTTATATATATATATGTGTATATATATATATATATAAATATATATATATATATATATATATTTATATATATATATTATTCTTTTCTGTTCTATTTTTTTTCTATTCTATTATTTTCTATTCTATTCTAATCTTTTCTATTCAAATTCAAATTCATTCTATACGAAATTTGAATTTCGGAAGATGGCTTCCGAAATTCGAATTTCATATAGAATGAATTTGACTTTGAATAGAAAGTATTAGAATAGAATATAAAATAATAGAATAGAAAAACAATAGAACAGAATAGAATAAAATATAATATATATTATATTTTTTTCTATTCTGTTCTATTGTTTTTCTATGCTATTTTTTTCTATTATTTCCTATTCTATTCTAATCTTTTCTATTCAAATTCAAATTCATTCTATACGAAATTCTAATTTCGGAGGATGGCTTCCTAAATTCGAATATCGTATAGAATGAATTTGAATTTGAATAGAAAAGATTAGAATAGAAAATAATAGAAAAGAATAGAATAGAAAAACAATAGAACAGAATAGAATAAAATAATTTTCGGAAGATGGATATATATATATATATATATATACACAGTATATATAATATTCATTTCTGTTCTGTTCTATTTTTTTTTATTCTATTATTTTCTATTTTCTATTCTAATCTTTTCAATACAAAATTAGAATTTTGGAAAATGGTTATATATAGTTTACTTTTTCGAATTCTAAAAATAAAAATAAAATAAAGGTCTGGTGTGACCCCTCTGACACCTCCATCCCTAGTAGTACACAAAAAGGCAAAAGAGGCAGCCCTGGGACTTTAAATGAGGTGAGAGAGGCTTAGACAATGTTGATAGCGAACAATGAGACAAAATCAATTTATTTGTTTCAAAGTGTTATGAAACGAAACGGCAACAACAAAGATTGTGAGTTACCCGGCATAAAAGCCAATGTACACAGCACAGATGAAAGTAAATATATAAAGATTTATTACAATAGTTATACATCAATGAGCAACAATGAAACTTGAAAGTTGCTGGGCCAGTGGATACACATATACAAAGAGAAAATACAATGTGCATGCATATAAACAGGGAAATATGTAGACATAGTGCAGACAACAATAATACCCAGCATGTACCGGCATTGAACAAGCATCAATAAATCCCTACGCGTTTCGCGGGACCCTGCTCGCTTCTTCAGGGGCGGATGCATGAATGTTGTATCTGCAATGTAAGTGATAAAATCAATAGATGTATGTTGTTAATAAATGGGGGCAGCCGGAATAATTGGCAAGAGAGGTCTGAAGAGGGACCTCATACTTACCGACGGGCTGAAATAGATTTCCAAACGCTGGATATCAAGATGGCAGCCGTGTAATGCATCCAGCTCAGGAGCTGAGGAGATGGAGCAAACAAAAGCCACAACAAAGGAACATCCAGAGGATCAGCATGGTCTGGATAGGGGTATTTCTCACTGCAGTCTCCACTAGGCCCCTTAAAATCATGTCTAGAAAATATCTGCAAAGGTACACATTTATCAGAAGGCATCATAATTGCAAAATAAGCTTAATGTGTAAACTTCTACTAGATACATTTTGATTTATATATAAAGATGTAAATAAATGAATTAAGCTTACTGAAGTATGTTGGTATGAAGGACTATCTGAGATATGAGATATGGTATATACATGAATGCAAGCCAACATGGTTGCAAAGTTGGTATGGGCAGAGAGACTACGGGACAATGTAGAAATTATTAGGCTTGTGCAATTCGTTTCGTAACGAATCGAAATTCGTCCGAATTTAGCAACTTTCGGACATTCGGAAGCATTCGAATTTCCGAACAAAGCAATTACGAATAAAACCGAATCCAAAAGAAATTATATCGCAAATAGCGAATGCCCGAATGTCTTCGGCATAATTCGTTATGAAAAAAGTTACGAATGTACGAATCCATTCGAAGCACAATAATGTCGCGTACACACGACCACTTTTAATGTCATTAAAAAATAACTGTGTTTTTCTCAACGTGATTCTTCTCAAGCCTGCCTTGCCTACACACTATCGTGAAAAAAAATGCTTGAGCAAAGTGCGGTGACGTACAACACGTACGACGGCACTATATATGTGTCCAGAATCAACGAAAAACAATGTACTCTACCGAAAGTACGAATTATAAATCAACTAAAAATAAGGCTTACATTAATACGAATCATTTCGATTCAACGAAAAATGTCGCTTGCGAAAATACGAATTAGTCCGAACACGAAAAATCCCGTCTAGCAAAATTACGAACGATTACGAATCAACATGACCGAAAAGAAACTAACTGAAACTAAACAAATTTTTCCGTTGTGCACAAGAAACTAACCGAAACGAAACAAATTTTTCCGTCGTGCACAAGTCTAGAAATTATATAAGTATTACATGTGTAAAAGAACAATGTAACAGACCCAATAGGTGTCAAGAGAGTAAAAATAGTAAAAAGCGTTGTACCTCAGTTTGTTCTTGGAGATGTGACCGCTCTATCCAATCATCAAATTGTGAATAAAAGTCCCAGCCGTGCTGAACGTCCAGATATGCCCACAAGGGCCCAAAGGCTCCCACCCCAGCGTCATGTACGGGCGGTGACGCATAGACATCAGTGAGACGTCCACCGCCAGAGGGGGATCAGCAACCACCCAGCCGTCCAGGATGACCCACACAGCCCACACCTCTGTGACATCGGGGAGACGTTCGTGTGTGGGCATGGAAAACATGGCGCCGATGTGCAGGTGGTCACCCCCGTCTACAGACAGGGGAGGACAGCAAGAGTTCAGGAAAATAACTCCCCTATGCACATCGCAGCCCCCGAGCTGGATGGAAACCACCGCCATCAAAGACAAACAGCGAAAGAGGAATAGATCAGCCCTGAAAGGCCCCCTGGGAGTAATATGCAAATATATGCAACTGTAACTTTTTCGAATTCGGTCGACTTTTTTCGAATGCTGTACAATTTTTTCAATTTTGATTTTTTTATTACGAATTCAGTAGTTTTTTTTACAAATGCAGGAGATTTTTTTCAAATGCAGTAGATTTTTTTTCAAATTTGAATTCGGTTAAATTATTTTGAATACGAAACGAATCCCGAAAACAAATGTAACGAATTAAAAAAATGTAACTAAACTAATTTAGTTAAATAACAAAACCAAACTAAGCTAATTTTTTCACCCTGCACATGTCTAAGGAGAGCCCAAAATGCTGAAAAATATATGTTTTTAGCACAATAGCACCCCCACATTTGTGATGCAACACACAGGAAATGGCAAGACATAAACTGGATAGTGTGTGATTTGGAGAAAGAAGTTGCTTGTCCCTAGGGAAAAGCTTGGTTAATTAATACATGGGCATAGGGGAAGCAAGCAGCTGTGGCACTACAAACTGCAGCCACAACATGTGAACCCATCATTACAAGGTAAGGCAAACAAACAAACCCAGGGAATATAACTACACTAATAGCTAGTTAAAACAACTAAAATATTTGAATAGGGTGACCTAACAATCACATTCTTATTTGTTCAGTGTTTAGGCATTGAGTGAATATGATAAAATCTAGGTGCAGTGTAAATTAAAAACTGAAAAATCAGGGACATAACCTACAGTCCATAGGACGTGTCCCTTGTGATGATGCCTCTTCTTTTAGGTGAAATCTTCCTCCATCCATGCCTTACCCCACCTCTGCTGCCATAATCTTAAGATGTGGCAGGGTTAATAGAACTAAGGGGATGTCACAGGCTCTCATCAAAAGAGCCCGACTATGCCCCCCCCCCTTTCTGCCAAGCTGCTTCTTTCATAGAAGCCATGCTACAGCTTCAATAAATGAAACAGGAACTATGAATAGACTGAGGATGCTTCTCCCGCTTCATTCAGAGATTAACTTGATGTATTAAACTGTTCCCAGCTGCAGAGAACAACAGTAGACTATCAGCCCAACCATGTTCTCTTTGGAAAACCACAAGCTACTGTTCCATCATGGACCAAAAGGCAAGCAAAATCTATACCAATCATACTGTCTACATGATTCATGTCATTATGACATAGATACCATTATTTGAATTTTACTAACTTCTAATAAGTAAAGTTCAAAAAACAAAATGTATCATATGGTGATATGGTGGACACATCGACCACATACCATGTCATAAATATAAGGGATGCTAACATACCGAGCAAAACATTTCAGAGAGGATGGGTCGAACACCTGCACTCATTCGGAGTGAGAGGGGAAGGGGACCCATGCTCAGTTTTGATTACAGAAGAGCAATGGTATGCTAAATATCAGTTCATGTATTGGCAGCAAATGCAACCCGACATGTGGCCGTGTGGAATGACGTCAAAGTCTCAGCCAAAATTAAGAAAATAAATGCTCTTTAGGGCAATACCAGAATAAATTCCCATGGCTTTATTTAAAGTATAATGCTTACAGCAAAGAACTTTGGTGTATCAAAATCCAAACCCAAACACTGCCTGACAAGCGACCGTATGCAATAACGTCACTGCCAAAACCTTTGTGAAGTCGTTCCACACGGCTGCATGTTGTGCGGAATTTCTGAATATATTTGGCTATTACTTGGCTGGGATAGGAGAGGAGAGAGTGTTTTGAGGCTGCTCCATGGCGAAGGCTGCTGCACCGGTCATATTGATCCAGACATTAAAGCGGGGTTCCGGCGAAAAAAAAATATTAAAAGTCAGCTGCTGCAAATACTGCAGCTGCTGACTTTTAATATATGGACACGTACCTGTCCAGGGCGCCCGCGATGTGGGCAGCCGAAGCCGATCTGTACGTCGGCTCCTGGATGCTGCCGCCGCCATCTTCGGTAAGGGAATCAGGAAGTGAAGCCTTGCGGCTTCACTTCCTGGTTCCCTACTGCGCATGCGCGAGTCGTGTTGCGCGTCCTCACTGGTCCCTGCTGTCTTCTGGGACCTGTGTGTCTCCCAGAAGAAAGCGGGGGCAGAGTAGGCCCCGGACGTGGCATAGATCACCACGACAACCGCAGTGATCTATGCCAGGAAGAGGGAGCAAATACCTGTATTACACAGGTATCTGCTCCCTCCTTCCCCTGAAAGGTGCCAAATGTATCACCGGAGGGGGGGGATTCCAAAAAGTGGAAGTTACATTTTTAGGTGGAACTCCACTTTAAGTGGCTGTCAGTGTCTAGGAGTTAAAGAAGAATTTTGGCCAAAGCTTTTTTATCTCTACTTTTCCTATGAATTGCAGGAGAGCAGTTCGTTCTGCACTCCTGTGACCTGTTTTCAGCCGACAACGGGCTAGAGCCTGTTGTTGGCTGATATCACTCAGCAAGTCCAGGTGCTGGGTTAATCCCAAATTTACAGTGGGGATCCACCCAGCAGCCTTAACTGGTAGCAAGTTGCAAAGAGCCTGAGCCAGCCCCTCCCAGCCCCTATACAGCCGAGCGCTCCAGTGAGCACTGGAGGAGCAGAGCAGAGAGCTGGTGACTGACAGTGATGACTCTCTGCTCAGAGCAGAGGGGAGAACTGAGTGATCAGCAGTGTTTGATTGCTCAGTTCCCAGTGTAGAGATGGCAGGGGACATCCACCTAGGTGCGAATATATATATATTTTTTTTTGGAGGGGGAAAACCCATACTTCTCTTTTACAGCCTCATATAATCAGGGGTCTATTTCATCTGGTAAGCAGATTGTGTATGCTCCTATCAAGTGTTGGTGCAGTGAAGTGGGGACAAACAGTTTGCAGTGGATCTGCACAAGGTGCCACAAGCATGCTTTTCATGTTTTGCAAAGGAATTTTTGTAATATCTATAAAATTACATTTCCGGGCTTAATTTATTGCACAAGTGCTTTTATATGTGTACATGGTTGTGTATTTTTAAGAATTTTGTGTAAATTGATGACTCAATCAATATATATAATTATGTTATCTATTGTCTTTTGAATATGAGATTTTACGTTATTTATTTTGCACTAGCAATTTATTATGCACTTTTAATGAAAGTTTTTTTGATGCTTTATATTTTATATTTTTACTGAGACTGATTTTGTTGATATTGTAATTTTGCACGTTGCTGAAGTTTTCTTAAAGGGGTAGCACACCCATATTGTATATGTTCCAAAAGTGTGGAAGCCGGCGCTTCCAGCATACATCTTGCTCGAAGCTCGAGGGTGACCATTAAACTTTACAACATTGCCAAGATAAATACTTGAACTTATAATGACTGTTCTCTTCTCCCTTTCTTCCTAAGTGATTATCTATTGAGCCTATTGTAAATTATCTATAGCTGCTTGGTATCATTGGGGCTGCTATTTTGACCATATGCATTTATATTCTTGGATATTCTACTGCTGCCGACTGGATGTCTCCTTTTGGCACTCAGTCGCTTTGCAGCAGTTTATATCAGTGATTTGTTTAATCACTGACATTTAGCAAGAATAAATTAGCTTCTCATTTTTTTCATAAAAGTCAATATAGATGTTAAAGTGCTCTATGCAGAGTTGGTGCTGTGCTGGGGATTATACAGCCCTGAACTTTTGACTGATACAATATATGCCTTTTTCATTATTTCAGCTTCTCTCTGGCTGGGTATGACGATCAATGTCTTACTTTTGGCACCCTCTATTAATGTTAGCAATCTATTTTGTGAGTATACCCAAAGCTATATGTCTTGGTGTGCCACTAATATTTCTCAGTGTCCACCTTTTGGAGCTAATTAACCAATATACAATTAATTATATATTATAGTTTGGTCTTAGGGTACCCTCTGTGGTCACACAGATCCCTTTGTGTCTTCTGCATTGCCTTGGTCGCTCTGGGTTGGCAACACTTGGAGACTTTGGAGACTTTGTCTGGGTAAGCTATTGAATGGTTGGACATGGTAAATATAAACATAATTATTATTTGACCTTTGCTATTGCCTCTTTCTATATGAATAAGTTTGTATTGCTTTATATTATTATGGCATATTTTGTCTTGTTTGAACAATGATCATTTAATAAATTCCCTTAGTGGCGAAACATGTCAGGATAAAACATCACATCGTCACCAACTTTAAAAATATCTTTTGTGACCTGATTAAATGACAATTTGCTAACTCATTTTTTGCCAAACTAATTTTAATGATGTATTAACAAAATGTGTTATTTTTATAAAAACCTTTTGCTACTATTTTGTTTATGACACCGTTAAAATCCAACTAAATACCTTCCTGTGTATATGTTCTATCCAGGGATGCTGGTGCCTGTTTGAGTCTGTCACTAGCCCACACCACTATCGTTTTGTGGTGTTTATGTATTCTGGGGAACATTTGAGAGAGCGTTTTTCCCAGCATTTGCCTTTTTTCTTTATTTGTGATGTGAACACTGAGCACAGAGGTGCACATATAGATTTTTATCCTATTTCTTGGACAGGGAGCGTTGTAAAAAAAAATTATGGTAGAAATCTTTTATCAGTTTGAGACACCTCCAGTTAAGGTCTATAGATCTGATCTACACACATTTCAGCAAGGACTCACTGTCAGGGTCACCTGTGGCCAGGTGACAGATGCACACCGTAGGGGGACAGGAGTGCACCGCGAGGTAGTGAACCCTATGGCTGGCTTCTGTGGATAGGAAACTGGGTGGTTGTGGAAAGCGGGACCAGAGGAGCACAACCGGGATCCCAACGGAAGCGAGAGCCAAGATTCCCCAGGGCGCGGAGTCTAAGACCCAGCTGGTCTTCTCCAGGGCCTCTAGTGGTGAGGATGTTACGCTGCAGGCTGGGACCAGGTCGCGGCCCCTGGAGTTTCCTAGCTCACGCCCCGTAGGATAAGGGGAAGCAGCAGCACACGATAGAGAGAACCGAATAACAAGCCGAAGGTCAGGGGCCACAAGCAGACAAGGATAACGAAGAACGAGCCGAAGGTCAAGGGTCACGAGCAGACAGGGATGGTCGGGGACAAGCCAATAACGTAACAGAGAGACAGACGTAGCACACGGCAGGCAGGAACCCAAACACACAATGCCTAACAAACACGTTGATCAGCAAAGCAGGCTTGCAGTGCACAGGTTAATATAGTGTTCAGTGATAGGGCCTGGGGTGGAGTCAGGCTGGGAGGAGATTATAAAGGAAGCCAGGTGAAGGAGGTCTGGTCTCTAGATGAACACATGAGGAGGAAGGTAAGATGGCAGACAGACATTAATGCATATCCATGACAGTACCCTCCCTCTTACGAGGCCTCCCCCTTCCCCGCCTGGGCCCAGGTTTAGAGGGAAACTTCAGATGAAACTCCTTTAACAGACGAGGTGCAAAGACCTCAGATGCAGTGATCCAAGACCTCTCCTCAGGACCAAACCCTTTCCAATGAACGAGGTACTGAAGAACGCCTTTACAGAGTCGGGAGTCCAGAATTTGACTGATCTCGTACTCCTGATTATCCTCAGAGACAGGCGCCACGGTAGGAAGAGGACGAGAGAATTTATTGAGGACTAAAGGCTTTAGAAGAGCAACATGAAAGGAGTTAGTGATTTTAAGGCTCTTAGGAATCTGGAGTTTGAAACAAACCGGATTCAGTTTAGCAGTTACCGTGTATGGACCGATGAATCGTGGAGCAAACTTCAGAGAAGGAACTCGGAGCTTGATGTTCCTGGTAGAGAGCCAGACTTTGTCCCCTGGCTGAAGAGAAGGCGGTTTACGCCTGCGGCGGTCGGCAAAGCCTTTGAATTTTTCAGCAGCTGCCCGGAGGGAATCATGAACGTGACCCCAAACGGAATTGAGAGACTCCTGAACCGAAGCCAAAGCTGGAATGTCTGGAGAACAGATCATAGGAAGAGGAAGTTGAGGGTGTTTTCCATAAACTGTGAAAAAGGGTGTCTTCTGCGAACTGGTATTCACATGATTGTTATGGGAGAATTCTGCCCACGGGAGTAGAGAGGACCAATCGTCATGGTGAGAAGACACAAAGGTGCGAAGAAAGACCTCTAACTCCTGATTAACCCTCTCAGTCTGTCCATTGGATTGGGGATGGTAAGAAGAAGAAAAATCCAAGACAATATTGAGGGATTTGCAAAAGGCTCTCCAAAAACGAGACGTGAATTGGACTCCCCTGTCGGAAACAATATGAGAAGGGACCCCATGTAGGCGGAGAATTTCTCGAATGAAAATGGGAACCAAGGCAGGGGCAGAAGGAAGACCAGGAAGAGGAACAAAATGAGCCATCTTGGAGAATCGATCGATTACCACCCAAATGACTGTATTATTCTCAGACAGTGGGAGATCGGTGATAAAATCCATGGCAATATGGGCCCAGGGTTCCTTAGGAATAGGCAAGGGCATGAGGAGACCAGCAGGAGCTTGTGTGGAGGATTTGGACTGAGCACAGACATGACAAGCTTTAACGTAGTCTTTGACGTCTGAGCAGAGATTAGGCCACCAGTAGTGACGACTGATGAGTAGGAAGGATCGGAGGAATCCAGAATGCCCTGCCACCTTGGAATCATGTCCCCAACGAAGGATCTTAGCTCTTAGCCCAGTGGGGACAAAGGTCTTACCAGGCGGAATTTTAGACTTCAGGGTGGTAGAGTGGGCAACAATGCATGAGGTGGGAATGATCGGCTCAGGTTCAGGGGCGGACTCCTCGTCCAAAGTGTCAAATGACCTAGAGAGCGCATCAGCCCGACCGTTGCAGGAACCAGGTTTGTAGGTAATCGTGAAATTAAAACGGGCAAAGAAGAGACTCCACCTGGCCTGTCTAGGATTCAGACGTTTAGCATTCTGTAGATACTGTAAATTCTTGTGATCGGTAAAGATCGTTATGGAGTGAGGGGAACCCTCCAAGAGATGACGCCACTCCTCTAACGCCAATTTAATTGCGAGAAGTTCCCGATCACCGATGGCATAATTCCTCTCTGCCTGAGAAAATTTTTTGGAGAAGAACGCACATGGTTGGCGTCTCTTCTCAAAGATTTGAAGAAGCACAGCTCCCACCCCCATTGAGGAAGCGTCCACTTCAATAAAAAATGCATTCCCAGGATTTGGTCTCCTCAAGAGGGGGCCAGAAACAAAGGCCTGTTTCAGGTTGTGAAATGCAGAGACAGCTTCGGGAGGCCAGTCTCTGGCATTCACACCCTTCTTGGTCAAAGCGATAATAGGCGCGGCAATGGAAGAGTAATTCCTTATGAACTGCCTATAATAATTAGTGAAGCCAAGAAAGCGCTGTGTGGCCTTGAGGCTAGCAGGAAGAGGCCAGTTGGTGATAGCCAAGACCTTCCCAGGGTCCATACGAAGCCCCGAACATGAGACAAAGCACCCCAAAAACAGGACCTCAGAACATTCAAAGGAACATTTCTCCAGCTTGGCATAGAGATTGTTCTCTCTAAGACGTTGAAGTACAGTGCGGACATGGTTTCTGTGGACGAGCAGATTTTCAGAAAAGATCAGAATGTCATCCAGATAGATGACAACAAACTGGTACAGCAGATCTCTGAAGATTTCATTGACAAAGTTTTGAAACACGGCTGGAGCATTACACAGACCAAAAGGCATCACCAGATATTCGTAATGCCCGTCTCTAGTGTTAAATGCAGTCTTCCATTCGTCACCCTCCCGTATTCGAATGAGATTGTACGCGCCTCTGAGATCCAACTTGGTGAAAATGGAGGCACCCTTCAACCTATCGAATAGCTCAGATATTAAGGGTAAGGGGTATCGATTTTTAATAGTAACCGCATTTAAACCCCGATAATCGATGCAGGGTCTTAAGGTACCATCCTTTTTGGCAACAAAAAAGAACCCTGCCCCTGCAGGCGATGAGGATTTCCGGATGAACCCTCTCTCCAGATTCTCTGCTACATACTCCGACATGGCCTGGGTCTCTGGGATGGACAGAGGGTAGGTACGACCCCTGGGTAGAGTTGCTCCGGGGACAAGATCAATAGCACAGTCAAAAGACCTGTGGGGAGGAAGCACCTCAGCTGATTTTTTACAGAACACATCCCGGTAATCGCTGTATGCGGCGGGAAGATCAGAAGAAACAGAAGTGGCAGCAACCGGAAGACTCTCCTTGGGGGTCACCTTGAGAAGACACGACGAGAAACATGAGGAACCCCAGGCCAGGATCTGCCCAGAGACCCAGTCCACATGTGGAGAGTGGAGCTGTAGCCAAGGGAGGCCCAATACAACTGGGGTAGAGGCCTTGGGTAGAATAAGAAAGGATATCCACTCCTGGTGGAGAATCCCTACCGACATCCTAATGGGTAGCGTCTGGAAGCGAATAGGGCCCCCTGGGAGAACAGTGCCATCAATTGCCGAGACTACCAATGGGGTAGTGAGAGGTGAAAGGGTAAGCTTCATAGAAGAAGCAGTTCTCCAATCCATGAAATTGCCGGCAGCCCCGGAATCCAGGTATGCAAGGGTTGACTGAGGAGAAGTGCCTACATGAAGGGACACCGGCAAGAGCAGGCGAGAAGGTGATGTTTCTGGGTCCAATACTCCACCTTCCAAATGTATTAGACCCGAGCGTTTCCCGGACGAAGCGAGCAGGAGTCACGAAAATGACCCTTGCCCCCACAATAGAGGCACAAGCCCAGAGTTCTGCGCCTAGCACGTTCTTCGGGGGTTAGTCTGGTCCGGCCCAGCTGCATAGGTTCTTCAGCAGGTAGAGGATGCTCCACGGAATGAAGGGAGGGGAGCTCAGACTGGCTAGGACCCAGAGAGTGCTGGCGTCTTTTTTCTAAGGACCTCTCTTGAAAACGAATGTCGATCTGGTTGCATAATGAAATTACATCGTCCAGACCGACGGGAATGGCTCTTCCCGCTAATTCGTCTTTCACTCGGTCAGAGAGGCCATGTAAAAAGGTAGCGACCAGGGCCTCATTATTCCAGCTCAATTCAGCTGTGTGGATACGGAACTGAAGAGCATATTGCCCCACTGAACTAGATTCTTGGCGAAGACGTAAGACAGCACTAGCCGCTGAAGAAGCCCGAGCCGGCTCTTCGAAGATATTACGAAAGAGCTTCAAGAATTCGGACAGACTGGAAACCACCGGATCGTTCCTCTCCCACAGGGGGGCAGCCCAGGCCAAAGCTTCACCGGAGAGGAGGGAAATGATATAGGCTACCTTAGCCCGGTCAGATAGGAAGCTTTGAGGCTGAAGCTCAAAATGAATAGTGCATTGGCTGAGAAACCCCCTGCAGGCCTTGGAGTCCCCAGAGAAACGGAACGGAGCTGGCAATCTTAGTGAGTGTGAGGCTGCGACTGGTGCGATAGGTACAGCCGCTGGTTGTACTTGGGGTTGCGGATTCGGGGTTCCCAAGGAGACCTGAAGCTGCTCGAATCGAGAAGCCAGATCCTGGAGGAATCGCATCACCTGGGTCTGATTTGATTCCTGGGTCTCAAGTCTGCGAACTATGCCCTGCAATGGATCATCCGCGGGAAGCGGGATGTCAGCCGGGTTCATGGCTGATCAAACTGTCAGGGTCACCTGTGGCCAGGTGACAGATGCACACCGTAGGGGGACAGGAGTGCACCGCGAGGTAGTGAACCCTATGGCTGGCTTCTGTGGATAGGAAACTGGGTGGTTGTGGAAAGCGGGACCAGAGGAGCACAACCGGGATCCCAACGGAAGCGAGAGCCAAGATTCCCCAGGGCGCGGAGTCTAAGACCCAGCTGGTCTTCTCCAGGGCCTCTAGTGGTGAGGATGTTACGCTGCAGGCTGGGACCAGGTCGCGGCCCCTGGAGTTTCCTAGCTCACGCCCCGTAGGATAAGGGGAAGCAGCAGCACACGATAGAGAGAACCGAATAACAAGCCGAAGGTCAGGGGCCACAAGCAGACAAGGATAACGAAGAACGAGCCGAAGGTCAAGGGTCACGAGCAGACAGGGATGGTCGGGGACAAGCCAATAACGTAACAGAGAGACAGACGTAGCACACGGCAGGCAGGAACCCAAACACACAATGCCTAACAAACATGTTGATCAGCAAAGCAGGCTTGCAGTGCACAGGTTAATATAGTGTTCAGTGATAGGGCCTGGGGTGGAGTCAGGCTGGGAGGAGATTATAAAGGAAGCCAGGTGAAGGAGGTCTGGTCTCTAGATGAACACATGAGGAGGAAGGTAAGATGGCAGACAGACATTAATGCATATCCATGACACTCACTAACTACTATTTGGCAACAAAAATCACTAGATCACATCTCTGCATTCAAAACATAATGGTGGTGTGGACCTCCAAAGTATGCAGATTATTATAGTGTATTGTAACATTATGGCCCACATTATTATCCTTCAACAATTGGACAAAGTACAAAAATAGTAGATCTATCATTCTCTTATTTCTGTCCCCAATTCTGCAGGTTACAGGGTAAAATAAATAATGTTAAGACCTTTAGCTTTAATCAACAATATTAATTATATCCAACTAAACTCCTCCATATATTTCCTCACTAAATTCCAGAATCTACTCAGAGCACATTGATCCTTACATTGGTTGCCTCTTTGCTCTCTAACCTTTAAAACCTCGTACACACGACCGGTTTTCCTGGCAGGAAAACTGCCAGGAGAGCTTTTGCCCGGGAATCCTGGCCGTGTGTATGCTCCCTAGCAGTTTTCTCGATAGGAAAACTGTCCGGGAAAAATAGAGAACCTGCTTTCTATTTTCCTGCCGAGAAAACCGGTCGTCTGTATGCTTACCTGAAGGGTAACGAAACTGCGCATGCTCGATAACACTTTGACGCATTTGCGGTAGCATACAAAGTTAGTGTGGGGTGTAGCAAGATGGTGGCAACGGAATCTAATGTGACAAGACGCTGGCTCGTTGTAGTCTATGATGTCACCGCGTTCTTGTCATTCAAAAGAACGGCAGGTTTTTGGATACAGTGTGTATGCAAGGAAAGCTTGGCAGGAATCCCGTCAAGCTGGGCAGGAATCCCGTCGGGAAAACCAACGCTTTTTTGCGAGGGGAAAAATGGACGTGTGTACAGGGCTTCAGACTTTCAATTGCATCTCTCCTCCTTTAGGATCCATTTATTTTTCCAGAATTTTACTGAATAAAATAATCAACAACATATAGAAAGGATACACAGGTTCAGTGAAAAACAGTGTAGATACACATACACAGTCATTTTTTAAAACATATATTTTTTGTGGAATATAGTATTTCTATAGTTTGCCTCAGGTGATATAAAATAATGGAATGAACATATAAATAAATACCACTGAGTACAACCCATGCCCAATGTGTATATCATTGTCTGGTGTTGGAGCCATCAGAAATGGCTTTTGGCTGGTGGGTTTGTGATCATAAACAGTAGGTTGTAAAAGAAAAGTTATCTCACTAAGGCCTTGTACACACAATAAGAAAATTGTACGAAACATACAGCTTTAGAAGAAATCATACATGCGGGTGGCCAGGAAGGACGATCGCGGCCGGCCATGCGCAATCGCGTGCACGAGCGCCAGCACGAGGATTTGTGTGTGTAAACACACAAATCCCTGTGCCGTCAGAGGAGAGGAGCCATATCGTTTGTTCCTACTAAGTAGGAAAAACGATATGTCTCCTCTCCTAGTCAATCCTATCCCCATACAGTTAGAACACACTGAGGGAACACACATTTAACCCCTTGATCGCCCCCTAGTGTTAACCCCTTCCCTGCCAGTGACATTTACACAGTAATCCGTGCATTTTTATAGCACTGATCGCTGTATAAATGCCAATGGTCCCAAAAAAGTGTCAAAAGTCTTTCATCTGTCCGTTGCAATGTCACAGTACCGCTAAAAATTGCAGATCATCGCCATTACTAGTAAAAAAAAAAAAATGCCATAAAAATGTCCATAAATCTTTCCCATAGTTTGCAGACGCTATAACTTTTGTGCAAACCAATAAATATACGCTTATTGCGATTTTTTTAACTAAAATATTTTATAGAATATATATTGGCCTAATCTGATAAAGAAATGTGTTTTTAAAAATAAATTTGGGGATATTTATTATAGCAAAAAGTAAAAAATATTGTTTTTTTTTCAAAATTGTTGCTATTTTTTTGTTTATAGCGTAAAAAATAAAAACCGCAGAGGTGATCAAATACCACCAAAAGAAAGCTCTATTTGTGGGAAAAAAAGGATGCAAATCTTGTTTGGGCACAGCGTCGAATGACCGCACAATGGTCAGTTAAAGCGACGCAGTGCCAAATTGTAAAAAGTGCTCTGGTCAGGAAGGGTGTAAAATCTTACAGGGTTGAAGTAGTTTAAAATGCTTTATTTTCAGAAGTCAATTTTCTTCTTTTTTCAACCTTGAAGCACTTGATTCTTTACCTAGTGTTGTTGCACCTTGGACTTCTTTTAAAATCTTCTCTATAGTCTTTATGAATGTTTGCCCTAATGGTCAGCTTATGACTGCATTGAGGTATTAAAATTCAATATACATCTCCTGTCGGGTCCCTTAGCAATATGCGGGGACCCCATGGGATAGCTCAAAGGGACCACTCTCTCTACTGGCTACAGCAAGGGTTGGGCTGCACAGCAACAGGCAGCGGATTGAGCAGAATTGGTGGGCGACAAAAGCCGGTGCAGCAGGAGCAGCTAAAAGGAGCGCACCTGGCGTTAATTGCCGCCCTCAGGACTGGATCGTGACTCCCACCCACTCTCCCGTGTTTCTATAACGTCATTGTGTTTTTTAGTAGGGGGTTGGCTGTCTAGAATTGTCTGGATGGACATTGTGTCTAGAATTTTATTATGAGCTATTATATAGCCAGGATGGCTTCATATTTCATTATTTTATCAGATTACCCCTTGAATAACACTGTGGCCTATGTTAAAATTTTGCCAAAACAAATAAATATTTGAAATTATTGGTTGGTATATTGTCTCTTTCTTTGTTTGCGGTAAGCCCTTTGTTATAGCCCATGGCCTATGGGCAATTGTTTCACTTGTTGATTGTGTTGCTGACGCTGCAGTGACTGACTGGCAAATACCTTCCCCCCCACCCCAAGGCACCTTGTCCCAATGTTGGGGGACACGGCCCCCTTCCCCAAAAAAGAAACTCAATTTAGAATAAAGGGGCCCCCAGATACTGTGTCTGTCCCTTCCAGGAGAATAATAAAGGGTCACACTAATACCCCTGATTATTTTTTAAACAATAAAGCTTTTATTGATGCTTTTGTACAATCATACTAACATTTGTGTAAAAGAGATTGCATAGAAATTGTAACATTGTATAATTGAATTCAGTAGTTGAGTATTTTAATAAGAGAGGCAATGTTCAAGCAGGTCATATTATAGTATTGTGCTTTCTAAGTTTAGTGCAAGTGGCCTGGATGGTTCCTCAATCAAATAGAATGATTTTGCAATCAATTGATTATTACATCAATGCTCTATTTGGAAAATACTCTGATTGTGTAGAGAAATCTGTTATTTATCAAAGAAGAAAAATAAAATGTGTGGGCCTCTGAAAGGTGCCCCTAAAAGGGGTAAAATAACAAGAAGGAAAGAGAGAAGAGAGAGGTAAGAGAATAAATATAAATAAGGGAGAGATATTAATTATTCAGGGTTCTTTATATTTAAAAGTCTATCTCTGTGTGAAAGTGGCATATGAATCAGAATAAAGATGACACACGGTTGCCAAATTTTATTGAAATTTATTGTGTTCCCTTGTGTTGTTGCCCTGATCTCCTCCATGCCATTAAGGAGATGTATCTCATCCAACCATTCTTTTATCGTGGGGACGGTGGTACTTCTCCAGTATCTTGGTATCACTGTTTTTGCTGCTGTGATCAAAAATCTTGTGAAAGAGTTTTTGTATTTTCTCAATGTGCAGTTGGTGATGTTTATAAGGCAGCAAGACACATCTAACTTATTCTTTGTTTCTGTAATGTGTTTTATGATTTTGGTTACTTGGTTCCAAAAGGGTTTAATCAAGCTACATTCCCACCAGATGTGGTATAAAGTACCTTCTTCTTGGTTGCAGTGCCAACAATGTCCAGGAACTGACGAAAACCATTTGTGTCGTTTATTTGGTGTGATGTACCAATTTGTTAGAACTTTAAATGACGTTTCTTGTAATCTCACACTGATTGCGCATTTGTGTGTGAACACACAGGCTTGTAGCCATTAATCTCTTGTAAAAGACCTGTTTAGGGTTGTTTCCCAGAATATTTTGTGTCTGGTAGGTTCCTGTAGATCATAGGACTGCAACCAGGTGTATGTTAAGGAGATGTTCCTTGTGGTCGTAGTAGCCATAAAACATATGGTTTTGAAGGGTGTTAAGGGTCTAATAAAATGTTTTTGTCTCTGGGTGTTCATAATGAAGTCATGTATTTGGCGGTATTCCAAAGGATGTAAGGGTGTTTGTCTTAATTCTCTTTGTAAATCTGATTGCGACTTGATTTTGTTGTCCTTTAAGCAGTGTGCGACTAAAAGTGTCGTGTTTCTGTTGCAAAGTGATTGGATAGAGCCATCCATTCCCGATGGGAATTTGTTGTCAGTGGGGTTAATGGACCTAGTGAGGAGGTAAGTGAGTGTCTTTGGGTGATTGTTTGTAGGTTTTTTAGTGTAGCCCCTATGAGAGGGTGTTGTTTCAGTTGTTTTGGGCATAAGTTCCAAGATATCCATGGAGTATGTGACACCGGAATAGGTCCTATGTCATTCTCCAGCCCCACCCAATCTTTATTCTCTTTGTGGCAGGTCCAGTCTCTGATCCTAGTTAGGTGTGCAGCTAGATGATAATTTTTGAAGTTGGGGAAACCCATGCCTCCAGTTTGTTTACTCACAGTAAGTATATTTAAACTAATTCTTGTTTTTTTTGAGGCCCAAAGAAATCTTCTCAACAAAGTATGTAGGGATCTAAAGAAACTTGAGGGTAGTAGTATGGGTACCGTTTGAAAAAAGTATAGTATTCTGGGTAGGATTGACATTTTAATTATGGCTGCCCTGCCAAACCATGAAAAATACTTCAGCGTCCATTTCTCTAGGTCTTTAGTAATTTTTGTAAAAGGGGTTGAAAGTTGGCTTTATACATTGAATCTAGTTTTGGGGTTAGTTGTATTCCCAAGTATGTGAGGGACGTTGTTTCCTATTTGAATTTGCAATAGTTTTTTGTGTTGTTTAGTGTAGCATCTCAGGGTGTCAGATTCAATGCTTTGGATTTTTTATAATTAATTTTAAAGTTTGATATGTAGCTATATTGGGCAAATACGTTACATAGATTGGGCATGGTAATGTGTGGTTGGGATACAAAAAATAGTAAATCATCGGCATATGCTGCGCATTTATATATTTTGTTGTTGACATTGAAACCATGAATATCAGGTGTTCTGTTTACAATGCAAATTAGTGGTTCTAGGGTGAGAATGAATAGTAGGGGTGAAAGGGGGCATCCCTGTCTAGTCCCATTTGAAATCTTTACTTTTTCAGATAATGTTCCATTTATTTTGATTTGGGCTGTCGGATTGTGGTATAAGGCCTTTATCCAAGTCAACATGTGTGTTTTCAGTCCGATATGGGAGCATGTGGCAAACAAGAAGTCCCACGACACACGGTCGAAGGCCTTCTCCGCGTCAGTTGATAATAGCATGCTTTCGTAAATATCTGTGTGGGATTTATGTATGAGATTCATGGCTTTTATTACATTATCTTTGTCTTCTCTGCCAGGCATGAATCCCACCTGTTCTGGTCCTATTAGTTGATTCAGTAATGGTCTTAATTCGGTTTGCTAGTATTTTTGCATGTAATTTCAGGTCAAGGTTAAGTATGGATATCGGTCTGTAGTTGGCACAGTCTGTTGGGTCTTTATTAGGTTTGGGTAATACCGTTACATGCGCTCTCAGAAAGTCTTCAGAGATTTCATGTGGGTTTTTCAGGGAGTTCAAGGTCTTGAGGAGGTGTGGTGTCAAAATATTGGACAAGGTCTTATAATAATGGGCTGTAAAGCCGTCTGGTCCTGGACTTTTCCCTGATTTAAGTGATTTAATGGCTTCAGTCCGTTCTAGTTCTGTTATCGGATCCTCTAGTGCTTGTGTGTCTGTGTCATTTAAGGTGGGAAGGCCACTGTCTGCGAGGAATTTGTGAATTATTTCTGGTCTTGACCCTGTGAGGTCTTTGGGTTTATGTGTATGTGGTAAATTATACAGGTCAGTGTAATATTCTTAAAATCGTTGGGCAATCTTTTTGGAGTCGTTGGTTATTTGATTTTGTCTAGTTTTAATGGCCAGTATATTTGTGGATAGTAGGGTTTCTTTCAATGATTTAGCTAAAAATTTACCTGACTTGTCCCCATGTTCATAGAAGAACCCTTTTCTAGAAAAGAGAATCTTTTGGGCTTTAAGATTTAAAATGGACTGTAGTCTTTTCCGTAGTTCAAGCAGGGCTGTGGCTGCCTCTATTGCTAAGGATTGTTTATGTTTTGTCAGGACCACAAGTTCTTTTTCTGCTTCTCTCTTTTTTGCAGCCCCCAACCTGATAAATTCCCCTCGGAACACACATTTGTGAGCTTCCCATATGTTCAAAGGTAGTATGTCTTCAGATTCGTTCTCTTTGAAATAATATTTAATTGTTTCTGATATTTTGTTTGTGTCTGCCATATCAGTGAGCAGAAAGGGGTTTAACCTCCAATTCATGGTTCCAGGACTTCTGGCCTTTTTATGTAAAGACATTGATATGGGGGCGTGGCCTGGACGTCGACCAAGATGGCAGCATAAGCTAAGAGCTCCTGCGATCCGGGGACTGAATCCTGCTTTCCGGGGGAACCTACGACTAGCTACCACTATGAGCAGATCTACACGGAGCTCATCTGCCTCCCGATCAGCTTGTGCCTCAGGTACGCAGCTCAGTAGAAACATACCGGAGCTGTTTCGGTCCCAACTCATGGCGACGCACGCGGCTTCACAGGCCCAAACCCCGACCTTGCCTAGCGCGGACCCCGCTACTCCACTATCTGGGGGATCTGATACAAACATGGGGCGAGCTCATCCCCCCAGCCTCTTTGATTTAGAGACAATCGCGGCAGACATTAAGAACACGGTCACGGTGGCGATCGCTGATCTTAAAACCGAACTCCATGCGGTTGTACACAGGACTGATGGGGTGGAACAGACTACCCAACAACAAGCAGCGGCCATTCGGCAGGTTCAGACCACATACGATGCCCAACTCTCCCAACTCCTGGACATTCATAGACACGTCGAGGACCTCGACAACAGAGGCAGGAGACATAACATCAGGGTAAGGGTGGTCCCTGAGACTATAGAGCCGGGCTCCCCGCAACAAACAATCTGCATGATCTTTAATGATTTGATCGGGCGCCCGGCAGACTCCCCCATAGATATGGAAAGGGCCCACCGCGCTTTGCGCTCACTTCCCTGTGATAACGAACCACCAAGGGATGTAATATGCTGTGTGGTTAACTTTCCACTTAAGGAGGAAATCCTCCACAAAGCAAGAGAAAAAGGCTGTATCCTCCATAATGGCGCCGAGATCAAATTGTTTCAGGACCTGTCCCAGATCACGCTCCAGAACAGGCGTGCTTTGCGCCCCCTGCTGGAGGCTCTACGGTCTAGAAATATTCAATACCGCTGGAAATTCCCTTTTGGACTCTAAGCTTCCGCCAGGGGACGCTCTGCGCTTCTCCGCACACCTGAGGACTTGCAGGGCTTCTGTGATCAACTCGATCTCCCGCACGTCGACCTTCCGGAGTGGTACGCCTTCTACTTCCCCGCTGAACCGTGGCTCCCGGTCTCTCTTCACCCTTCACCGAAGGCGCAAAGACACAGATCCCGTAGGAATAGAGCCGACCCATCCTCTCCGGGAAACCATGCTTCTCGCCGTGACTTGTATCACCGCAGCCCGGGATCCCTTTCCATGCCCTCTCGGAGGAGAGACCGAGCGGATGCCTAATGATTCTGGATACCTCTCTGCCAAGTGCCTTCCCCTATGAGTAACTGTCTACGTCTACCACCCTTCTCCTCCCAGCCTCTTTTTGTCTCTCTTCCCCCTTCCAGGACTTTCGCCTACACTGTTTTCCCTGGAGATCTCTTACCCTCCACAGATCCGGCGGTCATCCCTGCTTCATAGATTTCACGTCATAACAACGACAAGACGATTGCGGAGGCCCCTGCATACTGGATCTTCCTTCTTCATCCCTCCCGGACTTCATCTCCTGCACATCTCTCCACGGATCGCCCTGCACGGTGTTTGACTATCCCGGTAGATTCCCGGTAGATGTACCCTGGATCTAAAGGAGGTAACACTTTTCATTACACACCTGGCTTGTTTGGATTGCCCGGGCATCCAGCCGGATTGATAGGACCCCCACGCTACGATTATGCGTGTCATCCTCTCCAGTCCTTCTTGCCATATTTCCCTCCTTGGTAATACCTGGGTCGCAACTTCTGAGCTTTTTGATTTTATGACTTTTGATTTTTGACGTTTGACTTTTATCATTTGCATCTTGATCGTTGATGTTTGATTTTTGACTCTATGATTTTTAACATTTGACTTTTTTCATATCTTCAAATTCTCTTTTTTTTTTTTTTTTGCTTATCAATTGGCTTATTTTTTTTCTTTCCCTCCCCCTTGTTGAGTTATACTGGGTCAAGTGTCTTTCTATACCAATTTTGCTTGAATGACAATAGTGCACCTTGCCTTGATTTCCTGAGCTGTAGGTCAGGCCGGGACCCATGGGGTTGGGGTCGTGTCTCAAACACCGTGGGTCCAGATGAGGTGCCTTTGACACCTTCCCTGGAACATAAGGTAAGGTTAGCTCAAGTGGGGATCCCCCCCCCGCTCCTCATAGGAGACCTAAGACCCTCAAGCTATCACACAAGGTAGCAGACAGCTCTCACTCCTTTGTTAGCGCTTATACTGTTATGATGTAATGAAGAAATCATAGGCGGCACTTGGTAAATGTGTGTTTAAACTGTTCCATATGTTTCAAATGCTTTCTGTAGGGCTCCCTAGCCCCCAGTGTTCAGGTTACACAAAACTCTCTACTTTACCAGTTATCCTCTAAAAGTAGGTTCCCCACTGCTATCACTGTTATCACATGTTACTAATTGTGCTCAGTTCTTCACTCCCTGGATCGCTGCCCTCCTTTGGTCTCCGTCCCTTTTCTCGTCCCCACACAGCAATCCTCCTGGGATTTGGTGACCCCCCAGGTTCTCCCTTCTCTATGTGATTTAGCGAGATTATGATCACCTCTGGTTGATTTCTTGTTCTTCTATTCCCCTCTTTTTCCTTTGTTCTATCTTCACCACCTCTGCTTCTCTTCTCTGTTCTCCCCACCCCCTCTTTCTCTCTCATCTTTTCCGCCCTCCCCCCTCTCTTGTGGTTTTTGTTTTATGTTTTTTTCTCTTCGCCCCCGTCTCTACCTATTTTTTGTTTGTCTTTACTGGCTGGATCCGCGTCTGCCCCTCCAAGTGCTTTTTCTGCCCTTGTTCATCTAACTGCACGTTACTCTCCGATAAAAACAGCAGTTTGATACGCGTTATCACAAAGGTGTTCGTTCCTCCACCAGCGAACCATGCCCTCCCTGACTTTGAAATGCCTTTCTCTTAATGTGAAAGGCCTTATTTGCCAGAAAAGAGATCACAAGTTTTGTCCTCTCTCACCAAACACAGAGCGCATTTTATTTTCCTCCAGGAGACCCACTTTAGTTCGGACGCCATCCCTAAACTCTCTAACCACATATACCAAACAGCTTTCCACGCCACTAATCCGGAATCTAAGACTAAAGGCGTTTCTATTCTCATATCTAAAACAGCAAACTTATCAGATTCCCTGGTTGACCCTGAGGGTAGGTACATATTCCTTAAGGGCACGTATGCTTCAAAACTGATTACGTTAGCTAACATATACTGCCCAAACGAACATCAGGTGGCCTTCTTTAGGAAAATGGGCGATTTATTAGCCTCTTTCCACTCAGGCCTAGTACTTTTGGGAGGGGACTTCAACGTCCCCCTTAATCCACTACTGGACTCCTCTTCTGGTTCCTCCACTTTAGCCTACAAGGCGTTGCGCCAGATTACTTCAAAGCTTCAATCCTTGACACTGCACAACGCGTGGCGTACGTTGTACCCTTCAGATAAGGATTACACTTTTTTCTCGGGCCCGCATCAAAAATACTCTAGGATAGACTATTTCTTTTTCACCCAGGCGGACCTCCCCTTCTACTATTGAACCGATGTTTCTGTCAGACCATCATCTGATCACTGTCACCCTGTCTTTCCCTGAAAATTCGTCCAGAGCAAAGTCCTGGCGCTTGAACCCCTCCCTGCTCGGGGATCCCTTAGTAATCGACCATATACGCACAAGAATCCAGCAATACTTTGGGGAAAACTCGAGTCAGGAGGTCTCGCCGGTTTCCCTTTGGGAAGCGCATAAGTGCGTGATCCGTGGTGAACTGATTGCCTTGGCCACAAAGGCCAAGAAACAACACCAGGAGCATATAAACTCCCTCATCGGGACAATCAAATCTCTTGAAACCTCTCATAAACTAACTCGCGCACAAGGCACATTACAGGACTTGACGCGCACCCGTGCTTTTCTTTTGGAGGAACTAGGCAAACGTTCTAGGAGACGTTACATTCTTGGCCAGAGGATCTTCTATGAACAAGGCAACAAATGTGGCCGTCTTTTGGCACGCACGGTCCAAAATTCAAAACCTAGCTCTACAATTCATCATATTCGCGTATATAGACAAGTGGTGGCGCACAATATCCACAGAAACGTGTATTACCCAAAGTAATCAATATGAAGAAAAAAAAAAAAAATATATATATATATATATATATATATATATATATATATATATATGAAAATAAAAATAAAAATAAATATAAAAATAAAATGAAAAAATACCATACAACATATGTATATATATAGACAGTCTTAAAGGAAGTCCTTAGGAGTCTGTTTACACACTGCGGTGTATATGGGTGGAGCAGGGATAAATGGGATCCACTGTGCACAGGGCAGCCATCATAGATGAACAGAAACCATGCTCAGGGGTAACTGGAAGACAAGGAGAGAGGCGCCTCTAAGTGCAATAGTGTAACAAGGTTTTAATAGTAGATACAAATACACTCACATTTAGGTGAATTAACATAGGCGTTTAAAAATGTCAGGATGACAATCATCAGCAGCAGGTCACAGGGGGTTCTCAGCTCTGCGTAAAATGACAGGAGTGTCTCTGAAGATGGAGCGGCCGGCTTCCGGGGACAACGATCCTGAAGTATGTTCAGAGCGAGGCTTGGAGCGCACATGTGGTTAAGCTGCAGAGGGTGACGTCATCAAAAATGGACGCGTTTCGTGAGCGTGCAGACTTGCGGTGTCCTGGCAAGTCGCGCTCCTTTATCAACATGACATAAGGGCAGAAGTGGATAGACGCCTTATATAGGGACAAGGATGAGGAAGTGAGCTGGATGGGGTGGGGCTGGAAGAAGGTGGTGTCAAATGACAGGAGGAGTTGAGGGGTCATGTGATCGGGATGGCCTGGATCACATGACCTGATCACATGATCACATGGCCTGAGAAAAAAAAAATGATTACATGGCCTGAGAAAAAAAAAATGCTGCAAATGGGAATAGATCAAGGATAATGGATGGACCGGAAAATAAATCAAAAGATATGGGTTTCCCCTCAGAGTAGAACTGGAGCACTAGTACATCCTCAAAGGGGGGAAGTCTATGTTCCCCCTTAGAGTTGTCAAAGGGCTCGGGGAGGTCGAAATGGGCCTATGTAACGCTGACTTCTTGAATGATAGAAGTGTGGGGGTAGATGAGTGGGTGAGTCAACAAGGAATGGGGCCAGTTAGAGGAAGGCAGCCATGGGAGTAAATGTAAGGGTCCTGAGGAGAAAGCCTTCTCCAGGGACACCCATAGCTTTTTGTAGGCATGGATATTCCAATCAGCGATCCTTGTGAGGTGACATGCGGTATGGTATTGTCGAAGGTCTGGTAGACTAATACCCCCCTAGATTTGGGTAACGTGAGTCGAGAGTACTTAACACGCGGCTGGGAGTTCCGCCATAAGAAGGAAGAGCAAGATTTCCGATAGGATGTAAAGAACCCTGGGGGTAGGGAAATAGGAATTGACTGCATTAGGTAGAGTATACGGGGCAAAATAATCATTTTAATCAGGGCTGAGCGACCGAACCAGTAAACATTCAGGCCTATCCAGTCTTTAAGGTTCTTTTGGGCCTGGAGCAGAGCAGGGTGGAAGTTTTTCAAATACAAGTCTGTCAAGTGAGTGGGGATTCGAATTCCAAGATATGTAAGTGTGTCCTGTTGCCACTGGAATGGGAATGACTCCTGACAGTGTGTCACCTCCTGCGAGGGAAGGGTTACATTTAATGCCTGTGATTTTGTGTGGTTAATCTTAAGATTGGACAAGAAGCCGAAGTGGTCAATATCTTTAAGAAGATTAGGTAAGGAGATACGGGGGGATTGTAAAGAGAGAAGAACGTCATCAGCAAAAGCTGCTACTTTATACTCCCTGCCTTTCACGGTGACCCCCTGTATGTTTGGGTTATCTCTTAGTCTGTTAAGAAAGGGTTCCAGGGTAAGAATATAAATCAACGGTGACAGGGGACAGCCTTGACGTGTGCCATTGCTGATGTGGAAGGAGTCCGACAGGTGACCGTTGACCTTTACCGCCGCAGAGGGACCGGTGTATAAGGCCGTGATATGTGACACCATGCGGGTCCCCAGTCCTAAAGCCAGGAGCACCTCCCGCATGTAGTCCCAAGCCACCCTGTAGAATGCCTTCTCAGCATCAAGTGAAAGAAAGAAACCATGAGATTTGGATGTCGTGAGTAGAGTTGAGCGGACATCTGGATGTTCGGGTTCGACGGGTTCGGCCGAACTTCGGAAAAAATATCGGGTTCGGGACTGAACTTTAACCCGAACCCGGACCCGAACCCGAACCCCATTGAAGTCAATGGGGACCCGGACTTCTAAGGACTAAAAAGGCTCTAAAAAAGTAATGGAAAGGGCTAGAGGGCTGCAAATGGCAGCAAAATGTTGTTAAGAGCATGGCAAGTGCTCTGCAAACAAATGTGGATAGGGAAATAACTTAAAATAACATAAAAAAAAAAAAAAAAAAATAATCTTGACCTAGGAGGACGAGGTCCATATGGAGTAGGAGGTTGAGGTGGCGGTGGATGTGGCTGTGTAGGTGGAAGCGGCGGTGGAGGAGGACGAGGTAGCCAACACTGGTTCAAAAATACAACAATGGCTGGGTAAGGCCGGTGATGTGTCGAATTCTGTCCCCCGTCAAATAGTGTTCACCCTGTACTGCGCTTGCTCAGTATGTAGGACAAGGGGATTTCGAAAATCTCCCAAGACGAACGGCGCCTGCGTGGTGAGTTCAGGTGAAGGCCACACCATCCGTGGTTCAAGCCGAGCCAAGTGAGGCCGTGCCCGAAGCGTGGCGATTGAACCGAGCCTGTGAGGGGCCCTGTTACTATGTGCTACCGTATGTCCACTTGGATGGTGGGGCTTGAACCTGCACTCACAGCGCAGGCGCCGTTCATCTTCGGAGATTTTGTGAATCTCCTTGTCCTCTGTACTGCGCAAGCGCTGCGCCTTCGCAGTATGGGCCGGACACAATCCGATGGCCGGACAGTTTTTGTCACAACACCGGTATACATGTCTATTCTGCACAAGGTACGGACAAGTCCTGTGGGATCCATGCCTGGTTCATTTTAATGAACGTGAGCTTGTCCACATTGGCTCTGGACAGGCGGCTGCGCTTGTCTGTGATAACGCCCCCTGCCGTGCTAAATACACGTTCAGATAATACACTGGCTGCAGGGCAGGCCAGAACCTCCAAGGCATAAAGGACAAGCTCAGGCCATGTGCCCAATTTGGAGACCCAGAAGTTAAAGGGGGCAGACCCGTCATCCAGTACGTGTAGGCCTGTGGACACATACTGCTCAACCATGTTGGTGAAATGCTGCCTCCTGCTAAGACGTTCCATCTCAGCTGGTGGTGCTGGTTGTTGTGGCGTGCTGACAAAGCTTTTCCACATTTCAGCCATGCTAACCCTGCCTTCTGAGGTGCTTCCGGTGCATTGGCAACCTCTTCCTCCTCCTCTGCCTTCGCCTTGTGCTTCCACCGTACGCCCGCTGTCAGGTGGGAATGCCACCAGCAGCGCGTCTACCAGCGTGCACTTGTACTCGCGCATCTTACGATCCCGCTCCAGTGAGGGAATTAAGGACGGTACGTTGTCCTTGTAACGGGGATCCAGCAGGGTGGCCACCCAGTAATCAGCACCAGTTAAAATGTGGGCAACTCGGCGGTCATTGCGGAAACACTGCAGCATGTAATCGCTCATGTGTGCCAGGCTGCCCAGAGGCAAAGAAAAGCT
Source organism: Rana muscosa (assembly GCA_029206835.1). Classification (NCBI taxonomy): domain Eukaryota; kingdom Metazoa; phylum Chordata; class Amphibia; order Anura; family Ranidae; genus Rana; species Rana muscosa. The sequence continues at coordinate 1,102,696,734 of CM055122.1, read as the reverse complement.
GTCCTCTGTGGGAGGTGTATCATCTGTGTCCTCTGTATCCCCCCAGCCACGCACCAGTGATGGCCACGAGCTGGTCTGGGTGCCACCCTGCTGTGAAAATGGCTCCTCCTCCTCCTCCTCCATCTCCTCCTCCACCTCGTCATCCTCCAGAACTGTGCCCTTTCTGCCGGACAATTGTGTACCTGGCGTTTGTTGGTGCAGGAACCCACCCTCGTAGCCACTTGTGAAAGACTGCCCTGAAAGCCTTTGAAATGATCCCGCTTCCTCCTCCTCCTCCTCATCCTGCTGTGCCACATCCTCTTCCATCATCGCCCGAAGCGTTTTTTTAAGGAGGCATAGAACTGGGATAGTAACGCTAAGAACGGCGTCATTGGCACTGGACATGTTGGTGGAGTACTTGAAACAGTGCAACAAGGCACACAGGTCTCGCATGGAGGCCCAGTTATTGGTGGTGAAGTGGTGCTGTTCCGCAGAGCGACTCACGCGTGATTGCTGCAGCTGAAACTCCACTATCGCCTGCTGCTGCTCGCACAGTCTGGCCAGCATGTGCAAGGTGGAGTTCCACCTTGTGGGCACGTCACATATGAGGCGGTGAGCGGGAAGGCCGAAGTTACGCTGCAGCGCTGACAGGCGAGCAGCTGCAGGGTGAGAACGCCGAAAGTGCGCACACACAGCCCGCACTTTCTGCAGCAGCTCTGGCATATTGGGGTAATTTTTAAGGAATCTCTGGACCACCAAGTTCAGCACATGCGCCAGGCAAGGGATGTGCGTCAAACCGGCTAGGCCCAGAGCTGCTACGAGATTTCGCCCATTATCGCACACCACCAGGCCGGGCTTGAGGCTCACTGACAGCAACCACTCATTGGTCTGTTGTTCCATGTCCCTCCACAACTCCTGCGTGGTGTGGGGTTTTTCCCCCAAACAGGAAAGTTTTAAAACTGCCTGCTGTCGTTTACCCCTGGCTGTGCTGAAGTTGGTGGTGAAGGTGTTACGCTGACCGGATGAGGAGGCGGTAGAGGATGTGGAAGCAGAGTAGGAGGAGTTAGCAACAGGAGGCAAACTGAAGCGCCCTGCAATCCTCGGTGGTGGAAGGACATGTGCCAAACTGCTATCTGCCTCAGGCCCAGCCGCCACTGCATTTACCCAGTGTGCTGTTAGGGATATATAATGTCCCTGACCGTGCTTACTGGTCCACGCATCCGTAGCTAGGTGGACCTTGCCACAGATGGCGTTGCGCAGAGCACACCTGATTTTGTCCCCCACTTGGTTGTGCAGGGAAGGGATGGCTCGCCTGGAAAAATAGTGGCGGCTGGGCACGACGTACTGTGGGACAGCCAATGCCATCAGGCTTTTAAAACTCTGCGTCTCCACCATACGGAATGACAGCATTTCAAAGGCCAGGAGTTTTGAAATGCTGGCATTCAGGGCCAGGGATCGCGGGTGGCTAGGGGGGTACTTCCTCTTCCGCTCCAATGTTTGGGAGATAGAGAGCTGAACGCTTCCATGGGACATTGTGGAGATGGTCGGTGACCAAGGTGGTAGTGTTGCTGGCAGATCCTCTGTTTGCGGGGTGGCAGGTGCCACTGTCACTACAGAGGTGGATGAAGAGGCCGAGACTGCAGCAGAAGAGGAAGCAGGAGGAGCCAGAGACCTTTCTTGTTTTTTGAGGTGTCTACTCCACTGCAGCTCGTGCTTTGCACTTAGATGCCTGGTCATGCAGGTTGTGCTCAGGTTGAGAACGTTTATGCCTCGCTTCAGCCTCTGATTGCACAGCCTGCAAACCACTCGTGTCTTGTCATCAGCACATTGTGTGAAGAACTGCCACGCTAGGGAACTCCTTGGACCTGGCTTTGGTGTGCTCGGTCCCTTGCTGCGTTGGGCAGTAGCAGACATACTGTCTAGGGGACGGACGCTCCGCTTTTGCACCCTGCTCCCTCTTCTGCTGTGCTGGTGGCTCTGTGCGACCACCGCCTCTTCCTCCAAACTACACTGGTCACCTGCATAACGTTCATTCCATGTGGGGTCGAGGACCTCATCGTCCTCCACATCATCTTCCACCCAGTCTTCACCCCTGCCCTCCTTGTCTGTCTGCACAATTGCGAAAGCAGCAGCAGTTGGCACCTGTGTTTCGTCATCATCCGAGACGTACTGCGATGGTCCTCCCATGTACTCATCATGAAACATAAGTGGTTGGGCATCGGTGCACTCAATCTCTTCCACTTCTGGGGCAGGGCTAGGTGGATGGCCCTGGGAAACCCTGCTAACAGAGTCATCGAAAAGCAGAAGAGACTGCTGCATGATTTGGGGCTCAGACTGCTTGGCTGATTTGCAAGGGGGTGAGGTGAAAGACTGATGGACATGGGTTTCAGGTGCCAACTCTGATCTTTCATCAGAAGAGTGGGTGGGAGACAATGTGAAGGAACCCGAGGCACTGTCAGCAACCCAATCTACTATCGCCTGTACTTGTCCTGGCCTAAACATTCGTACAGCCTCATTAGGCGTGACAAAATACCGCCGCAGGCTCGGTCGCCTACTCGCACCTGAGGAAGGTGTTTCACTTGTGCGTGTATCTGGCACAGATCCACCACGTCCTATCCCTGCAACAGGAGCTCCACCAGCAGCACCACGACCGGGGCCACCACGTCCCTTTGACCTTCTCCTCATATTTTCCAAATTTAGGATGTTGCCCTAAATGGGTGTTTTTGGAAGAGCAGAACACACCCACAGTACGTAACCGCTGAATCGCACAGCTACAGAACTGCAGAAAATGCTATTCAAAAAAAATTTTGTTTTTTTAGTATAGCAAAGTAGAAGAAAACTATTTAGAAATTGTTTATTTCACACACCTCCAAATATGTATAACACACTGCAAACTATTTTTTGTGCCCCTAAACTGCGTTTTTTGGAAGAGCAGAACACACCCACAGTATGTAACCGCTGAATCGCACAGCTACAGAACTGCAGAAAATGCTATTCAAAAAAAATGTTGTTTTTTTAGTATAGCACAGTAGGAGAAAACTATATAGAAATTGTTTATTTCACACACCTCCAAATATGTATAACACACTGCAAACTATTTTTTGTGCCCCTAAACTGCGTTTTTTGGAAGAGCAGAACACACCCACAGTACGTAACCGCTGAATCGCACAGCTACAGAACTGCAGAAAATGCTATTCAAAAAAAATGTTGTTTTTTTAGTATAGCACAGTAGAAGAAAACTATTTAGAAATTGTTTAATTCACACACCTCCAAATATGTATAACACACTGCAAACTATTTTTTGTGCCCCTAAACGGCGTTTTTTGGAAGAGCAGAACACACCCACAGTACGTAACCGCTGAATCGCACAGCTACAGAACTGCAGAAAATGCTATTCAAAAAAAATGTTGTTTTTTTAGTATAGCACAGTAGGAGAAAACTATATAGAAATTGTTTATTTCACACACCTCCAAATATGTATAACACACTGCAAACTATTTTTTGTGCCCCATAACGGCGTTTTTTGGAAGAGCAGAACACACCCACAGTACGTAACCGCTGAATCGCACAGCTACAGAACTGCAGAAAATGCTATTCAAAAAAAATTTTGTTTTTTTAGTATAGCACAGTAGGAGAAAACTATATAGAAATTGTTTATTTCACACACCTCCAAATAGTAGGATTTTTAAAACAGCTTACCTGTAAAATCCTTTTCTTGGAGTACATCACGGGACACAGAGCAGCATAGTCATTACTATGTGGGTTATATAGAATTACCTTCAGGTGCTGGCACTGGCAACTTCCAAAACAGGAAGTACCCTCCCCTATATAAGCCCCTCCCATCCGGGAGTACCTCAGTTTTGTAGCAAAGCAATACGTGTCCCCAAAAGAGGGGTGGGAGCTCTGTGTCCCGTGATGTACTCCAAGAAAAGGATTTTACAGGTAAGCTGTTTTAAAAATCCTACTTTCTTGTTCATACATCACGGGACACAGAGCAGCATAGTCATTACTATGTGGGACGTCCCAAAGCAATGCCACATGAGGGGGGGGGATACACCATACATAAGCTGGGCGCCATCAGGCATGAGGATCTTTTGCGGCCTGCAACACACTGCGCCCAAAGGCGACATCCTCCTGACTTCTAACGTCTACCTGGTAGAACCTAGTAAACGTGTGTACTGAAGACCATGTTGCGGCCTTACAAATTTGCGCCAGGGAGGCCTGGTGATGCACTGCCCATGAAGTTCCAACTGCTCTCGTGGAGTGCGCCCTAACTTTGAACGGAGGCGGTCTACTTCTCAAGCCATAGGCTTGTATTATGACCTGTCGAATCCACTTGGCTAAAGTAGATTTTGATGCTGCCTGACCCTTTCTGGGGCCTTCCGGCAGAACAAACAAAGAATCCGTTCTACGAATCTGAGCAGTGGCTTTTAGATAAGCTTTAACTGCTCTTACTACATCCAAAGAATGCAATAACTTTTCCTCTACCGAGCTTGGTTTGGGGAAAAAAGAAGGAAGAACCACATCCTGGTTCAAGTGAAACCTCGATACCACCTTAGGAAGAAAGGCTGGGTGAGGACGTAATACTACTCTGTCCTTATGGATAACCAGATATGGCTCTTTACAGGACATGGCGGCTAATTCCGACACTCTTCTAGCCGAGCATATGGCTACTAAAAATATCAATTTCCTGGTGAGTAGAACCAAGGAAATGTGCCGCAAAGGTTCAAATGGCTGCTTCTGCAGAACCGACAGAACCAAATTTAGATCCCATGGGCATATGGGAGCCTTAATCGGTGGAATAATACGAGTCACACCTTGCATAAAGGATTTGACAAGTGAATGCATAGCCAGGGGCCTTTGCAATAGTATTTACAAGGCCGAAACCTGGCCCTTGATAGTACTTAAGGCAAACTTCCTGTCTACAGCCCACTGCAGGAAGTCCAGAATTCTGCCTATAACGTACTTACGTGGATGCCATTTTCTGGCCTCGCACCAAGTGATGTACGCCTTCCAAACTCTATAGTAGATCTGCCTGGATACAGGCTTCCTGGCATTGATTATAGTTGATACCACAGAGTTAGAGAGACCTCTCTTCTTTAGGATGTGGGATTCAATAGCCAGGCCGTTAAACTTAGAGTTAGTAAGGAAGGGTGGTATATCGGTCCTTGCGAAAGCAGGTCCGGACGACGTGGAAGGGTCCAAGGACTCCCCACAGACATTTTGATGATCTCCGCGTACCAGGCCCTTCGGGGCCATGCTGGAGCCACCAGGATCACCGGCTTCTTCTCCAACCTGACTCTGTGAAGGAGTCGAGGCAACAATTGTAGCGGAGGGAATGCATATATCAGTCTGAACTGATCCCAAGGGAACACCAGAGCATCCGAGCCGCAAGCGAGGGGATCCCTTGTCCGGGAGACAAATCTGTCCACCTTTGCGTTGAATCTGGATGCTAGCAGATCTACATCCGGTGTTCCCCACCGCTGACATATTGCTCGGAAGACCTCGGGATGAAGGGACCATTCCCCTGGGCATAACTGTTGGCGACTCAGAAAGTCCGCCTTCCAATTCTCCACCCCTGGAATGAAGACAGCTGATATACATGGGACATGCTTTTCTGCCCATTCCAGGATGTGACTTACTTCCCTCTGGGCTGCACGACTCCTGGTGCCTCCCTGATGATTGATATATGCCACTGCTGTGGCATTGTCTGATTGAATTCTGACAGGGGACCCTTGGAGTCTGGATGTCCAGGCTACTAGGGCGTACCGGGCTGCTCGTATCTCTAAGAGATTGATGGGCAGGGTTTTTACTACATTTGACCATCTGCCCTGGAGAGACCATTGCTCCAGTACTGCCCCCCAGCCTATAAGGCTGGCATCTGTAGTGACCACCTTCCAAGATATCGGGCTGAAGGGTTTTCCCTTCTGGAGATTCTGGGGGATCAACCACCAGCAGAGACTCTTCCGAACGGAAGGGGACAAAGCCATCGGGAAGTCTAGAGCCTGAACTTTTCCGTTCCAGGCTGACAATATGGCCCTTTGTAAATTCCTTGAGTGGAATTGGGCGTATGGTACAGCTTCGAATGATGCTACCATCTTTCCTAGCAGCCTCATGCACAGGCGTATGGACGGCTGTCTTTTTGCACAAAGCAGACGGACCAAGGCCCTCAAAGAGGATACCTTGTCTAGAGGTAAGAAAATCTTCCTCTGGTCTGAATCCAGCCGTAGCCCTAGATATACCAGGTTTTTCACTGGCTGTAGGGCTGACTTGTCCAGGTTGATGACCCAACCGTGAGACTCTAGATACTTGATTGTATCGACAATTACCACTTCTAGCTTGGCAACTGAGTGGTCCATCAACAACAGGTCATCTAGGTATGCCATTATCGTTACACCCCGTGTTCTTAGATCGGCCAACAGTGGGGCCAGAATTTTTGTGAACACTCGTGGTGCTGTGGCCAGACCGAATGGTAAGGCTCTGAACTGAAAATGGCGCCCTTCTACTGCAAAGCGTAGAAATCTTTGATGACCTGGAAAGATGGGAACATGCAAGTAAGCATCTTTGATGTCGATCGAGGCTAACCATTCCTCCCCTTGTAGGGCAGCGGTGACCGATCGGATCGACTCCATCCGGAAAGACCGGACGTTTAGAAATTTGTTTAGACTCTTTAGGTCCAATATGGGTCTTATGTCCCCGTTTGGCTTCGGGACTGTGAAAAGGTTTGAGTAGAAACCCAACCCCCACTCTTCCATAGGAACCTCCATAATTACTCCTTGGAGCAATAGTTGTTCTAACGCCAATAGGAGAGACCCTCTTTTCAGAGGGTCTCTTGGCATGCCTGACCACATAAAATGGGACGGAGGAGACTCTTTTAACTCCAACTTGTATCCCAGAGTTACTGCGGAGAGCACCCATCTGTCTTTGATCGTCTCCCGCCAGGTCTCTGCGAACAACTGAAGTCTTCCCCCCACCCGTTTGAGTGGGGGCAGCCCTTCATGGGCTTGACTTGGAGGCTGGTTTAGTACCTCTTCGGATCCAGGGCTTTTTATTACCCTGTGGCTGTCCCTGATTTTTACCTCCTGAGTTTGACCGAGGAGGCCGCCGGAACTGCTTAGTAGCAGACGTCGCAGGGATAGGAGAGGTAGTCCTCTTAAAAGATGGACCCCTAGACCTCTTTTTACTCGGTAAGAGAGTACTTTTACCACTGGAAATCTTCTGGATATACTTATCCAGGTCTTCGCCAAAAAGGCGTTCCCCATGAAATGGGAAGCTAACTAAGAGCTTCTTACAGGGAGCTTCAGCAGACCAGTTTTTGAGCCACAGAAGCCTATGCATATGTACCAAAGACAGCGTGAGGCGGGAGGCCTGATGGATAGAATCCTTGATGGCGTCAACCGCAAAGCATAATGCTCTAGGCAGATCAGCCAGAGCCTGGGCCTGCTGGTCTGGCAAATCCCTCAGGACCATTTTTATTTGATCCTTTAAAGCTTGGCAGACCCCAATAGCTGCCACTGCTGGCTGTGTAACAGCCCCTGCTGTGGAAAAAGCAGATTTTAATAAAGATTCCAATTTTTTATCCACTGGATCTTTGAACATTTGAACATTATCTACTGGACATGTCAGTGATTTGTTCACAGAAGAGATGGCTGCATCCACCGTAGGAACATTCCATCTCTGGGTGAACTTTTCCTCCATGGGATAGATCACCGGAAACCTTTTAGGCGGAACAAATAGTTTATCAGGATGTTCCCAGTCCTGGTATATAAGTCCTTCCAATAATGGATGTATTGGAAAGGAGCAATTAACCTGGGGAGCTTTTAGCGACCCCAATGAGGAGACAGCAGTAGTTGATGGTTCAACAAGAGGCATTTTAAATGCAGATCGAACCATGTCAGTTAGGGTCTGGACCCACAATCTTTCAGTCTGTGATGCTGAAAATGGTTCATCTACTGTCGATTCCTCAAAAACAGAGCTAACCTCCTCCTGATCCCCTTCAGGTAGGTCGGTCCCTTCCTGGGACTGTTGCTCTGCCAACAGGCACTCTAATGGAGGTGATGGAGATCTGGCGCGCTTTCTTTCCTGTAGAGAAGAAGCGATCAATGCAGCCAATCTCTGCTCCAATCCCTCCAGAGTTGAGGAAAAAACCTCCTCTGTTATATATGCAGGAGCAGGTGGACTGAGGACAGCCGCAGTACCTGGCACTCCCGGGGGTTCCTTATGGGTATTAACCTCTGATTTCTCAGGGGAGGAGTGTGCAGATGACTGCTCCAGATCCTCAGAGCCCGATGGAGACCCCCTACACTTCCTGAGAGGTATATCTCGGAGTTTTTTAGGCGGCATATTCCTTAGTTCAAAGCTGAGGTATTCCAGCCGCAATACACCCCTTACTGAAATAGTCTAATGCAATTTGCTGCTATGTACATCAGTGGGTGTCTACTAATGCGTCTTTCTGGGGATGCCTGTATCAACCGCCCGCTGTAAGCCCCTATACCATGCTACCAGCTCCTTTTCATGCTCTGTGTCCATAGCAAGCAGCGTGGACTGAGTCCTTTTATCTTGCTGGGACGCCCGCACATGCGCAGAAGCGCTGGGCGCACAGAGCGCGTCATCCGCCAGGCTCCGCCCCCTTTTTTGAAGCTAAACCTTATAAAAGGAAAGCATGTGTGCGCGCGCGCGCGCGTTCACGCACGTGTGCGCTCTTGGCGCCATGTAGGGAGAGGAGCCAGGGTCCCTGTTTCACCAGGACTCGGGGATGGAAGGAAACTACTTGGCAGCATGACAGAGGAATGCAGCTTCCCTGATAGAGAGCTCACTCATCTGCCTGGACTTTCACCATGGAAGGAATAGTCCCAAGAAAAAAAGACGTTCCACAGCGGCCTCTAGTGGACAAACACAGGTACCGCACCTTTTGTCTTTTTTTTTTTTTTTTAAACCTCCTTTATGAAAAAACATTTCCAGGTTTACAGTTTTTTTAAAACTTCCCTTATGAAAAAACATTTCTAGGATTTCTTAGGCATATACAGCTATTAGCGGGAATACCCTTTAGGTAACAGGCAGAAAGACATATTAGGCTTGGGGGTCCCCTCAATAGAACCAAGTTCCTGAGGGGCCCCCACTTACCTTTTCCCCGCCGCAGGACTTTGTTTGGTCCACAGAAGCCCAAACTTCACCTCTCACGGCAGGCATTGTACTAGACCTTCAGGGACCGGGTTCCCAAGGATTCCACTCCCCTGGACCTGTATAGCACCCTGCACAGATAGCCTCTTGGTTTTGGGTATGACCAGAGCTCTGGATCCCAGGGTCCAGCCCTCCTAAGAGAGGCATTACAGGCAAAACCCTGCTCTTCTCTGCAAGGCCCGGGTACCGACCGTTTAGCTATGAAGCTTTTTTGGTCGGATCCGGAATAGCTTGCTAAGGCCCAGAGAACCTGTACACAAGCCCAGATGAATACATGTTAACCTTGGCCAACACCTTAGACACTGGCAAAAAACTGAGGTACTCCCGGATGGGAGGGGCTTATATAGGGGAGGGTACTTCCTGTTTTGGAAGTTGCCAGTGCCAGCACCTGAAGGTAATTCTATATAACCCACATAGTAATGACTATGCTGCTCTGTGTCCCGTGATGTATGAACAAGAAATGTATAACACACTGCAAACTATTTTTTGTGCCCCTAAACTGCGTTTTTTGGAAGAGCAGAACACACCCACAGTACGTAACCTCTGAATCGCACAGCTACAGAACTGCAGAAAATGCTATTCAAAAAAAATGTTGTTTTTTTAGTATAGCACAGTAGAATAAAACTATTTAGAAATTGTTTATTTAACACACCTCCAAATATGTATAACACACTGCAAACTATTTTTTGTGCCCCTAAACGGCATTTTTTGGAAGAGCAGAACACACCCACAGTACGTAACCGCTGAATCGCACAGCTACAGAGCTGCAGAAAATGCTATTCAAAAAAAATTTTGTTTTTTTAGTATAGCACAGTAGGAGAAAACTATATAGAAATTGTTTATTTCACACGCCTCCAAATATGTATAACACACTGCAAACTATTTTTTGTGCCCCTAAACGGCGTTTTTTGGAAGAGCAGAACACACCCACAGTACGTAACCGCTGAATCGCACAGCTACAGAACTGCAGAAAATGCTATTCAAAAAAAATGTTGTTTTTTTAGTATAGCACAGTAGGAGAAAACTATATAGAAATTGTTTATTTCACACACCTCCAAATATGTATAACACACTGCAAACTATTTTTTGTGCCCCTAAACTGCGTTTTTTGGAAGAGCAGAACACACCCACAGTACGTAACCGCTGAATCGCACAGCTACAGAACTGCAGAAAATTCTATTAAAAAAAAATGTTGTTTTTTTAGTATAGCACAGTAGAAGAAAACTATTTAGAAATTGTTTATTTCACACACCTCCAAATATGTATAACACACTGCAAACTATTTTTTGTGCCCCTAAACGGCGTTTTTTGGAAGAGCAGAACACACCCACAGTACGTAACCGCTGAATCGCACAGCTACAGAACTGCAGAAAATGCTATTCAAAAAAATTTTTTTTTTTTAGTATAGCACAGTAGAAGAAAACTATTTAGAAATTGTTTATTTCACACACCTCCAAATATGTATAACACACTGCAAACTATTTTTTGTGCCCCTAAACGGCGTTTTTTGGAAGAGCAGAACACACCCACAGTACGTAACCGCTGAATCGCACAGCTACAGAACTGCAGAAAATGCTATTCAAAAAAAAATGTTGTTTTTTTTAGTATAGCACAGTAGAAGAAAACTATTTAGAAATTGTTTATTTCACACACCTCCAAATATGTATAACACACTGCAAACTATTTTTTGTGCCCCTAAACGGCATTTTTTGGAAGAGTAGAACACACCCACAGTACGTAACCGCTGAATCGCACAGCTACAGAACTGCAGAAAATGCTATTCAAAAAAAATGTTGTTTTTTTAGTATAGCACAGTAGGAGAAATCTATATAGAAATTGTTTATTTCACACACCTCCAAATATGTATAACACACTGCAAACAATTTTTTGTGCCCCTAAACGGCGTTTTTTGGAAGAGCAGAACACACCCACAGTATGTAACCGCTGAATCGCACAGCTACAGAACTGCAGAAAATGCTATTCAAAAAAAATGTTGTTTTTTTAGTATAGCACAGTAGGAGAAAACTATATAGAAATTGTTTATTTCACACACCTCCAAATATGTATAACACACTGCAAACTATTTTTTGTGCCCCTAAACAGCATTTTTTGGAAGAGCAGAACACACCCACAGTACGTAACCGCTGAATCACACAGCTACAGAACTGCAGAAAATGCTATTCAAAAAAAATGTTTTTTTTTTAGTATAGCACAGTAGGAGAAAACTATATAGAAATTGTTTATTTCACACACCTCCACATATGTATAACACACTGCAAACTATTTTTTGTGGCCCTGAATGGCTCTTTTTGCAAGCGTACATTAAAGTGCAATTTTTTTTTTTTCCCTAAACGGGTCTTTTTTTGCACGAGCAAAATAAAATGCAATTTTTATTTATTTTTTTGCCCTATGGGTCTTTTGGAAAAGAGCACAATAAAGTGCCTTTTTTTTTCCCCCTAAAAGTTAGATTTTCTCTGACACTGGGCTCATGGCAGTGTAAAAAGCCTGCACTGCAACACAAACAGGTAAACCTATGCAGATCGCTGATTTTAATCTCTGAATCTGGACTCCTATATAATATTCTCTCTCCCTGAAAGCACCAACACAGGAACCTGGCCCTACACTACACTATCTCTCTATCTTTTCCCTCAGATTGCAGAATCAGGACTACCTCATGTATTTTTCTATCTCTCCGTAAAAGCAGCAGCAGCAGCAGACTAGATCCTCTCCCTATCTATTCTGAAGCAGAGTGACGTGTGTGCTGTGTGCCTCTAGCTTATATAGAAGCTGGGTCACATGTTGCACTGACCAATCACAGCCATGCCATTAGTAGGCATGGCTATGATGGCCTATAAGGGCACACCAGCTAATCAAAAGGTGATTGGCTGGCCCCTGAAGCATTTCTAAATGCGTAATTAGATTGCCGAACCCGAACCCGGACTTTTGCGCAAAGTCCGGGTTCGGGTTCGGGAAAAAGCTAAAGTTCGGTACGGACCCGAACTTTACAGTTCGGGTTCGCTCAACACTAGTCGTGAGCCAATGATGTAAGTTTAGCGTATGGATGGTGTTGTCCCTGGCCTCACGCCCAGGGACAAAACCAACCTGATCTAGGGAGACAAGTCCAGGAACTAGGGGGAGCAGTCTGTTAGCCAAAATCTTTGCGTATATTTTGATGTCGACGTTAAGAAGGGAAATCGGCCTGTAGTTCGCCACCGAGGAAGAATTCTCACCCTCCTTAGGGATTACCACGATATGCGCAGCAAGCATGCTATCTGGTTTGATCTGGGGGTCTGATAAGGCGTTAAAAATGTCTAGAAAGTTGGGAGCTAAAGGGTCTATAAAGGATCTGTAGTATTGAAGGGGGAATCCGTCCGGGCCTGGGGCCTTTCCCGATTTCATTTGTTTTATGGCCAAAATCAGTTCCGACGCCAAAATGGGGTCTTCCAAAGCAAGTGACTGTTGAGAAGAGAGTGGCTTGGGGCTGTAGCGAAAAAGAAATTTGCTAATTTGTGCGGTTCGAGTATCCGCTTTGTGTAAAGAGGGAGCATGGGGCTGCAAATTGTATAACTTGGAGTAAAAACTCTCGAATTCCTTAGCGATATCCGCATTCTGGACCAGAAGATCACCCCCAGGGTTGCGAATATGATGAAAGACAAGGAGAGAGGCGCCTCTAAGTGCAATAGTGTAACAAGGTTTTAATAGTAGATACAAATACACTCACATTTAGGTGAATTAACATAGGCGTTTAAAAATGTCAGGATGACAATCATCAGCAACAGGTCACAGGGGGTTCTCAGCTTTGTGTAAAATGACAGGAGTGTCTCTGAAGATGGAGCGGCCGGCTTCCGGGGACAACGATCCTGTAGTATGTTCAGAGCGAGGCTTGGAGCGCACATGTGGTTAAGCTGCAGAGGGTGACGTCATCAAAAATGGACGCGTTTCGTGAGCGTGCGGACTTGCGGTGTCCTGGCAAGTCGCGCTCCTTTATCAACATGACATAAGGGCAGAAGTGGATAGACACCTTATATAGGGACAAGGATGAGGAAGTGAGCTGGATGGGGTGGGGCTGGAAGAAGGTGGTGTCCAATGACAGGAGGAGTGGAGGGGTCATGTGATCGGGATGGCCTGGATCACATGACCTGATCACATGATCACATGGCCTGAGAAAAAATAAATAAAAATGATCACATGGCCTGAGAAAAAAAAAATGGAAAGTATCTTGGTCAACCATTGGAAGATCCTCTTGCAGGATCCTGCCCTTAAATCTATTATCCCTGCTCGCCCCAAAGTAACTTACCGCAGAGCACCCAATCTCAAAAGTAAATTGGCTCCCAGTAAGATTCGCCCTCGCGATTGTACTCCTACCCCATTAGTCCTCATACCTTTGGTTGGCATGTACAAGTGCAATAAAACCTTATGTAAAACATGCAAATATGTTCACCATGGGCAAAAATCTTTCTCCACGAAAGGTAAAACTTATCCACTCAAAGAGTTCTACAACTGCTCCTCTGAGTTTGTAGTATATGGCCTTAGCTGTCCCTGCGGCCTCATGTATGTGGGCCACACTATACGAGCTTTGCTAGTCAGGTTTGGGGAACACAGGAGGCTAATTGAAGGTGGCACTGATCCCCACAGTGTCCCCAGACATTTCTGTGTAGCCCACCAAAAATCCACCAGTGGCCTAAAGGTCTGGGTGATTGAACAGATCCCCCGCTCACTTCCAGCAGCAGAGCGGTTCAAAAAGTTATGCGCTAGGGAAACTTTTTGGATTTACACTTTAGACGTTCTCTCGCCTGGTGGTATAAATGAAGGGAATGAGATTTCCACCATTTTATAAATAACATTACCCTACCTCCTCACATTTATGCTCATTTCACCTGTTCTTTTACTATTTATTGTATTATCTTAGAGGCCTGTATGTGCAATTAGATTTTTTGTAGAATTTATATATTTTTATACTTTAAATATTTTAACATTTTATCTATTGGATAATACCCTTATTGCACTGATTTGATTTTTATTGTTGGAATATATATAACTACCGTTTGTATCATATACTGACATATTGCCCATATATCGCCTATGTGAGTATATTTGATTTAATCCATTTACTCTTATACTACATCCTTACAGTTGATGTAGTTCACGTTTTTTTTTTGTTTTTTTTTATTCAAAATGGAACGTGGTAGTGAAGCGGAGAGAATGATTCTCTGCCTCACGAGCCCCTTTCGGGGGTTTACCATTCAGATAAAATTGGAAGGCTTTGTCAATGAGGCCATCAGGATATCCTTTCTTCGATGAATTTTGTAGTCTACGTCTCTGGTGCAGTTCTGCCTAAGTCGGCAGAACTGTCCTTTGGGAATATTATTGATCCATTTTGGGAAATGGCAGCTCTTATGATGCAAATAGGAGTTGCCGGCTGTAGGTTTGACATAATTTTTGGAGATGATGGCTAAGGTCTCTTTATCAAAGGCCAACTCCAAATCCAAGAAGGGTAAGGTGGTAGGATCACTAACGGAGGTGAAAGACAGGCCAAACGAATTGTTGTTACAATGGTCAACAAAGGGTGGGATACTATCCACGGAACCGTCCCAAATAACAATAATGTTGTCAATGTAACGACCAAAAAAAACGATGTTGCCTGAAAATGGATTATTATTGTTGTGGATGTATTCTTTCTCCCAGAATCCCATCGCTAGGTTGGCATAAGAGGGTGCAAAATTAGCGCCCATAGCGGTTCCCTGTAACTGTAAGTAAAAGTCATCATCGAATTTAAAATAATTGTGAGTAAGGCAAAAAGTGGTGGCATCTACGATAAATGAGGCTTGTCGTGAGTTAATAAGAGGATCATGGTAGAGAAAGAACTCCAAAGCCCGGAGGCCAAAGGCATGGGGGATAGAAGTATAAAGGGAATTCACATCGAGTGAGAGCCAAATGCTATTTTATTATTAGTATATATATATATATTTTTTTTTTTTTTTTTTTTCGTGACCCTTAACATTCATATTTATTATTATATTTTTTACGCGATCGGCCCCATTCATACTTATACCCATCTAACACCGTTATTATTAATGCCATTTACTATTAATATTTATTTTCCGGTCCATCCATTATCCTTGATCTATCCCCATTTGCAGCATTTTTTTTTTTTTCTCAGGCCATGTGATCATTTTTTTTTTCTCAGGCCATGTGATCATGTGATCAGGTCATGTGATCCAGGCCATCCCGATCACATGACCCCTCAACTCCTCCTGTCATTTGACACCACCTTCTTCCAGCCCCACCCCATCCAGCTCACTTCCTCATCCTTGTCCCTATATAAGGCGTCTATCCACTTCTGCCCTTATGTCATGTTGATAAAGGAGCGCGACTTGCCAGGACACCGCAAGTCCGCACGCTCACGAAACGCGTCCATTTTTGATGACATCACCCTCTGCAGCTTAACCACATGTGCGCTCCAAGCCTCGCTCTGAACATACTACAGGATCGTTGTCCCTGGAAGCCGGCCGCTCCATCTTCAGAGACACTCCTGTCATTTTACGCAGAGCTGAGAACCCCCTGTGACCTGCTGCTGATGATTGTCATCCTGACATTTTTAAACGCCTATGTTAATTCACCTAAATGTGAGTGTATTTGTATCTACTATTAAAACCTTGTTACACTATTGCACTTAGAGGCGCCTCTCTCCTTGTCTTTCATCATATTTGCAACCCTGGGGGTGATCTTCTGGTCAAGAATGCGGATATCGCTAAGGAATTCGAGAGTTTTTACTCCAAGTTATACAATTTGCAGCCCCATGCTCCCTCTTTACACAAAGCGGATACTCGAACCGCACAAATTAGCGAATTCCTTTCTCGCTACAGCCCCAAGCCACTCTCTTCTCAACAGTCACTTGCTCTGGAAGACCCCATTTCGGCGTCGGAACTGATTTTGGCCATGAAACAAATGAAATCGGGAAAGGCCCCAGGCCCGGACAGATTCCCCCTTCAATACTACAGATCCTTTATAGACCCTTTAGCTCCCAACCTTCTAGACATTTTTAACGCCTTATCAGACCCCCAGATCAAACCAGATAGCATGCTTGCTGCGCATATCGAGGTAATCATTAAGGAAAGTAAGGATTCTTCCTCGGTGGCGAACTACAGGCCGCATGGTGTCACATATCACGGCCTTATACATCGGTCCCTCTGCGGTGGTAAAGGTCAACGGTCACCTGTCGGACTCCTTCCACATCAGCAATGGCACACGTCAAGGCTGTCCCCTGTCACCGTTGATTTATATTCTTACCCTGGAACCCTTTCTTAACAGACTAAGAGATAACCCAAACATACAGGGGGTCACCGTGAAAGGCAGGGAGTATAAAGTAGCAGCTTTTGCTGATGACGTTCTTCTCTCTTTACAATCCCCCCGTATCTCCTTACCTAATCTTCTTAAAGATATTGACCACTTCGGCTTCTTGTCCAATCTTAAGATTAACCACACAAAATCACAGGCATTAAATGTAACCCTTCCCTCGCAGGAGGTGACACACTGTCAAGAGTCATTCCCATTCCAGTGGCAACAGGACACACTTACATATCTTGGAATTCGAATCCCCACTCACTTGACAGACTTGTATTTGAAAAACTTCCACCCTGCTCTGCTCCAGGCCCAAAAGAACCTTAAAGACTGGATAGGCCTGAATGTTTCCTGGTTCGGTCGCTCAGCCCTGATTAAAATGATTATTTTGCCCCGTATACTCTACCTAATGCAGTCAATTCCTATTTCCCTACCCCCAGGGTTCTTTACATCCTATCGGAAATCTTGCTCTTCCTTCTTATGGCGGAACTCCCAGCCGTGTGTTAAGTACTCTCGACTCACGTTACCCAAATCAAGGGGGGGTGTTAGTCTACCAGACCTTCGACAATACCATACCGCATGTCACCTCACAAGGATCGCTGATTGGAATATCCATGCCTACAAAAAGCTATGGGTGTCCCTGGAGAAGGCTTTCTCCTCAGGACCCTTACATTTACTCCCATGGCTGCCTTCCTATAACTGGCCCCATTCCTTGTTGACTCACCCACTCATCTACCCCACACTTCTGGCATTCAAGAAGTCGGCGTTACATAGGCCCATTTCGACCTCCCGGAGCCCTTTGACAACTCTAAGGGGGAACATAGACTTCCCCCCTGGGGTCTCTGATGGTTTTCTGAGCCGTGAGTGGCCCTTTGAGGATGTACTAGCGCTCCAGTTCTACTCTGAGGGGAAACCCATATCTTTTGAAGCGTTAAAGTCGTCCACCAAGACGGCCTCTCTATCCTTCTGGACCTACAGACAAATCCGACACTTTCTTACGACACATGCCAATCAGACAGCCTGGACACGACGACTTACACCATTTGAATCCCTGTGTCATCGCAAAACTCAGCATAGACACTTGATCTCCTTCCTTTATACCCTCCTTTCGGAGGCCCCAGCACTGACTTCTACCACTTCACAGCTCTCCTGGAATAGGGACCTCCAAACGCCCTTGTTGACGGAAGACTGGAATACTATATACGAATACGCTCATAAGGGTTCGCTGAATATGGCCATTCAGGAGAATGGCTATAAGATACTAACCAAGTGGTACATGACCCCGTCGCGTCTCCACAAATTTTCCCCTGGCGTTCCTGACACGTGTTGGAGATGCGGGTCGGGAGTGGGAACTATGCTTCATGTGTGGTGGGAATGTGGGGCCCTTCAACCTTTTTGGAGGGAGGTCCATAGTCTCATCTCACACGTCACAACTTACACGCTGGATTTTACCCCGTCCCAATTTCTTTTACACCACACCTCTCTCCCTAAGAATGACTATTATAAATCCTTGGCCATGCACATGGTAAATGCAGCTAGACTCTGTATACCAAGACACTGGCGCTCCACAGGCGTTCCCACAGTCAGGGAGTGGCTTGCACGGCTTTCCTCCATAAAGGAAATGGAGGAACTGATCTTCACTTCGCAGGAAAGGATGCATAAATTCTCTGCTAAGTGGGCCTGCTGGAATCACTTTATTACCACTGATCGTTATCTCCGGTACACATCCTAAAAACGCCCGGTGGGGCGGGGGCTTCCCCCACTATCGTGGGTGGGATGGGGGTGGAGACGCGGATCCACCCAGGCCTCCTCTGACTTTCTTTCTTGCTTTGTTTGTTGACCCCCTGTGTTCCCTCTGTTTCCGTCCCTTCCCCTCCTTTGGCTCCCATTTCTGCTCTCCTTCCCTCTTTTTTTTCTCTCTTTCTTTCTCTCTTTCTCATTCTTTAGTCCCTTCTGTCTTGGAAATATCTCTTTTTACATGAGGTTACCTCGCCTCTGAGCGGTCATGATACATTGCACCCCAGATCATGGACATGATCGAGGTCCTACGCCAGTCTTCCCCTTCAATATTGTATGGGGGGGATATGGGGGGGAGGGGAAAATAGACATTACGATCCTCCGCCCCTAGTACGCTTCATTACAGTGTTAATCCCCAGCCGTGTCCAGTCAGTCTTTTTTGAGCTTCTCATACAGTGTAATGACATATGTGTCTTCATGTCCTCATGTTTTCCTGCTAAAAAATTGTATTGTGACCAGGATTTGGTCTTGTATGTTATGCTTTTTTCTTACTAAATAAAAAAAACTTCTTATGGAAAAAAAAAGACATTGATATGGGTGCGTGGTCCGAGAAAGTCTTTATTCCAATCTTGGCTGATTATAAAATGGGTAAATCTCTTTGTGAAAGGAAGATGTAGTCAATATGTGTGAATTTGTTGTGGAGTGCCGAAAAGTATGTGAAGTCCTTTCATGTTGGGTTACAGGAGCGCCATGAGTCTATTAATGTAAGTGAGGCGAGAAGTGATTTAATTCTCCTTAATTTTTTATATGGCACGCTGGATTTTCCATCCGATGTGTCCTGTGGAGGATTCAACGCAAGGTTGAAGTCCCCCCCAAACACAATGCAACCCCTTGCGAAGCTCTTTGATTCGTCAATTACTTGTTGACAAAATGTGATTTGTGCTGAGTTGGGGAAGTATAGATTGGCCAGTGTAATTGGAATCCCCCCCCAATTTCCTTTGAGGAAAATGTATCTTCCTTCTGTGTCTGTCAGTTGTTGTGAAACAACAATCTCTGAGTTCTTGTGTAGTAAGATGGAAACTCCTTTAGATTTGGATGTGGGATTAGACGCGTGAAAGACTTGTGGATAATGTTTATCATGTAATTTGGGTATATTACCTGTCTTGAAGTGAGTCTCCTGGAGAAATACCACCACTGGTTTAGCTTTATGTAGTTCTATGAGATACCCCTGATTATTCATTCCCCCCAAAAATTAAAAATGTGAATAAAAACATTGACATTGTGAAAAAAATCCTTTAACCACTTCCCGCCCAGTCAATAGCAGATTGACGTCCGGGAAGTGGTTCTGTTATCCACCCTGGACGTCATATGACGTCCTGCGGGATAACAGCCGCCGCGCGCCCGGGGGGGCGCGCATCGCGGCGATCGGTGGAGCGGTGGGTCAGTCTGACCCACCGCTACACTGATCTCAGTAAGAAGCCTCCGTCGGAGGCTTTTTACCACGTGATTAGCCGTGTCGAATCACGGCTGATCACAATGTAAACAGGAAGAGCCGTTGATCGGCTCTTCCTCACTCGCGTCTGACAGACGCGAGTAGAGGAGAGCCGATCGGCGGCTCTCCTGACAGGGGGGGTTCGCGCTGATTGTTTATCAGCGCAGCCCCCCCTCGGATACCCACACTAGACCACCAGGGAAGCCCCCCAGGACCACCAGGGAAGCCCCAATCATGTGGATGGCCCCCATGGCCATCCACATGTAGTAAAAAGAAATAAATAAAATAAAAACATTAAAAAATATATGCCAATCAGTGCCCACAAATGGGCACTGACTGGCACTTTCACAATGTGTGGTGGCTGGCATTGCTGGGCACCAGTGCCACCAATGCCACCTACTAGTGTCCATCAGTGCCACCTATCAGTGCCCATCCGTGCCCATCCATGCCAATCTGTGCCCACCTATCAGTGCCCGTCCATGCCACCTATCAGTGCCACCCATAAGTGCCCATCAGTGCCGCCCATGAGTGCCCATCAGTGCCGCCTATGAGTGCCAATCAGTGCCGCCTATGAGTGCCAATCAGTGCCACCTATGAGTGCCAATCAATGCCACCTATGAGTGCCCATCAGTGCCGCATACCAGTGCCACATATCAGTGCCCATCAGTGCCGCCTATCAGTGCCCATCATCAGTGCCCATCAGTGCCACCTCATTAGTGCCACCTCATTGGTGCCACCTCATCGGTGCCCATCAGTGTCGCCTTATCAGTGCCCTTCAGTGCCACCTTATCAGTGCCCGTCATTGAAGTAGAAAAGGTACTTATTTACAAAAAAAAATTAACAGAAACAAAGAAAAACGTAGTTTTTAAAAAAAAAATCGCTCTTTTTTTATTTGTTGTGCAAAAAATAAAAATCGCAGAGGCGATCAAATACCACCGAAAGAAAGCTCTATTTGTGGGAACAAAATGATAAAAAATTAGTTTGGGTACAGTGTAGCATGACCGCGCAATTGTCATTCAAATTGCGACAGTGCTGAAAGCTCAAAATTGGCTTGGGCAGGAAGCTGTATAAGTGCATGGTATTGAAGTGGTTTATAAAATTACATTTAAAAGTCCTTCATGAAAATGTAGATCTATCAACATTTACAACAATCTGCTGACTGACTATAGTTCCTTTTCTAACCCAGCCCAGTTCACTCAGTCCTAGACAGAAAGTGAAGGGAAATCACCATAACCGGACACAGAAAGCAAAAAAAAAAGGAGTCTTAGCTATTCCCTACTCTATTTAAAACTAAAAAAGTAGTTTCAGCTTCATGAACACTAATTCAATTATTCCAAGTTTTATACAAACACTTTAAAGGAACACTAAAGGTTCCCACTAAAGGAACCTCTACCGTGCAGCTCGTTTTGCACACAGTGACCCCGATCCTGGTCTTCTGGGGTCCCTCTGCGGCTGTTTTAGCTCCTCCCCGCAAGGACTCCACACCATAATGTGAGCGAGCTTGCATGGTGTGGAGTTACTGCGGGCACGCTCCCGTGATACAGCGGTGGCCATAGCCGCCGACTGTATCACTCGGCCCCGCCCCCCGGTGTGCCGCGTCATTGGATGTGATTGACAGCAGCGCCAGCCAATGGCTGCGCTGCTTTCAATCCATCCACTGTAGCCAATCAACGGCCGGGCTCAGGAACTCGGAGGATGACGGGAGCGAGCGCAGGACTTTCGAGGGGTCAGGTAAGTAAAACGGGGGCTCGGGGGGGGGCGGTATTGTCAAATGTTTTTTCACCTTAATGCATTGGATGCATTAAGGTGAAAAAACATGTACCTTTACAACCCCTTTAACTACTTCAGGCCCAGAGGCCTGTCATATGACGTCCTCGGCTTTGTGGGGGTATATCTGAATGATGCCTGCAGCTACAGGCATCATTCAGATATTGCCGGTTTCAGCCGGCGATTCCCTGCACCATGAGAATGATCATAGCAGCTGTTCTGACGATTGATCGTTCTTACGGGCAGCGGAAGGGGATGACCCCCCTCCCGCCGCCCTCCGGTGCTTCTCCTGACTCACCTGTGCGATCGGTGAGTCGGTGAAAGGATCCGCCGGCCCTGGATGTTGATCACAAAGATTTCCAGAGGACCAGATGGTCGCCAGAGTCTCTATGATCGTCGGAGGCCGGGCGGGATGTTATGACGTCACGCCCGGCCTCTGCATTAAAAAAAACGGCGCCGCTTCGGCTTTGAAGATCGTTTTTTTTTTTTAGGCTTCCCAGCCTAGTGGTGAGATGTGGGGTCTTATTGACCCCATATCTCACTGTAAAGAGGACCTGTCATGTCATATTCCTATTACAAGGGATGTTTACATTCCTTGTAATAGGGATAAAAGTGATCTTTTTTTTTTTAAAGTGTCAAAATAAAATAAAAAATAAGTAAAATTAACAATAAAAAATAAATAAAAAATCAGTGCCCCTGTCCCCGTGTGCTCGCATGCAGAAGCGAACGCATACGTAAGTCCTGCCCACATATGAAAACGGTGTTCAAACCACACATGTGAGGTGTCACCGCGAACGTTAGAGTGAGAGCAATAATTCTAGCCCTAGACCTCCTCTGTAACTCAAAAAATGTAACCAGTAAAAAAATTTCAAGCGTCGCCTATGGGGATTTTTAAGTACCGAAGTTTGGCACCATTCCACAAGCGTGTGAAAATTTGAAGTGTGACATGTTAGCTATCTATTTACTCGGCGTAACTTCATCTTTCACATTATGTAAACAAATTGGGCTAACTTTACTGTTTTGTTTTTTTTAAAGCAGGAAACAGTTTTTTTCCCCAAAAAAACGCGTTTGAACAATTGCTGCGCAAATACCGTGCAAGATAAAAAGTTGCAATGACCGCCATTGTATTTTTTAGGGTCTTTGCTAAAAAAACATATATAGTGTTTGGGGGGTGTAAGTAATTTTCTAGCAAAAAATATATGATTTTTACATGTAGGAGCAAAGTGTCAAAAAAAGTCAAAAAGGGACACCGTAAGTGATCAGCAAAATTTGTCCTAAAAACAAAACTTAGCTTTAAAGGGGTTGCAAAGGTTCGTTTTTATTTTCTAAATAGGTTCCTTTAAGCTAGTGCATTGTTGGTTCACTTACCTTTTCCTTTGATTTACCTTCTAAATGATTTTTTTCTTTGTCTGAATTTCTCACTTCCTGTTTCTCCTCAGTAAACTTCACACCATCATCCGAGTGGTGTGGAGTCATCCAGAACAGCTTACTGAGCAGCTTACTGAGGAGGAACAGGAAGTGAGAAATTCAGACAAACAAAACAAAGAAAAAAAATATTTAGAAGGGAAATCTAAGGAAAAGGGAAGTAAACCAACAATGCACTAGCTTAAAGGAACCTATTTAGAAAATAAAAAACGAACCTTTACAACCCCTTTAAAGCTAAGAAGTACTAACAAGAAATGTAATATATTAAATGAAGTGAATTTGTTTTCCCTGATATTTCATAAAAAACTACACTATATGTAACATACAATGCCGGACAGCTGGCAAATGTGGCTGTTAATTTAAACTAACCTTTTTCTTAATTGCTTTGAACCTTGGTCAGCTTGCTACTGTACTCAGATTGCTAAAGGTAGTTTAGAATGCTTTCATCTGGGGAATGAAATAATTAGTGCAGGCAGGCCGCCAGAGCTGCAAGACAGAGGTTGAGGAAGAGCAGAAAAAAGGTTTAGGACTACCGCTGTGTCTACACTGAGGAATCGACCCTGCTAATGTTTCTTTTTGCCTTCTGTTATACTGTTGTTAGATACAACTGGAAGCTACGGTAGGGGTGTCCCAACAGCCCGTTGGCACGTTGCGCTGATCAGTAGATAAAACTTGCCAGTCAGCCGCTGCAATGGCAAACTTGCTACTAAAGCCCCAGCAGCCTGACCTGGTTTGCTAAATGCTTTTCCACCTGCTGTCACCTCTTCTAAGTCCCAGAAGGTTTTATTGCTGCTGATAGTTCCAGTGGCTGCCTGACCCAAGGCTTTTTTTTTCTGGTCTTGTTCCATGACTTTCCCTAATGAAAAGGTGTGCTAGGCTGAACATCGTGTTCACTAGATTATGAGCACAGCAAAAACCTGCTGTTGCAACAGTCTAAACTGTTCCCTTACAGGCAGAAATTATGCATTTCCTCTTCCATTCTCAATTTGTTTTCCATGTGCAGTGGGAGACCCAGATTGTGACCACCTTCAGGGTGAATGGCAGAAAGCAATGGAAATTAGTCATTCGTTTTACAGGCAGTTTTCGCTTGCCTTGCTGCACACTGAAAATAGAAAACAACTGACCTGTGAGTTATTTAAACATGAGTGTAACATAAAAAAGAAAACACAGACAACATATACATGCTTTATCTGATTGATGTGTTAGAAACTGTACCAAGTCCTCGGGCAATCAAAACTGGTATGTCTCTTTCAGTGATTTTTAATGATGCCAGTTCAAGAGATAATAAAATGCATTTAATATTCAAAGCTCTGGTCTTTTTCTTTTTTTTAAGAGAGAATGTATTTTTTTTATTGTGCTGTAGCAAATATATATATATATATATATATATATATATATATATATATACATACACACATATATATATATATATATAGATATATAGATATAAAAATAGATATATATATAGATAGATAGATAGATAGATAGATAGATAGATAGATAGATAGATAGATAGATAGATAGATAGATAGATAGATATATATTGCATAATAGAAAGTTTATTAAGCAATGATACAATATATATAGCGTCTAAAGGATGTACAATATTTTGGTTATTAGAAAGAGTATACTTTGAGCTTAAAAAAGATGCATGCTATTTTCTAAAATAATGTTCATATACTTTTCTATTCAACTGTTTATTAACAAGCATGTTATAACTAAATAAGGAATTTTTGAGCATCGAGAAAATATTATAACTCAACACCCGTTCAAGATATTTTGTGCAGTAATTTTATAAAACAATCAAAGGAACACATCAAAAATTTTAGAAATTGCAGAGATAGATCATATAGATCATATGATTATATGTGTGTATATATATATATATATATATATATATATATATGTATATATATATATAGATATATATATAGATATATATGCAATCTATATATATATATATATATATATATATATATATATATATATATTTACTGTATATATATATATATATATATATATATATACACCGGACACTTTATTTGGTACACCTGTTCTGTTCAATTGCTTGGTAACACAAATTGCTAATCAGCCAATCACATGGCAGCAACTCAATGCATTTAGGCATCTAGATGTGTCATGTATACAGTATATGTATGTGTATTTGTATATGTTAATGCATTTTATATGCAGCTTTCAACATACATATTTACTATCATAGGTGTGTGCACAGGATGTGCTGGGTGTGCCTGGGCACACCCTAATCACCCTGTGCGGCGCCGCTTCCCCCTGCTTCCTGTCTCCCCCCCCCCCTGCAGTGCTGCCAGCTTTCCTCCTCTCCTCTCGGGAGCGGGGAAGGGGCCGGTAAATATTTCATTAACCAGCCCCTTCATTTTCTGAATGAACACAGTGAGTGATCTGTACTGATTGCTCCTATCTTCATTCTTAACTGAAGCATAGTAAACTATGTTTACTGTAGGCTGCAGAGAAAGGGACTGGGGAATCTTTGCCCTCAGTTTCTTTCTGTCTCAAAAGTGAGACATCTGGGGGTCTGTTTAGACACTTGATATTTCACCAATGTCCCTTATGAAAATAAAATAAAAAAATATTGTAAACAATAATAAAAAAAAAACTACTGACACCATCCACTTCCCTACTGACACCAAACTTTGCTCCACTGACACCGTCCACTGCTCTTCTGATATACACGTATGCATGTTTGTGCTCTGAGGTGCACACCCTAATGCACTAGGCTGCGCACACCAATGTTTACTGACTTCTATAGAACCAATTGGATTGAATTTTCTACTATTCTAACTAGTATACTAAACTCTGATTGGCTGTTGTCAGTTATTGCTCTTTGTACACCTGTTTACATAATCTTGATTCCATAAAGATCAAAATAGAGAGTAAAGTTACTGCTTAAAGGTGTCCCAAAGGTACAACAATATTACTGCAGTTAAACATTACACCCTGGTCACCTTGCTGCTCCAAGTCTGTAAACAATCAGTAAAGCAACAGCAGGGTATATTCAATTCCATTTTTTGCCAGCATATTTGCATGCAACACATGTGATTGTCTCCCAATCCCGCCCCTCTCTCAGTCTGAGTGCTACTATACAGGGAATAAGAAAAGTCTGAAAGCAAATCAAATTCAAGTCCTTACCCTGCATTTCAAAATACATTTGATAATGTTTTATTATATACATAATTGCATGTGGCGACCAGTAACATACTTGGTGTGTGATTGGTCTTCAAGTGGTTGTACCAGGATGATGCCTGCAGCTGCAAGCAGCATCCCGTATGATTTTTAAAGCCAGCGGTCGGTTCTCTTGTAGCACCAATTGGAGCGGCCTTCTGCAGCTTGCTCGGGCTCTCCTGTTCCACTGGGAGACCCGAGGAAAACCATCAGGTGCGTCCACAGGCTAGTCGGACACCAAAACAAAGCCAGCTTTGATTGGGTCTCAGCTATGGTAACCCTGAAGCAATGACCCAACATCACTTCTGGTTTACTGGATGTCATCGGCGCCATTTAAAAAAAAATTGTGTTTTGAATGCTTTTAAGTGCAGAGGAGGGATTTGGGGTCTCTTGACCCCAGATCCTTCCAGAAAGAGTACCTGGCTGTCACATGTCTATTGCTGTCACAAGGATGTTTACATTCATTGTGTTAGCAATAAGGCTGGGTTCATATTAGTGCGCTGTGCGATATTGCAATGTGATTCGCACCGCACTGCTGTGCAAATCACATGCGATGTCTGTGCAATGCAAATTTAGTCATACAGATTATATGGCTAAATTTGCATTGCATTCGGACCAAAGTTGTGCAGGACCCTTTTTTTGGTCCGCACCAGAATCGGATTGCATGGATGTTCACACCCATGTGATTTGATTCATGTCCTAATTGACAGTTCGCACTGCAATATGCGAATCGATATGGGGGTGTCACTAACTTTGTATTGACACTCCCAGCGGTTCGTATAAGGCAGTGTGAACTGCTTGCTAGTCAGGTGTGCTTGCATGCTAGGACGAACACATGCATCGGTCCCACACGCAAAAAAAAACAGATTGTTACATGTAAACAAAAAGTGCCAGAGAAAGCCTGGTCTTTAGGTGGTTACATGGTTTATTTTCATATCTGCCTGGGGATTAGTTTTAAAGGAGAAGTCCAGCCTGAGCTTTTAAGGTTGGGCTTGTCCTCTGGGTCACAGGAATGCAATTCGTTTTGCACTCCTGTGACCCGTTTTCAGCGGAGAGCAGTCTGAAATCCGCTCTCCGCTGACATCAGTCGAGTCAGCGCGTCATCCCGACTTCCCAAGTCTGGATCCGCCAGCTGCCTTGATTGATGGCATTCTCAGCATCTCAGCGAGCTGCAGAGACACTGAGACGGCCGCTCCCCACCCCTCCACAGCTCAGCACTTCAATGAACGTGGAGAAGCAGAGAGGAGAGACGCTGACTGACAGTCAGCAGCTCTCCTCTCAGCGATCAGTGAAAACTGAGCCATCGGCGATGTTTGGTGGCTCGATTATCAGTGCAGAGACGGCGGGGGACAGATGCAGCATCGGTCTGAGTGGAAGAGTTGGGCCGAAACCCCCCCCCCCCGTTCAGTTCAAAGCAGAACTCCCGAACAGGGGAAAAGTTCTAACCCGAACAGCGAACCCTATTGAAGTCTATGGTAACCGAACAGGAAAAATCAGAAGTGCCTGTTTTGAAGGCTCATATGCAAAAAATTTACCATAAAAGGGGTATGGGGGTCTGGGTACTGCCCTGGAGGACATGTATCAATGGAAAATAATTTTTAAAAAACTATCATTTTTTCAGGAGCAGTGATTTTAATGATGCTTAAAGTGCAACAATAAAAATGAAAAAGTTCTTTAAATATAGTGCCTGGGGGGGGGGTCCCCTTAGCCTGTAAAGTGGCGCATCGTTCTGTAGCATAGTCAAATCACATTTAAAATTACTCACAGTCTGGTATGGATTTTAGGGGAACTCCACGTCAAAATGTAAAAAAAATGGCATGGGGCCCACCCAAAATTTATACCAGACCCTTAACCAAGCAAGCAGCCTGGCAGGTCAGGAAAACACCCCCCTTTTGAACCAAACCAGGCCACATACCCTCAACATGGGGGGTGGGTGCTTTGGGCCATGGCTGGTGGTTGTGGGGGTCTGCGGGCAGGGGCTTTATCAGAATTTGGAAGCCCGCCTTAACAAGGGGCCCCCCAGATCCTGCCCCCCATGTGAATGAGTATGGGGTACATAGTACCCCTACCCATTCACCAAAAAAGTGTCAAAATGTAATAAAAACACACACACAGTTTTTGAAAATACCTTTAATAAAAAATAAAAAAACAGTGTCCCCCGTGTAAATCCAATCACGCCACCCGCCGCACCCGAAAAATAAAAAAAATAAGAACCCTCCCGCCGACATGAAGACTGGTTGCCTACTGCAGGCTCTGCCTTTTGACAGTTCTTATATACAGTGAAGGAAATAATTATTTGATCCTCTGCAGATTTTGTAAGTTTGCCCACTTACAAAGAAATAAAGGGTCTATAATTTTTTTATCATAGGTGTATTTTAAATGATAGAGACGGAATATCAACCAAAAATCCAGAAAAACACATACAACAAATGTTATAAATTAAGTTGCAGTTCAGTGAGTAAAATAAGTATTTGATCCCCAAGCAAAACATGACTTAGTACTTGGTAAAGAAACCCATGTTGGCAAGCAAAGGAGCTTGGTCTACCAAAGGGCCTGGTAAAGACTGGGAGGGGGGGAAATTACTGGTTCTAAATTCAGCACCCTGGAGTTTAGGCAGGGATGCTCCTCACAAATTTACTTGTCAGGAATAGTTATCCTGGTTGATTGTTAGATATCTATTGATTTCTCCCTAAGTTTGGTCTTGTTGCACTTTTCTCTTCTACCACTAGGTGGCCAGGCACTTGGTGGTACTAGATATGAGAAGGGCAACTCAAGGACAGGTTATGGGTATATGGGGTATCTCAGCCAATGGGCAGGGGTTTTCTTAAATCCCTTGGCCTGCTGGGAGAGCCTATATATTTGGGTGGAGTCAGGTGATCTGTATTCTGTGCCACCTGGACGACTGTCTGGGTGGACATGTGTCGTGTTGCCCCAGGCTGCTAGGCTGGAGATTGGGCCTATCCCGGGAACATCTGGCTGCTAGGCTGTCTGAGGGCCTATCCAGAAGCAAGAGAGCAAAGCAGGGTTGGGATTGCGGCTTGCAGTCCTATCAGAAGTGACGGTTCTGCCGGCCGGAGAACCTGTCAGTGGTCAGAGGTAGAGGTGACTCTTGCAGAGCAGCCTTGTGTGTCAAGCTAAGGACCGAGCAGGCCAGCGTGGGTGAAGCTTGAGAGGTGTCTAGAGTGCCAAGCTAGGGACCCAGCAGAGAAGTGGGGCTGATGCTTGAGAAAGATACCACCGTGAAGATTGGGGAGCTCAAGGGATTCGGTGGCAGTGAATCAGTAGGTCTAGTGAGAGACCGGGAGCTCAGTGTACTGAAGAACTACAAGGAGTGATAGTAGTGAAAGTGAAGGAACTGTTAAGCCTTGTGTTTGGAACTGTTAAAGACTGTTGCCATAGGAGAAAGCATTGCTACACATGCAGATGTGGTGTCTTGCTGGATGTCTTTCCCTGCATGACTGTCCTATTGAAGTCTCAGTGTCTGCCAATTAATCTTACAGCTACCTAAGGGTGGATCTTGTTACATCCAGCCTATATGGGCTTGGTGTAACAAGATGTCTGCTGCTGACTTCTAACTGCTAGCTTACTGAGGGCGAGTGCAGGGTGTACCAAGATAGGCATCGCTGCACTTGTATACTCAAGAAAGTTTGAAGTTTGAACTGTTATTGATTGTCTCTCATCATTTCATTGCCACTGCCTGCTCATCAGTCCCACCTATCATTGCCCATAAGTGCCGCCCATCAGTGCCCATAAGTGTCACCTATCAGTGACCATAAATGCCACCTATCAGAGCCAGCATATCAGTGTCCATCAGTCAGTGTCACCTATCAGTGCTGCATATCAGTGCCAGCCATCAATGCCACCTATCAGTGCCCATAAGTGCCAGCATATCAGTGCCAGCATATCAGTGCCAGCCAACAGTGCCAGCATATCAGTGCCAACCATCAGTGTCATCTATCAGTGCCACCGATCAGTGCTGCAAATCAGTCCCCATCAGTCAGGGCCAACTATCAGTGCTGCAAATCAGTGCCCATCAGTCAGTGCCACCTATCAGTGCTGCATATCTGTGCCACCTATATTATTAGTCTGTATTGTGCTTTAAAAATTGTCACATGACATTAAAAAAGTATCATTAATCGGTATCGGCAAGTACTTGAAAAAAAGTATCGGTCTTAAAAAAGTGGTATTGGTGCAATAGACACTAACTGTATAGTTTTTTCAAGACTTTACGTATTCCTATATCATCTTTCGAATATATATCTCAGGTCCTTATTCAAGGTATTATTTACCATTTGTGGTGGTAAAGCCCCCAAAACAGTCTTTTGGAATGGGTTGTATGCCCCTATTCTCTCTCCACAAAGTCACAGGCTTTTAGGTAGGGATGCATCGATACCATTTTTTTAACACCGAGTACGAGTACCGATACTTTTTTTTAAGTACTCGCCGATACGGATACGGATAACTATCACCTAGGAAGAGTAGGTAGAGGAGTGGTTTGGGAGGTGGGGGTTAGGGAGTTGGGTGAGGGCAGGGGGGAGTAGATGGATGAGGACAGGGTGGGGGGGAGTAGGGGGTGAGGGCAGGGTGGGGGGGAGTGAGGAGGTAAGTGAGGGCAGGGTGGGGGGAGTAGTGGGATAAGTGGGGGCAGAGTGGGGGGAGTAGGGGGATAAGTGAGAGCAGAGTGGGGGGAGTAGGGGTAAGTGAGGGCAGGGTGGGGGGGAGTAGGGGATAACTGAGGGCAGGGTGGGGGGGAGTAGGGGGTTAAGTGAGGGCACGGTGGGAAGGGATAGAAGGGGGTAAGTGAAGGCAGGGAGGGGGGAATTAGAGGGGTGAGTGAGGGCAGGGTGGGGGGGAGTAGGGGGGTAAGTGAGGACAGAGTAGGGGGTAAATGAGGGTAGGGTGGGGGTAGAAGGGGGTAAGTTAGGACAGAGTGGGTGAAGAAGGGGGGTAAATGAGGGCAGGATGGGGGGAATAGCTGCACAGCGGGGGATTAGATTGATGGTACACAAAATTTTGAACAGCGAAACTTCTTCAAGAGAGCAGCACACTTTTCATGGTGTGCTCTGAGCTAGAGTTGTCAGCAGCAGCATGGAATAAATTAATAGGTAGCCTGTGACGTGTTCTCTGCGAGTCTCCTCCGGTATCAGCCTGAAGCAGAATAGCTGATTGTGTGTCCTCCTCTGCCTAGATTTGGCTGGACTTTGTGTAGTGGGGGTAGGGGAAAGAGAGAACTCACCAGTGTCCTGAGAAGGCGGGCAATATCTCCAGGCATGCAGCAGTCGCCATCTTGCCTTTTCCATCGGCCGGCAGAGGGATAGAAGTCGGTAGGCTGCTGGGGAGGCTTGGGAGGCTTGGAGGACTTTCCAACATTTAGGTTAAGGAGGATCCTGGGCGGCAGCTTAGATGGCAGAATCTGCTCCTCTAAAGATGCCGTGTTCACCGCTGAGCACCTCAGGAAGGCAGTATTGCTGACTGGCCAGACACCCCCAGTTAGCAGCTGAAATGTCATTGGTTGTTAAGGACACAGTGGCTCCGCTCCTAGGTGTGTAGGCCAGTATATGATGACAATATTGTAATGTGCCTAGTAATAGGTCTCCCATTGTGATCACATTTCTGATTCTTTGGGACATAAACAGCAGCTATCATCTGGACATTATTGAGATCTTTGGGTATTAATTGTGTGTTCCCCACCCTCTTTCGAACCACATATGTCCATCTTGTCTTGGTTCTCAATGTGTAGAATAAAATTATACCAGCGTGAAACTTTACAGTGGGAAAAGAATCACCCCTTACCCCCCTTTAAAATAGTTGATTGTTTGCTTCAGTTGCACTACCGGGGACTGAAATGCTTCAGGAAAGCTTGGTTCATGCTGAGGTAATCAAAATGACTTCAGCTGATGAAAGTCAAATGGCTTTGTGTGTCATTGGGAAGGTGATGAGCTACACCTGATTGAGTTTACAAGTCATTTTTACTAGGGTGTGATCCTTTTTCAAACTCAGTGATTCTGTTTTTTTTTTGGTGTTATATCTTTCACTTGGATGTTATAAGTTAAATACAGCTGGATAAAACAAAAACGGTGTCTGTCTTCATTGCAGGCTGCAGAGCAACAAAATGTTAAAGGGAGGTGATTGTTTTCTATACCCACTGTATATCATGCGTCCAATGTCCTGATGAAGTGAATTCCACAGAAGTGTTGATATGACAAATTGCTAGGGTACTTCATCTTTATTCCATCCAATTTTTTTTTTTATTGTATCATGTATTGGGAGCTGGTTGAATCCAATAATCCTTTCTTGAGGATATTGTACAATAATAAACTATTCTATTTTATTGATATATATTTGTGTTTAAGTTTGGGCAATTATCTTTGACCTCCCAGATTACATATTTA
Organism: Rana muscosa; assembly: GCA_029206835.1. Lineage (NCBI taxonomy): Eukaryota > Metazoa > Chordata > Amphibia > Anura > Ranidae > Rana > Rana muscosa. The sequence goes on along the minus strand of CM055122.1, from coordinate 1,102,664,223 downwards.
TAGACCCTTTGGTTTTTTGTGCACAGTCTTATCCTCACCAACTATACTTTTTTTATCTTAGTGCCTGTTGGAGAAATTTCCTATCACTTCCTGTCTTGACAAAGATAGTTTAAAACCTGGACAGAGTTGCTAATCTTTCCATGCTATAGCAAAAGAAACCTTTGCTGGTACAGGCCTTTAAGAAATACTGGTTTTAGCACAGAATGCATATGTAGTGAATAGGAATGAGCAAATGTAGTTTCGTTTGTGGTGTACTGTCAAACCAATTGTGAATTTGTAAAATTGCAACTCCATTAAAGTCTGTGAGGGAATTTCTGACTATTTTCAAGACTAAAGCCTCGTACACACGGGCGGGAATCCCGTTGAAAAAAAAACGTTGGTTCTCTTAACAGGATTCCTGGCAAGCTTGTCTTGCCAAGCCCTGTGTACACACGTGCCTGTGTACACACGTGCCATTCAAAAGAACTGCCGTTCTTTTGAATGGCAAGAACGCGGTGACGTCATCGACTACGACGAGCCAGCACTCGTCACATTCGATGCTGTCGCCGCCATCTTGCTACACTCTACACTACCCTTGTATGCTACCGCGCATGCATCAAAGTCTCATCGAGCATGCGCAGGTTTCCCTGGACAGGTAAGCATACAGACGACCGGGTTTCTCGGCAGGAAACACTCTGCCGAGAATCCTGACGAGAAAAATAGAGAGCAGTTTTCCTGCCGAGAAACTATACACACGAACGGTTTTCTCTGCAAAAAGCTCTCCCAGCAGTTTTCTTGCCGAGAAAACCGGTCGTGTGTACCAGGCTTAATAGGCAAATAATTATCAAACAAAAGGCATGGGAAGCTGGTCACTTCCATGGGGGACATGAGCTAATGCAAACAAAGTTTTAAAAATATCTTAAAGCAGGAAGAGGTTTCTTCTTTTAATGCAGCTTTGAGGGTGCATGAGAAAAACACCAACCCTTTCAATTACATGCTTGGGAGATGCCTTTAATTTGTATGTGGATTTACATAATAGTACGATTGTCACAGACACCATCAGCAACACTATTCCCTCATCACATTTTTCATGTGTAATGTTTTTTTTTACTTTTACATTATCGTTTGGCATGCATACAATAACAGCACCCCAATTAGATTTTTTACAACTTGACAAAGAAAAATCACCTGCTTTTTTGTCCAGCGGTAATGGGCCCGAAATGACTGGTGGCAGTATAAGCCAGAACAGCAAAGCAATAAGAAATTGTACTTTCAGGAAAATAAAGCTAAAGATCTCACGTACAAATTGGCTAATGGCAAAACAGTTTCATAGTATATGCAATGTGTTTGGCAGAAGTTGGCTAGTGTCAGGAGTAAAGACAGTGTGCAAACATCTGGACAAGCATGAAACTGAATGAGACCAGGCAGGTTTTGTCTTGCAGTTAGAATTAGAGTGTATTCTCTAAGAAACAATGACAACAATAGTTTTGTGGCTGGACAGTATGTAAGCAGAATGACTAGGTTGTAATGTAAAATAGAGAGATGAGGCAGGTTTTTTCCTTAATTAAAAATTGCATTTTTTTATTTCACAGACACTAGCTACAAATATTCTACAGTTAATTCACAGCATATAAGAAACCTCCTTAGGATGCAATGTAAGAAGAAGAGATAAAGCAGGTTTAACCATGAAAAACAAATTCGAGTGTATTAATTTAGGGACAAGATCCAGAATTATTGCACATCTACTGGAGAATATGTAAGCAGATTCTTTAGGTCAAAATACAGGAGACAGAGATGAGGTGGGTTTTCTTGAAATAAACACTGTGTAATATACTAGGTGTATTATTTTAGAGAGGCAACAGCCAAATATTTTTTAATGCAAGAACACTGGAATAGACTACAATCAAGGAGACACGGAGCGTGATTTACCCTGCAGCAAACATAAGACATTTTGATAATTTTGATAATATAATTACTATTCATTTGCCAGCACATGCAGTGCAAAGTTGATACTCCAAAGGAAGTTGGGAAATACTGTAGTACTTTATTATTGCAAGTAAATTTATATATTGAATATATATAGAATCAGCACAGGTATTAGGAGCACTTTGTTACATTATTGGCACATGGTGGAGATAATTCTGCAAGAATAGGGGGAGTGCTGCATAGTAATTATATATATATATATACAATATATATATTTAGGATACTTTAAGTTTTTATAAGCAGCAGCAGCTGTAAGATAAATTAAGGAAGTAGAGTGCAGGTAAACTATTTTTGTAAAATATTAGAAATTTTGGAGCAAAAGCCCAGCTATGAAAACATTATGTGTGGTACCTATAGAAAACCTGAGCACTAGAATAAGCGAGAAACTTGAGGCACAACATAGGATTTATCCTGCAGCAAACATTACAAGTTTTGCATTTGAGGCTCACCCGTGGAAACACTATGGGGTGATTTACTAAAGCTGCTGCACACAGAATCTGGCGTAGCTGTGCATAGTAACCAATCAGCCTCTAGGGTTTATTGTCAAAGCTTATTTGAACAAGCTGAACTTAGAAGCTGATTGGTTACTATGCACATCTGCACCAGATTCTGTGTACACCAGTTTTAGTAAATCACCGCCTATGTGTGCCACCTTTCAAAGGAATAGGACAGCAGAGGCTGCAGAAGCTGGTAATTGTAGCAGGCCAGCAGACATTGCAGGAGTTGGTAATGGTGGCAGGCCAGCAAAGGTGGCAGCCGGAAGGCCAGGAGAGGTGACAGGATCTGGTAATGGTGGCAGTAGCAGGCCAGGAGAGACCGACAGACCAGTAGACTGGCAGACCGGTAGAGATTTCAGAAGTTAGTAATGGTCACAGGCCAACAAATGTGCCAGATGCTTGTGATGGTGGCAGTCCAGCAGAGATGACAGGATCTGGTAGTGGTAGTAGGTCAGCAAATATAGCAGAAGCTGGAAATTATGCCCATCCAGTGGAGATGACGAAGTTCATAATGGCAGCAGGCAAACAGAGAAGGCAGGAGCTGGTAATGGTGGCAGGCTCTCGGAGGTGGCAGGAGCTGTTAATGGTGACAGGAGCTGGTAATGGTGGCAGACCAGGAGAGGATACAGGAGTTGATAATGAGGGCAGGTCAGCAGTGATGGCAGGAGCTGGTAATAGAGTTAGGATCTGGTATTGGTGACAAAACAGCAGCAGGAGCTGGTATTGGTACTAGGTGCCATTCTTCTGGGGAAAATTACAAGAAACATATTTGTTGGTAACTTCACTGCTTACTGTGCAAGCTCTGACCAGTGGTCCCTTTCCTTCATGGCCCAAAACCTGGGGTCCTTGCACAGGAATTTCAGTGCAAATTGGCAGCAAAAGAGCACCCTGAGTCACTGGTGTCTCTAAAGACAACAGTGTCCTCTGTGATTTTAGTCCCAGTTCCACTCTTCTGTCCTGGAAGCCAGGGCACCTAACCAGGAACTGCTGCACCACCAGACACGGTACATGTGTAAACTTTTCCCTGTCAAAAGGTGGCCAGAAGGTTGATGCCTTTGTCACCCATGACCTTGCCTGGCACAATATAGCTTGGGGCCAGCCACCTCACCAACACCCTAAAAAAAAGACTGCAAGTGGCGGTGGATACGGGGGGGGGGTGCACGCTAATATGTAGCCCACCACACTGAATTTTTTTTTTCACTTGTTTGGCTCAACCTGAACCCAAAGCTCATCCCTAGTAGTAACCCAAAAACAAGAATAGAAATATAATTCAGAAAACACAATTTTATTATCATACAATGGTAAAACACAGAACCAGCATGCATAGAAAGTTTAGGGAGGATTGCCTAATCATGGAAGTTTCCTTAGGCAAAAAGATGATTTTTTATCATGTTTATCTAAAATCCCTAAACAGTTGCATTATTCCACATCATTCTTGTTCAGAAGCTAGCTTAGAGTTGTGTACAGCTGCTGTGTGTTTGATGCAGGTGACTAGGTGATTAGGTACTGAATGAGTCCTATTTTCTATCTTTATTTCCATTTCACTTTTAGGTCAGTATCATTGTCTAGGCTATAATTTTAGCCCTCTGGTGCGGCTTTTGCGAGGCAACACTACCAATTCAGGTAGGTTGCCCCGAGGACATATGTCACTAGACAGCCTTGTATTTCCTTGTCTATACATACTCTTGGAAATACTTTAATACTTACTATACATTTATATTTAGGCACTTTTTGAACCTTGGGAAGTCACCCCCTCCAAACAGATAACAGTTTTTCTGCGCCTGTGTCGTGGGGTCAGTGCTGGACACTCTCTACGCCCTTTGTGGGCCAAACCGTCCATCGGGACCAGACCATCTGGACTGGGGGTCCACCGTTGTCGCCCGCCAGTCCGACCTTCCAGGGAATAATAACACCTTCAAATCAGAACTACAGTGCTTTTTTAAACATTTTTATTTTATTTTTGCTACTACCAAGTCACACGTATGCACCCAACACATATGGTCAGTATTCAAAAAGCTCTTGAGAATGTACTGTGTATTTATGTACAATTTGGAGTTCAGTATATGTCCCCACAATCAACAGCCTAAAGAATATCTTTCTCCCGCCCCTCTCCTTCTATCAATGCTATTTGCTTATTTATTTTATTTTTTTGTTCTATATCTTGATTTTGTACTATTTTTTGAATACAGATATCATTTATCACTAAAAGGTGCAGAACCCCACCCCTGAAGAAGAGGCTGTACAATCAAAAGGTCTTGAAACATTGGGTACCTGTCCCACCCTTGAGACAGAGCCGGGTCCTGTACTACATTCTTTCTCCCTTTTTTTGTGCAATCAATGATATCAGTTTCTATGCGTTGTGATTGTTCTTTTTCATCATGTATACACTGGTCACTTGGATACTTGTTGTGCAAATAGAGTAGCAGCCCTTCATATCATATATTTTTGTATACAACTTTTTCTAATAAATAAGTCTTCATGACAAATACTATTGTACTTCATTACTTTGTATAGAGGTTTTCAACAGTCACCCTTAAAAGTCCCACTGAGGAACCGCCCTCTTCGGAGTGCACTTTTTTTCTGTATGTATTTAGGGATGCGGGTAGACTGACCTCTTCATATCCGTGCATCTGAGACACCGCTCTTTGCAATCTGTATCTAGGGTAGCAAATACCCATTTCCTCCATTGGTGCCTCACTTGCAGGGATTTTATATATATATTTGATAATTTTTTTCTTCTGATCATTCAAAAACAATTTTCTTTTATTTATCATTTTTTTCAACCTTTGTTGAATATAATATTGTGGGGCTACACATCGCACAAAATCAAAGATGACCAACTATGTGGGTACTAATTGGGAAAGTGCCATGTCAGGCGTATACCAAAACTTTACTTCAAAAGAACAAAAAGATACAGAACTGTCATCTATCTTTATGTCCCTTCGTAAACTACTGGAAAAAAAAGTCACTTAACCACTAGCATATACACTCTTTTGAGTTCTATTTGAAAAATAAAATTAACCCTTATGGACTGAGAGTCCAAATATTTCCCACCATGGAGAATATTGATCCATCCTTTAAAGAAGCATGGGAAGCCAATCTTCTAAAATGTTCTGCAGGAATGATGTCCCTTTTGATAGAGCAGTACCAAAGAACAATTATAGACTTAGATCATGAGTTGGAGTCTCTGTACTCACAACTAACAGCCTACAATAGCCATGATTCCTTTAAACAACTAGATGATGACCTCAACGAACATCTGAAGTAGTTCAATAGAGACATTTTGATTAAAAAAGAAAAAAAGCTTCTCAGAGAGTAGACTGCATTTTTTAAGCATAAGGCCTACAACTGGAAAAACATTCAAAATAGACCCAAACAACAATTTAGATCTAGATCCAATTATCAGGATCAAGGCCTCTCAGATGCCTCCTCCGCCTCTTCTGTCTCCTCCAGGAAACAGTCGAGAACCAAAAGATCTGGTAAAACCAAGAGAAATTCGAATGAAAGTGAGGGCTCTAATGAGAAACTAAATAGTAGAAAACACATCACAGAAATAGGCGGCAACAATCACAAATACAGTGGCCCTCGTGGAACACGAGGGAACCCTACTTCTAATACCACATTGGGAGCAGTTTCATCTAATCCAGATGTAAATTCATTTTTTCCCAGAACATTGTCAACTAATACTAAAATATCTCCCATAAATGTGGTACAGGATGCAGGTCCCACTCAAGGAAATTCCAACGTCGTGTCATCATGAAGTCTGGATGGGGTAAGAGATACAACTGATCATACATGTATTAACCAGTATAATACTTCCGATATGAATGTAGTGAATCTATCATCTTATACCCTTTCTGATTCTGAATTTCATGTGTTGTCCAAAGGCCTTAGTTTCTGCCCCAACCAGGACTTTAATAAATTTGATGCGATTAAAGATCTACAGCTCTTTGCACTGAAACTGATTCTCAAACAGCTATACTCAAAAGAGGTCCCACTCCAACCAAAATTTGAATCCTTGGAGCTCAAGGCATTGGATGCCCTGGTAAGTCTACTAGAGGAAAATGACACCCCAGATTTAATCGATCAAATTGATCTAGATAAGTTACTAGGTCGATTTGATCAAACTGAACCCCCACCCCCACCTACTTTCAAGAAAAAATCGGATAAATTCCCTACACTAAATAATAATCTTAATGTCTTAACCTTCGTGAAATTGGTGGGTGGTGAGATATGCAAACTAAAGGGGTCTAAGAGCGGCAAAGACAATTTGTCAGAATCAGAAAGACAAGCCCTCAAAACCCTTAAAGATAACCTGGAAATAACAATTAAGCCCTCGGATAAGGGTGGTAATATCGTCATTATGGACAATTCCTTCTATGTGAAGATGTGTGAAAAGATTCTACACAATGATTCTTGGTACTGTAAAAAATCAATTCCAACAAAATCAATAAATTCAACCAGGAATTTTACTCCTTGGTAGATGCTGCCCACACCCAGAACATTTTGAATAAAACCGAATGGGAATTCATTAGGACCAAAATGCCTAGAATTTCCACCTTCTATGCACTTCCGAAACTGCACAAATGTATGAAAAATCCTACAGGAAGGCCTATAGTATCGGGAAATGGATGCATCACTGAAAACCTGAGCACCTTTGTTGATGCTCGCCTATGCCCATACGTAATTGAAATACCAAGTTATACCCGGGATAACTTACATCTTCTGCAGATCATTGATGGACTATGCATTGCCCCGACGTCACTTTTGGCTGACATTGATGTTGAGGCACTATATAGCTCCATCCCTCATGACAAAGGGCTGGCATGTGTAGGCCACATCCTATCCCAGAATAGCCGCTTTGAGCGAAAAACTAACCAGTTTCTGGTCAGCGCGCTAGAATTTATTCTCCACCACAATCACTTCATGTTCAATGGCTCCCACTACCTCCAGGTACAGGGCGTTGGAATGGGGACTTCGTGTGCCCCATCGTACGCCAACCTGTACCTGGGGGAGTGGGAACGCATGATCAGTCAATCAAGTGATATGGCCCCCTTCATGTGTCACGTTAACCTTTGGTACAGATTCATCGACGACGTCCTGCTGGTGTGGGATGGATTGCTGGACCTTCTAAACCAATTTCTTATCAAGCTTAATGCAAACAACTTCAACCTTAGTTTCACAATGACCTCGAATGAATCATCAATTAATTTTCTGGATGTGACAATTCACAAAGATATCACCGGTTATTTAAGCAGTAGCCTCTACAGGAAACAAACTGCTGGAAATTCGATCTTGCATGCCAGCAGTTTTCATCCAAAAAACTTGATTGCCTCCATTCCTTACAGCCAGTACCTGCGGATACGCAGGAACTGTACAGAGGAAAAAAGCTTAAAAAAAGAAGCTGATAACCTGAGTGAGAGACTATCCCTGCGAGGCTATTCAAAAAGTATCCTGAAAAAGGCCTATAAAAGAGCAGTCTCAAAGACAAGGAATGATACACTTTATAACCCTGCATTCAAAATAACCAAAGTAAACCCTATCTCTATCATTACCAAATTTTCAAACCAAAATGAGGCCATCAAGAACATAACCAAGAGATATTGGCATGTCCTTACCATGGACCCGGTCATTGGTCCTTACGTGACGAAAAATCCTGCATTCACTTTTAAGAGAGCCAGATCCTTAAGAGATCTGCTGGTCTCTAGTGAATTCAGACCAACTGGCAAAAAATGCCCCTGCAAACATCTGGGGACCTTCCCATGTGGAGGCTGCAAGCATTGCCGGTACATGAATACCACCCGAAATATCAAACTACCCAATGGAGAGTGTTACACCCCAAAACACTACGCAAACTGTCAGACTGCAGCAGTGGTATATCTCTTATTATGCGAATGCCACTGCTTTTACATTTGCAAGACCATTCAACAGTTCTGGCAGAGGGCATACCGGCATATCCTATCTATGAAGGCCTGCAATCCAGACTTACCCCTGGGCAGGCATGTCAAGGATTTTCACAATGGACGTTTCCCCAAAATGTCATTTCTAATCTTGGACCGACATCACTCTGGTCTAAGAGGAGGGGACTTAAACAAAATGTTACTGCAGTCCGAACAGCGGTGGATATTCCACCAAAATTTCGCATAGACCATTCCTGGAGGGCTTCTCATCTGGAGGTTCTGAATGGGAACCTCCAGATTAGAGACCGCCTTAATGCAACTATGAACTGGAAGGTTTATTTAGTATCAGTGTTGAAGCATCTCATGAATGCCTATAATAGGTGTCTATGGCTGGATGGCTTCATATGCATAATCCTTATATTAAGGACGTATAGCTATCATGACAAATTTGCTTTGTCCTGACTTATAAATTTGTTTTTAGCTTTATTTATTCAATTAGTGACTGCATGTACATATGGGGAATGATTTCCTCTCCCCATTCCATGCTTACCAACAGTTTACAGTTTTCTCAATACATATTTGCTTTGTTTTTGGTTTTTGGTTCTGTGCTTTTTTTTTTTTTTTTCCTTGAGCAGATGCCTGATGGCGAGAGGGGTCAGGTATTCATTGGCTTTATATATTTTTATATATTGTATATAGGGGGTATACATTGCTCCAGGTGCTTTTATGTGCACAACCATTGTACTTACACCATACATTCTAACTTATGCCCCTGATCTAGTAAGTGCACAGTGCGTCCTATATATGCAATCTGCTGAGGAGACACTGTGGTCCAACAATAACAATATTGATGCCTAGATCAGTTCCTGATTGCTGTCCCCCTTGGGTCGGTTCGTGGCGTGGCGATGACGGTGGTCCTCCCTCTTACAAGCCCCCCCTCCCGCTGGTTGTTTTGAGCCTACTCGGCGCAGGTAGGACCGATATGTGCGGCGCACATTTCTGATCCTTTCTCTTGGCTTAGAGGTGCAGGAATGGTCACATGACTGTCCTCCATCGCCACTCCTGCGTCGCGAGCCTCTGACGCGTGGCGTCATCTCTCCGTGGCAGCGCCGCTTGTGCGACGGGACGTTCTCACCAGTGAGAGTCCCCGTTGCCATAACAACCTCCCGCCCTCGGGGAGGTGGCGCGGCGCGTCTCGAGCTCGGGGGGCGTAACCCCAGCTCACTGCTTGGCTTCCCCTTCTCTCCCCTCTCAAACAGCTGAAACTAATCCATCATCTGTAGAGCAAATAAAAGCTGACGCCCATATGGGCTCAGTCTGCTCACAGTGAAGCCGCACCAGGACAAACCACTAGGACCTGAACAAGGTAAAAATCCTCCATTCACATACAGGCTATTTTTCAGAGCTTGTACAACATGATTCAGATATGGGTCCTGATTTCTCCTTCCTACAGACTGTCAGGTACTACTCTCTATTGGTGACACCTGGTTAGCAGGAACCAGCTTCTGGTGGACATATCTCTGTATCCACCACAGCTCTCGGACCAGGTAAATATTCATCAATACATCCAAACCTGCCTTCCTTTCGGAATAATACCAGATATGCAGACTTTTATTTAATAACTCTTTTTCCCAGGAACCTGCTATATTATTGTATGGGCACTACGCCTTCTGGATCCTCTGTGTGTCCCCTGGTGCGGCTTATGCTAGGCAACACTACCATTTTGGGTAGGTTGAATTCTAGTTTATGAATGCTTTGAGAGCTTCCCTGTCCCCATTCGGTGTTTAATGAGTCCTATTTTCTATATTTATTTCCATTTCACTTTTAGGTCAGTATCATTGTCTAGGCTATAATTTTAGCCCTCTGGTGCAGCTTTTGCGAGGCAACACTACCAATTCAGGTACGCTGCCCAGAGGACATATGTCACTAGACAGCCTTGTATTTCCTTGTCTATACATACTCTTGGAAATACTTTAATACTTACTATACATTTATATTTAGGCACTTTTTGAACCTTGGGAAGTCACCCCCTCCAAACAGATAACAGTTTTACTGCGCCTGTGTCGTGGGGTCAGTGCTGGACACTCTCTACGCCCTTTGTGGGCCAAACCGTCCATCGGGACCAGACCATCTGGACTGGGGGTCCACCGTTGTCGCCCGCCAGTCCGACCTTCCAGGGAATAATAACACCATTAAATCAGAACTACAGTGCTTTTTTTTTTTTATTATTTTATTTTTGCTAGTACCAAGTCACACGTATGCACCCAACACATATGGTCAGTATTCAAAAAGCTCTTGAGAATGTACTGTGTATTTATGTACAATTTGGATTTCAGTATATGTCCCCACAATCAACAGCCTAAAGAATATCTTTCTCCCGCCCCTCTCCTCCCATTAATGCTATTTGCTTATTTATTTTATTTTTTTGTTCTATATCTTGATTTTGTACTATTTTTTGAATACAGATATCATTCATCACTAAAAGGTGCAGCACCCCACCCCTGAAGAAGAGGCTGTACAATCAAAAGGTCTTGAAACGTTGGGTACCTGTCCCACCCTTGAGACAGAGCCGGGTCCTGTACTACATTCTTTCTCCCTTTTTTTGTGCAATCAATGATATCAGTTTCTATGCGTTGTGATTGTTCTTTTTGTTCATGTATACACTGGTCACTTGGATACGTGTTGTGCGTATAGAGTAGCAGCCCTTCATATCATATATTTTTGTATACAACTTTTTCTAATAAATAAGTCTTCATGACAAATACTATTGTACTTCATTACTTTGTATAGAGGTTTTCAACAGTCACCCTTAAAAGTCCCACTGAGGAACCGCCCTCTTCGGAGTGCACTTTTTTTCTGTATGTATTTAGGGATGCGGGTAGACTGACCTCTTCATATCCGTGCATCTGAGACACCGCTCTTTGCAACCTGAACCCAAAGCTCATCCCTAGTAGTAACCCAAAAACAAGAATAGAAATATAATTCAGAAAACACAATTTTATTACCATACAATGGTAAAACACAGAACCAGCATGCATAGAAAGTTTAGGGAGGATTGTCTAATCATGGAAGTTCCCTTAAGCAAAAAGCTGATTTTTTTTCATGTTTATCTAAAATCCCTAAACAGTTGCATTATTCCACATCATTCTTGTTCAGAAGCTAGCTTAGAGTTGTGTACAGCTGCTGTGTGTTTGATGCAGGTGACTAGGTGATTAGGTACTGAAGGCCAATCTAATCTAAACTGAGCATTATGGCTCATCACCAATGACTTAGCATTTTAGTGAACACAATCACACAGTCCAAAAAAGGAAATACATATATTTTGTATTACTGAAAATAGTTTTTCACACTTTCTAGTTGATTGGCGTAGTAGTAAAAACTGATTTAAAATGCAGGGCACAATGATAATGATATAATGTTTTAGAAACAACAGTATAAAGGGTGGCTGCCTGTGTTTTTTATTCTATTTACGTTTCTCAGTTTTTGATCTCTGTTGCTCTTTGTTTTGGCTGTGCAGGTACCAGGGGGAAATGGATAACACTGGGTTCTGTAGCTTTGCATGCTCTGCAAAGCCCCCTGGCTTAGTCAGCTGGATCACACTGAATTAGTCAAGTACTTCATTATCTCCCCTCTCTGCACATTGCTCCAGGTAATAGAGAAAGGAGCCAGTGCCTTCTGCTGCTCTGTCTGTGAAGTTGTGTTGTTTTGACCAATTCTGCACAGAAGCATTGTGTGCTGGGAGGGCATCGCTTTTCATCCATTGCCTGCAGTGATTCACAATATCCATTTAGTCACAGCAGTTAGCTAACCATGTTACTGCTGATAGCATTGCATGGTTTTGGAATCTTAGAGCCCATTGGAGGTCTGAGATTATTATTTGCAATGTCGCTGCACAAAGAAACAATGATTATTTGATTGAGTCAAACAAATTACAAATGCTTGCTTCACACTGTATAAAACATTCAGGTAACACACAGTCTTCTTTAGATATTTCTCTGACATATAGGATTAACAGGTGTATATTTTTTATAAGCAGTAAACACATTTTGTAATAATTCATTCAATTTAGTTTGAGAGTTGGTCATGCATTAGCATCGTCATGCCTTCATTTTGTTATAGCGCAATAAAATGACAGTCTCTCTGTAGACTAGTATAAGGTTAGGTGTAAAGATTTTCGTTTTTTACTACTGACTTTGAAAGGGTCATATTTTTCAATGTCTAGAAAATGGGATTTCTATATAAAGTTCATTGAAATGATGTCAGTAAGAAATTACACATCTTCACATGATACAGTTTCCTTTATATAGTAATATTTTAAATGCTTACAGTATTGCTTCACAAAACTGTAACTGATGAAAGCCAATATCTTACATATTTCTATAACTTTGATAGTCATGGGATTTATCCACTTAAGGACCAGAAGATTTTCCCTCTTAATGACCAGGCCATTTTTTGCGATACGGCACTGCATAGTTTAAACTGACAATTGCGTGGTCGTGCGACGCTGTACCCAAACCAAATTTATGTCCTTTTTTTCCCACAAATAGAGCTTTCTTTTGGTGCTATTTGATCACCTCTGCGTTTTTGTTTTTTTGCGCTATAAACAAAAAAAGACCATAAATTTTGAAAAAAAAAAACGTTATTTTTTGCTTTTTGCTATAATAAATACCCCCCAAAAAAGTAAAAAAAAAAAATTTCTTCATCAGTTTAGGCCGATATGTATTCTTCTACACATTTTTGGTATAAAAATCCCAATAAGCGTATATTGATTGGTTTGCGCAAAAGTTCTAGCGTCTACAAAATAGGGGATAGATTTATAGCATTTTTATGATTATTATTTTTTTTTTAGATTTACAGCGATTTTTAGCGGGACTTCGGCGGACAGATCGGACACTTTTGACTCTTTTTGGGACCTTTGACATTTATACAGCGATCAGAGCTAAAATAAGCCACTGATTACTGTATAAATGTCACTGGCAGGGAAGGGGTTAATACTAGGGGGCGATCAAGGGGTTAAGTGTTTCTTAGGGATATGTTTCTAACTGTGGGGGCAATGAAGTGACTGGAAGAGGAGGCAGATCGCTGTGCCTAATCACTTGGAACAGCAAATCTCTCTCTCCCCCCCTGTCAGAAAAATTCCTTTAAATATAGTGCTTAGGGGGTCCCTTTAATGTGCCTGTAAAGTGGCACATCTGTAGCATACATAAAACATGCTACTGCAAAAATGACATTTAAAAAAAAAAAAAGTAAAACAAGTCAAATCCCATTTAAAATGACCCACATTTGCAATTGCCGTCATCCAGCTATTAACCACTTAACATCCCGCCCATCGTCAAATGACATCCACAAGAGGGAGCTCACACCCTGGGTGAATGTCATATAACATCCTGGGCTTCCCGGCCGTCTAGGGGGCGTGCACGCGCCCGCGGCATCGCTTGGGACCCAGTGCGTGTGCCCGGCTGCCGCGATGTCCGCCGGGCACCCGCAATTGCCCGCAATCGCGGCAGGATCGTGGATCTGTGTGTGTACACACACAGATCCATGTCCTGTCAGAGGTGAGGAGACCGTTGTGTGTCTAGTACAGAGGAACACACATCAGTCTCCTCCCCTTGTGAGTCCCCTCCCCCTACAGTTAGAATCACTCGCTAGGGAACATATTTAACCCCTTCAGAGCCCCCTAGTGTTAACCCCTTCCCTGCCAGTCACATTTACACAGTAATCAGTGCAGTACACTAAACGCTGTATAAATGTGAATGGTCCCAAAAATGTGTCAAAAGTGTCCGATATGTCCGTCGCAATGTCACGATCACAATAAAAATCGCAGATCGCCACCATTACTAGTAAAAAAATTAAAATGCAATAAATCTATCCCCTATTTTGTAGACGCTATAACTTTTGCGCAAACCAATCAATATACGCTTATTGCAATTTTTTTTACCAAAAATATGTAGAAGAATACATATTGGCCTAAACTGTGGAAAAATTTAGTTTTTTTATAGATTTTTTGGGGATATTTATTATGGCAAAAAGTAAAAAATATAGCATTTTTTTCATAATTGTCGCTCTATTTTTGTTTATAGCGCAAAAAATAAAAACTGCAGAGGTGATCAAATACCACCAAAAGAAAGCTCTATTTGTGGGAAAAAAAATTGTTTGGGAGCCACGTCGCACGACCGCGCAATTGTCAGTTAAATTGACGCAGTGCAAAATCGCAAAAAGTGCTCTGGTAAGGAAGGGGGTAAATTCTTCCGGGGCTGAAGAGGTTAAAAAATAAAGAAAAAAACAGTGTTGGCCCCCCCAGTCCATACCAGACCCTTCAGGACTGGTATGGATATGAATGAGAACCCCACACCAAAATATAAGAAAAAAACAGCGTGGGGTGAGGCCCCCCAAAATCATTACCACACCCTTATTTGAGCATGCAGCCTGGCAGGTCAGGAAAGAGGGGGATATTGAGAGCCCCCTTCCTGAACATTACCAGGCCACATGCCCTCAGCATTGGGGGGGTGGGTGCTTTGGAGCAGGGGGGTCTGCCCCCCACCCCAAAAAACCTTATCCTCATGTTGATGGGGACAAGGGCCTCTTCCTGACAACCCTGTGCTGTGGTTGTCGGGGTCTGTGGGCCGGGGACTTACCAGAATCTGGAAGCCCCCATTGACAAGGGGGCCCCCAGATCCCACCCCCCCATGTGAATGAGTATCGTGTACATAGTACCCCTAGCCATTCACCAAAAAAGCATCAAAAAGTAATAAACACAGG
The DNA here is from genome assembly GCA_029206835.1 of Rana muscosa. NCBI lineage: Eukaryota > Metazoa > Chordata > Amphibia > Anura > Ranidae > Rana > Rana muscosa. The sequence continues at coordinate 1,102,649,102 of CM055122.1, read as the reverse complement.
AGACCATTTTTGACAAATCTTTTATTAAAATATAAAAAAATAGTGTCCCTTGATGTAAATCAATCGTCAATCATGGCGTCTGTCGACCCGAAAAAATGTAATCAAAAACGCTAAACCTCCTGGGAGGCCTCCCACCAAATGACTGCTCTGTGCTTTGACATTTCTTATATAGGTAAGGGACAGGGCCACCTAACTACATCACCCGGTGGCACCACCCCCTTCTGATGTCACGGGCTGCATGCTGGGCATGCAGATTCCGATTATCCCCCCGCCCGCAGACCCCGACAACCACAGCCCAGAGTTGTTGGCAAGAGATCCTTGTCCCCATGGCCCCAAAGCACCCACCCCCCATGTTGATGGCATGTGGCCTGGTATGGTTCGGGGGGGCTTGCTCATCCCCCCTTTCCTGATCTGCCAGGGAGAATGCCCGTATAAGGGTCTGGTATGGATTTCTGTGCAGCGCTCAGAGCATTGCAGGGTGTTAGTCGGGGTGAACACTTTGCAAATTTGAAACTGATGCTCTAGGGAACCGTTTACCTCATCCCTAATCATTAATAGGAGGTGGCACCGTATGGCTTTTCAGTCTAAATTTAGCCTAGGCATTGTAGGGGATAAGGGCTTATAACCCATGTATTTTCATAAAAGACATGGGAAGTATTCAGGTGAAACACTTTCTGGCCCTTGTACCAGTGACCAGGCCAGCTTTTTATGCAAACTATCATGCCTCAGCCTCTTCTGTTAATTTGCTAACTTGCTTTTATGCTTCTGATCTTCTTATTAAAGCCTTGTTGGTTGAGGAAGTTGTTAAAAACATTTATAAAGAAAACTGGAGTCTACATTTACTAATTCAATAACACATATTGGTGCTTGCTGGTAAAACTAACTTTCAAGAAAGAGACTGTGACATTCTGGTTAATATTCTTACATACTGTAAGTCATTGGCTAGTTAAAATATTACTTTTGTTAATTATTTCAAAGCCATAATAATATTCTTATTAGGAATGGGTAAGGGGATAATGTCACAATATTCCTCACTGTTATAAATAGTGACAACATAATAAAAAGTTATATTTGCGTTGGTCTATGCATATTATACTATACATATTAATAAGCATGCCAGTAATCCATTTTGGAGCATAATGGGGATGTGCATAGCAGTTAACTAGTTAATTTTATTTAACTAAGACTGACATGCATTGTAGTACATTTTTTTGCATTTTGCTGCCTAAAAATACAGTATGCATATATTCTTCCTCAGCATACACCAACGCATTTGTTTAGTGTGAACGAGGTATATAGACAGCAATTAATTATGCTAGTCCTTGCGTTGAGCCGGCATTGATCAACTCAGATCGACTGAGTTCAATCCACCTGTCATGAACAAACCCTCTGTGGCTTCTCTGTTCATGTATCTTGTATCTAAGTTTAACTTTGGGAGTCACTGGGTCCTAGACTTTGTTCTTAGGACACTGTGGGGTTGATTTACTAAAACTAGAAAATGCAAAGTGTGCTGCCGCTCTGAATAGAAACCAATCAGCTTCCATTTTTTTTGTCTAAGCTTAACTGAACAAACTGAAGTTAGAAGCTGATTGGTTACCATACAAAGCGGTACCAGATTTTGCACTCTCCAGTTTTCGAAAATCAACCCCTTTCTATGGCGTTTGCATGAACACATACTGTATTCTCTAAGTGATTTGTTTTCCTCCAGTTGTTCAAATACCTACTAGTAGGGATAAGCCAAAGGTTCAGCTGGAACTTTGGCTCTTCAGATGTCCAGACAAACACCTGAACTTTTTCCCATTCAGCGCCCTGTTCAACAGGAGTTGAGCATCATTTAAAAAAAAAAAATTCTACTGCTTCTATATATAACAGTTTTACATTATCACTGGTTTCTAAGGAAGGCACGGGTACTTGCACATGCTGCGTCCCTAGGAGCCACTGATGTCACCGGGAATCCCCACCATGTAAGCAAAGGGATGAGGGTAGCAGTAACCTCACTACCCAAATATGGCCATTGGTCATATATGGGCAATGACACCACCATCCCCACCCCTTCCCTTATATAATGGATGACATATTGGGGAGCTGTCATGTGACAATGAGTACTATCAGGGTCAGTCGTTTGTGCTGGGTTAGTGATAAAAAGAAATAAATGCACTACCCAAAAAACACATAAATAATAACAACTCTATAGAGGGAGGTGAAGCAGCTGTGCTGGAATGTGACAAATTCAAACAAAATGGAAGGTAATAGTACAGCGCTACATATAGGCCAGTAATAACTGGACTGTAACTCAAATGTGACCATAAATGGAAACACACAAAAAAGTGAGAAGGGGCAGGCTGAACGCCCTACCCAATATATATAAAATGTCCACAATAATAAACAAAAACAAAAAAATTAAGAGTGTCCAAAACAGTGGGTAAATAACAAGGAATGGATGTAAAACTTCTGGCAAAATTCTTTACGTGGATGGTGACATTCATGTGTGATTACCAGAAACGTTGGACCCGAATGTCATACGACAGCGGATCAATCGAGCTTGAGAGTATCTCCAACGGCTGCTCCACAGGAACGTCCCCGGATCTCTGATGGATGTAGAGGTATACCGGCTAGGCGATCGGATGTCTTTAATCCTGGGTGGAACCGATGGATGCAGTACTTCTCGGGTCTCCAATACCCCCAAGGCTGGAGATCCCACCAGAAGACTGGCACTCTGGATCCCGGTATTCAACCGGACGATGGAATCCGATCAAACTTAAATGGAAAATACCCCGACAAGGGTATTGTAGAAGGACCAACTGGAGAAAACTGAAAAAACTTTTCCTCACCGATTTCATGCAAAGAGAAGAAAAAAATAGGGGGCTCCAATGGTGTAGGTAAAAAAAAATTGGGTTTTTAATCAGAAAAACACCAACATACAAAGATTAAAAGTGATCACAGTTCATATATTAAAAGACAACATGGGAAGCAAAATGCATAGCCCTATGCATTTTGCTTCCCATGTTGTCTTTTAATATATAAACTGTGATCACTTTTTATCTTTGTATGTTGGTGTTTTTATGATTAAAAACCCAATTTTTTTTGACCTACACCATTGGAGCCCCCTATTTTTTTCTTCTCTTTGCATGAAATCGGTGAGGAAAAGTTTTTTCAGTTTTCTCCAGTTGGTCCTTCTACAATACCCTTGTCGGGGTATTTTCCATTTAAGTTTGATCGGATTCCATCGTCCGGTTGAATACCGGGATCCAGAGTGCCAGTCTTCTGGTGGGATCTCCAGCCTTGGGGGTATTGGAGACCCGAGAAGTACTGCATCCATCGGTTCCACCCAGGATTAAAGACATCCGATCGCCTAGCCGGTATACCTCTACATCCATCAGAGATCCGGGGACGTTCCTGTGGAGCAGCCGTTGGAGATACTCTCAAGCTCGATTGATCCACTGTCGTATGACATTCGGGTCCAACGTTTCTGGTAAGCACACATGAATGTCACCATCCACATGAAGAATTTTGCCAGAAGTTTTACATCCATTCCTTGTTATTTACCCACTGTTTTGGACACTCATAATTTTTTTGATTTTGTTTATTATTGTGGACATTTTATATATATTGGGTAGGACGTTCAGCCTGCCCCTTCTCACTTTTTTGTGTGTTTCCATTTATGGTCACATTTGAGTTACAGTCCAGTTTTTACTGGCCTGTTTGTGCTGGGTTGTCAGCTTTTTTTTCTGGCATGTTAGCAGGCACTGTGATTGACATTGGATTTACAATGAGGGACTTTTTTCAAGCTTATATTTAGGAATAAATAACCAATAACCAAGGCCCAGAGATTTCTTCCTTCCTCTTGTGGGAAGCCCACTAACCCATCAGTAGAGAGAAACGTTTGCAGCTGGCCTCTCACTTTAAAAACGAGCAGAGAGCAGGCCTATCGGCTGTATTCAAAAACAGAAGGTTCATGTTTAAAGCCAACGGAGAGGTGGGACAGATCCTTAATCTCCAATTAACAGAACATGGTGAAGAACAACTGTCTAGGACAGACCATGATTTTTTTTAGAAAGGTAACAAGCAAGAATCTCTTTTGGCTCGGCTCCAAAGCTCTGAAATTTGGATCCTGCCTACAAGTGTTTCAAACTTTATACAAATACTGGTACTTACAGAAAAATGGCAACTAGTACTTGCAATTGCAGTCCCATTAACAATCTAGACATATTTCATCAATAAAACTCTATGCATACCCCAAGCATTGTACAGCTAACATGGCTGATTTTTTTTTTACCCATTTTTTTTTTAACGCATGCAAATATTCTACTAGCTCTGCTTGCTGCAGCTTGGCATTGTTGACTCTGTCATCTACTAGGACCCCCATATCTTTTTCCATCCCGGATTCCCCCAAAGGTTCTCCTCCTAGTGAGTAACTTGCATTCGTATTTTTAGTCCGCAAGTGCAATACTTTAAATTTTTCAACATTAAGCCTCGTTTACCAAGTAGTTGCCCACCTCATTATTTAATTTTATGTCTTCTTCTAAAGTTTCAATATCCTGCAGGGAAGCTATTTCCCTGCTTAGCTTTGTATCATCAGCAAACACTTAGATTGAACTATATATACCAACCTCTATATCATTTATAAATAAATTAAACAGAACTGGTCCCAGAACAAAGCCTTGTGGTAACCCGCTTACAACTCCAGACCAGTCTGAGTATACGCTATTTAATACCACCCTTTGGATGTGCCCCTGTAATCAGTTTTCTATCCAGGTACATACCCTATGGTCCAATGGACCTCAATTAATAAATGAAGCGTATGTGGAACTGTATCCAATGCTTTTACAAAATCCAGATATACCACATCCACAAGCCTTCCCTTATCTAGATGGCAGCTCACTTCCTCGTAGAATGTTAACAGATTTGTTTGGCAAGAATGACCCTTCATAAATTCATGCTGTGTACTACTAAAGATACTGTTTTCATCAGCAAATTCTTGGATATAGTCCCTTATCATCCCCTCCAATAGTTTACATACTATTGATGTTAGACTGCCTTCCCTGTAGTTTCCAGGTATATATCTCTTCTTTTTTTTTAAATATTGGTACCACGTTGGCCTTTCACCAATCATCTGGTACCATTCCCATCAATACGCTGTCCATAAACATTAGGAATAACGGCCTGGCTATAACCTGACTGAATTCTTTGAGGGCTCTCGGGTGTAAGCCATCTGGTCATGGTGATTTACTTGCATTAAGCCTTTCAAGTCTTTTTCGAATGGGGACTTCTATTAGCCACCAGGGTACATTCTATGATACGTTACTAATGATACAGTCTTGATTACTATACCCCTCCTTCTCCTGCTTACAAACTGTGGAGAAGAAAGCATTGGTGATAGAGCCTCATCAAAATGATACATAATAACATAAATATATCCAGCCTAGACCTAGTAAATGCAGTGCATAATTTAAACTTTTTTGCGGTTGATGCCTTCCTCTTTATCAGCAACCCTATCACCACCATACGCATGCGGACGGGCCGACTAGCCCAGTGCACACAGAGCAGGGCCAACTAGCCCGGTGCGTGCGGGGCCTTTTTACTCTTTCAGGCCTCGTACACACGACCGATTTTCTCGTCGTAAAAAACACGTCGTTTTTTTCGACGAGATTCTTGTTAAGCTTGTCGATTTTCTCGTCAAGCTTTCTATGCGTACACACTGTCATTTTCCAATTTCCTCGTGGTTCTCTGCGCTCACGTCCAGCACGTACGACGGCACTATAAAGGGGAAGATCTTTTTTCTTGGCGCCACCCCTTGGGCTGCTTTTGCTGATCTCGTGTTACCGCGTGTGAAGTAAAAGTTTGGGAAGAGACGATTCGCGCTTTTCAGTCTTCGTGCTTTCAGTTCGTTTTAGCGTGACGAATGTGCTATTTCCATTACGAAGGCTTGTTTTACCAGAAGATGCGCTCCCGTCTCATACTTGATTCTGAGCATGCGCGCTTTTTGAAGAGTCGTAAAAGCATACACACGAACCATTTTCTCGTCACAAAACAGGCCGACGAGAAACACGACGAGGAAATCTGGAATCCTGACGAGAAAATAGAGAGCAGGTTCTCTATTTTCTTGTCGAGATTCTCGTCAAGTTTCTCGTCGTAAAACCATACACATGAACGTTTTTCTAGACAAAAAAACTCTCGCGGCACTTTTCTTGACTGTTTTGGACGAGAAAATCGGTCGTGTGTACGAGGCCTCAGTCTTCTTCTTCTTCTGGACTCTCTGGTGTATGCATACTATGCATACTAGCTCATTATGCCTTTGTCTTGCAGGTGTTAGTTTTTTTTTTTTTTAAAGTGGGTTTACAACCACTTTAAGGACAGATTCCCTTTAACATTTTCTTAGCTCTGGTTAGAGTGAGTAAGGATTAAAACCCATGTCAGGTTTTTACTGCTATCTGGGGTTCGGAAGGAGAGATTTCCGATTACTTGTTGTCCTGATGACAATGATTTCACCACACAGACAGTGGGTGTAAATGTCGACCAGTAGCACGGAGAGAAACAAAATATTTTTAAGTAGTGGAAGGCTAGAATTCTTATCAGCATTTTTATTTTTGTTGTTAATCAGATAAGAATCTGTGAGATCTAGCTCATATTAATTTCTAGAGATTCTAGTTAAAGCATTATTAAACCTAAAAGCAAACATTATTACACTGCAGCTTACTAATTCTTAGATGTGGTGGCTGCATTGTTTGTTTTTTTTTACACTTTCCTTATTTTATTTTAACCTGGTAAACCAGACACTCAGTAAAACTATATTTATTTATTTATTTAATAACAGGTTGTCCTGCAGATGTGGCAGTTACAGGGCTGAGACAAACTATTCACCACTGACGACAGTGCCTACAATGATCAGCTGTTATTAATTTATGCAAAATAAAATAAAACAGTTTGCTACAACTGGTTAAAATGGGTTAGCTGGAGTTTTACTTCAATTTGTTAGCGTATCTAAATCCACTAGCACATCTAACACTCTTCTAACCCCAGACTGACAAGCTGCTGTCCAAAAGTGCGCCCTGTGCTCCTTCATACAGAGTGGGGGCACTCTAATACAGGACATGTGTTACTGGCCAGATCACCAGGTGAAAACAGGGGGAAAAAAGACTAAAAAAATAAAATAATGAAAACGAATGTAGCCACTACATCGAATGACTAGTAAGCTGCCATAAATTACATTTTTTGTTTTGGATTTAATACTGTTTCAATTATGTTTATTTGACTTGTAAAAGAGAATTGTGTACTTGTGAGTCAAGTCTGTACTTATATTATCTGTGACAGTGATCCCAAAAAAAAAAACATATTGCTTTTGTAAACAAATACATATATTAATTATTTTACAATTTTACATATCTACAAAGTACACTGGATTTGTTTAATTTGCCTATCCAGTTGAAAGTTGTTTAGTTATACAAAAAAGGAATTTTAATGGAGTGATACCCTGAATACATTACATTCTAAGGAGACCTAAAATTACTGAATCCACAAAGAAAAAAAGTTCTCCTGGCCAGACTGCAATTTCTGTAATATTTAGATAAAAAATATCAGCTGTAAAATAAAGCTAAATTAATCCAACTTCTTTTGATTATGGGTGTCCCACTGTTTTATGCCTGGAACAACATTCCGGATGCATCAGTCATCTATAAATTATTCATTCATGGTTATTTTGGCAGTTGAGTTTTTCTGCACTTCACAGGCGGACGGAAAGAGAGATAAGAGAAGTCGTGGCAAAGCCTCCTGACATTTACTTTTGACAAAATGCAAAATGAAACACTAATTAAATAATTTTGACATCTTAGTCAGGGCTATATACAGTAAAACCTTTCTACTTTTTTATCATTAATGGTTGAAATCTGAGCCTTAAAGTGGTTCTAAAGTCAGAAGGATTTTCTCTTAATGCATTATATGCATTAAGATAAAAACCCTCCTGTGTGCAGCAGCCCCCGTCAGCCCCCAATACTTACCTGAGCCCCATCTCGATCTAGCGATGTTGCACGAGAGACTCAGCTGTCCGAGGCTCTCACTCCTGATTGGCTGAGAAACACAGTGGGTGCCATTGGCTCCCACTGTTTTCAATCGAAGTCAGTGAGCCAATAAAGAGAGAGAGAGGGGGTGGGCCGACTTTTTTGTAATTTTTAAACGAAAACAAAAAGTCTTTAGTATCACTTTATGATATATTATTAATGATATATTATTTTCTACATCTACTTGCTTAGATTTTGTACTTTTCACTATGATCAAAGCTGGGCACCACCATTTGAATAGCTTTTAAAGTGTTTGTTAACCCAAACAAATACAGATCCTGGTCCTTTAAAGCAGATTAAACAGCACAGTGCTTGTACTGTGTAATCTGCCCCCCTCTAAACTGTAAAAAAAACTCCCTGAACCTGCCACTTCCTGTATGCCCTCTCTAAACTGACCACGATAACCAGGGCTACTCAGCCCTGATCACCGTGGTCAAAGTGCGTCCCTCCGTCATACGCTGCCCTGCTCTGCTCTCCTCTCCTCTCTCCCCCCTCACCCCCTCGCACCTCCCTCTTTCCTGCCTGTCAGTGCCCTCTCTGTCTCCACTCTGCCCCCTCCCGCCGCTATTATTGAAAATAAACCTTAAATTGTCACTGCCAGACTCTCTATTAGAGGCTGGCATACAACACTGTGTAAATCCTTTCTAAAAACAAGCAGTGTAAACAGCTATTTAGAGCTGTCTTCAGGCCCGTTACGTGACTTGTGGCCGCTTTACAGCTCAGAGACAGAGCTTCTGCGGGAGGAGCCGAGCGACCACGTGATCTCCCCGGCTGACGTCAGAGGGAGATCACGGTCCTTCCTGCAGTAGACGTGTATCGGAGCTGAAAAGCAGCCATGAGTCACGTGACCGTCCTGAAGACAGCTCTAAATAGCTATTTACACTGCTCGTTTTTAGAAAGGATTTACACAGTGTTGTATGCCAACCTCTAATAGAGCGGCTGGCAGTTTTAAAAAAAAAAGCTTAACAAACGCTTTAAGATCTCATTCCCTAGGTTACTGTGGCTTATACAGTGTGAATAAGTGCCTTGTTTATGGGGCTGGAGCCACCTGAAGCAGGCAGGCTACAGTATGTTTCTCAGCGGGAATGTAGGTCCTGTATAGACAAAGCCACTCATCCTAAAATGACAGGTGCTCAGGAACAGGTGAGTGGCCCCAAACACACATTGGGGTTGATTTACTAAAGGCAAATAGACTGTGCACTTTGCAAGTGCAGTTGCTCCAGAGCTTAGTAAATCAGCAGAGCTCTGCTGACTTAAATCAACCAATCATTTTCCTTGCATGTGATTGGGCATTCTTTGCAAAGTGAAGCCTTGCCTCATTTACTAAGCTCTGGAGCAACTGCACTTGCACAGTGCAACTGCACTTTGCAAAGCGCACAGTCTATTTGCCTTTAGTAAATCAATGCCATTGTCTGCATTTATGGCAGCTCACCCAACCCTGCATGCTTGTCATTTTAAAATGAGCAGCCGTGTTCAAAAAGAGAATCATCAGCTGCCTGCACGCAGCTTCATACAGTACCTACATGCGTATATCCAGTAATGCATTTTGTTGTAATATGTGTGTTTTTCTAGTTTTTAAGTATATGTGTTTTGTATATCATTTTTAAAAAATGATTGTCCTGCTGTTGTTGGTTATCCCCTTAAGTTCAAACATGTCCGTTCAAAAATTTCCAAAGCAGCTGTTCAGCTGCAATTTAGTTTTAGTTCAGGTGCAAATCTTTAACAATAGCTGGTTGTTAAGGAGCGAGCCAGGAAGCTGCCCACCACGTCCTTAACAACGGATGACTCATCAGCTGTCAGCGCGGATTAATGTAGTAAGAAACATTGCCGGCAAAATAAAATTGTAAAAAAACTGTGTGGGAGTCCCCCCACACACACACACACAATCCATACTGGGCCCTTTTGGGTCTGGTATGGATCTTGAGGGGAACCCCAATGCCAAAATTGTTTTAAAAAATGCTGTGGGGTTCCTAAAAATCTATACCAGACCCTTACCTGAGCATGTAGCCTGAGAAGCCAGTAAAGGGGGGGACAAATGAGTACCCCCCCTCCTAAACCATACCAGGCCACATGCCCTCAACACAGGGTGTGCTTTGGGGCAGGAGAGGGCAGGAGCCAGAGATGGGTGTGGAGCTTTTTTTTCTTCCAAATTGGTGGCAGTGTTTATCATGATTGGCGCTGGATCTACACCGGTGGGCATTGTTTTTGTTTTTTTATTAAAGGAGTTGTCAAAAACTGTCTTTGTGTTTTTGTTTCCTTTTGACATTTTTTTTGGTGAATGAGTAGGTGTACAATGTAGCTCTACTCATTCACAAGTAGGGCTGAGATCTTGGGTCCCCCTTGTTAAAGGGGGCTTCCAAATTTCCAATAAGCCCCTTGCCTGCAGACCCCCACAATCACCGGCCAGGTCCCTGGTCCCCATCAACATGGGGACAAGGTCCTTTGGGGTAGGGGGCAGACCCTCCCCATGTTGAGGACATGTGGCCTGGCATGATTCAGGAGGGAGGGGGGCATGTTCAAAACTGATGAGATGAGTATAGTGCTCAGAAAACGCACAGGACTCTTTTTAAATTTGCAGTGAATTTGCACTGCTGCTGCGACGCATATATGTGAACCGGCTCCATAGAAATTTGGTTCACATTTCATGCAAATTGGATGCAGTTCAAAATGCATCCAATTCGCATTTTGTACATTTTTGAGCGATAACTGATTATATTTATTTATATATATATATATATATATATATATATATATATATATATATATATATTCTTTGTCCTTTTTTGGACACACTAAATAAGTATGTTTTACTATATTTTTATAAATCAATTTATTGTACTTTTAGTGTATACCCTATTAAGGAATTCCTGGCACTCCTTGTGCTTCCTTTTATTGTATAGTCACCGACAACCTATGGATTCCTTATAAAAAAAAAATTGGGATGATAATTTCTTCCATATTGGTAGTTTCTCATGTAAGTTGGTCTATGGACTATTATTGTAGGGATTTTGTGTATGTACTAGACATGTGCACACTGAAATATTTTGATTCGGAATTTCATTTTCGCCCGAAAAATACAATTATTTACCGTATATACTCGCGTATAAGCCAAGTTTTTCAGCACATTTTTTTGTGCTGAAAATGCCCCCCTCGGCTTATACTCAAGTCAACTTTTTGTGCCTGATCTCCCAGACTGTGGGGACCCGGTACCAGCCGGCCGGCGGTAGGTCCCCTGGACCCCAAACTTGGCGCAGATGTAGCCCCACTCTTCCTCTACAAGTGTGCAAAGTTTTCAAATCCGGGCACCCCTTCCATAGACGCCCATGTTAAACGGTAATTTGGTGATTTTGGAGACCCGGTACCGACCGGTCGTAGGTCCCCTGGATCCCAACCTTGGTACACATGTAGCCCCATTTCTCATCTACAAGTGTGCAAAGGTTGTTGTCTAGGGGACCTACGGCCGGGAAGCACCGATTTTTCAAAGCCGGGAACCCCTTCCATAGACTCCCATGTTAAATGTCAGTCTAGTCATGGGCACAGTGAGGCATGGGCACAGTGAGGCATGGACATGGACACAGTGAGGCAAAGTGAGGCACAGTGAGGCATGCAGATGGACACCCTAGGCTTATACTCAAGTTTTTTGTGGTAAAATTAGGTGCCTCGGCTTATATTCGGGTCGGCTTATACTCGAGTATATACGGTAGTTACTCCCGAAATTCGTTTTTATTTATTTTGTTTCATTAAAAAATGCATTCGTCCAAAAATCCGAATTAATTAAGGTTGAATCTGTCATTAAAGGCTTATGGTGTCTGTCGAATGTTCTAAGAAGATTCGACGGAGCAGCTAAACTGTACGACGCAGCAATTGTACATTTCCGGTCGAATGTTCTGCCTACAAGCTATAGAAGAATTCTAATGTTGTATGACACTAGTAATAATTATATTTATAAATTATTATTACTAGTCAACCAACATTAGAATTCTTCTATAGCCCATGGGCCGAGCATTTGACCAGAAATGTACGATTGTGGCGTCGTACAGTTTAGCTGCTTGTCGAATCTTCTTAGAACTTTCGAAAGACACCATAAGCCTTTAATGACAGATTCAACGTTTGTATGTTTTTCGCTGCTTCGTCGAATCTTCATCGTTCATGTCGAATGGTCTACCCCAACACTGTCTCTATAATGTCAAATCTTTTCTCTCTATGTCGATTGTTTGCTCTCTATGTTAAATAATCTTTAATAGAGTTAAAGGGGTTGTAAAGGTTTGTTTTTTAATTTCTAAATAGGTTCCTTTAAGCTAGGGCATTGTTGGTTCACTTACCTTTTCCTTTGATTTACCTTCTAAATGTTTTTTTTCTTTGTCTGAATTTCTCACTTCCTGTTTCTCCTCACTAAACTTCACACCATCATCCGAGCGGTGTTGAGTCAGTCAGAACAGCTTACTGAACAGCTTACTGAGGAGGAACAGGAAGTGAGAAATTCAGACAAAGAAAACAAAGAAAAAAAAAGTTTAGAAGGGAAATCTAAGGAAAAGGTAAGTGAACCAGCAATGCACTAGCTTAAAGGAACCTATCTAGAAAATAAAAAACGAACCTTTACAACCCCTTTAAGGTTAGGCACATTCGACCACAGGTTCGATAGACACAGATTGCTATTGTCAGCATCATGTCGAATCTCCTATCTATATCGAACTGTTGTAGCAACGAAAACAAAAATAAAGCATTTTGTCGGATCTTTCGGATTTCGGATTCTGCACGTTCGTTTTCTGTTGTTAAAACGATAACGAAAATACCCCAAATTCGGACGAATATGCATTCGGACTAAAACAAATGCACATGTCTAGTATGTACTCTATATTATGCATGAGAATGTTGTTGGTGTATGAACTCATATTTCAGACTGACCACCAGTTTTCCCTTGATTTTTTTTTTTTTTATTAATATGTGTCAGTAGTCATATATAACAATTGGTCAGTTTGGCTTGTTTGGCTGTACTTCTTGTGTGGATCACAGGAGTGCAGTTTATTTTTCACTCCTGAAGCCCACTGTCGGCTGAGATCACAGAGCTGGTCCAGGCTGGGGAAAGATTGCGACCAAATGCTCAGGACCCACCCAACGAGCTATTACATATTCTGAAATCCATTCCATCACATGGTCTGACCACGCTTCTATCTCGATATGTGTGAAGTGGAAAAGTGCCGCAGGGAGCATAAAAATGTGGCGCAATGATTTATATCTAAACCTGCTTATTCAAAACACATAACCAATCAAATTCAAGAATACCTCGAACACAATGCGCCCTCCACCACAAATCCCTTCCTCTCATGAAACACTCACAAGGCTGCAGTTGGGGGATTAATGTTAAAACTGAGCACTCAGGTTAAGTGCGGAAGGTTGAAGCAGCTAGACTCACTCCTAGCCACTAAAGAGAAGCTAGAGGTGATAAACAAAAACAAGCATTCAATTATCCCAAACTAAAAATGACTTACGCACCTTTCTTTCTGCCCAACATGCTAAAGGCCTACATAAAATCCGGTCTAACTTCTATGCCAATGGCAATAAGGCGGGAAAACGATTAGCATCCCAAATAAAACAGCTGGCAACAAAGCAAAAAAGTCCCTTCCTCAACCACCCCACCCATGAGGGCAAGATACAAAAACCCAAAGATATTGCCAATGCGTTAAGCACATTTTACAGTACCCTATACAACCTGAACAATGACCCAAACAAAACACAACTATCTCAAACTCTGATTTCGGACTTTCTTGAAAAAATTAAGTTATCAAAACTGTCAAACACCCAATTGCACGACTTTATTAAACCCCTAACAATAAAGCCCCAGGCCCTGATGGCTTTTCAGCCAAACATTATAAGCTTTTCTCATCTTCACTATGCCCCCATATGCAATTGACATTTAATGCTGCTGCATCCTCAGGTGCATTCCCATCTGAAATGCTATCCGCAACCATTTAGTTACTGAACAATTAGAAAATTTAAGCTACAGCCATTGCCAATAGCCTGTCACCCCTCATGCCAAATTTGATGGCTCCTGATCAGGCAAGATTTATTTCCAGGCGCCAGGCTCCTGATGCCACCAGGAAAATTATAAATGTATTAAATTATGCTGAAACACCAAAAACCCCTTTCTATTTTTTTTAACACTTGACGCAGAGAATGCCTTTGATAGGATCCACTGGGGCTATCTACGCCATACACTGTCCAAATTTGGCTTCCAAGGAAATATTATGTCAGCAATCATGGCCTTATATACATCACCATTGGCACAAGTTCTCTCGAATGGTATGCTTTCTGACAAATTAAAAATCACCAATGGCACTAGGCAGGGGTGCCCACTTTCACCAAAAGTATTTACCCTCCTAAATGAACCTTTAGCGCAAAAAATAAGAGACCACACCCTTATTGCAGTGTAGCTATTCTGGGCAAAGAATAAAAAATAACCCTTTTTACAGATGATATCATTCTCACGATTACAGATCCGGCTCCTTCCCTAACTCCCCTTTATGATGTTTCCACAGAATTCAGCCATATATCTTACTAGTACTACAAAGTAAATTAATCCAAATCTAATATCCTAAGTGTGGGTATCAAAAAAAACACCAAATCTCAACTACAGAAATAATTTCCATTCCACTGGGTATCCTCGTCCATGCCCTACCTAGGGATCTCTCTAACATCTCCCCCTTCCAAACTTTTTCAAACAAACTTCAATCCAATACTTGCTTCCTATAAGCAAGAGATGGACAGATTAGGCAAGTTCTATCTGATGTGGGCCGGCAGAACCGTAGCCTTTAAAATGCTGCTACTCCCTAAACTGTTTTATCTATATCGAGCTTTGCCTATCCAAGTACCACCCTCCTTCTTTTATAGTTGTGAAATGCGCCCTCAGCACCTTTACTTGGCAATGTAAAAGACCTAGGTGCCCATACCACATACTCATTAGGCACAAAAGGGCGAGCGGATTGGGACTCCCAGATTTGAAAGACTACTATGTAGCTGTGGTACTGGACCAACTAAGACACTGGTTCGCTCCATCTGATACTAAACAATAGAAGGCCATAGAACAATACTTTAACCCATTGGGACAATTAAGTTCCCTTATCCTGGCATGATCCTTTTTCATAAATTTCCACTCAAGTACATACCCCACCATACCTGCTGCAATAGCGACGTTACTTCATCAAAACTTCCCCTTAAGTCTTCGCCTCAGTCTACCATCCCCACCCCCTGGAAATATTCAAATTCTTAAAGGGGGGTGGGGATCCTAGTCTTCTGGGGTCCCTCTGCGGCTGTCTCGGCTCCTCCCTGCAAGAGCTAACCCCCGTTCTGGGAAGCTCTCCCGTGTTCTCCCGTGTGATACAATGGTGTGATACAATGGTGGCTATAGCGGTCTAGTGTATCACTCGGCCCCGCGCCGCATAATTGATTTGATTGACAGCAGCGGGTGTTCTCCCGTGTGATACAATGGTGTGATACAATGGTGGCTATAGCGGTCTAGTGTATCACTCGGCTCCGCGCCGCATCATTGATTTGATTGACAGCAGCGGGAGCCAATGGCTGCACTGCTATCAATCTCCAATGAAGAGCCGCCTCAAGCTGGGGGAAACCATTGCGGGATCACGCCCATGGAGTTTCGTGGCTCATGTAAGTAAAACGGGGGGACTGGGGGGCCCGAGAGTGCAAGGTGTTTTTTCACCTTAATGCATAGGATGCATTAAGGTGAAAAAACACGAAGCTTTATAACCCCTTTTATTCCTAATCTTCCTCTAAAACAAGGTTTTCCTCTGAGCTCTCCTACAGGACCTAATGACTAATGGTAAAATGCTCTCCACAAATGCTATCAGTGAGCCTCTCAATGTCTCACCCTTGGACAATTATACTAGTATGCAAATCTCAGCATATCTGCGACAAAACCCGCCTCCTTCCCTTACGCTACCCAGGATAGCCTGGTCATACTTGACCTCATCAGCACCTGAGGTAAAAGGCATAACTATTCTCTATAATCTTCTCCAATCCAAAACACAGTTTGAAAAATCTTCCTCAATGCTGAAATGGGAAAAAGCATTGAGATCCGTATTCTTGAATTCTGAATGGCTGAGGGCTATACACTGCAGCTCAGGCTATACCATGTGTATAAACTATTGGGAAATCTCCCAAAAGTTAATGCATAGGTGGTAATTACTGTAACCCCAGTACGCTTAGCAAAATTCACAAATGCTGATGATAATCTATGTTGGAGAGGGTGTCAGGGAGTGGGCTCCTTACTTCATACTTTGTGGGAGTGCCCACATCTAAAAAGTTTCTGGAACACAACATTCAAACTCAACTCTGAGGTCACAGGGTGTTTGACCAACCCCAACGCTGCACTAGCATTGCTCAGCATAGAAATAGACAACTTCCCAACAATATATAGGCCAGTGGTGGTCCATATATTGCTTATTGCCAGACTGATGATTCTCAGATATCTCCAATGTGAAAACCCAACTAAACTTGACCATTAGGTACGAGCACAGCTTAGCACTCCAGCTTGGGAAGCTCAGTCAATTCCACAAAGCCTGGGATCATGGATTATCACCCAGTCACCGTATCTGACCAATTATATATTGATCTGATAATTGACTTTTAGCCATCTATGTTTGTTTCATAAATGGAGACTACACAGTCTCTTACCCCTGGCTACTAAACTCGAGGAAGCCTAACCTTTGGGTCTAGAATAGGGATGAGCCGAACACTCCCCAGTTCAGTTCGCATCAGAACATGCAAGCAGGCAATAAATTTGTTCGAACATCCGAACACCGTTAAAGTCTATAGGACTCGAGCATGAAAAATCTAAAGTGCTAATTTTAAAGGCTTATATGCAAGTCATTGTCATAAAAAGTGTTTGGGGACCCAGGTCCTGCCCCAGGGGACATGTATCAATGCAAAAAAAGTTTTAAAAACTGCAGTTTTTTCGGGAGCATTGATTTTAATAATGCTTAAAGTGAAACAATAAAAGTGAAATATTCCTTTAAATTTCGTACCTAGGGGGTGTGTATAGTATGCCTGTAAAGTAGCGCTTGTTTCCCGTGCTTAGAACTGTCTCTGCACAAAGTGTAATTTCTGAAGGAAAAAAAATAATTTAAAAGTACTCGCGGCTATAATGAATTGTCGGCTCCCGTCAATACAGAGAAAAGTAATTGAAAGTCATTTATAAAAAAAACCTTCAGGTCTGGTATGGATTTTAACGGGAACTCCACTCCAAATTTTAAAAAAAAATGGTGTGGAGTTCCCCCAAAAATCCATACCAGACCCTTTATCCAGGCATGCAACCTGGCAGGCTGCAGGAAAAGAGGGGGGGTCGAGAGAGCGCCCACCCCCCTCCTGAACCGTACCAAGCCACATGCCCTCAAAATGGGGAGGATGCTTTGGGGTCTGGACCCCAAAGCACTGTGTCCCCATGTTGATGGGGACAAGGACCTCATCCCCACAACCCTTGCCCGGTGGTTGTGGGGGTCTGCGTGCGGGGGGCTTATCGGAATATGGAAGACCCCTTTAACAAAGGGGACCCCCAGATCCCACTCTCCCTATGTGAATTGGTAAGGGGTACATTGTACCCCTACCATTTCACAAAGAAATTGTAAAAAATTGTAAAAAAACACACAGACACAGTTGGGATAAGTCCTTTATTAAAAATAAAAAATAAAAATATAAAAAAAAGATTCCAGCGGTGGTAATCCACTCTCGATCTCCACTCCAGTGATGTCGGAATCCAGTGACAGATGATCTGCAGGCTCCAGCAATGATGTCCAGCGAGGAACAGCACACGGTCCTGTCTCCACCGGAGACACCCTGGGAATGACGTTGCGGCAGCCTGACAGGTCTTATGTAGCTGAGGACGGGGCCACCCGTCACGTGACCCCATCCCCTTCTGGCGCAAGGGGAAACCCAGGCTTACCCAGTGATGTTTTGGTGACCCCAGCCCCCCTCTGATGCAACGGAAACCTGCGTTACATCAGAGGGGGACGGGTATGGATTTTTGGGGGGAACTCCACGCCATTTTTTTTTATGTAGCAATACCCCCAGTTAAGAGGGCTGCTGGTATTATTTTCAGGCCTGTAACGCTCTGCCGTCAACTCTCCCTTGGCACAGCTAGTAAGACTAAAGAATTGTGAGACCCGTAGGCTATGGGTATCACAATACTGCGGATAACATGTACAGAAATCACACCACACAGAATGTCTGCTTAATCATTAATGTGTTTACTGAGTAAAATAAAAGATTAGATTAAGCAGTGGTACATCTATTAATGCAGAGCCCTGCAATAAGATTTAACAGGTAGACAATCCCCGCAATCCTATGCGCATCAATTAATAAACCCCGCTTGCAAGCTTCCCCCTCG
The DNA here is from genome assembly GCA_029206835.1 of Rana muscosa. Taxonomy (NCBI): domain Eukaryota; kingdom Metazoa; phylum Chordata; class Amphibia; order Anura; family Ranidae; genus Rana; species Rana muscosa. The sequence continues at coordinate 1,102,630,652 of CM055122.1, read as the reverse complement.
TGGGCAAGATGGCGCCCAGACATTTCTCTACTCTAAACAGTCAGGCCTGACTACTAGTTCACAAGGTTTCTGTAGAGAAGGATCTTGGCTAGCAATGGTGGTGCACTTTGTAGGTTATTTGTAATCCACAGGGTGTAAAACAATTAGCTGCTGAATATGCGGCAAAGGATTCAACTAAGGCTGCACGGCATACTGTCCCTCTGATGAGCAGCTCAAACTTGATAATGATGGGCCCTAAGCAAAAGACACTGGGCCTAAAGAGTAACTTAAGAAATCTTCGAGCAAGTGCTCTCTCACCCAACCGAACCAGTCTGTGCGGCCGACTTCCACCTCTGTGTGTCCCACACACAGTCTCACGATGCCCGGGGTCTCCGATTCTTCCGACGAGTCCTGGAAGGTAGATGCTTGAGACGTCTCAGGGATTCTTCTATGAGGGGTAGAAGGCTCTTTGGATCCACAGGGCCCGGCTCCCGGGCCTAGTCCAGAACAGCAGACACAGCACAGAGTTCCACTTGCTAGGGGGGCGATGTCCAAAGAGACCCCCGTCCTGTTCCGCCCCTCCTTATATAGTTCATCCCCAGCAGACCTTGCGCCGGGCCCAAAGGAACTGTGGGTATCCCATTGCATACTGGGTAAGGTAGTCTCTGAGGCTAGTTAAAGCAACACCCCGCTACATTTAAATTTGGGGTGGAGTTCCCCTTAAAATCCATACCAGACCTGAAGGGTCTTTCCTTCAGAAATTATATTTAAAATTATCACTTTAGATTTCTCCCATAGACTTTTATAGGGTGTTCCGTGGCTTTTCGATTTTGCCGCGAACACCCCAAATTGTTCGCTGTTCGGCGAACGGGCGAACAGGCAATGTTCGAGTCGAAGCTCATCCTTAGTCTAGAATTTAGAATATTGTATGTAATATGAACATTTCTGCTCTGTATACAGTATATCACCTCAATATACCTTTTGAATAACACTTGTCTTTCTTTTATATATGTACTGCTCATATCTTAAAGTTTTAAGGTTTCTCCTTCCCCTGTTCAGTGGACAAAACACCACTAACTATTTTGCTGTATGTTCTCGGCAATAATGAGAACTACCTTGTATTGTCTGAAAATGTCAATAAACATTTGAAAAAAAGCCATAGTCCATGCTGTGCAGAGGATACCAGGGTTTGTATGGATGAAAAAAATGCAGCCTCTTTACAGCACCACATATGGGTTTTTGAAACCCTTCTACTGTTTAGGGAGGTGATATTTAATTCCTTAAGAGCAATCAAGCTGCGGCCACATTGAGGTTATGTGAATGTTTTATTTTATGCTCACTGTAAACAGGGACTGCAAAGCATGTATTCAACCTAGGATGTACTCTTTAGCTATTTTAAGATTTGCAACACTAATTGTAAGGCTTCACTTTGCAAAGAATACTCAATCACACGCAAGGAAAATAAAATAAAAAATATATTTTTGCTTGCACATGATTGGATGATGGAAGTCAGCAGAGTTTCTGCTCATTTACTAAGCTCTGGACAACTGCACTTTGCAAAGGGCACAGTCTTTTTCCCTTTAGTAAATCAACCCCAAAGTTTCACAATGGATTACTGCACAGATCTAGAAAAAAGACACAAAGCACACCAAGATCCAAGTAAGAATACACATGTGTTTTGCATTTAGACAATATTTGCTCATCCTGGAATTCAGCCTTGAAGCCCAACTCCAGCCAAAACTATTTTCCACTTTTTTAATACTTCTGTCAAGTTTTTGTTTTGTGCCATCTATTACCCAGCAAGAGAAGATTTCACCTCGAACTCTGTCCTTGTGGCTAAAGGATGAAAAATGAGAAAAGCCTTGCCACTAGAACAGAAAAATAGAGACATTTATTTTTCGTACATCACGGGACACAGAGCGACATAGTCATTACTAATGGGTTATATAGATACCGTCAGGTGCTGGCACTGGCAACTTCCAAAACCGGAAGTACCCTCCCCTATATAAGCCCCTCCCATCCGGGAGCACCTCAGTTTTTTGCCAGTGTCTAAGGTGTTGGCCAAGAAGAAACATGTGTTTTTCACTGAGCTTGCGTACAGGTTCTTTTGGGCCTCAGTAAGCTATTCCGGATCCGACCAAAAAAGCTTCATAGCTAAACGGTCGGTACCCGGGCCTTGCAAAGAAGAGCAAGGTTTTGCCTGTAATGCTTCTCTTAGGAGAGCTGGACCCTGGGATCCAGAGCTCTGGTCATACCCACGACCAAGATGTTTTCTGTGCAGGGTGCTATACAGGTCCAGGGGAGTGGAATCCTTGGGAACCCGGTCCCTGAAGGTTTGATTACAATGCCTGCCGTGATAGGTGAAGTTTGGGCTTTTGTGGACCAAACAAAGTCCTGCGGCGGGGAACAGGTAAGTGGGGGCCCCCAGGAACTTGGTTCTATTGGGGGACCCCCAAGCCTAATTTGTCTTTCTGTCTGTTACCTAATGGTATTCCCGCAAGATTCTGTGCATGCCTGTAACTGCTAAAAAAATGTAATAATTTTTAATGGTGGTCAAGAAAAAAAATAATAATAATTTTTTATATATATATTTAATATATTAGACTGCGGTACCTGTGTTTGTCCACTAGAGGCCGCTGTGGAATGTTTTCTTGTCATGTGGACTAGTTTCTTCTCAGCAGAGCAAAGTCCAGGCAGTTGGTGAGTTCTCTTATAGGAAACTGCTTCCTCTGCCATGTTGCAGTGCTCGTCCATCCCCCGGCCTGCGGCAAAGAGGGGCCCTGGCTCCTGTCCCTTTGTTTCCATTTTTGAAATTAGCGCCGAAGGCGCACGTGGCCGCGCGCGTGCGTGTGCACGCGCCTCTATATATAGAGGTGAGCCGGAAAAGGGGGCGGAGCCTGGGGGATGACGCTCTGTGCGCGCCGCAGCGCTTCTGCGCATGTGCGGGCGTCCCAGCAGGTTTAAAAACCACAATATTGTAGTAAGCTGGCTATGAAGTACAGAGACAGAGCTGGCAACATTTAAAGGCATACAGCAAGCGGTTGATACAGGCATCCCCTAGAAAGGCACATTAGTAGACACCAACTGTTTCTTATAGCAGCATTTATGCTAGACTATTATCAGTAACTGGTGTATTTCGGCTGGAATACCTCAGCTTTGTGGCTTAGGAATATGCCGTCTAAAAACTCCGGGACTAGAAATTCCAGGAGGAATAGGGGGTCTCCATCGGGCTCTGAGGATCTTGGGCATGCTTTGGCTGCACCAGTCTCCCCTGAAGAATCAGAGGTTAGTGACCGTAGGGCACCCCCAGGAGTACCTGGTACTGTGGCTGTCCTCAGTTCACCTGCTCCTGTGTATGTAACAGAGGAGGTTTTTTCCTCAGCTCTGGGAGGGCTGGAAGAGAGATTGTCAGCATTGATCGCTGCTTCCCTGTCACAGGAGAAAAGCGCTCGATCTCCGTCTCCTCCCTCAGAGTGCCTGTTAACAGAGCAACAGTCCCATACAGAGGTCGACCTACCTGAGGGGGATCAGGATGAGGTCGATTCGGTTGCAGAGGAATCAACAGTGGAAGAGCCGTTCTCAGCATCACATGCTGAAAGGTTATGGGTTCAGTCCCTGACTAATATGGTCCGATCAGCATTTAAAATGCCACTTGCGGAGCCATCCTCCACTTCTGTCTCCTCGTTGGGGTCGCTAAAAGCTCCCCAGACTGTTTGTTCCTTTCCGATCCATCCTTTACTGGAGGGGCTCATTTACCAGGATTGGGAGCATCCTGATAAAATATTTACTCCTCCCAAGAGATTTCCGGTGGTCTATCCTATGGAGGATAAGTTCATCAGAAAATGGAGGGTCCCTACAGTGGACAAAGCCATCTCTTGTGTGAATAAATCACTGACATGTCCGGTGGAAAATGTCCAAATGTTCAAGGACCCAATAGATAAAAAATTGGAGTCCTTATTGAAATCTGCTTTTTCTACAGCAGGATTGGTGACACAACCAGCAGTGGCAGCTATTGGGGTCTGCCAAGCAGTGAAGGATCAGTTGAAACAGGTCTTAAGGGACTTGCCAGATCAGCAGGCTCTTGCCCTAGCTGATCTACCTAGAGCCTTATGCTTTGCGGTGGACGCTATAAAGGATTCAATCCATCAGGCCTCCCGCCTTACGCTGTCTGTAGTACATATGCGCAGGCTTCTATGGCTCAAAAACTGGTCTGCTGAAGCTCCCTGTAAAAAATTGCTGGTCAGCTTCCCATTTCATGGGGAGCGCTTATTCGGGGAAGACCTGGACAAGTATATCCAGAGAATTTCCAGCGGTAAAAGTACACTTTTGCCGGTTAAAAATAGAGTTAGAGGTCCCTCTTTTAAGAGGCCGGCTTCTCCAGTCCCTAGGGCATCGGCTGTGAAACAGTTCCGACGGCCTCCTCGGTCAAATCCCGGAGGTAGAAATCAGGGACAGTTGCAGGGTAACAAGAAGCCCTGGAGCAGGAGAGGTACAAAACCTCCCCCAAAGTCAAATGCATGAAGGGTTGCCCCCACCCAATCGGGTGGGGGGAAGACTTCAGTTGTTCACAGAGACCTGGCGGGACACGATCCGAGACAGATGGGTGCTCTCCGCAGTAAATCTGGGATACAAATTGGAGTTAAAAAACTCCCCTTCTTCCCGCTTTATAAGGTCAAACGTGCCAAGGGATCCCCAGAAGAGAGGATCCCTCCTGTTGGCACTAGAACAATTATTGCTACAAGCAGTAATTATAGAGGTTCCCCTGGAAGAGTGGGGGTTCGGGTTTTACTCAAACCTCTTTACAGTTCCGAAGCCAAACGGGGACGTGAGGCCCATACTAAATCTAAAAGGGCTAAACAAATTCCTGCATATCAGGACTTTCCGGATGGAGTCGATCCGATCGGTAGCCACTGCCCTACAAGGGGAGGAATGGTTAGCCTCGATCGACATCAAGGATGCTTATTTGCACATTCCCATCTTTCCAGCCTACCAAAAATTTCTACGCTTTGCGGTAGAAGGCCGCCATTTTCAGTTCAGAGCCTTACCCTTCGGTCTGGCCACAGCACCAAGAGTGTTCACAAAAATTTTGGCCCCGTTATTGGCCAATCTAAGAACACGAGGTGTAACGATAATGGCATATCTAGACGACTTGTTGCTGATAGACCACTCAGTGGAAAAACTAGAAGTGGTTGTTCACGAGACAATCAAGTATCTGGAATATCACGGTTGGATTATCAACCGAGACAAGTCAGCCCTAAAACCAGTCAAAAGTCTGGAATACTTGGGGCTAAGGCTGGATTCAGACCAGAGAAAATTTTTCTTGCCTCAAGAAAAGGGGTCGTCTTTGAGAGATTTGATCCACTTAGTGGGCTCAAAAAGACAGCCATCCATACGCCTGTGCATGAGGCTGCTGGGAAAGATGGTGGCATCATTCGAAGCAGTACCCTACGGTCAATTCCATTCAAGGAAGTTGCAAAGGGCCATACTGTCAGCCTGGAACAAAAAAGTTCAGGCTCTGGACTTACCAATGTCCTTGTCCCCTTCCGTTCGCAGGAGCCTCCGCTGGTGGTTGGTTCCCCAGAATCTGGAAAGAGGGAAATCCTTCAGTCCGATTTCCTGGAAGGTGGTCACTACAGATGCCAGCCTTGTAGGCTGGGGAGCAGTACTGGAGCAATGGTCTCTCCAGGGCAAGTGGTCAGAAGCAGAAAAGGCCCTGCCCATCAATCTCTTAGAGATACGAGCAGCCCGGTATGCCCTAGTAGCATGGACATCCAAACTCCAAGGGTCCCCTGTCAGAGTTCAATCAGACAATGCCACAGCAGTGGCATATATCAATCGTCAGGGGGGCACCAGGAGTCGTGCAGCCCAAAGGGAAGTAAATTACATCCTGAGATGGGCAGAAAAATATGTCCCAGCCATATCTGCGGTATTCATTCCAGGAGTGGAGAATTGGAAGGCGGACTTTCTAAGTCGCCAACAATTATGCCCAGGGGAATGGTCCCTTCATCCCGAGGTTTTCCGGACAATATGTCAGCGGTGGGGAACACCGGATGTAGATCTGCTAGCATCCAGATTCAACACAAAAGTGGACAGGTTTGTCTCTTGGACAAGGGATCCCCTAGCTTGCGGCTCGGATGCCCTAGTGTTCCCTTGGGATCAGTTCAAGCTGATATATGCATTCCCACCGCCACAATTGTTACCTCGATTACTCCGCAGAATCAGGGTAGAAAAGAAACCAGTGATTCTGGTGGCTCCAGCGTGGCCCCGAAGAGCATGGTACGCGGAGATTGTAAAAATGTCTGTGGGGAGTCCTTGGACCCTCCCACATCGTCCGGACCTGCTTTCGCAGGGACCGATATACCACCCTTCCTTACCAGCCCTAGGTTTGACGGCCTGGCTATTGAAGCCCACATTCTAAAAAAGAGAGGGCTCTCTAATGCTGTGGTGTCTACCATGATCAATGCCAGGAAACCGGTATCCAGGCAGATCTACTATAGAATCTGGAAGGCGTACATCGCCTGGTGTGAGGCCAGAAAATGGCATCCACGTAAATACGTAATAGGTAGGATTCTGGACTTCCTACAATGGGCTGTAGATAGGAAGCTTGCCTTGAGTACTATCAAGGGTCAGATTTCGGCCTTGTCAATATTTTTTCAAAGGCCCTTGGCTTCGCATTCACTAGTCAAAGCCTTTATACAAGGAGTGATGCGTATTAGTCCTCCGGTTAATATTCCCATATGTCCATGGGATCTAAACTTGGTTCTGTCAGTTCTACAGAAACAACCATTTGAACCATTACAGCATATTTCCTTGGTGCTTCTCACCAGGAAATTGATTTTTCTAGTAGCCATTTGTTCGGCTAAAAGAGTGTCGGAATTAGCAGCTATGTCCTGTAAGGAGCCATATCTGGTTATCCATAAGGACAGAGTAGTGTTACGTCCTCATCCAGCCTTTCTTCCTAAGGTGGTATCGAGGTTTCATTTGAACCAAGATGTGGTTCTTCCTTCTTTTTTCCCCAAGCCTACTTCGGTAGAGGAAAAGTTATTGCATTGTTTGGATGTAGTAAGAGCAGTTAAAGCTTATCTAAAAGCCACTGCTCAGATTCGCAGAACGGATACTTTGTTTATTCTGCCGGAAGGCCCCAGAAGGGGTCAGGCAGCGTCAAAATCTACTTTAGCCAAGTGGATTCGACAGGTCATAATACAAGCCTATGGCTTGAGAAGTAGACCGCCTCCGTTCAAAGTTAGGGCGCACTCCACGAGAGCAGTTGGAACTTCATGGGCAGTGCATCACCAGGCCTCCCTGGCTCAAATCTGTAAGGCCGCAACATGGTCTTCAGTACACACGTTTACTAGGTTCTACCAGGTGGACGTTAGAAGTCAGGAGGATGTCGCCTTTGGGCGCAGTGTGTTGCAGGCCGCAAAAGATCCTCATGTCTGATAGCGCTCAGCTTATATATGGTGTATCCCCCCCCTCATTTGGCATTGCTTTAGGACATCCCATTAGTAATGACTATGTCGCTCTGTGTCCCGTGATGTACGAAAAAGAAAATAGGATTTTTATAACAGCTTACCTGTAAAATCCTTTTCTTGGAGTACATCACGGGACACAGAGCTCCCACCCCTCTTTGGGGACACTTATTGCTTTGCTACAAAACTGAGGTGCTCCCGGATGGGAGGGGCTTATATAGGGGAGGGTACTTCCGGTTTTGGAAGTTGCCAGTGCCAGCACCTGACGGTATCTATATAACCCATTAGTAATGACTATGTCGCTCTGTGTCCCGTGATGTACTCCAAGAAAAGGATTTTACAGGTAAGCTGTTATAAAAATCCTATTTTTATTTTTATCACTACAAAGAAACAACTAACTATATTACAGAACAGCTTAGGCCTCAAATAAGTTGATTAGTGGTATATGTCCAAATAACAGTACACAATCTGGAAGTGTGACACTCATCAATTAATATGCCGTGGGAATGACAAGTACCATTCGATGGGTAGTTAGAAAGACCCAACTTAAAGGTGGGGCCTGAGTCGAGGTTTAGGGTTAGGGCATGTATTTAGTTCTCTATAGTGAAAAAGGGTCAGGTACAGTATAGAGGAAGTTAAAGATGGTGGGGGGAGAAGGGTTGGGTGCACCCGATAGGAAACGCATGGGCAGAAAGAGGAGGACTATTCAGCAGTCACGATGAGTGTAATTGAAGGAGGGAACCAAATCTTACACAGCTCATCCACAAAGGTACTCTAATGTTAGAAACTTTAGGCAGCTATCAATTCTTTAAATTTGTCACTGCATGTAATATCTATCCCCCCCAAAAAATGTGTGTTTCTGAATTTGGTGCATATGTTCCTTAAAGAGCTAGAAAGACTTTCCAGAACCTTAATATTGAGAACAACAAAAACAAGGATAAGTGGGATTTTAGTGGTGCCAAACCCCCCGCAGAAAAAATGTATATCAAAAAATCATACTTAAATCGGGGTTCCACCCGCAATTTTTTTTTTAAAAGTCAGCAGCTACAAACACTGTAGCTGCTGACTTTTAATAAGGACATTTACCTGTCCTAGGCGCCCGCGATGTCGGCCCCCCGAGGCCGATCCCTCGATCGTGGCAGGTCCCGGCGCGGCCATTCTCACAAAGGGAAACAGGCAGTGGAGCCTTGCGGCTTCACTGCCCGTTACCTACTGCACATGCGTGGGTCTCGCAGCGCTGTATGAATGGGCGGTTGCTCTCTGGTATCCCAGTTTAAAAAAAAAAAAAATTATAATTTTTTGTAGCATTTTGGTGTAATTTTTTTTTTTTTAGGGTGGACCTCCACTTTAAAAACAGAACGTTTATATGTATACATCACAGCAAAACAAGAGTAAGTATTCAAAGCATAATATAAACATCAAGAGGGAGGGTGGTAGTTAAAACCCAACGTGGTTCACAGTTGTAGCTGTAGCTGTAGCTAAACAGAGGTTCAGGAAAAGTTGTTGAGCATGGTTTAAGTACTTTTAACAAGAAAATGGATGATCTGAGGTGATGTAGACTCTGCAAAACCCGCTCAGGGGTGATGTGGCAGGAGATGTTAATTGCGAGGAATGCATCCACACCCCCAGCCCTGAGAACCAGTGGACTATGCAAAGGGGGAGGATACCCCACTTATCCTTCTTTTCGTTGCTCTCCATTTTTTCGGGATGGGGTGCTGAATTGATACATTCAGTGGCACCAAACATTATTGATCTACAGAACTGTAGCCTCCCTAGCGGTATGATTATGTCAGATTTATGAATCTCCAAGCGCTACATTGTTTTGCATAGAAATTTGGCGTTTTAGATTGTAGGCCTGTAATTCTTAGGAATCTGTCCAAACAAGAGTCTAGACATCCCGAGTATGATAACATTTGAAACACTAAATCATAAATGATAATATAATAAATAACTATAAATAATTATAAAAAATAATAATAATAAAATACATTTCCCTGTGAATCACTATGGTTCAATTCTGCAAGTGATTCTAATTTACTAGCTGGTTTAAAACCGATTTTGACGTAGAGGGACACTTTTTGGATGCCATGGACATTCTCAGGTTTGCAGGCAAAAAGAACAATATATATATATATATTATAAAAGTGCAGACAGGGCACTAGACAAAGCACTAGGGACAAAAGGGTGTACTGTATGTGTTATGTTATTTGTACTTTTTGAATTTGCCGCCAGGCTCCACCCCATGCGTCGGGACGTTTGCATGGAACAGACTCCGGAACACAGAGCATCGGGCAGAGGATCCGGCAGGGTCTGTGAGACTCTTGCTTATGGCACAGCAATTAAGACATATTTTATGAAAACGTTGTCCAGGATTGATTTGGCTTTTGCCTCTGGGCTGGCGTTACAATGCGTCTAAGCTGTATCTGTGCTTCCCAAGGGGATTTCCGACCACACGCCCCTATGCCCATCCCTATGCCTATCCCTAGCATTAACCGTTCCCCCTGAGTCTGGAGAATTTCTAGTAGGGATGAGCTTTATGTTTGAGTCGATTTCGGCGAACAGTGAACAATTTGGGGTGTTCGCGGCAAATTCGAAAAGCCGCAGAACACCCTTTAAAAGTCTATGGGTGAAATCAAAAGTGCTCATTTTAAAGGTTAATATGCAAGTTATTGTCAAAAAAAGTGTTTGGGGACCTGGGTCCTGCCCCAGGGGACATGTATCAATGCAAAAAAAACGTTTTAAAAACTGCAGTTTTTTTGGGAACAGTGATTTTAATAATGCTCAAAGTGAAACAATAAAGGTGAAATATTCCTTTAAATTTCATACCTGGGGGGAGTCTATAGTATGCCTGTAAAGTAGCGCATGTTTCCCGTGCTTAGAAAAGTCCCTGCACAAAATGACATTTCTAAAGTAAAAATAGTCATTTAAAACTGATCGTGGCTATAATGAATTGTCGGGTCCCGGAAATACAGATAAAAGTCATTGAGAAAAAAACAGCATGGGTTCCACCCTTAGTCCATTATCAGGCCCTTTGGGTCTGGTATGAATATTAAGGGGAACCCCGAACCAAAATTTAAAAAAAAAACGTGGGTGTCCTCCCCAAATTCCATATCAGGCCCTTCAGGTCTGGTATGGATATTAAGAGGAACCCTGCACCATTTATTTAAAAAAAATGGTGTGAGTTCCCCCAAAAAATCCATACCAGACCCTTCAGGTCTGGTATGGATTTTAAGGGGAACCCCGCACCAACATAAAAAAAATGGCGTGGGGTTTCCCCCTAAAATCCATACAAGACCCTTATCCGAGCACGCAACAAAGCTGTCCCAAGCTGTGTGTGTGTTTTTTTTTACCTTTTTTGTCACTTTTTTGGGTGAAATTCACATGGGGGGGCGGCATCTGGGGGTCTCCTTTGTTAAAGGGGGCTTCCAGATTCTGATAAGCCCCCCACAACCACCGGGCAAGGGTTGTGGGGATGAGGCTCTTGTTCCCTTCAATATGGGGACATCCTCCCCATGTTGAGGGCATGTGGCCTGGTACAGTTCAGGAGGGGGGCGCTCTCTCGTCCCCCCTCTTTTCCTGCGGCCTGCCAAGTTGCGTGCTCGGATAAGGGTCTGGTTTGGATTTTTTGGGGGAACCCCACGCCATTTAAAAAAAAAAAAAGTGCAGGGTTCCCCTTAATATCCATACCAGACCTGAAGGGCCTGATTTGGAATTTGGGGGGACGCCCACGTTTTTTTATTTTTTTATTTTGGTTCGGGGTTCCCCTTAATATTCATACCAGACCCAAAGGGTCTGGTAATGGACTAGGGGGGAACCCATGCTGTTTTTTTTCAATGACTTTTATCCGTATTGCCGGGACCCGACAATTCATTATAGCCACGATCAGTTTTAAATTACTTTTTTTCCTTTAGAAATGTCATTTTGTGCAGGAACTTTTCTAAGCACGGGAAACATGTGCTACTTTACTGGCATACTATAGACACCCCCCAGGTACGAAATTTAAAGGAATATTTTACTTTTATTGTTTCACTTTAAGCATTATTAAAATCACTGCTCCCGAAAAAACGATAGTTTTTAAAACATTTTTTTTGCATTGATACATGTCCCCTGGGGCAGGACCCGGGCCCCCAAACACTTTTTCTGACAATAACTTGCATATTAACCTTTAAAATTAGCACTTTCGATTTTTCATGTTTGTGTCCCATAGACTTTAACGGTGTTCGCGTTTTCGAACAAATATTTTGCCTGTTCGCATGTTCTGATGCAAACCGAAATGGGGGGGTGTTCGGCTCATCCCTACTTTCTATATATTGGGCGTCTGAGTAGCAGTTGCAGGAGCCCCTTACCACCTCTATATGCAACTTCTGGACCAACAATGTGGACTCAGCCCCCCACCACGCTGCTTTGGGACTCCTTAAAATCCTGGGCTAGAGGGGAATACATTTCCAAGATATCACGCATTAAACGGGAGAGGGCCCAGGCCCTGGAGGAGCTAGAGGAGAGGGCTAACGCATTAGAAACTGAGTATGTCTCCAACCCGGACGAGGCTCACTACCAAGTCTGGCAACAGGCGCTGGGCAATCTCTCCGACGCTAGGGTAGCTGACACAAATAAGGCCCTCCTGTACTCGGTCCAAAGGGGTTTGAGTTTGGGGGGGAAAAATGGGAAACTTCTGGTGTGATTAGCTAGGGGTAACACCCCCTCTACCCCTATTGGTTCTATTAAGGACAGCCGGGATCAGTTGCTCACCTCCCCCCCCCCCCCAATGTTAATACCCAGTTTAGAGAATTTTTCAAGGACTTGTACACCTCCAGGGTAGACTATTTGGACTCCAATCTATCTTCCTTTCTGGACTCTGTGACCTTTCCTGTCTTGACCATGGAAGACAGAGAGAGGCTGGAGGAAAATATCAGCCTGGAGGAAGTGCAATTGGCCGTGAGTGGTCTGAAGGGTGGGAAGGCCCCTGGGGGGTGGCTTGTCTTACGAATTTTACTCCACTTTCACAGAACTCCTGGCCCCCAAATTGAAGGCACTACTCTCTGACTTTGACTCTCTTGAGGCCCTACCTGACTCCATGAATGAAGCTGTTATAGTGCTGGTCTCCAAGCCAGGTAAAGGCCCCCTGGACTGTTTATCATATAGACCCATATCCCTGTTGAATATTGATGCCAAGATCTTTGCCAAAATCCTTGCTAATAGACTCTCCCAGGTGATAGAAGATCTGGTTGATATTGATCAGACAGGCTTCATGCCTGGTAAAGGGACTGACATTAACATCAGAAGGCTATTTCTAAATACATCTATAGCACACAATAACCAGGGTTCTAGGGTGATCACCCCAATGGACGCAGAAAAGGCATTTGACTCAGTCGAATGGACTTATTTATGGTAGGTTTTGCGTCGCATTGGCCCTAAATTTATACACGGCATCCAACTCCTATACCAGGCGCTAAGGGCGCGAGTTCGAACAAATAACTGCCTATCGGAGCCATTTGCTCTTTTTCGTGGTATGAGTCTGGAATGCCCGCTCTCCCCCAGTCTGTTTGCGCTGGCCCTGGAGCCCCTGGCAATTTTGATCAGGTGTGCTCCAGATGTGCTGGGCCTGAGGCTTGGTAGGCTGGAAGAGCGGCTGTCTCTGTATTGTACCTTAATGACGCGGGCCCATCGCTCCTTGCTGCGCTACGTATTTTTGATACATTTTGAGGATACTCAGGTATTAAGATTAACTGGGCCAAGTCGATACTGTTCGACCTACGTTGGGTGGAGGAGTTCCGCTACCTGGGGGTCATGGTAACAAAGGGCCACTCAGATTTCATTGGGAAAAATGTGATGCCTGCCCTGACAACTCTCAGATCCACATGCTTGGAGTGGGCGAATTTGCCCCTCAACTTACTAGGTCCCATTAATTTACTCAAAATGATTGTTACCCAAATTCAATTACCTATTTAGGAACTGTCCGGTGTGGATCCTGGTTGCCTTTTTTAAAGAAATAGACAAATGTAAAGGATCCTTTATTTGGAGTGGAGCGATCCCAAGATTGGCCCGTTCCACTCTCTGGCTGCCTGCCCACCTGGGAGGTCTAGCCCTTCCCAATTTTCAAGTCTACTATTGGGCGGCGGTTCTGGTGATGGTTCAGTGGTGGTATCAGGGATCTAAATCTAACAGGGGGTTTGTCTGGAGGTAAACTGTTTAGGCTCACTGGCTGGGCTCCGCAGCTTTGCCTACAAGGGACCGGGGGCATACGAGTCGACACAGGGACCGACTAGAGCGACATGGCAAGTGTGGACTGCTGCCCGGCGGTGCTTTCAGCAGCCGAATCAGTGGTCTCTGGCACAACCCTTATGGGGTAGCGCCACCCTACCACACTTTTGTTCCATTCCTGATCCCCAGTTGTGGGCCAGTTATGGCATTACGACGCTGGATCATATCATGCCCCAGGGTACCCTACTACAGTTTACGGATCTGAAGGCCAAGCATAACCTACCTAGTTGGATGGAATTCAGATATCTGCAACTTAAACATGCTACCAGGGCTCAATTCCCTTGCCCGCCCGTACTCAAGGCTGACCCTATAGAGGAGCTTCTGGTCCTGGGGGATCTAACTAAACCCCTATCCATTCTATATAGTGCAATCCTGGGCAATTCCTCCCCCAAGCTAGAGAAACTATGGGACACATGGCACGGTGACATACCCTCGCTAGGCAGGGAAGGCTGGGAGGACTGTCTAGAATATGGCCCCAAATTAGTTATCTCCTCTAAGGACAAACTCATACAGGTAAAATTCTTGCACAGAATATACTACACGCCCCAAAGACTTCACAGAATCTTTCTGGATAGGGACCCTGAATGTCCTAGATGTAAAGCGCACGCAGGAACATTTTTTCATATGTTCTGGGACTGTCCTGTCGTCTCGGCCTATTGGACGATGGTATTTGGGGAAATAACTTTAGATTATAACTGTCCCTTTCAATTCTGCCTGAGTTGGCCTTGTTGGGGGTTCATGATGATGAACAACGCTCTCATCATTCCAAATTACGGATTTCATACCTTCTTTTTTACGCTAAAAAATAAATACTCCTTAAATGGATTATGCCAACCCCCCCCTCTCTCTCCTCCTGGAAGGCACAGATTTGGGCTGCCCTACCTATGTATAGGATTACGTTTATAAACAGGGGTTGTCAATGGAAATACGATAAAGTATGGGTCCCCTGGACTTCTGCCTAGTGCACTAGGGAGGACTGGATTTCCTAGCATAGCTACTAGTCACTTTATGCTGCTAGGTAACTGTTTGGTTGTAACTACTGTATACTTATTTTCCTATGAATGTGAAATTTTGCTGCATGCTTTGCTGCACACTGTTTCTTGACCTGTATATGCACGAATGCTTCTTCATGCAATGCTCTGTACTGTACCAATGGACATGCTGTTAAATTACTCCTATGTGACAAAAATAAAGCACCTTTGTTTTGGTAAAGACATATTTTATGGTTACAAAGAGATCCTGTTTTAATTAACCATTCCCCTTTAAGTCCTACCATTGTTGATGCAATTTTGCTACACCCACTGTTCACCACAGTGTGCATAGCATGCTTTATTATTGCTCTCCTTGGGGTTCCCAAAGATGACCCAGATCTTTAAAATCCTTGCAACACTCCTGGTTAAAACCTAAATTAGCCCTATAGTAATTCTTAGGTTTCCTTTCTTCTTTTTTTCACCTATTTTCACCTCTCACCCTAGGAATAATTCTACTACAATAAAAGTGAAGCCAATTCACATTTACCATATGTTAAGTAAAATTCAAAACTTACTTGCAAAATCTGATGTGTCTATATTGGACAATTACGCAGAGCTCCCAGAAGATAAGTGTGTTTATTTTAACATTCACAAACGATTCATTTTCTCTTGTCATGCTTCTATTCGTTTTCCGTTTCCTATTATGATATGAAAAAACATAATTATTTCCATTTAGAAAACCCAATCGAACAAAAGAAAAAAATGTAGAAAAGACGTGCAATAAACGTACCTTTTTGGCCTTAAGCTACAGCTAAATTGTGAATTGTGGGCTGATGTAGTTAAACAACAGCTGTTCAGATTTAAAATAGAATTCTGGAAAAGATCCCCAAAAGATAACACCTCTGAAGTTAAAGCATTTACCTTGATACATCTGCTAATAGCAAACACAGGAATTCAAGAAAGTTAGTCTCTTGTTGGTTTCATGATTATCCCTCTTCTTTCTGGAATTCAGATTTGTCACAGAGATTTCCCCCTCTGTAGTGTATTTCAAATGTTTCACCATGTTTGGGGAAGAAGCACCTGTCATCAATTCCAAATGACCACAGGTGGATTTTGGCCCATATCCACGTGTACTTGCATGCAGAAGGCCAGGGGAGCAGGAAAACAAATGACTGTAGTTAAAGAATGAAAACAGCAGGAGCAGTATTTTCAGAAGTAGTATACACTCTACAACCTTTATGCTCTTTCTGAACAACAGTACTTTAGGAGATTTACACCCAATAAAATGTAAACTTATTTATTTTTGTTCATTTATTACACTGAGGCTTTTATTGCCAACATGAAACACCGTAACACTTTCACTGAATTTCCGAATCTGCAAGACATCATTGGTCAAAACATTTCCACTTTGAAATGTTATGTCTTTTATTTTTTTTTATATGCTTTTTCTGCCTTCCTTTAGCTAAATTCAGACTTCTAATTTAGTGCTGTACTATTATTTTCTGTTAACATAGCAAAATAAGAAAACATAGTTTATAATACAGAGCGCATTTCATTTTGCTACACGACTTAAATATAATGATGTGGTTACATTTACACACCCATTCATATTACTACAAAGGATGGTGAGTTTGTTCCTTTTTTAAAGGCTTTTTATAAGCATGACCCTCCCCTCCCTTCCCTCATACAGCATGGCTAGCATTATATCTTGCTCTTTTACTTTGTTTCTGTTGTGAGAAGCTTCTTTTTTTTCACAGCCTGTGATGTAATAACCAAGCTTGTAAAGCTCTTTCAAGACAGCTGTTGGTGGAAAGTTGGTTCCAATTAATGGAGGCACATGCCCCAGAACTGTACCTTCCAAAAGCTCACCCACACACCAAGTGTTGAGAAAGAGAGGTGCTTGGTTGAATTTTTTTTATTATGTATCAGAGCCACTAAATTGGTAATGCAAGTGTGTTGTCATAGAGTTGTAGATGACATGGGTGCTCATTTGTCCATAAGCCCTGAGCTTTTTGTCTTCTATAGAGAAATGGCAATCTTCATTCTTGAACACATTGCTAGTGTTATCAGAGAGTCATGGGTGGCAGTATGTGATTTTTGCAGTCTCTCCAGGTAAAATACATGGGGTATCACAAAGTGAGACATTAAACCTCAGCCACGTAGGACAGTGAGGGGAGAATAAAAACTCCTTCTACAAGCTTCAACCAGACACTCATAGAAGTCATAAGACTGCTGTATACTGCTGATGAGAAAAGGTATTTAGCAGCGTAGATTTACTAAAATAATTGCATTTCCATGTTCTGTATACCATGGGAGACCAGATATACTGAATGCTGGGTTTAGCAGCACTTTAACGTTATCTCAAAACCATTAACTAAAATGTAAACCAAACACAACAGTAGATCAAGACACAGTGTCTGTCCAGACTATACTAGACTAATAATCCCTCACTAAATACAGTAAAACCTTGGTTTGAGAGTAACTTAGTTTGAGAGCGTTTTGCAAGACAAGCAAAATGATTTAATAAATGTTGCCTTGATATACAAGCAATGTCTTGATATAAGAGTAGCATCATGTCACAACTGAGTATAAAAAAGAAGAGAGGCGCCTCAAAGTGTAGCAATATGGTTACATTTAATGAAGGTACAACATTTAGCAACTTATTGCTACACTTAGAGGTGCCTCTCTTCTCTTTTTATACCCTGTAAAAAAAATGCTTTGATATACAAGTGCTTTGGATTACAAGCATGTTTCTGGAATTAATTATGCTTGCAAACCAAGGTTTTACTGTAATACCATTACATTAAGATAAAAGGAAGGGTGGGTTGGAACCATAGTCTGGGCTTCTCCTCAGGGCATCCCTTATAATAGGTGGTGTGTGACAGGTCCTCTTTATGGAGATATGCGGGGTCAATAAGACCCCACATCTCTCCTCCAGGCTGGAAAGCATGAGATTGGGAAAAAGAAATCACCGATCTCATGCTTACTAGCCGCAATCGCGGCTGTGTTTACTTCCGGGAACCCGGGCGTGACTTCATAACATCGCGCCCGGGCCTCCGACGGTCAAAGAGATGAAATCTCTATGCTCATCATCTGGCGTCGGACAATTCTTTCTCCAGGCCCCCGATGGCACGGGAGAGCCCGGAGAAGCACCGGATGGCGGCGGGAGGGGGGGATGTCCCCTCCCATCGCCTATAAGAACGATCAAGCGGTGGAACTGCCACTATGATCATTCTTATCATGCACAGAATCGCTGGCATGACAGAATGATATCTGAATGATGCCTCTAGCTGCAGGGATCATTCAGATATCCCCCCACAAAGCCCAGGACATCATATGATGCTCACCCAGGATGGGTGATCCCATCTGTGGGCGTCATTTGACCATGGCTGGGTATTTGGGGGGGGGCATGCTTTTTTTTTTATTTGGGTTCGGGGTTTCCCTTAATATTCATACCAGACCCAAAGGGCCTGGTAATGGACTAAGGGGGGAACTCATGCTTTTTTTTTCAATTACTTTTATCTGTATTGCCGGGACCCGACAATTCATTATAGCCGCGATCAGTTTTAAATTACTTTTTTCCTTTAGAAATGTCATTTTGTGCAGGGACTTTTATAAGCACGGGAAACATGTGCTACTTTACAGGCATACTATAGACACCCCCCAGGTACGAAATTTAAAGGAATATTTCACTTTTATTGTTTCACTTTAAGAATTAAAATCACTGCTCCTGAAAAAATTGCCTTTTAAAACTTGTTTTTGCATTAATACATGTCCCCTGGGGCAGGACCCAGGTCCCCAAACACTTTTTCTGACAATAGACTTTTAAAGGGTGTTCTGCCGCTTTTTGAATTTGCCGCGAACACCCCAAATTGTTCGCTGTTCGGTGAACGGATGAACAGGCAATGTTCAGGCAAAGGGAAGAAAAATAAATGGGGAGAAAGGAAAGGAGGGGAAGAAAAATAAGAAGGGGGGAAGAGGATGGACAAAAGAAAAGGAGGAAAGGGAAAAGACTAGAAAAAAAGGGGGGGGGGGAAGAAATGGAATGAAAAATGAAAAAGATATGGGGAACTAAAGGACCATTATAAACTATATGTTTTTATTAAGCTATGGAAAATTAATATAAATATATCTGAAGTATATGATAACCTAGTTAACGCAAGCAAAACACATCATACTTACTATATATTGTGGAGCATAGGGAATAATCACACAACTTAAAAACAAATACCGTATTTGCCATCGTATAAGGCGACTGGGCGTATAAGACGACCCCCTAATTTTCAAGCTAAAATGTTGGTTTTGGGATATACTCGCCGTATAAGACGACCCCCTTCCGACTAGTCTGTCTGGAAGCTGAGGGGTAGCCGGAACAACCGTTGACAGGAACAACCGCTGACAGGAACAGGCTTTATTCAGCTTTTTTCAAATCTCACTGTGCCATTGCATGCCTCACCTCACTGTGCCATTGCATACCTCACTGTGCCATTGCACGCCTCACTTTGCCATTGCATACCTCACTGTGCCATTGCATGCCTCACTATGCCATTGCATACCTCACTGTGCCATTGCATGCCTCGCTGTGCTATTGCATACCTCACTGTGCCATTGCATGCCTCACTGTGCCATTGCATGCCTCACTGTGCCATTGCATGCCTCACTGTGCCATTGCATACCTCACCTCGAAGATCCCATACCTTATCCCTGACATGCAGAGTCTCAGTCAGACTGCTGGCGTCCATTGTTCAAAAGCCACGCCTCCTCCTCGTGCTGTTCCGTGATAGGCGGAACACTCAGTTTCCCAGTGGAGCCTGTGTTCAGTGTTCCGCCTATCATTGATGTCCTCTCGTCCGAGGCCGAGGACGAGAGGGCATCCGTGATAGGCGGAACACTGAACAGAGGCTCTGCTGGGAAACTGAGTGTTCCGCCTATCACGGAACAGCACGAGGAGGAGGCGCGGCTTTTGAACAATGGACGCCCACAGTCTGACTGAGACTCTGCATACAGGTACCGGCGTCTAAGATGACCCCCGAGTTTTGAGGCATATTTTTAAGTATAAAAGGTTGTCTTATACGCCGGAAAATACGGTAAGGTAGACAAAATGCAGGGCAGCTGCTGGGGGGCCAATTAATCCTATCACAAATTCTAGTTTAGGTATAAAGTATCTATAGCAAATAAAACAAAGAAAATATTAATATAGTAAAGAAAAAAAAATACTTAAGACTTGCCACAATAAAAGACAGAAGTTTCCAGAGCTTCTCTATAGCAAAACTAGCCAGTTCAATAAGTAAATAGCAAGACGAAAGGGCAAAGGAGACATTTTTCTTGTAGAAATATTTCTGTCAAAGTATCACAGGCATATCGAGACATATCCCAGCCAGGTAGGGACAACCACTAGCAAGGTCCTCACTAAGAAGTAGTAGACACCACTAGCTTGTAAGGGGCCGATAATGTCAGCCTCCCCACTAAACCCAGAACATCAGATAGATTACCGAGTAACCTTAAGAGACATAAAAAAAGGGGAAATTATTGAAAAAATAAGAAACTACCGTTCAAAAAAGAGATAGAAGCATACAATGAATGCTGCAAGTTAACAATACCTTGACACAAGACACCCCGCTTGTGTAACAGCCTCCACTTCACTGGCACAACAATTGCGTGTAGCTAAGTCTGACGCTGAAACAGCGACACACAATTGTTGTCCAGTGCATTCCTATACTTTTAAGGAGGGGTGGGTTCCCTCCAGGCATACCTGCCCTTAAAACTTTCATTATTATATATGTGCTTCAGCTTTGGAGACTCTCAAAATGTATAGTTAGGACTGCAGTACATGGGGTGTCATGACCTGGCCTATGCAGCGTATGCATATATTTGCAAATGTGTGCAAACTATACCCTTTGTTTTAACGTGAACTGTTAGACAGGGTTAGTTTGTGTGTTGCAGGCTGGCTGGTAGGTGAGTTGGGGAATTTGTGTTTGTTTTTTATTTAATTAAATCAACCCCTAGGAATTGCAAGGAATGGATAAACTATAATAGGCAAGGGAAGAGTGGACACTGAGGTGGAGATCAGAGAGCTAAAGTAGAGCAAGAATTCAGAAGGCAGCTGGGGAAAGTGGTGGGAGCAAAGAGATGGCAGTAAGGTGGAGGGGAGGGAGATAACACAGAGAAGGATGATAGAGAATTATCAGAATACAGGAAAGTGATTGTGCAAGGTCAGGACAGCAGCCCTACAATTGAAAAAAAAATCAGAGTGGAGCAAGTAGTGAAGGCGGAAGAAAACACATAGTGGAGCTGACAACAGGACTTCAGGAGACAACAGAGCACAGAGCAAGTTCAAGCTGCAGAAGCAGGGAGAAGGAAGCAGGCAACAGACCAGAAGGTGCTATGTTGATAAAAGAACACATTTGAGGCAAATAGGACTGCAGAAACCAACAGAACTGAGAATTAAAACCAAGAATGTAGCACATTTAAGTTGGCAGGTGGAGTGTGAAAGGTCTGCATTGGATATTGCAACATTCTCCTTTGTACTAAAATAGTCAATGCGCATAATACATTTTTCTGTACCTGGCTTTTAGGTGGTACATAGAATGATCAGGCTTATTTAATAGTGCCAAATAGTTGCAGTGCAGTGTTTAATGTATGGAGAACAGCAATAGTAAATTTGAAACTCTTCTTAACGTGTTTGTCTTTGCTGACATCCATATTCACACCATCTATTTTGTAGATATCCTAGCACAAGCCATAAAAATGGCATGCGTCTTCTTAAACTCTTGGATATCTTAAATGAGGATAATCGAATCATCGCTCACCAGCTGCATTAAATTTTTACCTCTGACACCAAGTGCTCCTGTTCAAACTTTTATCTAAAATATTCTTTATCATCTTTTCATTAAGCTCTCAAGAGCTAATGGTTTCCAAGTTCCCTCGGTAAGGATGATGTGCTGAATAATGAAAGCTCATTATTTCTCCACAGAATGCTTGTTAATTCAAATGATGATATTAAAACTATAGTAGCCTTTAGCGCTGGGGTGATTTCTAGCATACTTTATCATGTATCAATATATACTCTGTTTGTCAAAACTGCCCAGGGCTGGGGCTGACATTCTCTCTGGAGGAGTCTAGTGCTTCAAGAGACACTGAATACACCAAGGTGACAACTTGCAGAGCCTGAGCCTCTAGGAGATAGAGAGATGAAACTTGAAGTGCCATTGTCCCCCTTGATTTCCTTATTAATATTCATAAAGAGACAGTATTCTCATTTTTTGTACTTAGTAAGGGCCTCACATTCTAAAGGCAAACAGAAAAGGCATAAAGCACGCAGAGAGAGTAAAAAAAAAAAAATTGAATATGCAGAGAGTAAAATAAATGAGTGTCATTTAAATGATCCATAATAATCATTTGTGCTGAGTTATTCAGTTAGAAGTTGCAAGGAAAATACGATTACACAGATGTTAACAGAAACTAAACATGAGCTGGAAATATAAAGGATTTCTGCTTTATAGTAAAATGTTTGCAATGCTATCCCATTCAGCTAAGCTTTCTAGCCTTATGTTTTTCTTCATTACTCTGGTAAACATTTCCTTTGTGTTATTTCATTTGTAAAATGACATGAAATCAATGTTTCTTTTATTTTGTGATTAGCAATCACTATTGCAAGCAGGAAATAATGGCATAATGCAAAGCTTAAAGAGCAGCTCCATATTACATAGATTTTTTTTGGGATAGAGAACAAATAGGAAGACTGAAAGTAATAGTTACTACAATATCCCCATTGCTTAGATCCACCGTTGTGAGGGTCTACTGCCAAATTTCAGTATGTTCTCTCCGCAGCGAAGCTATTGGAAGAGTTACATATTCACTTGACATTAAACGTAACCAAGACTTAATAAATAAGTAAATTAAATAAGTAACTGAAAGGTCTACTCCAAACCTACCCTACAAAACATCAATATTCAGAAACTTTTTCATAAAGTCTAACAAATTATTAAATAAACTACCGTATGTAATTTTCACCTTTATCAAAGGTATACTATTCACTTCAGATCAGGAGAATACAGATGTTTTCATATCCTCTAAATGTAGTCAGTTCTGTAAAGCAAGAATTCAACATATTGCTTTTTTTGAGTTCTTAGGTGTGGTGACTCCATTCATTAAAGTTTTCAGGCTGGTGATCCTTTCAGTAACATATTTCCCATCTTAGGTTGACAAGGCTCGCTCACCCTAATATAGAGGTGCAGCGTTGTAATCCTAAAACAGGACTACAGAAACCTCCCACTATACTCTTCTCTACAACATATGTGGGTATGTATAGTCCACAGAGATAGCTGGGAACAATGCTAACTGATAAGAGTTAGCAGAGGCCGGGAGCACAGGAAGTTATCTGCTTAAACTGTTTATGGCAGGATTAACAGGTATTGTGTGCACTTACCGTATATAAAAGATAAATAAAAAAACTTTTAACAGTATATTCAAGAGACCAAAAGAGAACAAATAGGAGAAGTTCATTCAGGTTTAAATACACTTTAAGACCTCATGCACATTGAGCTTTTGCTCAGCTCTCCTGAACACTTTTTCTCCTAACAGGAGAAAAGCTGCTTTAAAAACATGCCTAAAGCTGCATTTTGCACACACGTTTAGGTACGTTAGGCTTTTTTTCTGCTTTTCAGCTCCTCTCATAAACATGCTGGCAGTGTGTGTTTTTTTCTGCCTGTAAATGCTCCTCTTTTGATAAGCCTGTACACAAAGGCTAACATAAAGGTACATTTACGGGCAGAAAAAAAAACACCAAACGCCTGTAAAAGTGGTGTTTTAAGCCCAGTGTGCATGAGGCCTTAAAGGGGTTGTAAAGGTTCTTTTTTTTATTTTTTTAAATAACAAACATATTATACTTACCTCCACTGTGCAGCTCGTTTTGCACAGAGTGGCTCCGATCCTCGTCTTCTGGGGTCCCTCGGTGGCTGTCTCAGCTCCTCCCCGCAAGAGCTAACCCCCTTCTGGGAAGCGCTCTCCCAAGTGGGTTAGCTTGCGGGCGCGCTCCCGTCATACAGTCGGTGGCCATAGCTGCCGACTGTATCACACCACCCCGCCCCTGGCGTGCCGCGTCATTGATTTTATAGACAGCAGCGGGAGCCAATGGCTGCACTGCTATCAATCATCCAATGAATGAGCCAAGAGCAGCCCAGAAGCCCGGCCGAGAAGCCAGCGCGTTCACGATATGGGACTTTCGAGGGCTCAGGTAAGTAAACGGGGGGGCTGGGGGGCCGCTAATTATCTGATGTTTTTTCACCTTAATGCATAGAATGCATTAAGAGGAAAAAATATGTATCTTTACAACCCCTTTAAGCAACGAAAAAACGATGTTCAAGGATAAAATAAAGACTATACTTTTCCAAAACACTACTATTGGCCCATTCCTGTAATGGGTTCCTCACTGGTCAATAGACATGTGCATGGAGCAGGATGGAACAGGCAAGCCTTAACACTTCTTGGAAGTCCTGGAGCCTTAAAATAGAATAGTCTGGAATTTAGGCATTATGGTTGGGAGATCACTGTAGGTATTTGCAGACCCCTCTAGGTAGCTGTACTTTTTACCTGACAGTAGGTTTTATTTTTGCCATGATGAAGTTGCTTTTAAGTTTAACTAAAGATAAACCCTTTTTTAAGATTTGGATAGAGTGGTGAGGGGATAGAACCACTATCAGGTTTTTATTGCTGTCTATGTCCCAAATAGGGAGATTTACTCTCTCTAATTGCCCTATCACCAAATTCACCTGGAATTAAAGTTAGAGTAAATTCAAATTTTAGGTTACAATCTGAACAGGAATAGAGGGCAAATCTTACAAGTGGGACACTTGTTTGTGTGCCAACTATCTAAGGTTTGCCCAACAATGAAAAGGTATTCACTTCTACAGCAATTTTTCCTTCCAGACAAAAAAAAAAAAAAAGGATTAGCTTTCCGTATGCTAGTAACACTAAATGATATCCTTATACCTCAAAAATAATTCATACACATCAATTACTGAATGTCCCCTGTGGGGGGGGGGGCTATGTTCCAGGGGGACCATGGAGAGCAAACATAGCCACCCTCAAACAGGAAGTCAGATCAAAGCAGCAAAAAAGGAATTTGAAGGAGGCTGAGAGCAATAAAAGGTACTTTTTTAAGTTAAAGTGGAACTAATCTCAAACAACAATTTCTTATTCTGTCTCCCTCTTGCACAAATGCTAGAAATTTGTATTCTATGTTTTACAGCTTTTCTTCTTTTTGTGCTGCCATTGCCTTCATCAAAGTATCACAGCATTCCCAGGATGCAGTGGGTTACTATGTAGCACATTTGAGAACACACACACAGCAGATCTCTATGCATGCGCACAAATACCCATCCACCAGTTGCATTTGTGCACATGCGCTGACATTCTCCACACGTGCTGGTCTGTACCAGCTTCCAAATGCCTGGAATAGACCAGTGGCGCATCTACGCACATGATGTTTTTTTTTTTAAATGCTCGACTCAATGGCGGGATACTGACCCCAGTGCAGATTTGTGCATGGGCCCTAACCTACAATATATACACATGTACACAGTATGTATCCGAACGCAGCATTTTCTACATTCTTGTGCATAAACCCGAATGCTGCTTAAAACTTGCAGTCTGCAATAAGTTTCCTTGCAACTGGGTTCATTTTTTTTTTATCATAATGGCAATACTGTCAAATAATGGAACACAATGCTACACTATCAATAATTATTTTGAACTGGGTAAATATATTCAAAGGGCTTTATTATTGCTTTTGTGTTTTGCATGCCTTATTTTGAAATGGTTCATTTAATTTTACGTACTTATCTTTTATGACATTCTATATGGCCTTTATGATGCAGGAATGATATATATTTAGCATTTTTTTAAAAGATGATAAGTTCTAATCAGATTATAATACATTTTCCATTAGGGGCATGTGTTGACTTTAGCACACAGTTTACTTCTCCAGAACATATTTCTGTTCTAGCCTTGTACTATGACACCTGGAGCCTACGATGGGCTTTTCCTGTTGTATCTGGATATGTATCTGCACTGGCACTCACTCATGAAAGCAGCTTTCAGTCTGTTAACTAACCAGAGCTGGTTCTGCCACAAGACACCTGTTTTCCATTTTCTATCCCAGTTCAATGTAAAATGGCATAATTCTCCCAGAACTGGCTGTTCATATTTAGAGCCCTACATGATCAAGGTCCTAGCTTTTTGAAAGAATTCCAGCATCCCTTTACTCCCACTCATTCATCTCAGTGATGCTGGCACTTCCTACAATGTCTTTGAAATAATATTGCTCTTTTAAAAAATCTCTGTCTCATCTGGTCCTCTCTAAAAATGTTTAAAAATAAATCTAGGACTCATGTGTTTACCTAATCATCTGATTAAAGAACCATTACCAGTTTGGTTTTCTTTTATGTGTTACGTACAGTATTTATATCCTGTTTATGGTTTCACTTGATGTTAAATAATAGCATTTTTTAATGGTGTTTCTGATGGCACATGAGAATGCTATTAACCATGTCATGAACGGAGGAGTTTCCTGTCTTCTTAATTGCACTAATTGTAATATGACATGAACTTTCAATGAAATAGCTTTCTTAAGTTGTTAATTCAAATATCAAATTAATAGTACAGATTTTGCTTTCCTTAAAACCAAATTGAAGCCACAGAAATAAGTATATGCAGTCAGATAGGCAATGTACTAACCAACTTCATTTAATTAGGGATAAGGGAGTGATTTTTACCATTGGACTACTTAGAAAAATTTTACTTACCAGTAAATAAAATCTACTCATTTTGTTAATTTAGGGAGTGTGGTGTATTTAAAGAAGTTGATTTTATTTTATTTAGAGTTATTTGTATATTTGATCATTATTCTTGATTAGTACTCTTACTTTAAAGTTTTTATTTCATGTTTTTCACTTTGTTTTTGTTTCTTTTAAAAAAAATTAAAAGAATGTGGATTAAGTGATGCTATTTTTTACAGGTCAGTAGTTGAAATTATGTAACACTTAGGAGACATTTAAAGTCAATTGCACCCTTGAAAAACACCAAAAAACACCTTGATTGCATCCTCTCAAATAAGTCGAATGTATTTTACGAAATTACCCGATCTGTCAAGATATTTGGCCCAACCCTAATTCATGCAGAGGTTCCAAATATCATTGTGCAGTCTAGTAGACACCACCAGAGGCTGGCCATACATTCATCTTTTCTTTTATTCATCAGCTGGTGGGCTGGTTGAAAAAACATGAATGGGTTCCTCCATCCACACCAGTTCTGAAGTAGAAAAGCAGGAAGCAGCATTTTCACTGAGAAAGAAAAGTCATTTTGGGTTTGGGATGATGAAAAGGTAAAATGGTGTGAGACCTCAAGCAAACCTTTGGAAAAACATGGAGCAATTGTCGATTTCCTTCTGAAGATGCCTGGTTATTTCTTTAACAACTGCCTTCAATAATTTCCAACTCACTGGAAATAGTATGCAGTCGGGGAAGTCAGAGTAACATTAGAGGCCCTTATCTGCAAGCTTGTTCACAAAGGTATCCAGGCAACTATCATTTGCAGAATGGGATAAAGCAATAGTAGCCTTTAACCGCTTAAGGACCGCCTCCTGTATATATACATCGGCAGAATGGCACGGACAGGCACAAGCACATACAGGTACGTCCTCTTTAAGATGCCGCCGTGTGGTCGCACGCGCCAGTAACCCTGACGCTTTATCTGTGAGCCCGACCGTGGGTCCCACGGACTCGATCACCGCTGGGACACCCGCGATCGTCTCAAGGAGAGATAGAGCGGGGAGATGCTTATGTAAGCAAGCATCTCCCTGCTCTGCCTGGTGACAATGACAGTGATCACCGCTTCCTGTAATCGGAAGCGGTGGTCACTGTTTTGTCACACACAGCCCATCCCCCTACAGCACTCATCAGGGCACACTTAACCTCTACAGCTCCACCTAGTGGTTAACCCCTTCACTGCCAGTGTCATTTTCACAGTAACCAGTGCATTTTTATAGCACTGATCGCTGTAAAAATGACAATGGTCCCAAAAATGTGTCAAACGTGTCCGATGTGTCTGCCATAATGTCGCAGCCACGATAAAAATCGCTGATCACCGCCATTACTAGTAAAAAAAAAAAATATTAATAAGAATGCCATAAAACTACCCCCTATTTTGTAGACACTATAACTTTTGCGCTAACAAATCAACAATCTCTTATTGCGATTTTTTTTACCAAAAATATGTAGAAGAATACGTATCGGCCTAAACTGAGGAAAAAAAATGTTTTATATATTTTTGGGGGATATTTGTTATAGCAAAAAGTAAAAAATATTGAATTTTTTTCAAAATTGTCACTCTATTTTTGTTTAAAGCGCAAAAAATTAAAACCGCAGAGGTGATCAAATACCACCAAAAGAAAGCTCTATTTGTAGGAAAAAAATGACATCAATTTTGTTTGGGAGCCACATCGCACGACCGCGCAATTGTCAGTTAAATCGATGCAGTGCCGAATCGCAAAAAGGGGCCTGGTCCTTTAGCAACAAAATGGTCCGGGGTTAAGTGGTTAAAAAAATTAATAATATTTTGCAAAAAAAAGACAGTTGCCTAAACAATCAGAGTACAAGGATCAAAAGGAAGGAAGCATCTATTGGTATTGGTACTTTGTCCTCGACAGTGTATGTAAACATTTTCCACAGAGTCCAGGGTTTCAAGTACGCTTTATGTTGTGAAGAGAGCATCAGGTCCTCAAGCGAGTTCAATTCCTTGACCATTTTGAGCCAAAGTCCAATGGACAGTGGCTGGAAGTTTTTCCAAGTGAGAGGGATACATGATTTAGTGGCATTAAGGAGGTGACAGAGTATTAATTTCTTGTCAATTTTGACTGGTATTTTGGAAACATGGAGAAGGAAAAAAGCTGTGTCCTCCGCCGCTTCATAATCTGTAAATTTTTGTGTGATCCTCCAGCAGTTAGAAACTTTGGGGCAGGACCAAAAGATGTCCAGCAACATTCATCTTTCTCTCTGCCACGGCCGGCATCAGTCCGATGTGTTCGAAAAATATTTGTGCAAGAGAGACAGGGTATGATACCACCTAGTAAGGATCTTCAAATTAGTTGAGGATTTTAAATCGAATCGAACAATGTTAGTTCGCTGATCCGCCGTGAATGTTATACCCAGGTCTGATTCCCATTCCTCAAGAAAGGGCAAGTGGTGGCAATCTGGTGCTGGTGCTGTAACCAGAGCAGAGAGTACATCTTCAAGAGTGTATAGGGTAATGCCCCTTGATTAGAACAGTATTCCTCTATTGAAGTAATTTGGCAGCTATAATTACATGGAGGCAACAGCGAGCTCAAAAAATAATGTAGCCCTCAAAAAATCCAGATGAAAAGGGCTAAAGGTATCCAGGCAACTATCATTCTCAGAATGTCACAAAGACAGCTGGCAGTTATCATTTGCAGAATGGGATGTACTGTAGCAATAGTAGCCTACATGTTTCCTTCCAGACTTATTTTGTTTTAATTAGGCTTAATATAGAACCCTGGCTTCTTATAAAAAAAACATGTGCTGAAGCCCTTAATTATAATTGCATCAGTTTTCCTTTAGTGCCTCTGCAAACTCCCACAAATACATGTCAAGCCAGTGAAGTTTACCTAGTCTAGCTTTCTGTGATGGATTAACAATGTTGCTGCACTATTTCAGAATTCAGAGCAGCAATTGTACTCTCATCTTAACCTTGCCTGCTTGCACCACAGTGGTATGGGAAGATGTCGCAGGGGGCATGGCTATTACCGTTTTCACTGCTAATTCATAAGTCTGTGGCTTGTCAATCAGCACCTGGCCACTGTTTTCGGGATTGGAAGCACCACCTCCATTATAGAATCCCTCCCACTTTGGGATGCAGTGTTGAAAAGAGAGAGAACATGACGTACAAATAAATGAATATTTGGTACTCTTAAGTGAGGTAAAGAAAGTTTACTTTTTTAAAGCTTGTGCATCACATAATAACTGGATTTACGACTTTTTAAGGCTATCATACTGGTGCCTTTAGATGGACTTAAATTCTGACCTTATACACAATGTGGTATTTTTAGTAAGTTTAGTAATAATAATTTAGTAATTATTTTCGTTATGCAGCAGCACACAAAATACCTTGTAGTGGATGTATCATCACACCACCACTGATTTTGGCATTTCCAATTTATTTTATTGATTGCTAGTGAGATTTGATCTAGATCAAGCTGATGCATTCAATGCAGAAATTTGAAAATTGTTTGCAATCACTGACACTGCGTGATTTTCTTCTAAAAGATTCCAGTTTTTATGTTAGCTGATTTCTGTCACCCATGGTACCTTTAGCCTTCCTATGATTTTTTACACCTGTCACCCATCTAAGGAAGGCTTTGTCATATGGAGGAACAAACAATCATATTCAGTACATTTAATAAAGTTAAGTTGTGGTTATTTCAGTCAATTAATTGTGTAGCGCCCTGCCCCCATTGATCGGGACGCTATTGTAAATTTAGGGGGCGGTCTGAGCCAATAGTTGGGCTCAGAACTTGTGTAATTATATACAAATTGCCTCTGTCCTGGCTATTGTGGGGCCTGATAGTATTTTCCCTTGTTGCCTGAAGGTGGCGGTGCCACCTCAGGCCCATGTTGGAACGCAGGCAGACCATGGTGTATTGGGTGTCCCTTTTTGGCAGTGGTTCAGTGGGAGTGGTGCCCCGCTGTGCATGCTGGGGAGGGATACTTAAGGGGCGGACACCACTGTGAGGGGTTCTTCTTC
Source organism: Rana muscosa (assembly GCA_029206835.1). Classification (NCBI taxonomy): domain Eukaryota; kingdom Metazoa; phylum Chordata; class Amphibia; order Anura; family Ranidae; genus Rana; species Rana muscosa. The sequence continues at coordinate 1,102,600,156 of CM055122.1, read as the reverse complement.
GCCTCGTGGCCACCCTGGCGCGAGGTATGTGTGTGTGACTTCGGTCTGGGGGCCATGTTGGCCCGAGGCTGCATCTCTTTTTAGTAGGCCCAGCTATGCTGGCTGTGGTCTGCAAAGAAAGGAAGAAAGACAAGGGATTCCCACCTGTCCGTCCAAGTGGAGGAAGCTGCTTCACAAAGGAGACCAAGGGAGGACCTGCCCTGGAGGAGACCGGCAAAGTGCTTGTGTCTCGGGTTAGGCCTGTCGGCCTCGTTGAAGAGGGATTCATAATTCTACTCGCCTCACAGATCGCCGAGTGGCCTAAAGGTTCATTCACTGTTTGGCTTGAAGTTTGGGACTTTGAAATCCTGTGGCAGAGGATTCCTGGACTATCCATTTACATGTTTATTTAAATGGTCTGTGTCAGAGACACAGGTTTGTGTATCATCCCGGCTGCTAGGCCAAGTGAGAGGGGACTATCTGGGTGATCAATACCCACTCGATTGTTGAGAGTGGTGAAAGACTGATTGGAGCTCTAGACAATTTTTGTGAACACTGTACCGTGTACCTGAATCCTCTCCTTATCTTTCCTACCTTCTACCTACTACTTTCTCTACAAGTTCTACCGCAGCAAAAATAAAACCACAGTTGAAGGTTTTACATCTTGTGTGGACATTGAAGTTACTGCAGACTTTCTTCCCTGGCAACGAACTTAGAGGTAACGTGCAAGGCCCAAATTTAAACCAGCAGCTCCTACGGGGGTAGTGCTACAATTAGATTATACATTGGCTTGTTTTTTTAATTCCCTTGCTGGGTGTTCAAATTAGATAAAGTTTTGCTTTATTTACTAAGCTGAACAATCACTTTTGTTAAACAACCACTATGCATTGCATGAGCAGCTGTGTGTCAGTTATTGTTGCCCACAGAGCTAGACAGACACAACCTGAATAAATTACATTGCTTTTCGGTGCATAGCGTCACCCTATGGTTTTTAAACTCCTGAATCCTCATCATCTTCACCTAACATATTGCACATATTTTGTCCAGAGAATGCATCTCTTTTGGCTTTGCTCCTCAATATTTATTGCTGAAACATCTGAATATCACAGTAGCATTTACTATTGCCAATCTATTGACAGTGCAAGATATTACAAGATTATTACTATGCAGTAGTGATGAGCCGAACACCCCCGGGTTCGGTTCGCACCAGAACCCGCGAACGGACCGAAAGTTCGCACGAACTTTGGAACCCTATTAAATACAATGGATGCGAACGTTCGAAATCTAAAGTGCTAATTATAATGACTATTATGCATGTTATTGTCCTAAAAAGGGTTTGGGAACCCGGGTTCTGCACCAGGGGACATGTATCAATGCAAAAAGAAGTTTTAAAAACGTCCGTTTTTCGGGAGCAGTCATTTTAATGATGCATAAAGTGAAAAAAAAAAGTCAAATATTCCGTTAAATATCGTACCTGGGGGTGTCTAAAGTATGCCTGTGAAGTGCCACGTGTTTCCCGTGTTTAGAACTGTCCCTGCACAAAATTACATTTCTAAAGGAAAAAAAGCCATTTAAAACTGCTTGCGGCTTTAATGTAATTAGAAAATGTCGCGCACAGACATGTGAAAAGAGTAAAACACTGATGAGAGTTCCTCTAAAAAAGTGAAAAATATATATGAGTGAAGGTGAATAAATTAATATGTATATAAACACCAAAAAATAAATAAGCAAAACAGGGACTCAACCCCTACTCAGAATACTAAAATAGTGATCAACTTAATATGTGATATTAAAATGAAACATATAAGGCACAATACTGTTGTCAAGTATTACTGCAATAGTGCTCTATATATTGAAAAGACAGAAGAGGGAATAGTCTATTCCTTGATAGTTCAAATGAGGTCCAATATAGCAAACAGTTCCAATGCGACAAACAGTTGCTTCAGATGAAAAAACAGGGGGTTGTGAGGAGATGTTTGGAAAAAGATAGAGCCCAAGATGAATCCACAGAAAGCATAGAAGAACTGCATCCACCACGGTGTGTAGGGAATAGGGATGGGCCCGGTGCTCGATTCGAACCCATGTTCGAATCGAGCACCGGGCGTTCGCTCGCTCGTCGAGCCCAGAACTATTTGGGCCGTTCGCATCACATTCGTGTGATGCGAGCGGCCCCGCAATGCATTGCGGCCGGCGCGGCCGGCGCAGTGCATTGCTGGCTGATGATTGGCCAAGCATGCACTGTGACCCCGCATGCTTGGCCAATCACAGTGCCCGAAACTCGGAGAGCAATAATTGGCTACAGGCAGGACGCCTGTAGCCAATTACAGCTCAGGGGCTTTAGTACATGCCCCACCATTTAAAAGGCCGCCACGCCATCGGCCCCGGTCACATGAGTTCCGGCTTTAGGAGAGATCAGTCTGCTGATTCTGTCTTTGCTTGATACTGAAAGATTTGCTCTTCTTTGCTAAACCATTGGCTATTTCTTTGCTAAACCATTGCTACCTAAGTCATTGATCGTTCATTGCTGCTGATTGCACAGTTAGCGTGTTATTAGCTGCTGCTGGGGATTAGTCTGGTGCGTGCTTACTGTTAGTACAGTATTGCAGTAGTACCAACCGCAGTGCTGTTAGCACAGCATTGCACCCCAACAGCACCCATAGGACTTCTAGTGTGTTAGTGGCAGCAAACAGAGCTCCTATATTTTCTTCTCAGCAGCACCCATAGGACTTCTAGTGTGTTAGTGGCAGCAAACAGAGCTCCTATATTTTCTTCTCAGCAGCACCCATAGGACTTCTAGTGTGTTAGTGGCATCACACAGAGCTCCTATATTTTCTTCTCAGCAGCACCCATAGGACTTCTAGTGTGTTAGTGGCAGCAAACAGAGCTCCTATATTTTCTTCTCAGCAGCACCCATAGGACTTCTAGTGTGTTAGTGGCAGCAAACAGAGCTCCTATATTTTCTTCTCAGCAGCACCCATAGGACTTCTAGTGTGTTAGTGGCATCACACAGAGCTCCTATATTTTCTTCTCAGCAGCACCCATAGGACTTCTAGTGTGTTAGTGGCAGCAAACAGAGCTCCTATATTTTCTTCTCAGCAGCACCCATAGGACTTCTAATGTGTTAGTGGCATCACACAGAGTTCCTATATTTTCATCTCAGAAGCACCCATAGGACTTCTAGTGTGTTAGTGGCATCACACAGAGCTCCTATATTTTCTTCTCAGAAGCACCCATAGGACTTCTAGTGTGTTAGTGGCAGCAAACAGAGCTCCTATATTTTCTTCTTAGCAGCACCCATAGGACTTCTAATGTGTTAGTGGCATCACACAGAGTTCCTATATTTTCATCTCAGAAGCACCCATAGGACTTCTAGTGTGTTAGTGGCATCACACAGAGCTCCTATATTTTCTTCTCAGAAGCACCCATAGGACTTCTAGTGTGTTAGTGGCAGCAAACAGAGCTCCTATATTTTCTTCTCAGCAGCACAGATAGGACTTCTAGTGTGTTAGTGGCATCACACAGAGTTCCTATATTTTCATCTCAGAAGCACCCATAGGACTTCTAGTGTGTTAGTGGCATCACACAGAGCTCCTATATTTTCTTCTCAGCAGCACCCATAGGACTTCTAGTGTGTTAGTGGCATCACACAGAGCTCCTATATTTTCTTCTCAGCAGCACCCATAGGACTTCTAGTGTGTTAGTGGCAGCAAACAGAGCTCCTATATTTTCTTCTCAGCAGCACCCATAGGACTTCTAGTGTGTTAGTGGCATCACACAGAGCTCCTATATTTTCATCTCAGAAGCACCCATAGGACTTCTAGTGTGTTAGTGGCATCACACAGAGCTCCTATATTTTCATCTCAGAAGCACCCATAGGACTTCTAGTGTGTTAGTGGCATCACACAGAGCTCCTATATTTTCTTCTCAGCAGCACCCATAGGACTTCTAGTGTGTTAGTGGCATCACACAGAGCTCCTATATTTTCATCTCAGAAGCACCCATAGGACTTCTAGTGTGTTAGTGGCATCACACAGAGCTCCTATATTTTCTTCTCAGCAGCACCCATAGGACTTCTAGTGTGTTAGTGGCAGCAAACAGAGCTCCTATATTTTCTTCTCAGCAGCACCCATAGGACTTCTAGTGTGTTAGTGGCATCACACAGAGCTCCTATATTTTCTTCTCAGCAGCACCCATAGGACTTCTAGTGTGTTAGTGGCAGCAAACAGAGCTCCTATATTTTCTTCTCAGCAGCACCCATAGGACTTCTAGTGTGTTAGTGGCATCACACAGAGCTCCTATATTTTCATCTCAGAAGCACCCATAGGACTTCTAGTGTGTTAGTGGCAGCAAACAGAGCTCCTATATTTTCTTCTCAGCAGCACCCATAGGACTTCTAGTGTGTTAGTGGCATCACACAGAGCTCCTATATTTTCTTCTCAGCAGCACCCATAGGACTTCTAGTGTGTTAGTGGCAGCAAACAGAGCTCCTATATTTTCTTCTCAGCAGCACCCATAGGACTTCTAGTGTGTTAGTGGCATCACACAGAGCTCCTATATTTTCATCTCAGAAGCACCCATAGGACTTCTAGTGTGTTAGTGGCAGCAAACAGAGCTCCTATATTTTCTTCTCAGCAGCACCCATAGGACTTCTAGTGTGTTAGTGGCATCACACAGAGCTCCTATATTTTCTTCTCAGCAGCACCCATAGGACTTCTAGTGTGTTAGTGGCAGCAAACAGAGCTCCTATATTTTCTTCTCAGCAGCACCCATAGGACTTCTAGTGTGTTAGTGGCATCACACAGAGCTCCTATATTTTCTTCTCAGCAGCACCCATAGGACTTCTAGTGTGTTAGTGGCAGCAAACAGAGCTCCTATATTTTCTTCTCAGCAGCACCCATAGGACTTCTAGTGTGTTAGTGGCATCACACAGAGCTCCTATATTTTCATCTCAGAAGCACCCATAGGACTTCTAGTGTGTTAGTGGCATCACACAGAGCTCCTATATTTTCTTCTCAGCAGCACCCATAGGACTTCTAGTGTGTTAGTGGCATCACACAGAGCTCCTATATTTTCATCTCAGAAGCACCCATAGGACTTCTAGTGTGTTAGTGGCATCACACAGAGCTCCTATATTTTCTTCTCAGCAGCACCCATAGGACTTCTAGTGTGTTAGTGGCAGCAAACAGAGCTCCTATATTTTCTTCTCAGCAGCACCCATAGGACTTCTAGTGTGTTAGTGGCATCACACAGAGCTCCTATATTTTCTTCTCAGCAGCACCCATAGGACTTCTAGTGTGTTAGTGGCAGCAAACAGAGCTCCTTTTTTTCTTCTCAGCAGCACCCATAGGACTTCTAGTGTGTTAGTGGCATCACACAGAGCTCCTATATTTTCATCTCAGAAGCACCCATAGGACTTCTAGTGTGTTAGTGGCAGCAAACAGAGCTCCTATATTTTCTTCTCAGCAGCACCCATAGGACTTCTAGTGTGTTAGTGGCATCACACAGAGCTCCTATATTTTCTTCTCAGCAGCACCCATAGGACTTCTAGTGTGTTAGTGGCAGCAAACAGAGCTCCTATATTTTCTTCTCAGCAGCACCCATAGGACTTCTAGTGTGTTAGTGGCATCACACAGAGCTCCTATATTTTCATCTCAGAAGCACCCATAGGACTTCTAGTGTGTTAGTGGCAGCAAACAGAGCTCCTATATTTTCTTCTCAGCAGCACCCATAGGACTTCTAGTGTGTTAGTGGCATCACACAGAGCTCCTATATTTTCTTCTCAGCAGCACCCATAGGACTTCTAGTGTGTTAGTGGCAGCAAACAGAGCTCCTATATTTTCTTCTCAGCAGCACCCATAGGACTTCTAGTGTGTTAGTGGCATCACACAGAGCTCCTACATTTTCTTCTCAGCAGCACCCATAGGACTTCTAGTGTGTTAGTGGCAGCAAACAGAGCTCCTATATTTTCTTCTCAGCAGCACCCATAGGACTTCTAGTGTGTTAGTGGCATCACACAGAGCTCCTATATTTTCATCTCAGAAGCACCCATAGGACTTCTAGTGTGTTAGTGGCATCACACAGAGCTCCTATATTTTCTTCTCAGCAGCACCCATAGGACTTCTAGTGTGTTAGTGGCATCACACAGAGCTCCTATATTTTCATCTCAGAAGCACCCATAGGACTTCTAGTGTGTTAGTGGCATCACACAGAGCTCCTATATTTTCTTCTCAGCAGCACCCATAGGACTTCTAGTGTGTTAGTGGCAGCAAACAGAGCTCCTATATTTTCTTCTCAGCAGCACCCATAGGACTTCTAGTGTGTTAGTGGCATCACACAGAGCTCCTATATTTTCTTCTCAGAAGCACCCATAGGACTTCTAGTGTGTTAGTGGCAGCAAACAGAGCTCCTATATTTTCTTCTCAGCAGCACCCATAGGACTTCTAGTGTGTTAGTGGCATCACACAGAGTTCCTATATTTTCATCTCAGAAGCACCCATAGGACTTCTAGTGTGTTAGTGGCATCACACATAGCTCCTATATTTTCTTCTCAGCAGCACCCATAGGACTTCTAGTGTGTTAGTGGCATCACACAGAGCTCCTATATTTTCATCTCAGAAGCACCCATAGGACTTCTAGTGTGTTAGTGGCATCACACAGAGCTCCTATATTTTCTTCTCAGCAGCACCCATAGGACTTCTAGTGTGTTAGTGGCAGCAAACAGAGCTCCTATATTTTCTTCTCAGCAGCACCCATAGGACTTCTAGTGTGTTAGTGGCATCACACAGAGCTCCTATATTTTCTTCTCAGCAGCACCCATAGGACTTCTAGTGTGTTAGTGGCAGCAAACAGAGCTCCTATATTTTCTTCTCAGCAGCACCCATAGGACTTCTAGTGTGTTAGTGGCATCACACAGAGCTCCTATATTTTCATCTCAGAAGCACCCATAGGACTTCTAGTGTGTTAGTGGCATCACACAGAGCTCCTATATTTTCTTCTCAGCAGCACCCATAGGACTTCTAGTGTGTTAGTGGCAGCAAACAGAGCTCCTATATTTTCATCTCAGAAGCACCCATAGGACTTCTAGTGTGTTAGTGGCATCACACAGAGCTCCTATATTTTCATCTCAGAAGCACCCATAGGACTTCTAGTGTGTTAGTGGCATCACACATAGCTCCTATATTTTCTTCTCAGCAGCACCCATAGGACTTCTAGTGTGTTAGTGGCATCACACAGAGCTCCTATATTTTCATCTCAGAAGCACCCATAGGACTTCTAGTGTGTTAGTGGCATCACACAGAGCTCCTATATTTTCTTCTCAGCAGCACCCATAGGACTTCTAGTGTGTTAGTGGCAGCAAACAGAGCTCCTATATTTTCTTCTCAGAAGCACCCATAGGACTTCTAGTGTGTTAGTGGCAGCAAACAGAGCTCCTATATTTTCATCTCAGAAGCACCCATAGGACTTCTAGTGTGTTAGTGGCATCACACAGAGCTCCTATATTTTCATCTCAGAAGCACCCATAGGACTTCTAGTGTGTTAGTGGCATCACACATAGCTCCTATATTTTCTTCTCAGCAGCACCCATAGGACTTCTAGTGTGTTAGTGGCATCACACAGAGCTCCTATATTTTCATCTCAGAAGCACCCATAGGACTTCTAGTGTGTTAGTGGCATCACACAGAGCTCCTATATTTTCTTCTCAGCAGCACCCATAGGACTTCTAGTGTGTTAGTGGCAGCAAACAGAGCTCCTATATTTTCTTCTCAGAAGCACCCATAGGACTTCTAGTGTGTTAGTGGTATCACACAGAGTTCCTATATTTTCATCTCAGAAGCACCCATAGGACTTCTAGTGTGTTAGTGGCATCACACAGAGCTCCTATATTTTCTTCTCAGCAGCACCCATAGGACTTCTAGTGTGTTAGTGGCATCACACAGAGCTCCTATATTTTCATCTCAGAAGCACCAATAGGACTTCTAGTGTGTTAGTGGCAGCAAACAGAGCTCCTATATTTTCTTGTCAGCAGCACACATAGTACCTATAGTGTGTTAGTGTCAGCACCCATAGGACCTACAGTGTGTTGTGAGCACACATAGGAGTTCTATTTTTTATACTATATACACTACCGACTACAATGGCTGGAAGACCGCCAAGGAGAGGCAGAGCGTGCCGAGGCAAGAACACAGGGCAGGCAGGCTCTGTTTCTAGAGACAACAGTGCTGGCCGTGGACGTGGTCGTGCATCGTCATCAGCACGTGGCCATGGGACACGCTTGTCTTTGTTTTCGGCAGCTGGACATGTGGAGCCGCATCATGCCGAAGGCTTGGTAGAATGGATGACCAAGCCCTCCTCATCCTCCTCATCCTCTCTCACCCAGGCTCAGGGTACTGGCAGAGCAGCTGCCAACGCGTACTCAATGGCATCATCAGCCACCCCTTCCCTAGACCCACCATGTCCTCCTGAGGAGTCCCCCGAACTGTTTGAGCACAGTGTTGGGTACATGCTCCAGGAGGATGCCCAACGATTCGAAGGCTCGGATGATGATACCCAGCTTGAGGAAGTCAGTAGTGTGCGCGCAGAGAGAGGGGATGCTGAAGGACAGCAATCTGGCAGTAGTGTTCCACCAGCTGCAGCTTACTGCCAGGTTTGCTCTAGTGGTGAAGAGGGAGGGGATGATGAGGTCACTGACTCCACGTGGGTGCCTGAAGGGAGAGAGGAGGAGGAGGAGGAGGATGCAGCGTCACATGTCCAACGAGGCAGGATGCCCCCTGGAGGCCAGCTAGAGGCCAGCACAGCAACTGTACCACACCGCAGAGCTCCGCCTGTGCAGGGCGCTGCCTCTGCACGTTATCACAAAAGTTCTTTGGTGTGGGCCTTTTTTGAGACGAGTGCATCAGATCGCACCACTGCTATTTGCAATATTTGTCTCAAGCGTATCTCGCGTGGCCAAAACATCAGCCGCTTGGGCACCACAAGCATGAGCAGACATATGTCGACCTGCCATGCAGCTCGTTGGCAAGCACACATAAAAGACCCACACCAAAGAACAAAGCGGACCTCTCCTTGCTCCTCATCAGCTGGGATCTCCATCCCCACTATATCTTCAGTCCTCTCTGAAAGCTGCTCTGAGAGGACTGAAGGTGTAGAATTAGGTGTGTCACAACCAAGTACTTGCAGTACACCGACGTCCGATTGTAGCAGGCAAATTTCCCTGCCCCAGCTGCTGGACCGTCGAAAGAAGTATACTCCCAGCCATCCACATGCCCAGCGGTTGAATGCTAGCTTGGCTAAATTGCTAGCACTTCAACTGCTGCCTTTTCAGTTGATAGACTCGGCCCCCTTCCGTGAGTTTGTTCAATGTGCGGTTCCTCAGTGGCAGGTTCCCAAACGCCACTTTTTCTCACGGAAGGCGATTCCGTCTCTCTACTGGCATGTGGAAGGCAATGTCCATGCCTCGCTGGACAGGGCGGTCAGCGGTAAGGTGCATATTATCGCTGACTCATGGTCCAGCAGGCATGGACAGGGACGTTATCTTTCTTTCACGGCCCATTGGGTCACTCTATTGGCAGCTGGGAGGGATGCAGGACAAGGTGCAGTAGTGTTGGAGGTTGTTCCGCCACCACGCCTCCAAAATGCTACTACTGGTTGTGACACACCTCTCTCCTCCACCCCCTCCTCTTCTTCTTCCTCCATGTCCTCTTCGAGTGCTCTGTCCTCGGAACCAGCGGTGCTCCGTAGGCGTACAAGGGGCTACGCGAGTACGCAGGCAAAAAGATGCCATGCCGTGCTTGCGCTGGTGTGTTTGGGGGACAGGAGCCACACTGGGCCAGAGGTTCTGGCAGCTCTGCAGGGGCAGGCCGAGAGGTGGTTGACGCCACGCCAGCTTAAGCCAGGAATGGTCGTTTCTGATAATGGCACCAACCTCCTCTCCGCCCTGCGACAGGGGCAGCTCACCCATGTGCCCTGTATGGCTCACGTCCTCAACCTGGTGGTGCAGCGGTTCTTGGGCAGGTTCCCAGGCTTACAGGATGTCCTGAGGCAGGCCAGGAAAGTCTGTGTGCATTTCCGCCGATCTTATAATGCCAGTGCTCGGCTGACTGAGCTGCAAAAGGAGCTGAACCTGCCCAAGAACCGCCTAATATGTGACATGCCCACCAGGTGGAACTCAACGTTGGCCATGCTGCAGCGACTGCACACGCAGCAGAGGGCCATCAATGAGTACCTTTGCGACTACGGCACCAGGACAGGGTCAGGGGAGCTTGGCTTTTTTTCCCCACGCCAGTGGAGCATGATCAGGGATGCATGCACTGTCCTCTCACCATTTGAGGAGGCCACGAGGATGGTGAGCAGTGACAGTGCATGCATCAGTGACACTGTACCTCTTGTCCACCTGTTGGAGCATACGCTGCGTGGGATAATGGACAGGGCACTTGAGGCAGAACAGAGGCAGGAAGAGGAGGACTTCCTTGTCTCTCAAGGCCCCCTTTATCCAGACAATGTTCCTTCTGTCCCACCCATCACACAGGAAGAGGAGGAGGAGGAGGAGGAGGAGGAGGATTGTGTGAGCATGGAGGTGGAGCCTGGCACTCAGCATCAGCAGCAGCAGTCTTTTAGGGATGATGTACAGTCCCAACAAACCAGTGGACTTGTACGTGGCTGGGAGGAGGTGGCTGGCGATCATGTCATCCTCAGTGACCCAGAAGACTCCGGACCGAATGCCTCAGCTAACCTACGCTGCATGGCCTCCCTGATCCTGCAAAGCCTGCGGAAGGATCCTCGTGTTCTTCGGATCAAGGAGAGTGACCATTACTGGCTGGCCACTCTCCTTGATCCACGGTACAAGGGTAAGGTTGCGGACCTTATCTTGCCGTCGCAGAGGGAGCAGAGGATGAGACATCTCAGGGAGGCCTTGCAGAAAGGTCTGTGCAACGCGTTCCCAGAAACTGGGAGGTTACAAACTCCTGGTCCTGGACGACGAGTTGCTGAGGCTTCGGTCAGTAGCAGAAGGAGCGGTGGGGAAGGTGGACGTCTGACCGATGCGTTCAGACAATTTTTTAGTCCGCAGCCCCAAGGTATGATCGGTTCCAGCAACCATCGCCAGCGTCTGATATACATGGTGCAGGAATACCTAGGGGCAAGGTCAGACTTGGACACCTTTCCCACCGAAAATCCTCTGGCTTACTGGGTCCTGAGGATGGATCACTGGCCAGAGCTTGCACAGTATGCAATTGAGCCACTGGCCTGTCCTGCATCCAGCGTTCTTTCCGAACGCACATTCAGTGCTGCTGGAGGATTTGTCACCGATCATAGGGTGCGCCTGTCCACCGACTCGGTTGATCGACTGACCTTCATAAAAATGAATCAGTCTTGGATCACCACCAGCTACCAGACACCTGAAGCGGATATAACGGAATAATTTATAATGTCACATCCCTTCAAGACTGCCTATGCTGATGCTGAGTGACTGTCCTGTTATGTTCACTGACTATCCTCTTCCTCCTCCTCAATGATCCATGCCACCACACCAGTGCCTAAGGCACAATTTTTCAGCCCCTGTATAACAGGGGCGTGTAATTACAATTTTTTAAAAAGATGCTTCGCAACAGGTGTGACTGCTGTGCTCAGAGTACAGTATCTGTGAGGGGTTGCAGTGTTGTGGCACCAGCACCAGTGCCTAAGGCACAATTTTTCAGCCCCTGTTGGGGCGTGTAATTACAATTTTTAGGCAATGCTTTGCAACAGGTCTCATTGCTGTGCTCAGAGTACAGTATCTGTGAGGGGTTGCAGTGTTGTGGCACCAGCACCAGTGCCTAAGGCACAATTTTTCAGCCCCTGTATAACAGGGGCGTGTAATTACAATTTTTTAAAAAGATGCTTCGCAACAGGTGTGACTGCTGTGCTCCAAGTACAGTATCTGTGAGGGGTTGCAGTGTTGTGGCACCAGCACCAATGCCTAAGGCACAATTTTTCAGCCCCTGTTTAACAGGGGCGTGTAATTACAAATCTTGATCTAATAGTTCACAGCAGGGCCCATTCCTGCGCCCACCAAGAGTAACTATGAGGGCCTACAGTCTTGTGGCAACACCGTCCACCACCACCACCACCACCAAAGGCCCAATTTTTCTGCCCTGTTCAACAGGTGCATGCAATTACAAATCTTGATCTAATAACTCACAGCAGGGCCCATTCCTGCACCCACCAAGAGTAACTGTGAGGGCTTACAGTCTTGTGGCAACACCGTCCACCACCACCACCACCACCACCAAAGGCCCAATTTTTCTGCCCGGTTCAACAGGTGCATGCAAGTACAAATCTTGATCTATTAACTCACAGCAGGGCCCATTCCTGTGCCCACCAGTCTTGTGGCTACACCAACATCTAATAGGGCAAATTTCTGCAGAGTATATACGGCAGGCCCCTACTTTCAAACATCCAACTTACAAACGACTCCTACTTGCAAACGGCAAGAGAAAACAGGAAGTGAGAGGAAATCTACCCCTAGGAAGGAAAATTCTATCCTGTTAGATTTAATTTGGGAAAAAGGTATCTCCTCTCTACTGATGCTTTATCACCAATCCTTGTTTCAATTAAAACCCCACTTTTCCAAAAACATTTGTCATTGGGACGGAAAGTGAGGTGACATGTTCTGAACAGATGTGCAAAGACAGCAAATGTTACAGGGGTGATAACCCCTCCATATGTTCTCCAAAAAGCTTAAAAATTGATTTTTTTGGGATGTAGCTACACTTCATAATGTACCTGTTCAGATTCTACTTAAGAACAAACCTACAGTCCATGTCTTGTTTGCACCACCTATATACTGCTGTTCAGAGTATATAGGGTTGTAGGTATAGGGTTTTATTTTGGGTGCGGGGTCCCCCTTAGTATCCATACAAGACCCAAAGGGGCTGGGGTGGGGGGGGGGTGATGGGGTAGCCATGCCATTTTTCTCAAGGATTTTCAGCCATATGGCGGCCAGGACAAGACATGACATTAAAGCCACAAGTGGTTTTAAATGGCTTCTTTTTTTCCTTTACAAATGTCATTTTGTGCAAGGACAGTTCTAAACACGGGAAACACATGCCACTTCACAGGCATACTTTAGACACCCCCCAGGTACCATATTTAAAGGAAAATTTCACTTTTTTTTTTTTCACTTTATGCATCATTAAAATGACTGCTCCCGAAAAAACTTTAGTTTTTAAAATTTCTTTTTGCATTGATATATGTCCCCTGGGGCAGGACCCGGGTCCCCAAACCTGTTTTATGACATTAACATGCATATTGGCCGTTGTAATTAGCAATTTTGATTTCGAACGTTCGCGTCCATTATAACGAATAGGGTTCGAAAATTCGCGCGAACTTTCGGTCCGTTCGAAGGTTCTGGTGCGAACCGAACCCGGGGGTGTTCGGCTCATCCCTAGTAGGGAATCAAGATGGGTACCTTACCACAAAAGGTGGACCTCCACTGTGGCAAGGTCAGAAGAGCCTGCAGATATCACCCTCTGCGGGGTATTGGTACTGATCCTGGGGGTGTCACGACTCCGGAGTCATTATATTCCCTCTGCCTCTCGTTGTACTGTTTCCTCCACTGGTGGCTGGTATAATCCAATCATTTAAAAAGAACCAACAGACCTTCCTGCAGTGTGCTCTGTCTTTTCAATATTTAGAGCACTATTGCAGTAATACTTGACAACAGTATTGTGCCTTATATGTTTCATTTTAATATCAGATATTAAGTTGATCACTATTTTAGTATTCTGAGTAGGGGTTGAGTCCCTGTTTTGCTTATTTATTTTTTGGTGTTTATATACATATTAATTTATTCACCTTCACTCATATATATTTTTCACTTTTTTAGAGGAACTCTCATCAGTGTTTTACTCTTTTCACATGTCTGTGCGCGACATTTTCTAATTCCTATTTACTTGATATGGTTTCACATATTTTTTATGTCGCAGCCTAGCTGCTAATAAGCACGATATTTTCATCTGTTCACATTAGCGCAGTATTATCTTTTATTATTGGCTTTAATGTAATGCCTGGTCCCGGTAATATGGATGAAAATCTTTAAGAAAAATGGCATAGCTACCCCATCACACCCCCCCCACCCCAGCCCATTACCAGCCCCTTTGGGTCTTGTATGGATATTAAGGGGAACCCCGCACACAAAATAAAAAAGGCCCTATATATTCTGAACAGCCGCATACAGGCGGTGCATACAAGACAGGGACTGTAGGTTTGTTCTTATGTAGAATCTGTTTGTAATTTTGAACAGGTACATTGTTTAAGTGTAGCTCCAGCCAAAAAATCTATTTTTAAGCTTTTTGGAAAACATAGGGAAGGATTATCACCCCTGTAACATTTGTTTTGCTGTCTGTGCAGTGTGCACCTGTTCAGAACAGTTCACCTCACTTTCCGTCCTAATGACAAATGTTTTTTGAAAAGCATCAGTGGAGAGGAGACACTTTTTTTCCCATATTAACTCTTACAGGAGAGAATTTGCCTTCCTAGGGGTAGATTTCCTCTCACTTCCTGTTGTATCCTTCCGTTTGCAAGGAGGAGTCGTTTGTAAGTTGGATGTTTGAAAGTAGAGGCCTGCCGTATATACTCAGCTGAAATTTGCCCCTTACATGTTGGTGTTGCCACAACACTGTGAGCCCTCACAGTTACTCTTGGTGGGCGCATGAATGGGCCCTGCTGTGAATTATTAGATCAAGAATTGTAATTGCATGCCCCTGTTGAACAGGGGCTGAAAAATTGGGCCTTTCGTGGTGGTGGTGGTGGTGTTGACACAACACTGTAAGGCCTCACAGTTACTCTTGGTGGGCGCAGGAATGGGCCCTGCTGTGAATTATTAGATCAAGAATTGTAATTACATGCCCCTGTTAAACAGGGGCAGAAAAATTGGGCCTTAGCCACTGGTGCTGGTGCCACGACACTGCAACCTCTCCCAGATACTCTAGTTGGAGTGCAGGAATGAGCCCTGCTGCAAAGCATTGCATAAAAAATTGTAATAACACGCCCCTGTTAAACAGGGGCTTAAAAATTGGGCCTTAGCCACTGGTGCTGGTGCCACGACACTGCAACCTCTCCCTGATACTCTAGTTGGAGTGCAGGAATGAGCCCTGCTGCAAAGCATTGCATAAAAAATTGTAATTACATGCCCCTGTTATACAGGGGCTGAAAAATTGGGCCTTAGCCACTGGTGGCGGCACCCAGAAACAAAAATGTTCTTCCAAGCTATCATCATCAATTGGATCATTGAGGAGGAGGAGGATAGTCAGTCAACATAACAGGACAGTCTCTCAGCATCAGCATCAGTCTTGAAGGGATGTGACATTTGAAAATAAATTAGTCTGTTATATCAGCTTCAGGTGTTTGGTAGCTGGTGGTGATCCAAGACTGGTTCATCTTTATGAAGGTCAGTCGATCAACCGAGTCGGTGGACAGGCGCACCCTGTGATCCGTGACAAATCCTCCAGCAGCACTGAATGTGCGTTCTGAAAGAACGCTGGATGCAGGACAGGCCAGTAGCTCAATTGCATACTGTGCAAGCTCTGGCCAGTGATCCATCCTCAAGACCCAGTAAGCCAGAGGATTTTCGGTGGGGAAGGTGTCCAAGTCTGACCTTGCCCCTAGGTATTCCTGCACCATGTATATCAGACGCTGGCGATGGTTGCTGGAACCGATCATACCTTGGGGCTGCGGACTAAAGAATTGTCTGAACGCATCGGTCAGACGGCCACCTTCCCCACCGCTCCTTCTTTGACTGACCGAAGCCTCAGCAACTCGTTGTCCAGGACCAGGAGTTTGTAACCTCCCAGTCTCTGGGAACGCGTTGCACAGACCTTTCTGCAAGGCCTCCCGGAGTTGTCTCATCCTCTGCTCCCTCTGCGACGGTAAGATAAGGTCCGCAACCTTACCCTTGTACCGTGGATCAAGGAGAGTGGCCAGCCAGTAATGGTCCCTCTCCTTGATTCGAAGAATACGAGGATCCTTCCGCAGACTTTGCAGGATCAGGGAGGCCATGCAGCGTAGGTTAGCTGAGGCATTCGGTCCGGAGTCCTCTGGGTCACTAAGGACGACATGATCCGCAGCCACCTCCTCCCAGCCACGTACAAGTCCACTGGTTTCTTGGGACTGTAAATCATCCCTAAAAGACTGCTGCTGATGATGCTGAGTGCCAGGCTCCACCTCCATGCTGACACAATCCTCCTCCTCCTCCTCCTGTGTGATGGGTGGGACAGAAGGAACACTGTCTGGGTAAAGGGGGCCTTGAGAGCCAAGGAAGTCCTCCTCTTCCTGTCTCTGTTCTGCCTCAAGTGCCCTGTCCATTATTCCACGCAGCGTATGTTCCAACAGGTGGACAAGAGGTACAGTGTCACTGATGCATGCACTGTTACTGCTCACCATCCTCGTGGCTAGGGATGAGCCGAACACCCCCGGGTTCGGTTCGCACCAGAACCTTCGAACGGACTGAAAGTTCGCGCGAATTTTCGAACCCTATTCGTTATAATGGACGCGAACGTTCGAAATCAAAATTGCTAATTACAACGGCCAATATGCATGTTAATGTCATAAAACAGGTTTGGGGACCCGGGTCCTGCCCCAGGGGACATATATCAATGCAAAAAGAAATTTTAAAAACTAAAGTTTTTTCGGGAGCAGTTATTTTAATGATGCATAAAGTGAAAAAAAAAAAAGTGAAATTTTCCTTTAAATATGGTACCTGGGGGGTGTCTAAAGTATGCCTGTGAAGTGGCATGTGTTTCCCGTGTTTAGAACTGTCCTTGCACAAAATGACATTTGTAAAGGAAAAAAAGAAGCCATTTAAAACCACTTGCGGCTTTAATGTCATGTCTTGTCCTGGCCGCCATATGGCTGAAAATCCTTGAGAAAAATGGCATGGCTACCCCATCACCCCCCCCCCCCACCCCAGCCCCTTTGGGTCTTGTATGGATACTAAGGGGGACCCCGCACCCAAAATAAAACCCTATACCTACAACCCTATATACTCTGAACAGCAGTATATAGGTGGTGCAAACAAGACATGGACTGTAGGTTTGTTCTTAAGTAGAATCTGAACAGGTACATTATGAAGTGTAGCTACATCCCAAAAAAATCAATTTTTAAGCTTTTTGGAGAACATAGGGAGGGGTTATCACCCCTGTAACATTTGCTGTCTTTGCACATCTGTTCAGAACATGTCACCTCACTTTCCGTCCCAATGACATATGTTTTTGGAAAAGTGGGGTTTTAATTGAAACAAGGATTGGTGATAAAGCATCAGTAGAGAGGAGATACCTTTTTCCCAAATTAAATCTAACAGGATAGAATTTTCCTTCCTAGGGGTAGATTTCCTCTCACTTTCTGTTTTCTCTTGCCGTTTGCAAGTAGGAGTCGTTTGTAAGTTGGATGTTTGAAAGTAGGGGCCTGCCGTATATACTCTGCAGAAATTTGCCCTATTAGATGTTGGTGTAGCCACAAGACTGGTGGGCACAGGAATGGGCCCTGCTGTGAGTTAATAGATCAAGATTTGTACTTGCATGCACCTGTTGAACCGGGCAGAAAAATTGGGCCTTTGGTGGTGGTGGTGGTGGTGGTGGACGGTGTTGCCACAAGACTGTAAGCCCTCACAGTTACTCTTGGTGGGTGCAGGAATGGGCCCTGCTGTGAGTTATTAGATCAAGATTTGTAATTGCATGCACCTGTTGAACAGGGCAGAAAAATTGGGCCTTTGGTGGTGGTGGTGGTGGTGGACGGTGTTGCCACAAGACTGTAGGCCCTCATAGTTACTCTTGGTGGGCGCAGGAATGGGCCCTGCTGTGAACTATTAGATCAAGATTTGTAATTACACGCCCCTGTTAAACAGGGGCTGAAAAATTGTGCCTTAGGCATTGGTGCTGGTGCCACAACACTGCAACCCCTCACAGATACTGTACTTGGAGCACAGCAGTCACACCTGTTGCGAAGCATCTTTTTAAAAAATTGTAATTACACGCCCCTGTTATACAGGGGCTGAAAAATTGTGCCTTAGGCACTGGTGCTGGTGCCACAACACTGCAACCCCTCACAGATACTGTACTCTGAGCACAGCAATGAGACCTGTTGCAAAGCATTGCCTAAAAATTGTAATTACACGCCCCAACAGGGGCTGAAAAATTGTGCCTTAGGCACTGGTGCTGGTGCCACAACACTGCAACCCCTCACAGATACTGTACTCTGAGCACAGCAGTCACACCTGTTGCGAAGCATCTTTTTAAAAAATTGTAATTACACGCCCCTGTTATACAGGGGCTGAAAAATTGTGCCTTAGGCACTGGTGTGGTGGCATGGATCATTGAGGAGGAGGAAGAGGATAGTCAGTGAACATAACAGGACAGTCACTCAGCATCAGCATAGGCAGTCTTGAAGGGATGTGACATTATAAATTATTCCGTTATATCCGCTTCAGGTGTCTGGTAGCTGGTGGTGATCCAAGACTGATTCATTTTTATGAAGGTCAGTCGATCAACCGAGTCGGTGGACAGGCGCACCCTATGATCGGTGACAAATCCTCCAGCAGCACTGAATGTGCGTTCGGAAAGAACGCTGGATGCAGGACAGGCCAGTAGCTCAATTGCATACTGTGCAAGCTCTGGCCAGTGATCCATCCTCAGGACCCAGTAAGCCAGAGGATTTTCGGTGGGAAAGGTGTCCAAGTCTGACCTTGCCCCTAGGTATTCCTGCACCATGTATATCAGACGCTGGCGATGGTTGCTGGAACCGATCATACCTTGGGGCTGCGGACTAAAAAATTGTCTGAACGCATCGGTCAGACGTCCACCTTCCCCACCGCTCCTTCTGCTACTGACCGAAGCCTCAGCAACTCGTCGTCCAGGACCAGGAGTTTGTAACCTCCCAGTTTCTGGGAACGCGTTGCACAGACCTTTCTGCAAGGCCTCCCTGAGATGTCTCATCCTCTGCTCCCTCTGCGACGGCAAGATAAGGTCCGCAACCTTACCCTTGTACCGTGGATCAAGGAGAGTGGCCAGCCAGTAATGGTCACTCTCCTTGATCCGAAGAACACGAGGATCCTTCCGCAGGCTTTGCAGGATCAGGGAGGCCATGCAGCGTAGGTTAGCTGAGGCATTCGGTCCGGAGTCTTCTGGGTCACTGAGGATGACATGATCGCCAGCCACCTCCTCCCAGCCACGTACAAGTCCACTGGTTTGTTGGGACTGTACATCATCCCTAAAAGACTGCTGCTGCTGATGCTGAGTGCCAGGCTCCACCTCCATGCTCACACAATCCTCCTCCTCCTCCTCCTCCTCCTCCTCTTCCTGTGTGATAGGTGGGACAGAAGGAACATTGTCTGGATAAAGGGGGCCTTGAGAGACAAGGAAGTCCTCCTCTTCCTGCCTCTGTTCTGCCTCAAGTGCCCTGTCCATTATCCCACGCAGCGTATGCTCCAACAGGTGGACAAGAGGTACAGTGTCACTGATGCATGCACTGTCACTGCTCACCATCCTCGTGGCCTCCTCAAATGGTGAGAGGACAGTGCATGCATCCCTGATCATGCTCCACTGGCGTGGGGAAAAAAAGCCAAGCTCCCCTGACCCTGTCCTGGTGCCGTAGTCGCAAAGGTACTCATTGATGGCCCTCTGCTGCGTGTGCAGTCGCTGCAGCATGGCCAACGTTGAGTTCCACCTGGTGGGCATGTCACATATTAGGCGGTTCTTGGGCAGGTTCAGCTCCTTTTGCAGCTCAGTCAGCCGAGCACTGGCATTATAAGATCGGCGGAAATGCACACAGACTTTCCTGGCCTGCCTCAGGACATCCTGTAAGCCTGGGAACCTGCCCAAGAACCGCTGCACCACCAGGTTGAGGACGTGAGCCATACAGGGCACATGGGTGAGCTGCCCCTGTCGCAGGGCGGAGAGGAGGTTGGTGCCATTATCAGAAACGACCATTCCTGGCTTAAGCTGGCGTGGCGTCAACCACCTCTCGGCCTGCCCCTGCAGAGCTGCCAGAACCTCTGGCCCAGTGTGGCTCCTGTCCCCCAAACACACCAGCGCAAGCACGGCATGGCATCTTTTTGCCTGCGTACTCGCGTAGCCCCTTGTACGCCTACGGAGCACCGCTGGTTCCGAGGACAGAGCACTCGAAGAGGACATGGAGGAAGAAGAAGAGGAGGGGGTGGAGGAGAGAGGTGTGTCACAACCAGTAGTAGCATTTTGGAGGCGTGGTGGCGGAACAACCTCCAACACTACTGCACCTTGTCCTGCATCCCTCCCAGCTGCCAATAGAGTGACCCAATGGGCCGTGAAAGAAAGATAACGTCCCTGTCCATGCCTGCTGGACCATGAGTCAGTGGTAATATGCACCTTACCGCTGACCGCCCTGTCCAGCGAGGCATGGACATTGCCTTCCACATGCCAGTAGAGAGACGGAATCGCCTTCCGTGAGAAAAAGTGGCGTTTGGGAACCTGCCACTGAGGAACCGCACATTGAACAAACTCACGGAAGGGGGCCGAGTCTATCAACTGAAAAGGCAGCAGTTGAAGTGCTAGCAATTTAGCCAAGCTAGCATTCAACCGCTGGGCATGTGGATGGCTGGGAGTATACTTCTTTCGACGGTCCAGCAGCTGGGGCAGGGAAATTTGCCTGCTACAATCGGACGTCGGTGTACTGCAAGTACTTGGTTGTGACACACCTAATTCTACACCTTCAGTCCTCTCAGAGCAGCTTTCAGAGAGGACTGAAGATATAGTGGGGATGGAGATCCCAGCTGATGAGGAGCAAGGAGAGGTCCGCTTTGTTCTTTGGTGTGGGTCTTTTATGTGTGCTTGCCAACGAGCTGCATGGCAGGTCGACATATGTCTGCTCATGCTTGTGGTGCCCAAGCGGCTGATGTTTTGGCCACGCGAGATACGCTTGAGACAAATATTGCAAATAGCAGTGGTGCGATCTGATGCACTCGTCTCAAAAAAGGCCCACACCAAAGAACTTTTGTGATAACGTGCAGAGGCAGCGCCCTGCACAGGCGGAGCTCTGCGGTGTGGTACAGTTGCTGTGCTGGCCTCTAGCTGGCCTCCAGGGGGCATCCTGCCTCGTTGGACATGTGACGCTGCATCCTCCTCCTCCTCCTCCTCTCTCCCTTCAGGCACCCACGTGGAGTCAGTGACCTCATCATCCCCTCCCTCTTCACCACTAGAGCAAACCTGGCAGTAAGCTGCAGCTGGTGGAACACTACTGCCAGATTGCTGTCCTTCAGCATCCCCTCTCTCTGCGCGCACACTACTGACTTCCTCAAGCTGGGTATCATCATCCGAGCCTTCGAATCGTTGGGCATCCTCCTGGAGCATGTACCCAACACTGTGCTCAAACAGTTCGGGGGACTCCTCAGGAGGACATGGTGGGTCTAGGGAAGGGGTGGCTGATGATGCCATTGAGTACGCGTTGGCAGCTGCTCTGCCAGTACCCTGAGCCTGGGTGAGAGAGGATGAGGAGGATGAGGAGGGCTTGGTCATCCATTCTACCAAGCCTTCGGCATGATGCGGCTCCACATGTCCAGCTGCCGAAAACAAAGACAAGCGTGTCCCATGGCCACGTGCTGATGACGATGCACGACCACGTCCACGGCCAGCACTGTTGTCTCTAGAAACAGAGCCTGCCTGCCCTGTGTTCTTGCCTCGGCACGCTCTGCCTCTCCTTGGCGGTCTTCCAGCCATTGTAGTCGGTAGTGTATATAGTATAAAAAATAGAACTCCTATGTGTGCTCACAACACACTGTAGGTCCTATGGGTGCTGACACTAACACACTATAGGTACTATGTGTGCTGCTGACAAGAAAATATAGGAGCTCTGTTTGCTGCCACTAACACACTAGAAGTCCTATGGGTGCTGCTGAGAAGAAAATATAGGAGCTCTGTTTGCTGCCACTAACACACTAGAAGTCCTATGGGTGCTGCTGAGAAGAAAATATAGGAGCTCTGTGTGATGCCACTAACACACTAGAAGTCCTATGGGTGCTGCTGAGATGAAAATATAGGAACTCTGTGTGATGCCACTAACACATTAGAAGTCCTATGGGTACTGCTGAGAAGAAAATATAGGAGCTCTGTTTGCTGCCACTAACACACTAGAAGTCCTATGGGTGCTGCTGAGATGAAAATATAGGAACTCTGTGTGATGCCACTAACACATTAGAAGTCCTATGGGTGCTGCTGAGAAGAAAATATAGGAGCTCTGTTTGCTGCCACTAACACACTAGAAGTCCTATGGGTGCTGCTGAGAAGAAAATATAGGAGCTCTGTGTGATGCCACTAACACACTAGAAGTCCTATGGGTGCTGCTGAGAAGAAAATATAGGAGCTCTGTTTGCTGCCACTAACACACTAGAAGTCCTATGGGTGCTGCTGAGAAGAAAATATAGGAGCTCTGTGTGATGCCACTAACACACTAGAAGTCCTATGGGTGCTGCTGAGAAGAAAATATAGGAGCTCTGTTTGCTGCCACTAACACACTAGAAGTCCTATGGGTGCTGCTGAGAAGAAAATATAGGAGCTCTGTTTGCTGCCACTAACACACTAGAAGTCCTATGGGTGCTGCTGAGAAGAAAATATAGGAGCTCTGTTTGCTGCCACTAACACACTAGAAGTCCTATGGGTGCTGCTGAGAAGAAAATATAGGAGCTCTGTGTGATGCCACTAACACACTAGAAGTCCTATGGGTGCTGCTGAGAAGAAAATATAGGAGCTCTGTTTGCTGCCACTAACACACTAGAAGTCCTATGGGTGCTGCTGAGAAGAAAATATAGGAGCTCTGTTTGCTGCCACCAACACACTAGAAGTCCTATGGGTGCTGCTGAGAAGAAAATATAGGAAATCTGTGTGATGCCACTAACACACTAGAAGTCCTATGGGTGCTGCTGAGAAGAAAATATAGGAGCTCTGTTTGCTGCCACTAACACACTAGAAGTCCTATGGGTGCTGCTGAGAAGAAAATATAGGAGCTCTGTTTGCTGCCACTAACACACTAGAAGTCCTATGGGTGCTGCTGAGAAGAAAATATAGGAGCTCTGTGTGATGCCACTAACACACTAGAAGTCCTATGGGTGCTGCTGAGAAGAAAATATAGGAGCTCTGTTTGCTGCCACTAACACACTAGAAGTCCTATGGGTGCTGCTGAGAAGAAAATATTTGAGCTCTGTTTGCTGCCACTAACACACTAGAAGTCCTATGGGTGCTGCTGAGAAGAAAATATAGGAGCTCTGTGTGATGCCACTAACACACTAGAAGTCCTATGGGTGCTGCTGAGAAGAAAATATAGGAGCTCTGTTTGCTGCCACTAACACACTAGAAGTCCTATGGGTGCTGCTGAGAAGAAAATATAGGAGCTCTGTGTGATGCCACTAACACACTAGAAGTCCTATGGGTGCTGCTGAGAAGAAAATATAGGAGCTCTGTTTGCTGCCACTAACACACTAGAAGTCCTATGGGTGCTGCTGAGAAGAAAATATAGGAGCTCTGTTTGCTGCCACTAACACACTAGAAGTCCTATGGGTGCTGCTGAGAAGAAAATATAGGAGCTCTGTGTGATGCCACTAACACACTAGAAGTCCTATGGGTGCTGCTGGGATGAAAATATAGGAACTCTGTGTGATGCCACTAACACATTAGAAGTCCTATGGGTGCTGCTGAGAAGAAAATATAGGAGCTCTGTTTGCTGCCACTAACACACTAGAAGTCCTATGGGTGCTGCTGAGAAGAAAATATAGGAGCTCTGTGTGATGCCACTAACACACTAGAAGTCCTATGGGTGCTGCTGAGAAGAAAATATAGGAGCTCTGTTTGCTGCCACTAACACACTAGAAGTCCTATGGGTGCTGCTGAGAAGAAAATATAGGAGCTCTGTGTGATGCCACTAACACACTAGAAGTCCTATGGGTGCTGCTGAGAAGAAAATATAGGAGCTCTGTTTGCTGCCACTAACACACTAGAAGTCCTATGGGTGCTGCTGAGAAGAAAATATAGGAGCTCTGTTTGCTGCCACCAACACACTAGAAGTCCTATGGGTGCTGCTGAGAAGAAAATATAGGAGCTCTGTGTGATGCCACTAACACACTAGAAGTCCTATGGGTGCTGCTGAGAAGAAAATATAGGAGCTCTGTTTGCTGCCACTAACACACTAGAAGTCCTATGGGTGCTGCTGAGAAGAAAATATAGGAGCTCTGTTTGCTGCCACTAACACACTAGAAGTCCTATGGGTGCTGCTGAGAAGAAAATATAGGAGCTCTGTGTGATGCCACTAACACACTAGAAGTCCTATGGGTGCTGCTGAGAAGAAAATATAGGAGCTCTGTTTGCTGCCACTAACACACTAGAAGTCCTATGGGTGCTGCTGAGAAGAAAATATAGGAGCTCTGTTTGCTGCCACTAACACACTAGAAGTCCTATGGGTGCTGTTGGGGTGCAATGCTGTGCTAACAGCACTGCGGTTGGTACTACTGCAATACTGTACTAACAGTAAGCACGCACCAGACTAATCCCCAGCAGCAGCTAATAACACACTAACTGTGCAATCAGCAGCAATGAACGATCAATGACTTAGGTAGCAATGGTTTAGCAAAGAAATAGCCAATGGTTTAGCAAAGAAGAGCAAATCTTTCAGTATCAAGCAAAGACAGAATCAGCAGACTAATCTCTCCTAAAGCCGGAACTCATGTGACCGGGGCCGATGGCGTGGCGGCCTTTTAAATGGTGGGGCGTGTACTAAAGCCCCTGAGCTGTAATTGGCTACAGGCGTCCTGCCTGTAGCCAATTATTGCTCTCCGAGTTTCGGGCGCTGTGATTGGCCAAGCATGCGGGGTCACAGTGCATGCTTGGCCAATCATCAGCCAGCAATGCACTGCGCCGGCCGCGCCGGCCGCAATGCATTGCGGGGCCGCTCGCATCACACGAATGTGATGCGAACGGCCCAAATAGTTCTGGGCTCGACGAGCGAGCGAACGCCCGATGCTCGATTCGAACATGGGTTCGAATCGAGCACCGGGCCCATCCCTACTCGTGGCCTCCTCAAATGGTGCCAGGACAGTGCATGCATCCCTGATCATGCCCCACTGGCGTGGTGAAAAAAACCTGAGCTCCCCTGACCCTGTCCTGGTGCCGTAGTCGCACAGGTACTCATTGATGGCCCTCTGCTGCGTGTCCAGCCGCTGCAGCATGGCCAACGTTGAGTTCCACCTGGTGGACATGTCACATATAAGGCGGTTCTTGGGCAGGTTCAACTCCTTTTGCAGCTCAGCCAGGCGAGCACTGGCATTATAAGATCTGCGGAAATGCACACAGACTTTCCTGGCCTGCCTCAGGACATCCTGTAAGCCCGGGTACCTGCCCAAGAACCGCTGCACCACCAGGTTAAGGACGTGAGCCACACAGGGCACATGGGTCAGTTGTCCCTGTCGGAGGGCGGAGAGGAGGTTGGTGCCATTGTCACAAACCACCATTCCTGGCTTAAGCTGGCGTGGCGTCAACCACCTCTCGGCCTGCCCCTGCAGAGCAGACAGAACCTCTGCCCCAGTGTGGCTCCTGTCCCCCAAACACACCAGCGCAAGCACGGCATGGCATCTTTTTGCCTGCGTACTTGCGTAGCCCCTTGAACGCCTACGGAGCACCGCTGGTTCCGAGGACAAAGCACAGGAAGAGGCCATGGAGGAAGAAGAAGAGGAGGGGGTGGAGGAGAGAGGTGTGTCACAACCAGTAGTAGCATTTTGGAGGTGTGGCAGCGGAACAACCTCCAACACTACTGCACCTTGTCCTGCATCCTTCCCAGTTGCCAAAAGAGTGACCCAATGGGCCGTGAAAGAAAGGTAACGTCCCTGTCCATGCCTGCTGGACCATGAGTCAGCGGTAATATGCACCTTACCGCTGACCGCCCTGTCCAGCGAGGCCAAGACATTGCCTTCCACATGCCGGTAGAGAGCCGGAATCGCCTTCCGTGAGAAAAAGTGGCGTTTGGGAACCTGCCACTGAGGAACCGCACATTGCACAAACTCACGGAAGGGGGTCGAGTCTACCAACTGAAAAGGCAGCAGTTGAAGCGCTAGCAATTTAGCCAAGCTAGCATTCAACCGCTGGGCATGTGGATGGCTGGGAGTGAACTTCTTTCGACGGTCCAGCAGCTGGGGCAGGGAAATTTGCCTGCTAGAATCGGACGTCGGTGTACTGCTAGCAGAGTGCCCGCAAGTACTTGGCTGTGACACACCTAATTCTACGCCTTCAATCCTCTCAGTGCAGGTTTCGGAGAGGACTGAAGGTATAGTGGAGTTGGAGATCCCAGCTGATGCGGTGCAAGGAGAGGTCCGCTTTGTTCTTTGGTGTGGGTCTTTAAGGTAGGCTTGCCAACGAGCTGCATGGCAGGTCAACATATGTCTGGTCAAGCATGTGGTGCCCAAGCGGGTGATGTTTTGGCCACGCCATATACGCTTGAGACATATGTTGCAAACAGCAGCTTTGCGATCTGATGCACTCGACTCAAAAAAGGGCCACACCAAAGAACTTTTTGAATAACGGGCAGAGGCAGCGTCCTGCACAGGCGGAGCTCTGCGGTGTGATTCCGTCAGTGTGCTGCCCTTACGCTGGCCCCCCAAGGGCATCCTGCCTCGTTGGATATGTGCCTGCTCCTCATCCTCCTCCTCCTCTCTCCTATTAGGCACCCACGTGGAGTCAGTGACCTCGTCATCCCCTCCCTCCTCATCACTGGAGCCAATCTGGCAGTATGCTGCAGCTGCTGGAACATGACTGCCAGATTGGTGTCCTTCTTGAGCATCCCCTCTCTCTGCTCTCACGCTACTGCCTTCCTCTAGCTGGGTATCATCAGACCCTTCGAAACGCTGGGCATCCTCCTGGAGCATGTACCCAACACTGTGCTCAAACAGTTCGGGGGACTCCTCAGGAGGACATGGTTGGTCTAGGGAAGGAGTGACTGATGATGACATTGATACCAGGGAAGAGGACGCTTTGGCAGCTGCTTTGCCAGTACAGAGAACAGGAAAAAATGCTTGGACAGCCGCACTCCAAAAAATGGTTGTTTATTAAAACAAAGATGTGAAAAACATATCACAGCATGGAAAGCAGCGAACAGGAGCTGACGCGTTTCGCACTGTGACTCAGTGCTTAATCATAGCATTGCTTTGCCAGTACCCTGAGCCTGGGTGAGAGAGGATGAGGAGGATGAGGAGGGCTTGGTCATCCACTCTACCAAGTCTTCGGCATGATGTGGCTCAACACGTCCAGCTGCCGAAAAGAAGGACAAGCGTGTCCCATGGCCACGTGCTGATGGCGATGCACCGCGTCCACGACCAGCACTGTTGTCTCTAGACACAGAGCCTGCTTGCCCTCTTTTATTGGCTCCTGACTGTCTGCCTCTCCTTGTTTGCCTTCCAGACATTCTAATGGCCTGCAGGGAAATGGGAAAACCAGCAATAAGACCTAGCTTCAGGAGTATATTTTGCAGGAATCACACTACGCCTGCTGTAGGTGCTGCAAATGCCTGTTGGTGTAACACACCAGGAAAACGCAGCAATACAGGCTAACTTCAGGTGTAATATGATCAGGAGGCACACTCCGCCCGCTGTAAGTGCTGCAAATGCCTGTTGGTGTAACACACCAGGAAAAAGCAGCAATACAGGCTAACTTCAGGTGTAATATGATCAGGAGGCACACTCCGCCCGCTGTAAGTGCTGCAAATGCCTGTTGGTGTAACACACCAGGAAAACGCGGCAATACAGGCTAACTTTAGGTGTATAAGGTGCATGAGGCACACTCCGCCCGCTGTAAGTGCTGCAAATGCCTGTTGGTGTAACACACCAGGAAAATGCAGCAATACAGGCTAACTTCAGGTGTAATATGATCAGGAGGCACACTCCGCCCGCTGTAAGTGCTGCAAATGCCTGTTGGTGTAACACACCAGGAAAACGCAGCAATACAGGCTAACTTCAGGTGTATAAGGTGCAGGAGGCACACTCCGCCCGCTGTAAGTGCTGCAAATGCCTGTTGGTGTAACACACCAGGAAAAAGCAGCAATACAGGCTAACTTCAGGTGTAATATAATCAGGAGGCACACTCCGCCCGCTGTAAGTGCTGCAAATGCCTGTTGGTGTAACACACCAGGAAAAAGCAGCAATACAGGCTAACTTCAGGTGTAATATGATCAGGAGGCAAACTCCGCCCGCTGTAAGTGCTGCAAATGCCTGTTGGTGTAACACACCAGGAAAAAGCAGCAATACAGGCTAACTTCAGGTGTAATATGATCAGGAGGCACACTCCGCCCGCTGTAAGTGCTGCAAATGCCTGTTGGTGTAACACACCAGGAAAAAGCAGCAATACAGGCTAACTTCAGGTGTAATATGATCAGGAGGCACACTCCGCCCGCTGTAAGTGCTGAAAATGCCTGTTGGTGTAACACACCAGGAAAAAGCAGCAATACAGGCTAACTTCAGGTGCAATATGATCAGGAGGCACACTCCGCCTGCTGTAAGTGCTGCAAATGCCTGTTGGTGTAACACACCAGGAAAAAGCAGCAATACAGGCTAACTTCAGGTGTAATATGATCAGGAGGCACACTCCGCCCGCTGTAAGTGCTGCAAATGCCTGTTGGTGTAACACACCAAGAAAACACAGCAATACAGGCTAACTTCAGGTGTATAAGGTGCAGGAGGCACACTCCGCCCGCTGTAAGTGCTGCAAATGCCTGTTGGTGTAACACACCAGGAAAACACAGCAATACGGGCTAACTTCAGGTGTATAATGTGCAGGAGGCTTAGCAACAATAACACTGACACTGTCCCCTGCCTATCCTTCTCTCTCCCTGCACACAAGGTTTATCAAAGTATATGACACTGACACTCTCCCTGCCTATCCTTCTCTCTCCCTGCACACAAGGTTTAGCAAAGAATATGACACTGACACTGTCCCCTGCCTATCCTTCTCTCTCCCTGCACACAAGGTTTATCAAAGTATATGACACTGACACTCTCCCTGCCTATCCTTCTCTCTCCCTGCACACAAGGTTTAGCAAAGAATATGACACTGACACTGTTCCCTGCCTATCCTTCTCTCTCCCTGCACACAAGGTTTATCAAAGAATATGACACTGACACTTTCCCTGCCTATCCTTCTCTCTCCCTGCACACAAGGTTTAGCAAAGAATGTGACACTGTCCCCTGCCTATCCTTCTCTCTCCCTGCACACAAGGTTTAGCAAAGAATATGACACTGACACTCTCCCTGCCTATCCTTCTCTCTCCCTACAAACAAGTTTGAGGTACAAATAGCACTGACACTGTCCCTGCCTATGTAACTCTTTCCCTGCGCCAGAACACACTACACAAGGCCGCCGCGCTGGCGGCCTTTTATAGTGTGGGGCGTGTGCTAAACCCCCTGCGGGGTCACAGTGCATGCTTGGCCAATCACAGCGCCGGAATTGCACTGCAATGGCGCAGTGTATTGTGGGCCATTCGCGTCACTCGAATTTGGCGCGAATGGCCCAAATCGTTCGATGTTCGCCGAACGGTCGAACAGCCGATGTTCGAGTCGAACACCGAGCTCATCCCTACTATGCAGTAATTCCTGCCTGTAACATACGTAACTCAGTAGTTCCCTAGGCAAATAACACCATACCTCTTCCCCACCTCAATGGTTCAGTGTCCTTGGTAATATCAACATCTCTATATTCCTTCCTAGATTTCTGTATCCCACTTTATAGCGTTATTAGCTTACTAAAAGAAGTATTGCAGAGCTGTGATATGCAAAGTTAAGTTACCTATACCAACCAATTTGATGTGACTCAGGTAAAGGAAATCTGATATGTTGCTGTTGCTTACTGTTCTTCTCATCTCAAGGATTCTTGTGCTGCTTATTAAATAAACCTGAAAGTATCTTTAAATCAGAGGCTAAGCCTTTTATCAAGGGGATGTCTTGGGTGTACACAGAAACACAGCCATAAGATTTCAGAGAAATTATAATTTAATGGTGTTTGTTCAGGGCAGGCAGCAAACAGCTTAAGAAAGAAGACACACAAAAAAAATACAACATAATTTATAAAAAAAGTTATTTGCATATCATACCTCTGTAGGGATGAGCTTCGAGTTCAAGTCGAACTCATGTTCGACTCGATCATTGCCTGTTCGCCCGTTTGCCGAACAGCGAACAATTTGGGGTGTTCGCGGCAAATTCGAAAAACCACGGAACGACCTGTAAAAGTCTATGGGAGAAATCTAAAGTGCTAATTTTAAAGGCTTATATACAAGATATTGTCGTGAAAAGTGTTTGGGGACCCGGGTCCTGCCCCAGGGGACAGGTATCAATGCAAAAAAAAAATGTTTTAAAAACGGCTGTTTTTTCGGGAGCAGTGATTTTAATAATGCTTAAAGTGAAGCAATAAAAGTGAAATATTCCTTTAAATTCCGTACCTGGGGGGTGTGTATAGTATGCCTGTAAAGTAGCACTTGTTTCCAGTGTTTAGAACTGTCCCTGCACATAATGTCATTTCTGAAGGAAAAAAAGTAATTTAAAATACTTGCGACTGTAATGAATTGTCGGCTCCTGGCAATACAGAGAAAAGTAATTGAAAGTCATTGATAAAAAAAATGCGTGGGGGTCCCTCCCAAATTCAGTTAGCAGGCCCTTTAGGTCTGGTATGGATATTAAGGGGTTCAGGTCTGGTATGGATTTTAAGGGGAACTCCGGGCCAAATAAAAAAAGAAATGGTGTGGAGTTCCCCCCAAAAATCCATACCAGACCCTTATCCGAGCACGCAACCTGTCAGGCCATAGGAAAAGAGGGGGGGACGAGAGACCTAGACCCCAAAGCACCATGTCCCCATGTTGATGGGGACAAGGGCCTCATCCCCACAACCCTTGCCCGGTGGTTGTGGGGGTCTGCGGGCCGGGGGTTTATCGGAATCTGGAAGACCCCTTTAACAAAAGGGACTTCCAGATCCCGCCCCCCCCTATGTGAATTGGTAAGGGGTACCCCTACCATTTCACAAAGAAAGTGTAAAAAATTGTAAAAAAAACACACAGACACAGTTGGGATAAGTCCTTTATTAAAAAATAAAATAAATAATAAAAAAAAAACTTCCAGCAGTGGTAATCCACTCTTGATCTCCACTCCAGTGATGTCGGTATCCAGTGACGGATGATCTGCAGGCTCCAGCGATGATGTCCAGCGAGGAACAGCACACGGTCCTGTCTCCACCGGAGAAACCCCGGGAATGACGTTGCGGCAGCCTGACAGGTCTAATGTAGCTGAGGACGGGGCCACCCATCATGTGACCCCGTCCCTGCACGTCACTGGGAAAGCCCGGGTTTCCCTTTGCATCAGAGGGGGGCGGGGTCACGTGAAGGGTGGCGTCACGGGAGTACTTTTAAATTACTTTTTTTCCTTCAGAAATTACCGTATATACTCGAGTATAAGCCGACCCGAATATAAGCCGAGACACCTAATTTTACCACAAAAAACTGGGAAAACGTATTGACTCGAGTATAAGCCTAGGGTGTCCATCTGCATGCCTCACTGTGTCTCACTGTGTCCATGTGCATGCCTCACTGTGTCCATGCCTCACTGTGCCCATGCGCATGCCTCACTGTGTCCATGCCTCACTGTGTCCATGACTAGACTGACGTTTAACATGGGAGTCTATGGAAGGGGTGCCTGGTTTTGAAAAATCGGTGCTCCCCGGCCGTAGGTCCCCCAGACAATAAACTTTTCACACTTTTAGAGGAGAAATGGGGCTACATGTGTGCCAAGTTTCTGGTCCAGAGGACCTACGACCAGTTGGTACCGGGTCCCCAAATTCACCAAAGAAATGACCGTTTAACATGGGAGTCTATAGAAGGGGTGCCCGCCTTTAAAAAAATCGTTGCTCGCCGGCCGTAGGTCCCCCGGACAACAAACTTTGTACACTTGTAGAAGAAGAGTGGGGCTATATGTGTGCCAAGTTTGGAGTCTAGGGGACCTACGGCCGGCCGGTACTGGGTCCCCAAAGTCCGGGAGATTAGGCGCAAAAAGGTGACTCGAGTATAAGCCGAGGGGGGCATTTTCAGCACAAAAAAATGTGCTGAAAAACTCGGCTTATACTCGAGTATATATGGTACATTTTGTGCAGGGACAGTTCTAAGCACGGGAACAAGCGCTACTTTACAGGCATACTATACACACCCCCCAGGTACGAAATTTAAAGGAATATTTTGCTAACGTCATTGCATACTAAGATGGTATCAGCTGGACAGCATCACTGGTTACTAGGAAGCAGGCAGTTGCCAACATCCTAGCAACTACTATCCTTCTGCCTGCTGGCTTCTTATAAACTGTAAACAAGTCAGTGGGCATCTCAGGTGATATCATCTGCCAAATATGGTCAATGATGTCAGCCAGCTCCCAGCCCCTCACCTGCATGTAAAAAAAGGTGTCCAGATAGTTACAGGGTTTCCTTATTTTAAAAGTGACTTCTAGATTCTGATAAGTCCTCCCCACTCAGACCCCCACATCCAACAGGCTAAGGGTGTTTGCATTTTTAACAATTTATTAATAATATAAATAATAAAAACAAATAAAGTAGCAAATATGTCTGACTGCCCAAAGAGCTAGCAATCAGAATTTAATTACAGTTTTCTAACTGACCTTGGGTACTCCGTGCCTTAAATAGTGAAAGGGTGGATTTATCCAAAAGCCCCATTATTAGTCCGCCTAAGCCTGCTCGAAGACTATGCAGTACATTATGATTTAAAGATAAATTCTCCGGGGCCAATCAGCACGTAAATTATCTGGGACTGCACCTCTCAAACTGGCAAGATTCACCTCGAACTCATGGTAGCTGCAAACCAAACCTCATCCCTATATATGATGTACTAATCATTTGGCATATATAATTATGCCCAAATCAAAGAAATCAAGCAGTTTTCAGATTTCATTTTACTGTGCCATTACAGGATGTCAGTAATTGACTCCAGTTGTAGAAGTACTGTGCCAGTTTGATGTAAGGAAATAAGGATTCTAGAATTCTTAGCATCTATGCCAGTTTTCATTTGAAATACTCACAGATGGTTGAAAAAGAAGCATGAATTCTTGTTTTTGCAGCCTTTTTCTGCAGTTGCAGGGTTTAAAAATAATGCATATGCAACTTTGATTTAACAGCTAATGTACTGTAAAGCTGTGTGGCTTCTTCTGCTTTATTCACAGTGAGAACATTTTAAACATCTAGGATAAAAAAAAATTGAAGTATTTTTAATTGCAACCAATAAAATATTTGGTTTGGATTTCTAATGGTCAATAGGAAAAGTAGCTCCGTTATCAATTACAATATTCTCTGTTATGTTATGCAAAAATGTTAAAGTATATATACTATGATATCGATTTTATTGTTTTTTACTTGTATCTGTTTCTATTCAAGGATAGAGTGATTTTCAAAATAAATATTCAAATGTATGACATTCGTTAGCACTTCTTTAGGAAAAACTGAGCATTGTTTTAGAAAATGCACTCAATTCGCACATTACTACCTTTATGCCGTGTATTTCGATCGTGTACACACGATCGGAAATTCCAACAATAAAACCGTGGATTTTTTTCCGACGGAATGTTGGCTAAAACTTGTGTTGCATACACACAGTCACACAAATGTTGTCGGAAATTCCGACCGTCAAGAACGCGGTGACGTACAAGACGTACGACGAGCCAAGATCAATGAAGTTCAATAGGCAGTTCTGCTCTTCTGCTTGATTCTGAGCATGCGTGTTTTTTTGTGCTTCTGAATTGCATACAGACGATCGGAATTTCTGACAAGAACTTTTTGGGTCGGAAAATTTGAGAACCAGCTCTCAAATTTTTGTTGTCGGAAATTCCAACAGAAAATGTCCGATGGAGCCTACACACGGTCAGAATTTCCGACCAAAAGCTCACATCAAACTTTTCTTGTCGGAATTTCCGATCGTGTGTACGAGGCATTATAGATTTATATATTCCTTTTAACAGAGGAACAGCACATCTGTAGTCTAGTACAGGGCTCAAAATTTCAAATCCTGGGCTACTAGCCAGGCCTTAAGGGTTACTCGCCTCCAGTTGACCCAAACAATCCCTAGCCTGCACCACCCCTAAACACGCCCTCATAAATTATCTCATGAAATGACACTTAAATATTTTACGCAGAATTAAGTTACAAAAATAAATATTAACAACAACTTTATCAGTGCAGCCTCACTGCAGCCTCACCTGTGCCCACCATTGCAGCCTCACCTGTGCCCACTATTGCAGCCTCACCTCACCTGTGCCCACCATTGCAGCCTCACCTCACCTGTGCCCATCATTGCAGCCTCACCTCACTGTGCCCACCATTACAGCCTCACCTCACTGTCCCCACCATTGTAGCCTCACCTCACTGTGTCGCCATTGCAGCCTCAGCTCACTGTGCCCACATTGCAGCCTCAGCTCACTGTGCCCACCATTGTAGCCTCTGCTCACCTGTGTCACCATTGCAGCCTCTGCTCACCTTTGCCCCCATTGCAGCCTCTGCTCACCTGTGCCCCCATTGCAGCCCCTGCTCACCTGTGCCCCCATTGCAGCCTCTGCTCACCTGTGCCACCATTGCAGCCTCTGCTCACCTGTGCCCCTATTGCAGCCTCTGCTCACCTGTGCCCCCATTGCAGCCTCTGCTCACCCGTGCCCCCATTGCAGCCTCTGCTCACCTGTGCCCCCATTGCAGCCTCTGCTCACCTGTGCCACCATTGCAGCCTCTGCTCACCTGTGCAGATGATCATCATGAGGAAGAGAAAAGCCACGGGATTACAAAGCGGATAGTCAGCTGTTACAGCAGAGTTTACATTATAAATGCCTCCGCTCCACTCGTGGTTACACAAAGCCCCGCCTCCTGACCCCGCGCCTGTAAGAGACAGAATGCCAGTCCAATGCTGGGACGTGTTCTGTCTATCTTACAGGTGTGGGGTCAGGAGGCGATGCAGTGTGTAACCACGAGCGGAGGCATTTATAATGTAAACTCTGCTGTAACAGCCGACTATCCGCTCTGTAATCCCACAGATTTTCTCTTCCTCCATGCTCTATTCCCCTGGGGCGATCGAAGGGAGAAAGGCTCCCGATCAACCCTGTATGCCGGCGGTACCCGCGCTCTAACCCCCCCCTGCTCCCAGGCAGCCCAGCTCCTCGCCAGAAACAATTTTCCACTCACAAAATGTGAGTAGACGAATGGGAAATTTGAGGGCTGGTCTAGTAACCAAAATTTTTCCCTTCGATAAATCTGATTTCCCAAATTAATTATTCACTAATCACTTCCTTAATATTTTCAACCAATATAGCCAGCATATCTCACTCAGACTTTTACTTTGATGTCAGTGGGATGCAGGTAAAAATAAAATTGACACACATACCTGGTTTAGAATCGGACACATATTAGTTCAGTCTGTCAGTTACCAAGAATACATCACCTTGCCACACAGCAAAATGTGAGCCATTAATCATCAATGCAGTGGTGAGTAAGTTGTAAATTAATATTTTATAATTTTTCACTGTCCGCAAGGATTGAATTCCAGACTATTATTATGTTATAATGTAAAAAATATACCTATTCCAAAATATAAATCTTCAGTTTAGACTTTAGCTTTAAATGACTAAAGCTACAGTTAACTTCAGTCATCTAATATATAAATAGAGATGGGCCAAACATTGGTTCATGCCATAACTCTCAAACACCACAAAAGTTCAGACCCAAAGCATAAATCTTATTAAATTCTATGTGACCCGAACTTGAGAAATCAAAAGTGCCCATTTTGAAGCCTTATATGCAAGATATTGGCCATAAAAAAGGGTATGGGGGCCTGGGTACTGCCCTGGGGGACATGTACCAATACAAAAAAATATATATATATTAAAAAATATTGCTTTAAAGGAGCAGTGATATTAATGATGCTTAAAGTGAAATTATAAACATTTTAATTTCCTTTAAATAAAGTGCCTGGGGGTCCCTTTAGTTTGCCTGTAAAGTGGTGCATCTGTACCATGTATAGAACCTGCTGCAGCAAAACTAACATTTAAATTGATTTTCCCTGCAAGATTTCTTTATTTGGACAAGAAGCTGGAATTTAGATACATGGCATGTTGGTGCCAGGGAGTGTACAGTGGGGATCGAAAGTTTGGGCACCCCAGGTAAAAATGTGTATTAATGTGCATAACGAAGCCAAGGAAAGATGGAAAAATCTCCAAATGGCATCAAATTACAGATTAGACATTCTTATAATATGTCAAAAAAAGTTAGATTTTATTTCCATCATTTACACTTTCAAAATTACAGAAAACAAAAAAAATGGCGTCTGCAAAAGTTTGGGCACCCTGCAGAATTTATAGCATGCACTGCCCCCTTTGCAAAGCTGAGACCTGCCAGTGTCATGGATTGTTCTCAATCATCGTCTGGGAAGACCAGGTGATGTCAATCTCAAAGGTTTTAAATGGCCAGACTCATCTGACCTTGCCCCAACAATCAGCAACATGGGTTCTTCTAAGCAGTTGTCTAGAAAACTGAAACTGAAAATAGTTGACGCTCACAAAGCTGGAGAAGGCTATAAGAAGATAGCAAAGCATTTTCAGATGTCAATATCCTCTGTTCGGAATGTAATTAAGAAATGGCAGTCATCAGGATCAGTGGAAGTTAAAGCAAGATATGGAAGACCAAGAAAAATATCAGACAGAACAGCTCGCAGGATTGTGAGAAAAGCAATTCAAAACCCACGTTTGACTGCACGATCCCTCCAGAAAGATCTGGCAGACACTGGAGTTGTGGTACACTATTCCACTATAAAGAGATACTTGTACAAATATGGTGTTCATGGAAGAGTCATCAGAAGAAAACCTCTTCTACGTCCTCACCACAAAAATCAGCGTTTGAACTTTGCAAATGAACATATAGACAAGCCTGAGGCATTTTGGAAACAAGTTTTGTGGACTGATGAGGTTAAAATATAACTTTTTGGCCGGAATGGGCAAAGGTACGTTTGGAGAAGAAAGGGCACAGAATTTAATGAAAAGAACCTCTGTCCAACTGTTAAACATGGGGGTGGATCAATCATGCTTTGGGGTTATATTGCAGCCAATGGCACAGGGAACATTTCACGAGTAGAAGGAAAAATGGATTCAATAAAATTTCAGCAAATTTTGGATGGTAACTTGATGCCATCTGTGAAAAAGCTGAAGTTAAAGAGAGGATGGCTTCTACAAATGGATAATGATCCTAAACACACCTCAAAATCCACAGGGGATTACATCAAGAGGCGTAAACTGAAGGTTTTGCCATGGCCTTCACAATCTCCTGACCTCAACATTATTGAAAACCTATTAAAGTGGTTGTAAACCCACTTTTTCAACTTGCACCTACAGGTAAGCCTAGATTAAGGCTTACCTGTAGGTGCAAGAAATATCTCCTAAACCTACACGGTTTAGGAGATATTTAGTAAAAATGACATTGCTCCGTGTCTACGGCGCATGCGCGCCATAGAGAACGGCGCATTCATGGGGTTAATCCCATTCACAAAATCGGCTACTTCCCAGCAATAGCTGGGCGTAGCCGATTGTGACGGCTCTTGCGCGCATGCGCAGAGTGACGTCACCGCCGCTCCGGCCAATCACAGCGCCGGAGCGGCGCTGTGATTGGCTGCAGCGGCGATACCCGGAAGTAACCTTCCGGCTATCGCCGCAGCGATGGATGCGGCTAGATGGAGGGACGCGGACGGCTTCGGGGGCCCCGATGTAAGGTAAGTGGTACATAATGAGCTAATATGCTAGTCATACTAGCTCATTATGCCTTTCTCTTACAGGTGGGGGAAAAAAAAAAACTAAATGTGGGTTTACAACCACTTTAATAGACCTTAAAAGAGCAGTGCGTGACAGACAGCCCAGAAATCTCAAAGAACTGGAAGACTTTTGTAAGGAAGAATGGGCAAAGATACCTCAAACAAGAATTGAAAGACTCTTGGCTGGCTACAAAAAGCGTTTACAAGCTGTGATACTTGCCAAAGGGGGCAGTACAAGATATTAACTCTGCAGGGTGCCCAAACTTTTGCAGACGCCATTTTTTTGTTTTATGTAATTTTGAAAGTGTAAATGATGGAAATAAAATCTAACTTTTTTTGACATATTATAAGAATGTCTAATCTTTAATTTGATGCCATTTGGAGATGTTTCCATCTTCCCTTGGCTTCGTTATGCACATTAATACACATTTTTACCTGGGGTGCCCAAACTATCGATCCCCACTGTATTTTATTGTTTTTCAATGCAGCAGCTTGGGCAGAGTAAATTTGCCTACTATATAGTAGGGATGAGCTTCGAGTTCGAGTCAAACTCATGTTCGACTCGAATATTGCCTGTTCGCCCATTCGCCGAACAGCGAACAATTTGGGGTGTTCGCGGCAAATTCGAAAAGCCGCGGAACACCCTGTAAAAGTCTATGGGAGAAATCTAAAGTGCTAATTTTAAAGGCTTATATGCAAGTTATTGTCATAAAAAGTGTTTGGGGACCCGGGTCCTGCCCCACGGATATTTGGGGGGAACCCCACATAATTATTTTTTTAATTTGAAGCAGGGTTCCCGTTAATATTCATACCAGACCTGAAGGACCTGGTAATTGAATTTGGGGGGACCCCACGCATTTTTTTATTTTTTTATCAATGACTTTCAATGACTTTTCTCTATTTTGCCGGGAGCCGACAATTCATTATAGCCGTGAGTACTTTTAAATGACTTTTTTTCCTTCAGAAATGACACTTTGTGCAGGGACAGTTCTAAGCACGGGAAACAAGCGCTGCTTTACAGGCATACTATACACACCCCCTAGGTACGAAATTTAAAGGAATATTTTACTTTTATTGTTTCACTTTAAACATTATTAAAATCACTGCTCCCGAAAAAACTGACGTTTTTAAAACTTTTTTTTGCATTGATACATGTCCCCTGGGGCAGGACCCGGGTCCCCAAACACTTTTTATGACAATAACTTGCATATAAGCCTTTAAAATTAGCACTTTAGATTTTTCATGTTTGAGTCCCATAGACTTTAACGGTGTTTGGATGTTCGAACAAATTTATTGCCTGTTCGCATGTTCTGATGCGAACCGAACTGGGGGGTGTTCGGCTCATCCCTACTCTACAGCTGGTGGTGTGCTGCTGGCAGACATGTTGAAAGAACATGTGACACCCCTTGCTATACCATCATCCCTGTCAGTGGAGGCTGCTTAGAGGTTAAGAGATATAGCAGGGGTAGACATGAAGGGTGAGGAGTGAGGAGGAAAATAATGGTGTCCCTTTTGTGTGGCTCTTAAATGCTCTTGACAATGGGCTGAGTGGTGGGAGGTTAAATGTCTTATCAAGCATGTGGTACCCAAGTGGCTGCTGTTTTTGCCATGCTTGATCTGCTTGCATCAGAGATTGAAAATTGAAACAGTGTGATCGGCTGCACATATGCTGAAAAAGGACAGCTGAGCTGTGGGAAGTGTTTCGGGAGATAACAGCTCCACGATCTGATGGAATAGGGTGGCTGCTCTCTACTCTACCATGATGGCTGCCTCATGATGGCTGTCTCATTGGGGTTGTGCCTCCCCCTCACTTTCCTTCTCTGCTCTATTCGGCACCCAAGTCACTTCAGTGACCTCATCATCATCATCCCCTCCATCCTCATCATCACTGGAGCCAACTTGGCAATACGCTGCGGCTGGGGCCACATGACTGACAATTTGTTTTTTATCAGTGTTCTCTCCTCTCTGTAGGCTCATGTTACTCCCTTCCTCTACCTCAGAACCAACATCAGAGTCAGGTAATGTCTGTGCATCCTCAAGAAGCAAGTGGCTAATGCTGCGTTCAAATAACTTTGCTGACTCCTCCGCATGATACTGGGGCTATGGCAGGAGTAGCTCTAGACAAGGAGGCAGAATATGCCGCTATGGCAGCTGCGATGGACTGCGCACTAGTGTCAGCTTGGGCCATAGAAAATGAGGAGGATGATTTAGTAAGCCAGTCCACCACCTCCTCTGTACTGTGGCTGGATAGCACTGGCAACATCATTAAACGGAGACAAATGTGCCCTGGCTGAGGACAGACCACATCCACCTTTGCCTGTAGACACAGACGCTGCTGGCCCCCTCATAGTGGCATGTCTGCCTCTCCTTGTTGGCCTCCCAGACAGGATGGTTGGGACTTATTACCCAAATTTAATAGATGCTGGGAAATGTGTGATTGGATGCACTTTATTGAATGAAAAGTGGTGTTTGGTGCACATTTAATTGAGGACTAACAGAGATGTAGAAACTATTAAAAAAAAGGGGAACACCAGTGTTGAAGTCAGAAAAACTGCAGCTCACAATTAAAAAAAAGACAAAAAACAAAACAAAGAAAAAAGATGCAGCAACCAAAACAAAAGGGGTATACGGCACTGTATACAACACTAGATGTTATGTAATTCTGTGTTAAACATTGCACTACACTAACACACTACACTGACACTACACTATACTCACACTATAGACACACTATACTGACACGCTACACTATACACACACAATACTGACACACTATAGTGACACACTACACTATACTCACACTATACTGACACACTACACTATACTCACACTATACTCACACTACACTATGCTGATACACTATAATCACACTATACTAACACTACACTAACACTCTACACTCAGAGTCACAATTAGACTCCATTCACACAGGGGCAACACGACTTCCAGCGTGACTTTGGGAGGCAACTTGGACACGACTTGAGTATGAATCACAGCGCGACATGAGGCAACTTACACGGCAACTTCAAGTTGCCTCCAGGACAGGAGGCTTTCCAGTGGCCAATCAAACAAAAATCAGCTCTGTGGGAGGGAGGGGTTTGCCTGAGAAATGTGTGTTCTCTTCCTGTATTGTTCCTTCTGTTAAGACAGTGATCCGACTTCTGAGGCGACTTCCATTGAAATTAATGGGTACAAGTTGCCTACAAGTCACCTAGAAGTCAGATTGAAGTAGTACAGGAACCTTTTCTGAAGTCGGAGCGACTGCAGTAGTGTGCATTAAGACGGCTCCATTCACTTACATTGATTTTCTCATGCAGTGCGACTTGAGGCGACTAGGGGCTACTTGGGGCGACTTGAAGTCGGATCCAAAGTCATCCCTGTGTGAATGGGCTCTTAGTGAACACACTAACTCACTTGTAGCAAACTGAGCCCTGCTCTATCTATCTCTACTCCAACACACTGCAAAAGGTACCTGTGGGAAGGAACCTTTTATAGTGAGTGGTGGGACTATGAGCACTGAGCCGTGATTGGACAAAGTCCTTAAGACTTTGTCCAATCAGGGCTCTGACAGTGCTCTGTGCCCTATTTGGCAAAGCTTTGCATCTGACCGGTGGTCAGGTGCAAGACTTTATCCAATTTGGGCCCAAGAATGCACTGTGAAGCTATAGTCGGCAGCACTAAACATTGTATTCTGATGACGGGGAAGGCTCCCACTATCAGAACACAATAGCACAGCGGGAAGATTTCCCCATCCACATCAAATGTGTGGACAGGGGAATTGGATCATTTGAAAAAATTATCCAATGTATGGGCTGCCTTAGTGCCATTCTGGGTATATTTATGTTAAATAATCTTTTTTTTCTTCTGAATGGAAAATTATGTATGCACTATTTATCTAAGTATAGCTGTAATATTCTTGTTGCTGCTCACATTATGTAAAGCAAAACAAAAAGCTGTACAGCGATAGCAGGCTTATTTAAGTAAGGCATAAACCTTTTCACTACGACAACTCATTTTGCTAAATTAAACCACACCACATTAAATAATACTTTAAGTTATTTCAATATTAATTAACATTGTTAGAATCAATTAAGAAGGAAACTTAAACTCTCCTATATGGTGTTAAATGCCCACTAGTGTCTAAAATTGAATCTTTTAAGTATATTAAACAATGCAATTGATTTATCTGTTGCACTGTTCACACTCTAACCAAAACAAACCTCAAGTGATCCACTGAAGTTTTTTCCACAGACCTAAAGAACAACCATACGAAGATTACCTTTGTTTGCCTAACACAAATGTAGTCACATTTTCGTGTCTGTAATTCATACAGAATGCACAAGTTTGTCAAGCTTGTCCTGGTCTGAATAACCAAAAATAAAACTGCATTAAAAAAATTAAATTACATGTTTTTTTTTTCTCTCTGCTGCATTATTGTAAAAGATAATATTGTATGGACATTAAAGACATTCCATGTAGCACTTTTTACATGTTTTAAGGTAATGTTTAAATGACTAAATTAGAAACACATTGGTCTTACAGACTTCACTAGGTATAACAATTCAGAGGCAAAATTCAGAATATTTGCTTATGTAGATCTTGTATCCAGAGACCTGTTAATTGCAGAAATCTAAAGGAGAAACAAAAATGTATAGAACAAAACTAGTGCAATATCTAAGCAGGTGCCTCACATAAAAAAAAAAAAAGAAGAAAGTTTTTTAGTACAAAAAAGTACAGTTTTAAAGAAAACATAAATGATGGTACAAAAAGGTATGTTTAGTTTCCTATAGTTTTAATAAACGAACAATAAATTAATCTTCGGAAACTTTGAAAGCATACATAAATACAATTCCCACATTATGTTTTTCCAAAAGTTTAAATGGTATATAGTAAACAGAAGAATTAATGTGAATCAAACTGTACTGATTTTTTTTTTTTTTCACAGAATGTGATGTGAATTTTATTGGCCCCATGATGTTGTCACTTGTGCCTCTTAAAGTTACCCACTTGCGGTTATTGTCTTTGTTACACAGCTTGTTTGCATTTGTTTGATAAAGAAGAATTGATTGCTTCTCGATTTTAGTCTTCAGCCTTTAGTATGTCTGGTATTATGGCTAAACAGTCCTGTAGGGTCTGCCAACAATGTTGTCCATAGAGCGGCATGAGACCACTAGCATCCAGTGGATGGTCTCAGTCGATGGACCAATGTATCTTTTTAAGCCATCAGTACAATTTAACCCCTGATGACATACCTTAGCACAAAATGCGTTAAGAGAAGCTTTGCCCACTGATGTTACACAGTATCGGCTTGATCTGGGTGACAGAGCTTTTATGTAAGTTAGTACTTTGCATGGCTTTTATTATTGTTTGTTTACTGGATTTTAATTTGAAAAAAGCACACTTATATGCTATTGGACTGTTTCTCTGCTATGTTAATACACCACCAGGAGGATCTTGTCTGGATATTATTTTTTACTGAGTGTATTGACCTCTATGCATACAGTGAGGTCTTGGATTCTGGTGTTTGCGCACATTGATTATCCAATGAAGGTGGTGATTTGTCATTATGGTCATTATGTCTGGTTAGTGGTGTCATTGATTATGTGAGAAACAAGGTTCATATTCCAGGATCAATATTAACCACTTCGCGCCCGGGCTATAAGCAAAAGACGTCCGCAAAGCGGTCGTCAATTGCTGATAGGACGTCCATGGACGTCCTCTTGTTTACTTCCGCGATGCGCGCCACCGCGGGCGCGCGTCGGGGAAAAACTGTGCCCGCCGTGTCAGGCGAGTGCCGATGCGCGTGCCTGGCGGCCGCGATGTCCGCCAGATACGAGCGATCGGCTGTCACAGAGCCAGGGACTTGGATCTCTGTGTGTAAACACAGAGATCCACGTCCTGTGAGGGAGAGGAGACGGATGGTGTGTCCCTTGTACATAGGGACAACCATCAGTCACCTCCCCCAGTCAGTCCCCTCCCCCCCACAGTAAGAACATCTAGCAGGGAACATATTAACCCCTTGATCGCCCCCTAGTGGTTAACCCCTTCCCTGCCAGTCACATTTATACAGTAATCAGTGCATATTTTTAGCACTTTTCGCTGTATAAATGTGAATGGTCCAAAAAATGTGTCAAAAGTGTCCGATGTGTCCGCCGTAATGTCACAGTCACAAAAAAAAAATCGCAGATCGACGCCATTACTAGTAAAAAAATAAATTAAAAAATAATAAAAAATAAATCATAATTCTATTCCCTATTTTGTAGGCGCTAAAACTTTTGCGCAAACCAATCACTATACGCCTATTGCGATTTTTTTTTTACCTAAAATATGTAGAATACGTATCGGCCTAAACTGAGGAAAAAAATAGTTTTTTTTAAAAAAAAAATGGGATATTAATTATAGCAAAAATGAAAAAATATTGTGTTTTTTTCAAAATTGTCGCTCTATTTTTGTTTATAGCGCAAAAAATAAAAACCGCAGAAATGATCAAAGACCACCAAAAGAAAGCTCTATTTGTGGGAAAAAAGGACGTCAATTTTGTTTGGGAGCCACGTCGCACGACCGCGCAATTGTCATTCAAAGCGTGACGGCGCTGAAACCTGAAATTTCGCCTGGGCAGGAAGGGGGTTATGTGCCCAGTTGTCAAGTGGTTAAGATAAGGAAGTCTCACTTTTAACCTTGCAACTTTGTTTTTATCAAGAGTTAGGCTGGGTTGACACCTATGCAAATTGGATGCGGCTTTAACCACATCTGATTCACATAGCAGGAGAATGTGATTGGCTCTCTATGGAGCTGGTTCACATATCTCCGCAGAAGGTCCGGGGGGTTTTGCAGTAAAAACGTGTGCCTTTTTTGGTCCATTTCTGGTCCGAATTCACCCCAATATTCGGGCTGAAATCAGACCTGAATCTGTGAAACAGAATG
The DNA here is from genome assembly GCA_029206835.1 of Rana muscosa. Lineage (NCBI taxonomy): Eukaryota > Metazoa > Chordata > Amphibia > Anura > Ranidae > Rana > Rana muscosa. The sequence goes on along the minus strand of CM055122.1, from coordinate 1,102,555,417 downwards.
CACCGGACCCCTGCTGTGTGACGGATCCGTCTTAGGTGTGAACCCAGCCTTAAGGATTTTTTATATCGGTCCATGTTGAAAGCTGCAGATATTATACAGACTCTATAGGGTTCATTTACTAAGGGCAAAACGACTGTGTACAAGTGCAGTTTCACTCATTGTCTCCAGACCATAATGAAAGTGGAAAAGTACTGATTTCCATAATCCAATCATATGCAAGCAAAAAAATCAGTTTTTCTTTTATTCTCCTTGTATCTGATTGGGTATTCTTTACAATGTAAAGCTTCACCACATTCATTAAGAACTGGAGATAATGCATGCAACTGCACTTGCAAAGTGCGCAGTCTATTTGCCTTTAGTAAATCAACCCCTCTACAGTATATAATACCATAAATATTCTGCTTTATACTACGGAGAGAAAAGTAAATTTTTGTTAAAGGATAAATAAATCCCCCCCCCCCCCCAAAAAAGTAATATATTGCAGCTTACAAGTCTTTAGCTGTGATGGCTGCATTTATTAAAAATTTTCAGAAAAAAGTGCTGTGCTAGGTGCACTGTGTAACCAAAAATGCAGTACGATTTTAGATCCAATGTGGTGCAGTTGGTAGCTCATTCAAATAAATAGGCTGTCGTAATACAATGCACAATAAAGCATGGCATAGCATGCATTAACTGTACCAAAATAGATCACCCTGATGTGATTGGGCCCTTAGTAAGGAAGTGACTTTCTGCTAGAAAGGCACCTTTAATACAGGATTTAGAAATAGAATGAAATAGCCCGGCTATCGCAAACCTCTTCCAGCCAAAGTAGCCCGCAGGTAAAATCAGCTTCCGCTCGATTCATCCAGGCCACCCCTTCAACATTTTTTGCCCCATCCTAGGTGCTTAATCATGGACTTTTGTACCTATTAAAAGTACAAAATGTCATTCTTTTTTTATGTCTTTTTAAGACACTGCAGGAAAACTATTTATTCACACTGGCCAAATAGTAAGGTACAAACATACAGCAGTTATATTTGTTTATTCTAAGAATAGTAGGGTAGAAATACTCTTTTAAATATATTATTAGAAGAAAATAGGAAAAGTACTGATCAGTTTGGATCAAGAATATGCAAAGACTTCAATAGCAGAAAAATTTGATGAAAAAAAAATGTTGGCAATAAATTAAAAATTAAAAATTTACTCCACTTGAGTGTTGATTTACAAAAGTTGTAGAAATTGTTCACCTTGGAATAAATTTATTTAGTAAAAAAGTAATATCTTAAAATAGTGATATTGTTTTAATTTTTTTTATTTTACAGATAGAACATACTTCAATAATACCAATGTATAGCCCTGAAATCTCCCCTATTTATTGGCAAAGGAAAGCAGGTTGAAAGGTCAAGAGAAATTAAATTGTTCATGTGTTAGCTTAGCTACTATGATTTGTATGCATCATACATTTTATCAGGTGTCAATAAATGTTATTAAGGAATATATAACAGGCAAACTGGAGCAAACTGAAAGTGGTTGTAAACCCACTTTTTTTTTTTTTTTTATTTGGCCCACCTGCAAGAGAAAGGCATAATGAGCTATTATGACTAGCATAATAGCTCATTATGTTCCACTTACCTTAGATCGGGGCCCCCGAAGCCGTCCTCATCCCTCTGTCCAGCCGCAGACATCACTGCGGCGATAGCCGGAATGTTACTTCCGGGTATCGCCGCACCAGCCAATCACAGCGCCGCTCCGGCGCTGTGATTGGCCGGAGCGGCGGAGACGTCACTCTGCGCATGCGCGCGGGAGGCGTCCCACTCGGCTACGCCCAGCGATTGCTGGGAAGTAGCCGAGTATGTGAATGGGATTAACCCCATAAATGCGCCGTTGTCTACGGCGCGCATGCGCCGTAGATAGCGGCGCTTGACATTTTAGTAAATATCTCCTAAACCGTATAGGTTTAGGCGATATTTCTTGCACCTACAGGTAAGCCTTAATCTAGGCTTACCTGTAGGTGCAAGTTGAAAAAGTGGGTTTACAACCACTTGAAAACTGAAAAAATGCTTCTCAATTATATGCAAAGGTGGAAAAAAATCACAAAACTAAGGGGCATAGAAGAGCCATTCAGATGGTTGCATATGAGAAGACAAGGTCATGTGTTTTCTTTTGAACAACACCCATTATAAAGTTGCAACACACAAAGAGTGTTCCTAATGTATCATGAAACTAACCCTGGATGATTAAGGAAATTTGCTGATTTAGCTCTTTTTGACTCACCATTAGGGATGAGCCGAACACCCCCCAGTTCGGTTCGCACCAGAACTTGCAAACAGGCAATAAATTTGTTCGAACATCTGAACACTGTTAAAGTCTATGGGACTCGAACATGAAAAATCTAAAGGGCTAATTTTAAAGGCTTATATGCAAGTTATTGTCATAAAAAGTGTTTGGGGACCCGGGTCCTGCCCCAGGGGACATGAATCAATGCAAAAAAAGTTTTAAAAACTAAAGTTTTTTCGGGAGCAGTGATTTTATTAATGCTTAAAGTGAAACAATAAAAGTGAAATATTCCTTTAAATTTCGTACCTAGGGAGTGTGTATAGTATGCATGTAAAGTAGCGCTTATTTCCCGTGCTTAGAACTGTCCCTGCACAAAGTGTAATTTCTGAAGGAAAAAAAGTCATTTAAAAGCACTCGCGGCTATCATGAATTGTCGGCTCCCGGCAATACAGAGAAAAGTCATTGATAAAAAAAAAAAATGCGTGGGGGTCCCCCCAAATTCAATTACCAGGCCCTTCAGGTCTGGTATAGATATTAAGGGGAACCCTGCGTCAAATTTACAAAAAAAATGAAATGGGGTTCCCCCAAATATCCATAACAGACCCTTCAGGTCTGGTATGGATTTTAAGGGAAACTCCACGCCAAATTTTAACAAAATGGAGTGGAGTTCCCCCCAAAAATCCATACCAGACCCTTTAACGGAGCATGCAACCTGGCAGGCCGCAGGAAAAGAGGGGGGGCGAGAGAGCGCCTCCCCTCCTGAACTGTACCAAGTCACATGCCCTCAACATGGGGTGGATGCTTTGGGGGTCTGTGACCCCTCAAATCACCATGTCCCCATGTTGATGGGGACAAGGGCCTCATCCCCACAACCTTTGACCGGTGGTTGTGGGGGTCTGTGGGCGGGGGGGCTTATCGGAATCTGGAAGACCCCTTTAACAAAGGGGACCCCCAGATCCCGCCCCCCCATGTGAATTGGTAAGGGGTACATTGTACCCCTACCATTTCACAAAGAAATTGTAAAAAATTGTAAAAAAACACACAGACACCGTTGGGATAAGTCCTTTATTAAAAAAAAAAAAAAGATTCCAGCGGTGGTAATCCATTCTCGGTATCCTGCGATGGGTGATCTCCTCTCCAGGGTCCAGAGATGGAGGATCTCTACTCTCCAGGTCCAGGCTCCAACAAATATGTCCAGCGCAGCAAGGAACAGCAAGCATCCTGTCTCCAGCGGAGACACCCCGGGAATCCCGGCAGCCTGACAGGTCTCTTATGTAGGAAACAAAACTAAAGTGGTGGGACTTTATATGAAGCAACACTGCTAAGTTGAATGCACCAATCAATACAGTATGGTTTATTGAATGCAAGGAATACATACATCATGAGATAGCAGAAAGTATTATACTGAATAGTAGCAACATAATCATATAGTTAATAATGTGTAATTAGCAATATAATGATCATCTCAACATAATAACAAACACTGCACATGAGGCAAGCAGACCAAAATAGTAATGATAAAAACATATAAACAATGATGGATTGTTGCATTTTGGTAAATTGTATGGGTAGAAATTTTAAAACATAATCACTGTGACCTTGCATCGTAAAAAGCTCTACGCGTTTGTTGGTTAACATTACCACTCGTCAGGAGCAGATACTAGAAGTATCTATAGAAATAAAATAGAATTGAATGGTTGGATTGGTAAATTGGTAAAATTGTATATATAGATATATAGGAAATATAGTATATAAGAGAGAGGAGGGAAAGGCTTCCGAACACTCTCACCTCATTAAAGTATGCTGGTATAATCTTGGTAGTATTAACGATAAAAAGGGTGTATGTTCAATATAGATAGCGTTCTCCCTGGGAGCTGAGGTGGTATCAACCAGAAGCACAATGGTGGCATCAAGTATTCAGAAAGTGAATGTGGATCTCCAGTGATTGGCTGTAGTCTGTATAATGGTTGCTTAGTAATGTATAGTTTGAATATAATTCTCAAGGGTAACTGTAACAATGAGAAAGTGTTAACAGTAGGCAAATCATACAGCCAAAGAACTGAAGAAGATAGCCACACCAGAGTGAATATCAAAAAAGTGAGTGTAATGGACATAGAACATAAAGGAAACCCGAATAGTGACCAGAGTAGTGAACATAACAATAAGTAAATAGGATGACCCAGCAGGTACCTGGGAGAGTGAAGAAGTGGGAAGAGGATTATCCAAGATGTACAAAAAGAGATTTAAGTGAATTAAGCCAGGGTGTAGATCCAGTGCATATTGAAAGAAGATGCCAGCCGTGTGCCAAAGGAAACCACCAACGTCACGCAGCGTGAATTTGAGGAGGGCGGCGATGTCGCCTGAGCAGCTCCTGCCGCTCAGTATAGTGGCATCCGGTTCTCCTCGTGGAACACGCAAGCTGGATATAACGTGTCAGCGCCATGACGTCAGACTTGACGTCATGCGCACGGCACGTCAGCGTGGCGTTGACCCATAGCGAGTGACTGTCCCGCCCCCCACACACTAGGGAGGGGAAGGGGAGGCCCCGGTAAGAGTCACAGCTCCCGGGGGTGAGAAGAAACATCCATCCCCGGTAGCAGGGAATGGCCCCTAGGTGGTAAGAGGTAATCAGGAAACATATTGGCTGGAGTAGTCACAGATGGAAAAAATGGTATATAATGGTATAGCAGTGTGCTTCCATCCCCGAAAAGATGAGATCAAACAATAAAAAGGGTGGGATTTTAGATGAGGCCATCCCTAGGATTAGCCCCCATCCCCGATATTATGGAAACAAAACTAAAGTGGTGGGACTTTATATGAAGCAACACTGCTAAGTTGAATGCACCAATCAATACAGTATGGTTTATTGAATACAAGGAATACATACATCATGAGATAGCAGAGAGTATTATACTGAAAGCGTTACATCAGAGGGGGGTGGGGTCACTCGCACGTCACTGGGTAAGCCCGGGTTTCCCCTTGCGTCAGAGGGGGACGGGGTCACGTGATGGGTGGCCCCATCCTCAGCTACATAAGAGACCTGTCAGGCTGGCGGGATTCCCGGGGTGTCTCCGGTGGAGACAGGATGCTTGCTGTTCCTCGCTAGGCTGGACATCATCGTTGGAGCCTGGACCTGGAGAGGAGAGATCATCCATCGCTGGACCCCGGAGAGGAGATCACCCATCGCAGGATACCGAGAGTGGATTACCACCGCTGGAATCTTTTTTTTATTCTTTATTTTTTTTAATAAAGGACTTATCCCAACGGTGTCTGTGTGTTTTTTTTTACACTTTCTTACAATGTACCCCTTACCAATTCACATGGGGGGGTGGGATCTGGGGGTCCCCTTTGTTAAAGGGGTCTTCCAGATTCCGATAAGCCCCCTGCCCGCAGACCCCCACAACCACCGGGCAAGGGTTGTGGGGATGAGGCCCTTCTCCCCATCAGCATGGGGATATGGTGCTTTGAGGGGTCACAGACCCCCAAAGCATCCTTCCCATGTTGAGGGCATGTGGCCTGGTACGGTTCAGGAGGGGGGGCGCTCTCTCATCCCCCCCTCTTTTCCTGCGGCCTGCCAGGTTGCGTGCTCGGATAAAGAGTCTGGTATGGATTTTTGGGAGGAACTCCACACTATATTCTTTTTAAATTTGGCTTGGAGTTCCCCTTAAAATCCATACCAGGCCTGAAGGGCCTGGTAATTGACCCACGCATTTTTTTTTTTTTATCAATGACTTTTCTCTGTGTTGTCGGGAGCCGACAATTCATTATAGCCGTGAGTGCTTTTAAATGACTTTTTTTTTCCTTCAGAAATTACACTTTGTGCAGGGACAGTTCTAAGCACGGGAAACAAGCGCTGCTTTACAGGCATACTATACACACCCCCTAGGTACGAAATTGAAAGGAATATTTCACTTTTATTGTTTCACTTTAAGCATTATAAAAATCACTGCTCCCGAAAAAACTGCAGTTTTTAAAACTTTTTTTGCATTGATACATGTCCCCTTGGCAGGACCCGGGTCCCCAAAAACTTTTTATGACAATAACTTGCATATAAGCCTTTAAAATTAGCACTTTAGATTTCTCCCATAGACTTTTACAGGGTGCTCCGCGGCTTTTCGAATTTGCCGCGAACACCCCAAATTGTTCGCTGTTCGGCGAACGGGCGAACAGGCAATGTTCGTGTCGAACATGAGCTAGACACGAACTCAAAGCTCATCCCTACTCACCATATTTGCATGTATACCTTTGTGATCAGTATAGAATCCTACCTATTAGGATCCAATGTCGTATTGGCTCGTGAATTGCACAATCCTCTGCAGAATAGACAGATATTCAAACATATATTAGGCATTTAGAGTTTAGAATTTATCTGGTAGAATGTTTGGATAAAAATGCATGTACCTTTCTAGTCAACACTTTTTTATAACAGGACAAAGAAAATGTCCTGGTCTTATTAGGAAAGGGGCCCTAGCAATATTCTTTTTAGAATTGAAGTCTGAAAGCAAATGCTTTTAAATTAAAATATTTTGCCTTCTGATGTCTTAGGAAAACAACTAACCCCTTATTTTAGAAAGGACAACCTCTTCTTCCATGTTAATAGTGCCAATATGTCCCTACTCAAATAAAAAAATGTACTTATTTTAACTCTGCTGCTATAAAAGATCATATTTAAAGCTCTTACACTTTTTGAAATCTGAATAGATGACAAATAAAATCCAAACATTTTAAAAATAATATTATGTAATAATTTAAAATAATAATAAAAAATGTGATACTCGATTGGTTGAAGTTAGCAACAACTCTACCTGTGTAATTTTTTCTATGAATCAACCTCTTGCAGGTCTTAAAGATATTAGCACAAGTATTTCTTATCAAGTATTTCTTCTTTAGTTTGTAATAACAAAACTACCGGTATATATAAATTTAAAACTGGACAGTCTGCTAATATGCAAAAGATTAATTTATATAAACCAAACATCTAAGTTTGTTCTTTTTCTGAATTCACACTTAGATTATGTTATGAGTTTCATGTTATGTGTCAAGCTAAATGCAAACATTTCTTAGCAATATTTTTTTTCTTGGATTAGGCTGTTTTGTGATTATCTTTAATAATTACTGTTTCTTAGTTCAGAGTTGTAAATGCTTTAAAAAAATCTTCATATTTTTTTTAATAAATTCAACATTTAAAAAAGATGCCAGCCCAACAAGCCATTATTTCTAAAGCAGCAGTACAGTTAGTAAAGGCCCCTGCAATGATAACACCACACTTTTGCGCTTGGATAATTGCTTCTAATGGTTTTGTGTATAGCTTGCCTCACTTTGTTTCTCCTTATCTTTTCATTACAATATAAGTGAACTATTACAACAAATATTTTCATTCAAAAGCCAATCAGTAGTGAGATTTGAGGGAGAGCAATTAACCCATTCCTTTACTCCGTGGATTGACTGAATATCACTGAGATTAAATATAGTAAAGGAATGTGGCATTCTGAGAGATTCCTATGATTAAAACTCCAATGCTCTGATTTGTTGTTCCATCAAACATTCATAGAACACATTTATAAACATAACGTTGGATGAACAAATCTGCCTGGGTTCAATTCATAAACAGTTTCACAAATTTTGCTCAAAATTTAAGTTTGCAAATTATGTGGCAACCCCTATTAAAGTTAATAGGAGGCATATTTTGTTATTAAAATTCTACTATTTTGTAGGGCTAGTAAGCAAGCCTTTGTCAAACAAAAGACATGGGAAGCCAGGCACTGTCATTGGGGATCTTTACACATGTCAAAATAAAAAAAAATAAAAAAAACAGCATCTCTCTCTAGAAACAATTGTCAGCTTTCATTAACAGTTTCCACACACACACTAATAACATGGCTGCTATGAGACCACCCTTTTATATAAAGAGGACTGGGTTATCCATTTCTTCAAATTATTGACTCCTGTTACTCAGCTGACCTGGGAAATAGATATGCATAAATAAATACTTTTGGACAGCAACATTAGCTCATTACAGGTGAGGCCTTACCTGAATAGATTTATAAAATCCTTATTTTAGGATAGCAGCTTGTTTATATATATATATGTTAAATAGTCCACAGAAAAGTTAATGCAGGAGTTAAATTGATTTACCCAATGGTGTATATGGCTAGCATCTTGTACAGGTTATGAATAGCACAAGTTTAAATTAACATGTCCAGAAAACGGCAAATGACTTTCATTGCCAATTTAAAAAAAGGACACAGACCCCTCCAAATGTCCCCCAAAATACATCAGCCTCCTGGAGATGTATGCTGTTTATTTTTAAATAAACTAAGAATCTGTCAATTACTTTTTTTCTTTGTAAATGTCAGGACTGCTGCAGCATTTTCTGTGCATCACAAAGATGTTCCCCATCCCAGGCAGGTCTAGAATACCTCCAGGCATGTTATTTAAAAGAGACATAATTTCCGGTGTCCCCATATCCCATTTGCCTTCTACTGGTCTCCAATATTTTCTTAGGGTTGTCCTGTGCACTATTTGGATATTGACTTATGTCCCATGTGTGCATCTATGCCATCCTAGTGGTTGATCTAGACTGCTACTTTAGTTTTTTTAGCTATGGTTTTTAATTTTTAATTTCAAATGTTTTACTTTCTCCAAGACTCGTTAGTTAGCTGCTTTGCCACTAGTTCTACATGTGACTACATGAAAATGACCGCAATAATTGGTCTCTATGAGAATCCATTAGAACATGGCCACTGTATCACTTCCTGACTATTAAACTACAAGAAAGTGGCTGCCCGATTAGTTACACATCTAGCCTATTTAAAGACGCTTCTAGTGCCAGTCTTTATCCCCTGATGAAGTCACATGGACGTGACGCTACAAGTTGGGACAGACAGGCACTGGAAGTGACGTCAGCGTGCGAGCGAGCTCCTCATGGTGAATAGTTTGCGTGCACTTAATTTATTAAGATATTAATAATTTATGTATTTTAATGCTTGGTTTTTAAAGAAGAGCAGGTAATGTTCACAAGTATTCTTTATAAATTGTTATACTTTGCAGAACAATGCAGAGGAGCCAGTGAATGCCAGTCTGTCTGTCTATTTATCTATATATCTCTATATCTGTCTCTAAAGTTTTACATTTTGTGTGGATGTCCAATGCTAAATTATATAACAGAATGGAATTGTTTTATATTTCTTTAATATATTCTGAATACAATATGCTACCTTTAAATATACAGCAAGGCCCTCTACAACTATGTAGAGGTAATGGGCCATTATTTTGTTATATTTCTCAAAAGGTATATTATTAAGGTGTATTATAGCCAAACCATTACCTGGGTATGCAGCATTGGTGGCAATGCCTGCCAACCTTGGAGGGACATTGAAAGGAGGAGTGGCCAAGACCCCCATCCCCTTGAAAGACACAGTGCCCCAAACAGCAAGCATTGTTTCAGCTAGATATATATCTATATCTATAGATATAGATATATATAACTATAGATATATATCTGAAAGAATGCTTGCTGTTTTGCTGAGGAATGAAAGAGATTCCTTCAAAATGCATCAGCAGCCGGGATTCTGGTGAGGTCCATCCCTATGCTCTGGAGTCTGTTAAGTCTAGAAGCATTAAGCCACAGATGAGTGGCTGGATGAGTTCTGGGTTTTCCCAGAAAGGTAATAGAGGGGAAAATCTTCAAATGAGGGCACTAGTTCTGGTGACCTGGGGGGGCAGAGGAATTCCCTTAATTTGCAGAGATTTCTTCTCACTTTCTGTTTTGGCACAGGGACAGGAAGTGATGGTAAATCTCCCCAGGCCTTGGCCTTTCAACACAGAAAAACCCCTGAAAAAACTGTTCAGTCTCAGGGAACACTTACAAAAAATTACTATAATTACAATTAATGATACATTAGTGTGATGGTCAGTGGGAAGCATGCTCCTTACACTTGTGGTCATTGGGAAGAATTACCCCCTTATAGATAGCTAAAAATATCGATGGTGTCAGAGGGAACTTATCTGATAGGCAGAAATTGCCTAGTACTCAAGGAACCCCTGGTAACTTTGGACAGGTCGGTTTTGATTTGTTAGAAAAAAGGCCACAGTCATACTCTGATGCTCTTGAAAGTGTCACTCTGGTATCCACCTGTCAAACCTTCATGTTGATGACCCCCCTCTCCTAACAGCTCAAGTTCCACACCTTTGTAAGAATACTTGTCTATTCCTAATTTGATTCTTTCTTGAAAATATTTGAGCCAAAGATATCTCTAAAAATAATTGTGAAAAAGTAAAGTATCCCCACTACATATGACATATGTTTTAACAAGGAATTATTTATTTTATTTTGAATAGCATAATGAAGATCTTAATCAACAAACAGAATCATTATTTTGTGTGTGACCAATACCCATTGGATGTTTACCCACTGTTTTCTCACAATCACAAAAAAAAGACTGGACGACACTAGTGTGAACACTGACTTTGTTTACTTTTTACAAGGGACTCTATGTCAGGTTTTATTTCAGTTGTTCCTAAGCGGAGACACTGTTCCAGGTGACAGTCCATTAGTCTTGTTCTAATTTTCGATTTTGCATTCTTCATTCTTGAAAAAAGTTGCTCACAAAGGTACCGTATATACTCGAGTATAAGCCGAGTTTTTCAGCACATTTTTTTGTGCTGAAAATGCCCCCCTCGGCTTATACTCGAGCCACCGTTTTGCGCCTGATATCCCAGACTTTGGGGACCCAGTACCGGCCCAAACTTGGCACACATGTAGCCCCATTTCTCCTCTATAAGTGTGAAAAGTTTATTGTCTAAGGGGACCTACGGCCAGGGAGCACTGATGTTTCAAAGCCGGGCACCCCTTCTATAGACTCCCATGTTAAACGTCAGTCTAGTCATGGACACAGTGAGGCATGGGCACAGTGAGGCATGGACACAGTGAGACATGGACAAAGTGAGGCATGCACATGGACACAGTGAGGCAAAATATTATACTCGAGTCAATAAGTTTTCCCAGTTTTTTGTGGTAAAATTAGGTGCCTCGGCTTATATTCGGGTCGGCTTATACTCGGGTATATACGGTAAGTGCTTCCAAAGAGGGAGAAAACCGTAGCTGTGTTTCTTCTTAAATTTGGAAAGTTGTCCTTCGACAAATACTTCTGGTAAAAATTCAGGATGGGTAGTTCAGAGTGTTTGATTTTAAGTTCGGCATTAGCCTGAAGTTCAATTAGTTCCATCTGAAGATCTCCCGGAGCAGCGGCCACATCTGCAGAGAAGGGGTTGATCACTAGCATCACGCTCTTCTCCTGCGTATAAAAATCTGCTTATACTGCCTGGTATAGTGGCGGGCGCACTGCCTGGTATAGTGGTGGGCACACTGCCTGGTATAGTGGCAGGTACACTGTCGTGTATTGAGAGGAGAGTTAATACTCACTGATGTGTGCAGAACAGAGCCCGTGCTACTGGAAGCATGCGGCTGTAGTAGAGAGCAGAGCCGATGCTTTCAGTATAGCGCTGCCCCTGTCATAGGCGGAATGATACCAAATGCACTCCGCCTTTGACGGAAGTGATAGGAAGCATCGGCGCTGCTCTCTGCTACAGCCGTATGCTTCCTGTAACGCGGGCTCTGCACTCTGATACTCGGAGATAGCAGGTGGAAACATGCGATGTGGCGGCGGGCCACATCGGAGCGGCCCGCGGGTCAGCAGTTAGGCACCCCTGGATTAGACCATTGTGATATACATTTTCATTGTACTATGTTTAGAGTGGGAGTTTTTTTTTGCAGCAAATTATGTATATGCTTGTATATTCACAAAAAGATTCTCTAAAAATCTGGTGAAATGACAGGAGAAAATAGATATATTTTACAACATGTGATGGGGTGGATTTACCAAATGTAATAGGGTGGATTTACTAAATGCACATAAGGGTTGATATACTTGATTTCTAGCTGTGCATGGTAGCCAATCATCTTCTAACTTGAACTTGTTCAGTTAAGCTTTGACAAAAAAAAAACAGGAAGCAGAGCTGCACCAGATTTCGCACTCGCCAGTTTTAGTAAATCAACCCTATAGACTGAGAACTTTGTATGTGCAGTTACTTCAGAGCTTAGTAAATGAGGGGAAGCTGTGCTGACTTTCATCACCCAATCATGTGCAAGCAAAAATGCAGTATTTTTTTTACATTTTCCTTGCATGTGATTGGGTATCCTTTATAAAGTGAAGCTTCGCCTCATTTATTAAGCTCTGGAGCAACTCGCAAACTGCACAGTCTATGTGCCTTAAAGTAGAACTATCAGTACAACTTTTTTTTTGGGATACAGTAAGGGAGGGTTATAACCCCTGTTAGTTTTTTTGTCATCTGTGTCCCATTGGGGAGATTTACCTTCACTTCCTGTCCCATAGCCACAACAGGAAGTGAGAGGAAATCCATACGAATTAAAGAAATACCTTGAGATCCCCAAGGTCACCAGAACCAGTGTCCCCATTGTAAGATTTCCCATCTATTAGATTTTTGGAGCACAACCCAAAATTTGGTATTTTTTTTAACTTTAATTTTCAATGATAATGGTGCACAGGACAAATAGAGAGGGTGGATCTCCTAAATGGAGACAGCAATAAAATCCTGGCATGGGGGTTATAATCCATCTCCACTCTGTCCAAAACAAAAAAAAGAAAACTTTTGTCTTTAGTTATACTTTAAGTACCAGTAAATCAAACCAAATAATTCTGTGTTTTTCCATATTTAGGTTTATATGCATCGCTGTTGAGAGAACTGATCCAAAAGGTAGACTACTTAAAATTGGCTATTATATTTTTACATTCCTTAAATACTGCATGCTTGGACCACTACTTAATCATCTCATGCATTTAATTATTTATTTCCTTTTGTGAATTGACTTTAACTCCATTTTATGTGGTATTTACCAAGCATTTTTGGCATTTCAGGTAAATAACGCATAAGGTGATAGTGAATTGACATTTTCAGCAATGCATGCGATATTTAGGAAAAAATTTGTCTGATCACCTAAATACCACATGCAATGTGCTCTAGTGAATGGAACCCAATGTTTGGTTAACTAGATTCAATGGTAATCTCTTGAAATACGAGTTACATGATCTGTTAAAATCATTTGACAAACTCTACCCCAATCATGGAGTGTGATTTTCTCTGTCAATGAAAAAAAAATTATGAAATTGTATGTCAAAAGCGGTCAGTTTGAAAGCACGACATAAGGCAAGCCATGAAAGAGATTTGTTTAATTTAACCGATATTCCTTGCAGCAAACACAGTTGATCAACACATACTGTAAATCTGTCATGCTAAAAGATTTACAAATGTTTGGTGTGTAACATCACCCCAAAGGCACAATTACATTAGCTTCCACATATAGTTCAAACACATTTATTACTGTGTTGTCTATTGCCTTTACTCAACTGTGGGTACATATGTTTTTGCACCTGTAGTAAACTGATTTCACAAGAGGAGCTTATCCATCAGCCTGATAATAAATTAGCCCTAATATCTGGGATCCATTAAAACAAGGCACATTGGAGACACTATTGTGTTACTGAAAGCACATCCAGAAAGTTCAAATCCACAGAAATACCTGGGGACTTGCAGTATTTTGAGTACGTACATACTTGTCTGCTTATTAATTGGGATGAGAGTAAGGTGCAGACCGAAATTTGGCTACAGCTGTTATAAGTAAAGGGTCAGTGTCTTCCATGTGATATAATCGACCAAAAATGGATATGATCATATACAGGAGGAGGTCTTTCAAAAGACAACATAGACCATATATGGACATGGCCATTTAGAGTTCTCTACAACCACGGCCTTCTCCAGCCTAAATAGTTTATTAATCCTGCATCTTTTGTGGCAAATGTCAATTTTATACCTTGTTATACTTTTTTATATACTGTATACATATTATTTTGTCTAAAGGTACTTTTACCTGCTTACTTAAATGCTTACTAAATGCCACAAAACTTGCTCTATTGTGTGTATCGGGTGGTTACATTTAGGGGGAAGCATCTGAGTGGTAACCAGGCTCAGATGCACTAATTGTTAGGTCTCATGGACCATTTCTATCCCTGGGAGATAGTACTGGTGTGTAAGTTCACTGGGGCCTATGGGTGGCGCTGTTGCCGTGGGCCCGGGTTGAACTGCAGTACGAGGTTGTGTCCTTTTTGTCCCCTCTCGGCAGCGGTGCAGCGGGGCGGGGAACCTGCTGTGCCTGTCGGGAGGGGATATAAGAGGGCGCGGCCATCTTCCAGAGGGGGTCGTTGGTTCCGCGCTCAGGCACCTTAAGCCTAGGTGCGTGTGTGTCGCCTCCGGGTGCCCTAGGCCCGGAGGCCTGGTCGGGTAGTCTCTGGGTGCTCTAGGCCCAGAGACGGAGCTGCTGTTCCATCTCAGACACCTTCAGTCTGGGGTGAGGTACTTTGAGAGAGGCCCGGGCCCAGTACCTTCGACTGGGTCCCACAAGGGATCGAGGGCTCCTAGGGTGCCCCCTGGAGTGGGTGCCTGAATCTAGGACGAGGAGGCCAGGGAGGTGACCCTTCCCGAAGACCCAGTACAGTATCGCTGGTGACGGTGGGGCCTCTGGTAACTCTCCAGATGGATGTTCTTTCCCTGACTGGGGTCATTACTTCTAGAAGGTAATTCATCTTGAATCAGGTCAGTGGCAGAGACCCAACAACCGGGCCTGTGGCAGAGGCCCTATACACCTGGTCTGTGGTAGGGACCCCCTCACGGTCGGTGGCAGCGACCGTGCGCCAAGCCTGTTTGTACTATCCAGAAAAGAAGAAACCCAAATTTAAGTTTGTGCCTGGACCTCCTCCCACCTTATCTGACCTGTGTTTGTCTAAACCCATCTGCTCTTAAAGAGACTGTTTATTGTGCAAGAAGGAATAAACAAGTGTTGGACCTTTCAGTTGGTGTGGACAGTTGCTTACTGGGGAGAATTAAAGACTTGTTTCTGACTACTGCAGAAACTAGGTCAGCACTGGAGGCTATTTTTACACCAGCCGCAAGCAGGCCCGAGAAATTAACACCGCTCAACCTCCCTATTCAGGAGGGTACGGGCTTGTGGTGCGGTGTGCCTCATTCTTTTCCTGCGGAGGAGCCAAGCAGAAGAAAAGCAGGTAAAGTCTGGGATTGGTGCGCTACACGTGTGTAGCGAGTATGTACTATTTAAAGGTAGCACTGGGTGGTAGTATGACCCTGATGCACTGATTGGTAGAGTAGGGCTGTGTTTTCATTCGTGTGAAGACATTGGTGGTGTTTAGTTCCCTGCGGCCCAGTAGGTGGCGTTGTCGCTTTGGGCCGGGGTTGAACCACCACTGCAGTGCCGTGCCCTTTTTGACTTCTCACAGCAGCTGTACTGTGGGGCGGGGAACCCACTGTGCTTGCCGGGGGAGGGTATAAAGGGGGTGGACATCTTCACCACGAGGTCGGAGTCCCAGGCACCTTTAGCCTGAGGGCTGCTGTCCGTGGTCGGTGTTCAGGCGCCCTCGGCCTGTACACATGGAGTTTGTGTTCCATCCCAGACACCTTCAGTCTGGGGTGAGGTACTCAGGCGGAGGCCTGGGGCCCAGTACCTTCCACTGGGTCCCGCGAGGGAGGGATCGTCCTAAGGTGCCCCGGGTGTCGGGCGCCTGAATCCAGGGCGTAAGGGACCAGAGGGGGAATCCTTCTGAAGAGCTGGTGCAGCATATTGCCGGTGACGGGTGGACCTCTGGAGACCGTCCGGATGGATGTCTTTCCCAAACAGGGGCCAATTCATCAGGGAAGGTGATTCATATTCTATGACCGGTGGCAGCGGTCTATCTAATCAACCCAGGTCGGTGGCAGCGACCAATCTCACGGTCGGTGGCATAGACTGTGCGCCAAGCCTATTTGCACTAAAAAGGAATAGGAGAGTTCACTGTGCCTGGACCTGCTCGTATCCACACCCTGTCTGTTCATTTAAAAGTTCAACTGATGCTGTTCACTTGTCAAGAAGAATAAAGAAGTGTTGGACTTTTTATGGTGTGGGGCTCTATTACTGACAGTTAAACTCAAGGAGAAGCGGAGGCTCCATCCAGAACACAGGCCCGAAGGTAAAATAAGTGTTGGCTTTCACCTCTGCACATTAGAGGACATAGGCCGTAGTGAACCTCATCCTCCTCCCGCATACCCCTAGACAAGCAAGCCGTTTTATTTACAAAGGGGACGGGGGTGAGGCCACTACACGTGGGGTCTCGAGGTCCGGGATCGTGTTATGGACTGGAGCTGACGGAGTTTGAACGTGTCTGCCCAATGGAGTTGCGAGTAGGTCGGCCATATTGGCCAGAACACTACGAGGCACACCCTCCCTGCACAGTTCGTGGGCATGACTCGGAGAAAGCCCGCGAGCTGAAGCACCAGAGGGGAGGAGTCCAGCCATGTGAGGAGGATCACGTGGGGACTGTGGCGCGAACTACGCAGTGCGCGATGGATCAACAAGCCGTGACCATGTTCAAAAATGCCTCGTGGTTTCCAGTTTCAACCACCACGAGGATGGCTTTGACTAATGCTCCGGTTTAGGATACGAGGATCCGGCTCAAGCCCCGGGGAAGATTTGCCCTGTATTCCTGCAGAGACGTTGAGGCCCTGGGTATGATTTGTCCCGGCTGTTCGGGACGGGTGGTGCAGTTGAAGCCGTTCGGGCGCTGCGAAGCCTGCGGAGAGTTCACATTCGAGGTGGAACCGTCCTTTGAGAAGCCGAGAGCCATCTACCTCGACCGCACAGGCGCCACTACTCAGAGGAGGAATCGCTGCTTGGACAGCTGTCCCCACGCGCACTGCCGGGACCCTGGAGGAGGTCCCCATCAAAGAAGAGAAATCCGAGGATGCTGCCTCGGTCACCACAGGGCCCTTGCTCCCACCGTCGAAACGAAAGATCGGCCTGGTCAAAGCTTCCTGTGGCCGTGGAGGACCTTCGCCCCGCTGCTTGCCTGGCCTGGATGGATCCGGAGGGAAGAGCCCTGGACATCGTGATACTACTACAGGCCCAGGTGAGCCAGGGGTTGTGACTCTGAGTCTACAAGGGGTTACCTGCCTGCCGAAATGTATGACACCTCCGACCTGGAGTCGCTCTCCGACATTGGAGACGATGCGGAGATTGACAAGATTTTCTGCCAGAAGGGCTGGGACAAGATACCTCTGTCCTCGTCTTGTGCAAAAAGGGACTCACCTATGTCCGAAAGGGAATAGTGCATCCCGGGTGGAGGCACCAGCGCCTGAGGAGGGGTCCGTCCCCAGTCTGCCCTTCAATTCCCGGTGCCACCTGCATCAGACACCGGGGGCCAGAGACTGTCGCTGCGGGCGCCTCTGCCCAATATGGAGGTGGTCAAGGCACCTCGCCATCCGGATTGTATTGTCTTGCCGGGTGTGGGGAACAAAGCTACTATGCCTCCCTTGGCCAGGCTTCAATGCTTATTCTGCCAGAAAGTTGCCCACGAGTATGGGTGGGAATACCCATACTTGCCAAAAGACTTGCTGTACGAGGTCGAAGTCTACCGGGAGCGTTGGTACAATGACTTTGTGTGGACACATATTAAAGTGCCACATGCACGCAGATATCTTGCCTGCTCTCCCAAGGCATCACAACGGTTCAAGGACTGCAAGGCAGAATGGATGCTGGGCCGGCACATCCACGCGGATAAGGTGCTGATACGTCGGAAAGATAAGGAGGATGCTGAGTATCAGATTGGGACCATGGATCAACACTTGAAACCCCTTGTCCTGCCGCATCCCAGGTTTTATCTGTAGGAGAAAAAAAGACTCCTTTCCTTTGCCTTTTTTCCAAGTGATGGAACTTTCCGGAGTTTGTGTTTTTCTTCTTCCGGGAAAAGAATCAGTGACTGTGCCCTAGTTAAAGGGGTGTTTGTGCTCTTTGGAGGAATGGAGATTGTTTTAGTTGTTTGTTCTC
This sequence comes from Rana muscosa, assembly GCA_029206835.1. NCBI lineage: Eukaryota > Metazoa > Chordata > Amphibia > Anura > Ranidae > Rana > Rana muscosa. Next base: position 1,102,537,215 of record CM055122.1, on the reverse strand, counting down.
TTTTCTTCCATCCCGCAAAGTAATCATGGACTTTGGGGTAGTTAGGGCTGAGATACAGAGAAGTTTCATCTCAGGATTCGACAAGTGCTTTGACCGCGGCACTGTCACCAGGTGGCAGTGTTGCGCAACGATATTCACTTTTCACACACACACTTCAGGGGAGGAAAGGATTTCTCTTAGGAGGAGTTTTTTTCATTCCCACACGAATATATGTGTCAGGGATTTGTGTGCTTAATCCTTTTTGTTTCCCATCTGCAGGAGAACGTCCATCAAGACCGCTGAGAATGGGGCGGGTCTTAGTTAGTGATGTGGGCAGGGGGAAAATGTCAATAATGTTGATGTGTGGATAATTTGTTATGTGTTTGTTCCCTTCCCCTTCCATGTCAGGTTCAGGTACAGTGTCAGGGTTGTTTTTTTCTCTTTCAAAATTTTTTTTTGTTGTTTTTGAATTTTCCCGTAGCTAGTCTCTGGATCGGGTTATGTTGGCTCCCGTTGGGGCAATGGCTTGTTCCAGACACTGGGGACCAGTGTCAAATTACTGGGGGGAGAGTGTAGCGGGTATGTACTATTTACAGGTAGCACTGGGTGGTAGTATGACCCTGGTGCACTAATTGGTAGAGTAGGGCTGTGTTTTCATTCGTGTGAAGACATTGGTGGTGTTTAGTTCCCTGCGGCCCAGTAGGTGGCGTTGTCGCTTTGGGCCGGGGTTGAACCACCACTACAGTGCTGTGCCCTTTTTGACCTCTCACAACAGCAGTCTGGGGTGAGGTACTCAGGCGGAGGCCTGGGGCCCAGTACCTTCCACTGGGTCCCGCGAGGAAGGGATCATCCTAAGGTGTCCCGGATGTTGGGCGCCTGAATCCAGGGCATAAGGGACCAGAGGGGGAATCCTCCCGAAGAGCTGGTGAAGCATATTGCCGGCGCCGGGTGGACCTCTGGAGACCGTCCGGATGGATGTCTTTCCCAAACAGGGGCCAATTCATCAGGGAAGGTGATTCATATTCTATGACCGGTGGCAGCGGTCCATCTAATCAACCCAGGTTGGTGGCAGAGACCTGCTCTTAGGCCTGTGGCAGAGGCCTCAACAGTTCACCCGGTCGGTGGCAGCGACCAATCTCACGGTCGGTGGCAGAGACTGTGCGCCAAGCCTATTTGCACTAAAAAGGAATAGGAGAGTTCACTGTGCCTGGACCTGCTCGTATCCACACCCTGTCTGTTAATTTAAAAGTTCAACTGATGCTGTTCACTTGTCAAGAAGAATAAAGAAGTGTTGGACTTTTTATGGTGTGGGGCTCTATTACTGACAGTTAAACTCAAAGAGAAGCGGAAGCTCCATCCAGAACACAGGCCCGAAGGTAAAATAAGTGTTGGCTTTCACCTCTGCACATTGGACATAGGCCGTAGTGAACCTCATCCTCCTCCCGCATACCCCTAGACAAGCAAGCCGTTTTATTTACAAAGCGGACGGGGGTGAGGCCGCTACACGTGCATTAACATTTCACACACTTAAGTCTCCATGCACACTAAGCTTAAAAAAACGTCTGCTCTCTTGTGAGTAAAAAACACTCAGAGCATTTTTTGTAGAAAGTTTAGACGAGTTTAGAAGAGTTTTATGTTTTTATGCCAGTAAGCTCCAATCAGAAACGCGAACCAGAAGTTTTTTTTTCTTTTGCCTCTAAACATTGAGCTCAAAAAATGTCTGTAATCGTCCTAATGTGCATGGACACATAGGATAACATTGAGCTTCTTCTACAGGCAGAACACCAAACTCCTGTAGAAGCAATGTTTTTTTTAAGCCAGTGTGCATGGAGCCTCACTATACATTGTGGTGGTTTACAATCTATTTGGGGAATGCATTTTAATATGCATGTCAAACATTTTCAATTTGCAAAATTTGCTTAAAAAATAAATCTAGGTTAGTGAGAGGCTGTATCTGGCATATGTTAAAAGAACACCAAGAATACCTTTAATTTTGCATTCTGTATTGATTTCAATTAAACTCACAGCAGTAAAATCAGGCTGTATATGCAATAAAGCATGCTTGTTATACTCACTGTGAAACCTAAGGGGTTAATCCTCTGAATTGTGTAAAAAGACTGTTTGATCCTATATTCTCTGATCCTCCTCTTCCTCCACAGTCCCCAATCCATCTCCTGATGGTACAGAGCCTTGGGGGCACTCTGCACTTGCTCAGTTTGGTGTGTATTGCTAGAGAGTTTTTTCTTAGGTGGGTGCATGTGATCAGCACAGGGCCAATCAGCACTGTCCAGACAGAGGGTCATGAGTCATGCAGCCTCATAGGAGAGTCAGAGTAGAATGAAAACTCCTCCTACAAGCTTTACCAGACACTGATAGAAGTCACGTTCTGTGTACTGTGGGAGACCAGATATAGTGAATGCAGGGACCTGGGTTTCGTAACACTTTAATTTTGCTAGAATCTCTTAATTTCCACCAAAAGAAACATGTAGATGCGGTTGTACTTTTCCAGTATATGTGTAATACAAAGCTCCTTGATGTTATAAACTGTAATTTTGTTATTAATTCATTGTAGTAGATGTGAAATATGGCATACATTTAGGAAAAGGGTGGTAGTGGTCTTTATAATTTTTGAAATAGGACACCTAGGTTATACTGTTATTCCCTTAATCATTGCTGTTTTGGTTTACTAATATTCAGTTTTTGGTTACTGGATTACAATGCAGTGATTTCTACAATGACTGTAGCTAACTACAGAATAACATAGCACAGGCTTGCTCTTCAACCACACCCTCTTTTGAAGTCAGCAGTTATGTACATGGTACCTTTTACTCTGATGGTATGATATACTTGAGAAACTGGTTTTACACACTCAAGGAAAAAATATTACATCTTTCAGTCTTCCTGATCATAAACAGAGGAAAAAGTCATGTACAGGCCCAAACCTGCTCTTTTCACACTGCTCACTTTGTAATCTCTTAAACACTATAAACATTTTATGCACCAATGGTTAAATTAAGGGGTATGAGGTTTAGTTTCTGACCAGTCCACAGGTAGCAGCTAATGAGCTCCAAGCAGATATATATATATATATATATATATATTATGTGTAGCGGGACCCCCAAAACTGGGGTCGCTATACTGTAAATTTAGGGGTAGTCTGGGTAATAGTATGGCTCAGACCCTGCAATTCTGTTCAATATGGACTCTGCTCTGCCATGTTGTTGCCTGGTGTATAGTTCCCCTGGGCCTGAGGTGGCGCTGTTGCCCAGGTCTTGGGTTGAACCGCAGGTGGCGTTGTGGTATGATTGGTGTCCTCTCTCAGCTGCCGTGTGGTGGGCGGGGTCTGCCTGCTGTGCATGCTGGGAGAGGGTACATAAAGGGCAGACGCCAGAAGTGCGGTAGTAAAAACGGAGAGTTTGCCCCATGGGGGTGGTGTGCCAGGGGGATTCCAAGGACCCCTGGTGGCGAAGTCGCACCCAATGGCCTTGCTGGCTGGTGGGGGGCTGCGTGAATTGGTCGAAGAGTCTCGGGCACCTTTAGCTCGAGGCTACAACATTCCAAGTAGGCCCAATACCTTCAACTGGGTCTACAATCAACACACTGGAGTCCCAGGGAACCCGTGTGAGGGTGGCCCGCTATGAAGGAGAGGAAACCGGGGGAGGACCTGTCCGATGGATCAGTGAAGGAATTCATGGTGAAGGAGAGGTCTGGTTACCTATCAGAGGGAAGGATTCGTGAGTTGCAGTATAGCTCCTGTAGCGTGTCCCATTGACACCTATGGTCTTCATTAATCTATGGGAGTTTCAAAGTTCTAATTCAGTATTTAAAGGATTCTGTGGCAGAGAATTACTTGGACTTGTCCGTGAAGGGGACTAATTTAAAGGAACTGTTCGTGTTTCCCTCCGGCTGCTAGAACTGTGAGAGGGATCTATTTGGGTGAGCAATTCACACTCAGGCTTGAGTGGAGAATAGGGTAGTTAGGTGTCGCGTGCCTGAACCTGTCCCTCTACCTACTTTGTCTCTATCTTCAACCTATACCCAAATCTGTTTCAAGCAAGATAAAATAAACTTGTCTGTTTGGAGTTTAAGCACTGTTTGGACATTGGCTTTCTTTGGGAGGAAGAACACAGACTTTTCCCTATACTCTGGGGACGAGAACCAATGGATGGGAGGTAACTCGCTGCAGGACCCAAAATTGTAAGAACACTGCTCAACCTCTTAAACCAGGAGGATCCGGGCATGTGGTACGGTGTGTCTTTATCCCTGCAAGGAGAAGGTAGGCAGAAGAAAAGGGTCCGTGTTCTACATCTGATCACAGATCAATGATTATAGGGTTTAGGCACTGTATGAGCACCTGTGTATTTGAGCCATTATTGTTGAATATGCAAGTATTTTTTTATTAATTTCCCAAACAGAAAGTGGAATTTTAAAATCTGTATTGGACATATACCCAATATATACCCAATACCCAATCATTTGTAATGGATTTTTCCTTTCACAAGATTTGGTACATGTACTGAGCACAGTTTTGCCCAATACAGTAAAAAGAGCAGGCATTTCTTTCCTGAAAGCTTGTTGTTTTTCTTTTGGTGGCTGTTTCTCGCGATGAACGGAACACAACTGAACTTGGTTCAAGCAGGGTTCAGTGAACATAACTTAAGGTTCCCTTATTCCCTTTCATACTAAACCAAAAATCAAGAAATCAAGAGACAAGAAAAAAAAAGTCCATAACACACACTAATCGGAAGCCCATTTTTCTGGCAGGCCAGGAAGGGGGAGAGCAAATCACAAATTCAAGCAATGTAGACACACATGAATCACAATGCCCAAAGCCAGCTGACCTCCCGAAAGAAAAAAACACTGTCTGTCCACACATCTGGTCCCATTGCTGCACTCCCACTTAATGACAGGTTCAGTTGATGACAGCTTATATGTACAAAGGGACGGGATCCTCTAGGTGACATCATTGCCAAATATGGACATTATCATATTTGGTCAGGAACATAACAGGGGCACTGTGATTGATGTATATCTATTGATGTATATCTATGTCACTGGATCACATGATTAATAGTAGACGTACATAATGGGACTTTTTTTAGTTTTTTTTTAAGATATTTACCTACTTTGTCAATGATTAGGTGTATTATTGTTAAATGGCATTCCAGGTTCCAACTGTGTCTGCAGCCCCATTTTCCGCCACCCCTCACACCAGTACCACCTTATCTCACACTAGGGTTGCCACCTCATCCCTTTAAACCCGAACACATATTAATTACACAGGTTCTGAGGCAAATTGAATGCACATAAGGCACTAAGTGAGTTTAATTACCACCTTAATCAGCTACAGAACATGTGTTATTAAAAGAGAAGTATGGATTTTCAGTTTTTTTTAGATTCATACTTACCTCGGTGGATGGAGCATCAGATCGATGCTCCATCTGTCCCCCGGCATCTCTGCACTGAGAACCGAGCCACTGAACATCGCCGATGGCTCGGTTCTCACAGATCCCTGAGAGGAAAGCTGCTGACTGTCAGTCAGCATCTTTCCTCATTGCTTCTCCACGCTCATTGGATTGCTGAGCCCTGGAGGGGTGGGGAGAGGCAGTCTCAGTGTCTCAGCGGCTTTTTGATACGTTGAGACTGGCATAAATCAGGGCAGCTGGCAGATCCCGACCTGGAAGTCGTGATGACGCGCTGCCCCGACTGATGGCATTGACGTCAGCAGAGAGCGGACTTCAGACCGCTCTCCGCTGAAAACAGGTCACATTGCACTCCTGTGACCCAGAGGAGAACCCCAGCCTAAAAAGCTCAGGCTGGACTTCTCCTTTAACCACTTAACCACTTAAGCCCCAGACCATTTTGGTAGCTAAAGGACCAGAGGTGTTTTCTTAATTTTGCACTGCGCTGCTTTAACTGTAAATTGTGCGGACATGCAATGTTGTACCCAAACGAAATTTGCGTCCTTTTCTTCCCACAAATAGAGCTTTCTTTTAATGGTATTTGATTGCCTTTGGGATTTTTATTTTTTGCGATATAAACGGAAAAAGACTGAAAATTTTGAAAAAAATGATATTTTCTTCTTTTTGTTTTAAGAAAAATCGAATAAACTCAATTTTAGTCATACATTTAGGCCAAAATGTATTCAGCCACATGTCTTTAGTAAAAAAATATGTCAATAAGCGTATATTTATTGGTTTGCGCAAAAGTTATAGCGTCTACAAACTAGGTACATTTTCTGGAATTTACACAGCTTTTAATTTATGACTGCCTATCTCATTTCTTGAGGTGCTAAAATGGCAGGGCAGTACAAAACCCCCCCAAATGACCCCATTTTGGAAAGTAGACATCCCAAGGACATTGCTGAGAGGCATGTTGAGCCCATTGAATATTTTTTTTTTGTCTCAAGTGATTGAATAATGACAAAAAAAAAAATAGAAAAAAAACAAAAAGTTGTCACTAAATGATATATTGCTCACACATGCCATGGTTATATGTGGAATTGCACCCCAAAATAAATGTTGCTGCTTCTCCTGAGTACGGGGATATCACATGTGTGGGACTTTGAGAGCCTAGCCGCGTACGGGCCCCCGAAAACCAAGCACCGCCTTCAGGATTTCTAAGGGCGCAAATTTTTGATTTCACTCCTCACTACCTATCACTGTTTCGAAGGCCATAAAATGCCAAAATAGCACAAAACCCCCCCCCCAAATGACCCCATTTTAGAAAGTAGACACCCCAAGGAAATTGCTGAGAGGCATGTTGAGCCCATTGAATTTTTTTTTTTCTTGTCCCAAGTGATTGAATAATGACAAAAAAAAATAAAAAAATTACAAAAAGTTGTCACTAAATGATATATTGCTCACACATGCCATGGTTATATGTGGAATTGCACCCCAAAATACATTTTGCTGCTTCTCCTGAGTACGGGGATACCACGTGTGGGACTTTTTAGGAGCCTAGCCGCGTACGGGGCCCCGAAAACCAAGCACCGCCTTCAGGATTTCTAAGGGCACAAATTTTTGATTTCACTCCTCACTGCCTATCACAGTTTTGAAGGCCATAAAATGCCAAAATAGTACAAAACCCCCCAAATGACCCCATTTTGTAAAGTAGACACCCCAAGCTATTTGCTGAGAGGCATGTTGAGTATTTTACAGCTCTCATTTGTTTTTGAAAATGAAGAAAGAAAATATATATATATATATATATATATATTTTTTTTTTTCAATTTTCAAAACTTTGTGACAAAAAGCGAGATCTGCAACATACTCACCATAGCTCTCAGCAAATAGCTTGGGGTGTCTACTTTACAAAATGGGGTCATTTGGGGGGGTTTTGTGTCATCTGGGCATTCCATGGCCTCCGAAACTGTGATAGGCATTGAGAAGTGAAATCAAAAATTTACACCCTTAGAAAGCCTGAAGGCGGTGCTTGGTTATCGATCGATGCTGCACTTGGGTGGCCTGGGCTGGACGGAGGGGCAAAATGCAGGTGCTAGCAGGTATCTGGGCTGATCCCGCTAACACTGCGTTTTTGGGAACCCTAAATTGCTGGGGACACTAGTATAGATCTGATCAGATCAGATATTGGTCTGTTCAGATACTATACCACTAAGGGAGGTGTATGCTTCATGCGTGGGTGTTAGCGTTACTGGCACTAACCTGACGCTGCCTGGGGTGTGACGCAGGGTTAACTAGGGGCAATTAGGGGTTTAAAACCTTTATTAGATAATATATGGGGGAACCTGATACTATAAAAACCTGCGGCGAACCTAAAAAAAATAACTGGCTATCTATCGGCACCAGCATAAGTAATACAGCGATCAGAAAAACGATCGCTTAGTGACACTGGCAAAAGGGGGTGAAAGGGTTACCTGGGGGGGGATCAAGGGGTTAAACCTTTATTAGGTAATATATTCGGGTACCTGACGCTATAAAAACCTGCGGCGAACCTAAAAAAAATAACTGGCTACCTATCGGCATCACCGACAATAAGACAGCGATCAGAAAAACGATTGCTTAGCGACAGTGGTGATAGGGGGTGAAAGGGTTACCTGGGGGGCGATCAAGGGGGTTAAACCTTTATTAGGTAATATATGGGGGTAGCTGACGCTATAAAAACCTGCGGGGGAACCTAAAAAAAATAACTGGCTACCTAACGGCATCACCGTCAATAAGACAGCGATCAGAAAAACGATCGCTTAGCGACAGTGGTGATAGGGGGTGAAAGGGTTACCTGGGGGGCGATCAAGGGGGTTAACCCTTTATTAGGTAATATATGGGGGTAGCTAACGCTATAAAAACCTGCGGCGAACCTAAAAAAAATAACTGGCTACCTATCGGCATCACTGACAATAAGACAGTGATCAGAAAAACGATCGCTTAGCGACAGTGGTGATAGGGGGTGAAAGGGTTACCTGGGGGGCGATCAAGGGTTTAAACCTTTATTAGGTAATATATGGGGGTAGCTGACGCTATAAAAACCTGCAGCAAACCTAAAAAAAATAACTGGCTACCTATCGGCATCACCGACAATAAGACAGCGATCAGAAAAACGATCGCTTAGCGACAGTGGTGATAGGGGGTGAAAGGGTTACCTGGGGGTCGATCAAGGGGGTTAAACCTTTATTAGGTAATATATGGGGGTACCCGACGCTATAAAAACCTGTGGTGAACCTAAAAAAAATAACTGGCTACCGATCGGCATCACCGACACTAAAACAGCGATCAGAAAAATGATCGCTTAGTGACGGTGGTGCTAGGGGGTGAAAGGGTTATCTCGGGGGTGATCAGGGGGTTAAACCTTTATTAGGGGGGGTTAGGGGGCTACACTGGACCTAAACTAACTGTAGTGACACTTTTACAGTCACAAATGTCACTGATTGCAGTGATCAGTAAATAAATGGTCACTGCAATCAGTGAAACTGTAACTGGGGGCTGGGGGGTGATCTGGGGGGGCCTGGGGGGGGCGATTTATGTTCCTATGTGTCCTGGTGTCAGTGTACTGTTTGTGCACTAACCTGTGTGTCTTCTCTTGTACGGCGCTCGGTATATGTGAGCGCCGCATGAGAGATGACATCACTTCCTCTGCCTGTGTAAACATTACACAGCAGGGGAAGCTTTCTCATTCGCCGGGAGCGATCGCGAGGGGGTGGCCAGAATCGAACGGCCGTCCCCTCATCCCGGATCGCTCCCCAACGGATAACGACCACTCACTGTATAGAAGGGGGGTCCGATTGGACCCCCCAACTATACAAAGGCAGTCACGTACACTGTACGTGATTGTGCCTGTCGGTGCCATTCTGCCGACGTATATATACAGTGAGCGGTCGTTAAGTGGTTAAGGACCGCCGCCTGTACATATACGTCGGCAGAGCGGCATGGACAGGCATAACCACGTACCTGTACGTCCCCTTTAAGATGCCGCCGTGTGGTCGCCCGTGCACCGCTGGTGGTGCGCTCGCGACCCTGCCACCTTCTCTATGAGCCCGACCGTGGGTCCCGCGGACTCGATCGCTGCGGGGACACCCGTGATCGTCTCACGAAGAGATAGAGCGGGGAGATGCTTATGTAAACAAGCATCTCCCCGCTCTGCCTAGTGACAATGACACTAATCTCCGCTCCGTGTAGTCGGAGCGGAGATCAGTGTCATGTCACACACAGCCCATCCCCCCTCCAGTAAGAAGCACTCCCTAGGAAACACTTAACCCCTACAGCGCCACCTACTGGTTAACCCCTTCACTGCCAGTGTCATTTTCACAGTAATTAGTGCATTTTTATAGCACTGATCACTGTAAAAATGACAATGGTCCCAAAAATGTGTCAAAAGTGTTCAATGTGTCCGCCATAATGTCGCAGTCATGATAAAAATCGCTGATCGGCCCAATAACTAGTAAAAAAAAAAAATATTAATAAAAATGCCATAAAACTATCCCCTATTTTGTAGACGCTATAACTTTTGCGCAAACCAATCAATAAACGCTTATTGCGTTTTTATTTACCAAAAATATGTAAAAGAATAAGTATCGGCCTAAACTGAGGAACAAAAAAATGTTATATATTTTTTGGGGATATTTATTATAGCAAAAAGTAAAAAATATTGAATTTTTTTCAAAATTGTCGCTCTATTTTTGTTTATAGCGCAAAAAATTAAAACCGCAGAGGTGATCAAATACAACCAAAATAAAGCTATATTTGTGGGGAAAAAAGGGCACAAATTTCGTTTGGGTACAACATTGCATGACCGCGCAATTACCAGTTAAAGCAGCGCAGTGCGAAATTGTAAAAAGACCTCTGGTCCTTAGGCTGACAAATGGTTCGGGGCTAAAGTGGTTAATATGTGTTTGGGTTTAAAGGGATGAGGTGGCAACCCTATCTCTCACCACGGCTATGCTCTCACTCACCACCTTCCATGCCTGCACCCCCTTCTCATGTTTTGTCCATGAAGAATAAAGCAACTGGCTTTTTTAAATATGCCCCCTAGCTTCCTTGACAGGAAGAAGCCCTGTTTAGGCTTAGTCAATGTGACTGGAGTTTTTACTGGCTCGGGATCTCTCTCCATAACATCTAGAAGACAGCAGGATGGCACATTGCAACTATGTACATTATAGAGACATAGCTTGACTCTAAACTGCTGATCTAATCACACATGTCACAGCATGCCTGATGGCTGCAATTTACAAAGAGTGTAATACACTCAAAGTGCAGATGAGTGCTCTAACTGACTGTGGTGAGCACAAAAATGAACCTCCAAGCAATTTTGCTCCACCAAAAACGGTACAGTACTGCTCTGTGTTTGACATCCCCTGTTAACTACTAAGCTAATTGTTTGATAACTTGCTGAATTTCATGTACATCATTTTAAAAAGGCAACAACATCAAGCTACATCTCTGTCATATACATATACAGCATGGGTTTGATTTACTAAAACTGGAACGTGCAAAATCTGGTGCAGCTGTGCATAGTAGCCAATCAGCTTCTACCTTTAACTTGTTAAATTAAGCTTTGACAAAAAACCTGGAAGCTGATTGGTCTCTGTGCACAGCTGCACCAGATTTACAGGATTTATATAGCGCCAACAGTTTGTGCAGCGCTTTACAACATGAAGGCAGATAGTACAGTTAGGCCTCATGCCCACGGACGTTTTTACAGCCGCGTTTTTGAGCGGTTTTTACAGCTTAAAAACGCCTGTCCATGTTAGTCTATAGCTTCATGCCCACCTAGACGTTTTTGAGCTGCAAATAGCATAGACGTTTTTAAGCTGTAAAAAAAAACCCAGGACCAGTGCGTTCCTCAGCGTTGGAGTTAGGCAGGAAAAAACGCGAGCGTCAAAAAACGTGCAAAAACGCGCAAAAACGCGCACTAACGCGCGGTCGCGTTTTTTAGCTCCGACGTTTTTTGTTTTTTAAAAAAAAAAAAATAATTTACAATAACATGGACAGGCGTTTTTAAGCTGTAAAAAACGCAGCTGTAAAAACATCAGTGGGCATGAAGCCTAACAATACAATTCAATACAGGAGGAATCAGAGGGCCCCTGGTCATTAGAGCTTACAAATATAATTAAGCAGACCTATTTAAATGGAATCAATTAAAGTGGGAATTTCATTAAAGCGGTTCCCATAACATTTTTTTTTGTCACCTGTAAGGCAAAGGCATAATGAGCTAGTATGCACCGCATATTAGCTCATTATGAAATACTTACCTTAGAACGAGGCATCGGTAACTTACCTGGTCCACGCCGAGAGAGATGACATGTTGCCTCTGCGTATCTTCAGGGTTTCGCGGCTCCAGCGCTGTGAGTGGCTGGAGCCGCGATGTCGTCACTCCCGCGCATGCGCGCGGGAGACTTCTTTCCGGCAAGGTCCGGCGTCTGCCGGGCCTTCTGCCGAGAATCCCCTGTGTGCATGCGCCGCTGCAGTCAGCGGCTAATTGCAAGGGGGGTATCTCCTAAACCGTAAAGGTTTAGGAGATATTCTTTTTACCTACAGGTAAGCCTTATTATAGGCTTACCTGTAGGTAAAAGTTCCAAAAATGAGTATACAACCGCTTTAACTTTCTGACATGTCACAATATACAGCAATAGTGTAATTTTATACCCTTTATCATTAAAAATACAGTGTTAAAGCTCCTGTCAGTTTTTCTTTTCCTAAGTTGAGATAATGTAATCAGTCTCTTTTCAACATGTTACACCGGTATTTAGGTATAACATGTAACATGCTCCAGCACCTCTCCTCCTCAGCCACAATCCACCCCACCCCACTCTCATAACAGCAGACTGTCAGCCACTGTCACTTTTAAAATCGGCGCGGCAGTGTGGCTCCTCCTGCACAGCCTCATCATTCATTCACAGGGATCTGGGTGAATGAATAAACTTTAGGTCCCATATGCCACCACGGCAGTTGGACTTGTAGTTCTCAATTAGGGATGAGCTTCGTGTTCGAGTCGAACATACGTTCGACTCGAACATCGGCTGTTCGATGAAGATCGAACGATTTGGGCCGTTCGCGCCAAATTCGAGTGACGTGAACGACCCACAATGCACTACGCCATCGCAGTGTCATACAGGCGCTGTGATTGGCCAAGCATGCACTGTGACCCCGCATGCTTGGCCAATCACAGCGCCGGCAGCGAGGAGAGCAATGATTGGCCACAGGCAGGATGCCTGTGGCCAATTATTGCTGAGGGTGTTTAGTACACGCCCCACACTATAAAAGGCCGCCAGCACGGCGGCCTAGTGTAGTGTGTTCCGGAGCAGGGAAAGAGAAGCATAGGCAGGGACAGTGACATTTATTTCTTTCTTGCTTAACCTGGATTCCTTTAGTTTAGGGAAAGAGAAGGATAGGTAGGGAGAGTGTCAGTGTGTTTTACTGTGCGAATCCTTGTTTCTAGGGACAGGGAAGGACAGTGAGGGAATTCTCCTTGTGCTATAGTGTGCTTTAAAAAAACATTTTTTCTAGGGACAGAAAACTCTAGGTAGGGAGAGTGTCAGTTTCTTTTACTGTGCGAATCCTTGTTTCTAGGGACAGGGAAGGACAGTGAGGGAATTCTCCTTGTGCTATAGTGTGCTTTAAAAAAACATTTTTTCTAGGGACAGAAAACTCTAGGTAGGGAGAGTGTCAGTTTCTTTCACTGTGATAATCCTTGTTTCTAGGGACAAAGAAGGAAAGTGAGGGAATTCTCCTTGTGCTATAGTGTGCTTTAAAAAAACATTTTTTTCTAGGGACAGAAAACTCTAGGTAGGGAGAGTGTCAGTGTCTTTTACTGTGCGAATCCTTGTTTCTAGGGACAGGGAAGGACAGTGAGGGAATTCTCCTTGTGCTATAGTGTGCTTTAAAAAAACATTTTTTCTAGGGACAGAAAACTCTAGGTAGGGAGAGTGTCAGTTTCTTTTACTGTGCGAATCCTTGTTTCTAGGGACAGGGAAGGACAGTGAGGGAATTCTCCTTGTGCTATAGTGTGCTTTAAAAAAACATTTTTTCTAGGGACAGATAACTCTAGGTAGGGAGAGTGTCAGTTTCTTTCACTGTGATAATCCTTGTTTCTAGGGACAAAGAAGGAAAGTGAGGGAATTCTCCTTGTGCTATAGTGTGCTTTAACCACTTAACGACCGCCCACCGCCGATTTACGTCGGCAGAATGGCACGGACAGGCAGAATCACGTAGATCTACGTGACTGCCTTTGTACAGTTGGGGGGTCCATCCGGACCCCCCTTCTGTGCCGTGAGCGGTCGTTACTTCACCGGGAGCGATCCCAGATGAGGGGGCGGCCTTTCGATTCCGGCCCCCCCCTCGCGATCGCTCCCGGCGAATGGAAATGCCTCCTCTGTCTGTTTCAGACAGAGGAAGCAGGAGGAAGTGATGTCATCTCTGGTGCGGTGCTCACATATACCGAGCGCCGTACAAGAGAAGACATCAGGTCAGTGAGCACAACACTACACTGACACCAGGACACATAGGAACACTAATCGCCCCCCCCAGGACCCCCAGACCCCCCCAGATCACCCCCCAGATCACCCCCCAGCCCCCAGTCACAGTGTCACTGATTGCAGTGACCATTTATTTAGTGATCACTGCAATCAGTGACATTTGTGACTGTGAAAGTGTCACTAAAGTTTAGTTTTAGGTCCAGTGTAGCCCCCTAACCCCCCCTAATAAAGGTTTAACCCCCTGATCACCCCCCAGATAACCCTTTCACCCCCTATCACCGCTGTCGCTATGCGATCATTTTTCTGATGGCTGTCTTAGCATCAGTGATGGCGATCGGTAGCCAGAAATTTTTTTTAGGTTCGCCGGAGGTTTTTATAGCGTCGGGTACCCCAATATATTATCTAATAAAGGTTCAACCCCCTTGATCGCCCCCCAGGTAACCCTTTCACCCCCTATCACCGCTGTCGCTAATCGATCGTTTTTCTGATGCTGTCTTAGCATCAGTGATGGCGATCGGTAGCCAGTAATTTTTTTTAGGTTCGCCGCAGGTTTTTATAGCGTCAGGTACCCCAATATATTATCTAATAAAGGTTAAACCCCCTTGATCGCCCCCCAGGTAACCCTTTCACCCCCTATCACCGCTGTCGCTATGCGATCATTTTTCTGATGGCTGTCTTAGCATCAGTGATGGCGATCGGTAGCCAGTAATTTTTTTTAGGTTCGCCGCAGGTTTTTATAGCGTCGGGTACCCCAATATATTATCTAATAAAGGTTTAACCCCCTTGATCGCCCCCCAGGTAACCCTTTCACCCCCTATCACCGCTGTCGCTAATCGATCGTTTTTCTGATGCTGTCTTAGCATCAGTGATGGCGATCGGTAGCCAGTAATTTTTTTTAGGTTCGCCGCAGGTTTTTATAGCGTCAGGTACCCCAATATATTATCTAATAAAGGTTAAACCCCCTTGATCGCCCCCCAGGTAACCCTTTCACCCCCTATCACCGCTGTCGCTATGCGATCATTTTTCTGATGGCTGTCTTAGCATCAGTGATGGCGATCGGTAGCCAGTAATTTTTTTTAGGTTCGCCGCAGGTTTTTATAGCGTCGGGTACCCCAATATATTATCTAATAAAGGTTTAACCCCCTTGATCGCCCCCCAGGTAACCCTTTCACCCCCTATCACCACTGTCACTAAGCGATCGTTTTTCTGATCGCTGTCTTCGTGTCGGTGATGCCAATCGGTAGCCAGTCATTTTTTTTAGGTTCGCCGCAGGTTTTTATAGCGTCAGGTACCCCCAAATATGATCTAATAAAGGTTTTAACCCCCTAATTGCCCCTAGTTAACCCTTTCACCAGTAATCACCATATAAGTGTTACGGGTGACGCTGGTTAGTTAGTTTGCTTTTTATAGTGTCAGGGCACCCGCCGTATATAACCCAATAAAGGTTTAACCCCCTGATCGCCCGGTGGGTGATATCAATTAGGTTTTAGCGTCAGAGAGGGTCTGCGTCACACCCCAGGCAGCGTCAGGTTAGTGCCAGTAACGCTAACACCCACGCGTAAAGCATACACCCCCCTTAGTGGTATAGTATCTGAACAGATCAATATCTGATCTGATCAGATCTATACCAGCGGTTTAGGGTTCCCAAAAACGCAGTGTTAGCGGGATCAGCCCAGATACCTGCTAGCACCTGCGTTTTGCCCCTCCGTCCAGCCCAGGCCACCCAAGTGCAGTATCGATCGATCACTGTCACTTCCAAAACACAACACACATAACTGCAGCGTTCGCAGAGACAGGCCTGATCCCTGCGACTCCAGTGCTGTAGGAGGTGATTTCACCACCACAGTTAAAAAAAAAAAAGCATATATGCCGAAGCATGGGGGCAGCAGGGCGGAGGAGCAATTTTGCTCCTAATGCCGCATACATACGGTCGAAATTCAGACGGAGGCTTGCCCGTGGAAACGTTTGACCATGTGTGTGCGGCATAACTTTTTTGCGGGAGGATGCCCCCATGCTTCGGCATATATAAATGGTGCATGTATGCCCATCATTAGAAGTGGGTGGATGAAGGGCGGTATTCTAATGGTGGGCATACCCACCGATCAATCTCTTTTTTCGTTCAGCCAACAGGCTGCATGAAAAAAAAAGATTACAATACATGTCCAACAAGGACCAGCAACGTACTGGTATGTTGCTGGACTTTGAATGGTTATACCAGATTGATGCCTGCGGGTTTAGGCATCATCTTGGTATCATTCTTTTCAGCCAGCGACCGGCTTTCATGTAAAAGCAATCACAGCGGCTAATTAGCCTCTGGACTGCTTTTACAAGCAGTGGGAGGGAATGTCCCCCCCCCCGGATATAAAAAGCGCCATTGGGAAATTGGGAAAGCATTTTATCACACCGATCTTGGTGTGGTCAGATGCTTTGAGGGCAGAGGAAAGATCTAGGGTCTAGAAGACCCCAGTTTTTTCAAAAAAAGAGTACCTGTCACTACCTATTGCTATCATAGGGGATATTTACATTCCCTGAGATAACAATAAAAATTATAAAAAAAAAAATATATGTAAGGAACAATTTAAAAATAAAATAAAAAAGCAAAATTAATAATAAAAAAAAAAAAAAAAAAAAAAAAGCACCCCTGTCCTGCCCTGCTCTTGCCCAATGGCGAACGCAAGCGTCGGTCTGGCGTCATATGTAAACAGCAATTGCACCATGCATGTGAGGTATCACCGCGAAGGTCAGATCGAGGGCAGTCATTTTAGCAGTAGACCTCCTCTGTAAATCTAACGGGGTAATCTGTAAAGGCTTTTAAAGGCTTTTAAAAATGTATGTAGTTTGTCGCCAATGCGCGTTTGTGCGAAATTTTAAAGCATGTCGTGTTTGGTATCTATGTACTCGGCCTAAGATCATCTTTATTATTTCATCAAACATTTGGGCAATATAGTGTGTTTTAGTGCATTAAAATTAAAAAAAGTGTATTTTTTCCCCAAAAAATGCGTTTGAAAAATCGCTGCGCAAATACTGTGTAGAAAAAAAAAATGCAACACCCACCATTTTAATCTGTATGGCCTTTGCTTTAAAAATATATATAATGTTTGGGGGTTCAACATAATTTTCTTGCAAAAAAAAAATATGTTTTCATGTAAACAAAAAGTGTCAAAAAGGGCTTTGTCTTCAAGTGGTTAGAAGAGTGGATGTAAGCTTCCTAATGTTGTGTATAAAATGCCAGAACAGTTCAAAACCCCCCCAAATGACCCCATTTTGGAAAGTAGACACCCCAAGCTATATACTGAGAGGCATGTCGAGTCCATGGAATATTTTATATGTTGACACAAGTTGCGGAAAAAAGACAATTTTTTTTTTTTAATTTTTTTTTTGCACAAAGTTGTCACTAAATGATATATTGCTCAAACATGCCATGGGCATATGTGGAATTACACCCCAAAATAAATTCTGTTGCTTCTCCTGAGTACAGGGATACCACATGTGTGAGACTTTTTGGGAGCCTAGCCGCGTACGGGACCCCAAAAACAAAGCACCGCCTTCAGGCTTTCTAAGGGTGTAAATTTTTGATTTTACTTCTCACTGCCTATCACAGTTTCGGAGGCCATGGAATGCCCAGATGGCACCAAACCCCCCCAAATGACCCCATTTTGGAAAGTAGACACCCCAAGCTATTTGCTGAGAGGTATTGTGAGTATTTTGCAGATCTCGCTTTTTGTCACAAAGTTTTGAAAATTGAAAAAAAAAAAAAAATTTTCTTTCTTCATTTTCAAAAACAAATGAGAGCTGTAAAATACTCACCATGCCTCCTCAGCAAATAGCTTGGGGTGTCTACTTTCCAAAATGGGGTCATTTGGGGGGGTTTTGTGCTATTTTGGCATTTTATGGCCTTAGAAACTGTGATAGGTAGTGAGGAGTGAAATCAAAAATTTGTGCCTAGAAATCCTGAAGGCGGTGCTTGGTTTTCGGGGTCCCGTACGCGGCTAGGCTCCTAAAAAGTCCCACACATGTGGTATCCCCGTACTCAGGAGAAGCAGCAAAATGTATTTTGGGGTGCAATTCCACATATAACCATGGCATGTGTGAGCAATATATCATTTAGTGACAACTTTTTGTAATTTTTTTTTTATTTTTATTTTTTGTCATTATTCAATCACTTGGGACAAAAAAAAAAATATTCAACGGGCTCAACAGGCCTCTCAGCAATTTCCTTGGGGTGTCTACTTTCTAAAATGGGGTCATTTGGGGGGGTTTTGTGCTATTTTGGCATTTTATGGCCTTCGAAACAGTGATAGGTAGTGAGGAATGAAATCAAAAATTTAAGCCCTTAGAAATCCTGAAGGCGGTGCTTGGTTTCCGGGGTCCCGTACGTGGCCAGGCTCCTAAAAAGTCCCACACATGTGGTATCCCCGTACTCAGGAGAAGCAGCAAAATGTATTTTGGGGTGCAATTCCACATATAACCATGGCATGTGTGAGCAATATATCATTTAGTGACAACTTTTTGTAATTTTTATTTTTTTTTGTCATTATTCAATCACTTGGGACAAAAAAAAAAAATATTCAATGGGCTCAACATGCCTCTCAGCAATTTCCTTGGGGTGTCTACTTTCCAAAATGGGGTCATTTGGGGGGGGTTTTGTACTGCCCTGCCATTTTAGCACCTCAAGAAATGAGATAGGCAGTCATAAATTTAAAGCTGTGTAAATTTCAGAAAATGTACCCTAGTTTGTAAACGCTATAACTTTTGCGCAAACCAATAAATATACGTTTATTGACATTTTTTTTACTAAAGACATGTGGCTGAATACATTTTGGCCTAAATGTCTGACTAAAATTGAGTTTATTCGATTTTTCTTATAACAAAAAGTAGAAAATATCATTTTTTTTCAAAATTTTCGGTCTTTTTCCGTTTATATCGCAAAAAATAAAAATCGCAGAGGCAATCAAATACCATTAAAAGAAAGCTCTATTTGTGGGAAGAAAAGGACGCAAATTTCATTTGGGTACAACATTGCATGTCCGCACAATTTACAGTTAAAGCAGCGCAGTGCCGAATCCCAAAAACAGGCCTGGTCCTAATGGCCCGAAATGGTCCGGGGCTTAAGTGGTTAAAAAAACATTTTTTCTAGGGACAGAAAACTCTAGGTAGGGAGAGTGTCAGTGTCTTTTACTGTGCGAATCCTTGTTTCTAGGGACAGGGTAGGACAGTGAGGGAATTCTCCTTGTGCTATAGTGTGCTTTAAAAAAACATTTTTTCTAGGGACAGAAAACTCTAGGTAGGGAGAGTGTCAGTTTCTTTCACTGTGATAATCCTTGTTTCTAGGGACAAAGAAGGAAAGTGAGGGAATTCTCCTTGTGCTATAGTGTGCTTTAAAAAAAAAATTTTTTCTAGGGACAGAAAACTCTAGGTAGGGAGAGTGTCAGTGTCTTTTACTGTGCGAATCCTTGTTTCTAGGGACAGGGAAGGACAGTGAGGGAATTCTCCTTGTGCTATAGTGTGCTTTAAAAAAACATTTTTTCTAGGGACAGAAAACTCTAGGTAGGGAGAGTGTCAGTTTCTTTAACTGTGATAATCCTTGTTTCTAGGGACAAAGAAGGAAAGTGAGGGAATTCTCCTTGTGCTATAGTGTGCTTTAAAAAAACATTTTTTCTAGGGACAGAAAACTCTAGGTAGGGAGAGTGTCAGTGTCTTTTACTGTGCGAATCCTTGTTTCTAGGGACAGGGAAGGACAGTGAGGGAATTCTCCTTGTGCTATAGTGTGCTTTAAAAAAACATTTTTTCTAGGGACAGAAAACTCTAGGTAGGGAGAGTGTCAGTTTCTTTTACTGTGCGAATCCTTGTTTCTAGGGACAGGGAAGGACAGTGAGGGAATTCTCCTTGTGCTATAGTGTGCTTTAAAAAAACATTTTTTCTAGGGACAGAAAACTCTAGGTAGGGAGAGTGTCAGTGTCTTTTACTGTGCGAATCCTTGTTTCTAGGGACAGGGAAGGACAGTGAGGGAATTCTCCTTGTGCTATAGTGTGCTTTAAAAAAACATTTTTTCTAGGGACAGAAAACTCTAGGTAGGGAGAGTGTCAGTTTCTTTTACTGTGCGAATCCTTGTTTCTAGGGACAGGGAAGGACAGTGAGGGAATTCTCCTTGTGCTATAGTGTGCTTTAAAAAAACATTTTTTCTAGGGACAGAAAACTCTAGGTAGGGAGAGTGTCAGTTTCTTTCACTGTGATAATCCTTGTTTCTAGGGACAAAGAAGGAAAGTGAGGGAATTCTCCTTGTGCTATAGTGTGCTTTAAAAAAACATTTTTTCTAGGGACAGAAAACTCTAGGTAGGGAGAGTGTCAGTGTCTTTTACTGTGCGAATCCTTGTTTCTAGGGACAGGGAAGGACAGTGAGGGAATTCTCCTTGTGCTATAGTGTGCTTTAAAAAAACATTTTTTCTAGGGACAGAAAACTCTAGGTAGGGAGAGTGTCAGTTTCTTTTACTGTGCGAATCCTTGTTTCTAGGGACAGGGAAGGACAGTGAGGGAATTCTCCTTGTGCTATAGTGTGCTTTAAAAAAACATTTTTTCTAGGGACAGAAAACTCTAGGTAGGGAGAGTGTCAGTGTCTTTTACTGTGCGAATCCTTGTTTCTAGGGACAGGGAAGGACAGTGAGGGAATTCTCCTTGTGCTATAGTGTGCTTTAAAAAAACATTTTTTCTAGGGACAGAAAACTCTAGGTAGGGAGAGTGTCAGTTTCTTTTACTGTGTGAATCCTTGTTTCTAGGGACAGGGAAGGACCGTGAGGGAATTCTCCTTGTGCTATAGTGTGCTTTAAAAAAACATTTTTTCTAGGGACAGAAAACTCTAGGTAGGGAGAGTGTCAGTTTCTTTCACTGTGATAATCCTTGTTTCTAGGGACAAAGAAGGAAAGTGAGGGAATTCTCCTTGTGCTATAGTGTGCTTTAAAAAAACATTTTTTCTAGGGACAGAAAACTCTAGGTAGGGAGAGTGTCAGTGTCTTTTACTGTGTGAATCCTTGTTTCTAGGGACAGGGAAGGACAGTGAGGGAATTCTCCTTGTGCTATAGTGTGCTTTAAAAAAAAAAATTTTCTAGGGACAGAAAACTCTAGGTAGGGAGAGTGTCAGTTTCTTTCACTGTGATAATCCTTGTTTCTAGGGACAAAGAAGGAAAGTGAGGGAATTCTCCTTGTGCTATAGTGTGCTTTAAAAAAAAAAAATTTCTAGGGACAGAAAACTCTAGGTAGGGAGAGTGTCAGTGTCTTTTACTGTGCGAATCCTTGTTTCTAGGGACAGGGAAGGACAGTGAGGGAATTCTCCTTGTGCTATAGTGTGCTTTAAAAAAACATTTTTTCTAGGGACAGAAAACTCTAGGTAGGGAGAGTGTCAGTTTCTTTCACTGTGATAATCCTTGTTTCTAGGGACAAAGAAGGAAAGTGAGGGAATTCTCCTTGTGCTATAGTGTGCTTTAAAAAAACATTTTTTCTAGGGACAGAAAACTCTAGGTAGGGAGAGTGTCAGTGTCTTTTACTGTGCGAATCCTTGTTTCTAGGGACAGGGAAGGACAGTGAGGGAATTCTCCTTGTGCTATAGTGTGCTTTAAAAAAACATTTTTTCTAGGGACAGAAAACTCTAGGTAGGGAGAGTGTCAGTTTCTTTTACTGTGCGAATCCTTGTTTCTAGGGACAGGGAAGGACAGTGAGGGAATTCTCCTTGTGCTATAGTGTGCTTTAAAAAAACATTTTTTCTAGGGACAGAAAACTCTAGGTAGGGAGAGTGTCAGTGTCTTTTACTGTGCGAATCCTTGTTTCTAGGGACAGGGAAGGACAGTGAGGGAATTCTCCTTGTGCTATAGTGTGCTTTAAAAAAACATTTTTTCTAGGGACAGAAAACTCTAGGTAGGGAGAGTGTCAGTTTCTTTTACTGTGCGAATCCTTGTTTCTAGGGACAGGGAAGGACAGTGAGGGAATTCTCCTTGTGCTATAGTGTGCTTTAAAAAAACATTTTTTCTAGGGACAGAAAACTCTAGGTAGGGAGAGTGTCAGTTTCTTTCACTGTGATAATCCTTGTTTCTAGGGACAAAGAAGGAAAGTGAGGGAATTCTCCTTGTGCTATAGTGTGCTTTAAAAAAACATTTTTTCTAGGGACAGAAAACTCTAGGTAGGGAGAGTGTCAGTGTCTTTTACTGTGCGAATCCTTGTTTCTAGGGACAGGGAAGGACAGTGAGGGAATTCTCCTTGTGCTATAGTGTGCTTTAAAAAAACATTTTTTCTAGGGACAGAAAACTCTAGGTAGGGAGAGTGTCAGTTTCTTTCACTGTGATAATCCTTGTTTCTAGGGACAAAGAAGGAAAGTGAGGGAATTCTCCTTGTGCTATAGTGTGCTTTAAAAAAACATTTTTTCTAGGGACAGAAAACTCTAGGTAGGGAGAGTGTCAGTGTCTTTTACTGTGCGAATCCTTGTTTCTAGGGACAGGGAAGGACAGTGAGGGAATTCTCCTTGTGCTATAGTGTGCTTTAAAAAAACATTTTTTCTAGGGACAGAAAACTCTAGGTAGGGAGAGTGTCAGTTTCTTTTACTGTGCGAATCCTTGTTTCTAGGGACAGGGAAGGACAGTGAGGGAATTCTCCTTGTGCTATAGTGTGCTTTAAAAAAACATTTTTTCTAGGGACAGAAAACTCTAGGTAGGGAGAGTGTCAGTTTCTTTCACTGTGATAATCCTTGCTTCTAGGGACAAAGAAGGAAAGTGAGGGAATTCTCCTTGTGCTATAGTGTGCTTTAAAAAAACATTTTTTCTAGGGACAGAAAACTCTAGGTAGGGAGAGTGTCAGTGTCTTTTACTGTGCGAATCCTTGTTTCTAGGGACAGGGAAGGACAGTGAGGGAATTCTCCTTGTGCTATAGTGTGCTTTAAAAAAACATTTTTTCTAGGGACAGAAAACTCTAGGTAGGGAGAGTGTCAGTTTCTTTCACTGTGATAATCCTTGTTTCTAGGGACAAAGAAGGAAAGTGAGGGAATTCTCCTTGTGCTATAGTGTGCTTTAAAAAAACATTTTTTCTAGGGACAGAAAACTCTAGGTAGGGAGAGTGTCAGTGTCTTTTACTGTGCGAATCCTTGTTTCTAGGGACAGGGAAGGACAGTGAGGGAATTCTCCTTGTGCTATAGTGTGCTTTAAAAAAACATTTTTTCTAGGGACAGAAAACTCTAGGTAGGGAGAGTGTCAGTTTCTTTCACTGTGATAATCCTTGTTTCTAGGGACAAAGAAGGAAAGTGAGGGAAATTCTCCTTGTGCTATAGTGTGGTAAAGCATTCCTCATCAACCATCTTTGAAATCCTTGTTTTTTGGACAGTCAGGGAAATTGTCGTTGTGCTATTCTGTGCAAAAGCAATCATCCTCAACCATATTTAGAAATCCTTAAGTAAAGGGACAGAGAAGGACACCTGAAGGTAGCCCTTATTGCTTTTTTCCCATCTCCCTGCAGGCCATCTATTAGAATGTCTGGAAGGCAAACAAGGAGAGGCAGACAGTCAGGAGGCAATAAAAGAGGGCAAGCAGGCTCTGTGTCTGGGGGCAACAGTGCTGGTCGTGGACGCGGTGCATTGTCATCAGCACATGGCCATGGGACACGCTTGTCCTTCTTTTCGGCAGCTGGACATGTTGAGCCACATCATGCCGAAGACTTGGTAGAGTGGATGACCAAGCCCTCCTCCTCCTCCTCATCCTCTCTCACCCAGGCTCAGGGTACTGGCAAAGCAGCTGCCAAAGCGTCCTCTTCCCTGGTATCAATGTCAGACTAATCATCAGTCACTCCTTCCCTAGACCCACCATGTCCTCCTCCTGAGGAGTCCCCCGAACTGTTTGAGCACAGTGTTGGGTACATGCTCCAGGAGGATGCCCAGCGTTTCGAAGGGTCTGATGATGAAACCCAGCTAGAGGAAGGCAGTAGCGTGAGAGCAGACAGAGGGGATGCTCAAGAAGGACACCAATCTGGCAGTCATGTTCCAGCAGCTGCAGCATACTGCCAGATTGGCTCCAGTGATGAGGAGGGAGGGAATGATGAGGTCACTGACTCCACGTGGGTGCCTAATAGGAGAGAGGAGGAGGAGGAGGATGAGGAGGAGGCACATCTCCAACGAGGCAGGATGCCCTTTGGTGGCCAGCGTAAGGGCAGTACACCGACGGAATCACACCGCAGAGCTCCGCCTGTGCAGGGCGCTGCCTCTGCCCGTCATTCAAAAAGTTCTTTGGTGTGGGCCTTTTTTGAGGCTAGTGCATCAGTTCGCACAGCTGCTGTTTGCAACATATGTCTCAAGCGTATATCGCGTGGCCAAAACATCAGCCGCTTGGGTACCACATGCCTGACCAGACATATGTTGACCTGCCATGCAGCTCGTTGGCAAGCCTACCTCAAAGACCCACACCAAAGAACAAAGCGGACCTCTCCTTGCACCGCATCAGCTGGGATCTCCAACCCCACTATAACTTCAGTCCTCTCTGAAACATGCACTGAGAGGAATGAAGGTGTAGAATTAGGTGTGTCACAGCCAAGTACTTGCGGCCACTCTGCTAGCAGTACACCGACGTCTGATTCTAGCAGGCAAATTTCCCTGCCCCAGCTGCTGGACCATCGAAAGAAGTTCACTCCTAGCCATCCACATGCCCAGCGGTTGAATGCTAGCTTGGCTAAATTGCTAGCGCTTCAACTGCTGCCTTTTCAGTTGGTAGACTCGGCCCCCTTCCGTGAGTTTGTGCAATGTGCGGTTCCTCAGTGGCAGGTTCCCAAACGCCACTTTTTCTCACGGAAGGCTATTCCGGCTCTCTACCGGCATGTGGAAGGCAATGTCTTGGCCTCGCTGGACAGGGCGGTCAGCGGTAAGGTGCATATTACCGCTGACTCATGGTCCAGCAGGCATGGACAGGGACGTTACCTTTCTTTCACGGCCCATTGGGTCACTCTTTTGGCAGCTGGGAAGGATGCAGGACAAGGTGCAGTAGTGTTGGAGGTTGTTCCACCGCCACGCCTCCAAAATGCTACTACTGGTTGTGACACACCTCTCTCCTCCACCCCCTCCTCTTCTTCTTCCTCCATGGCCTCTTCCTGTGGTTTGTCCTATGAACCAGCGGTGCTCCGTAGCCGTTCACGGGGCTACGCAAGTACGCAGGCAAAAAGATGCCATGCCGTGCTTGCGCTGGTGTGTTTGGGGGACAGAAGCCACACTGGGGCAGAGGTCCTGTCTGCTCTGCAGGGCCAGGCCGAGAGGTGGTTGACGCCACGCCAGCTTAAGCCAGGAATGGTGGTTTGCGACAATGGCACCAACCTCCTCTCCGCCCTCCGACAGGGACAACTGACCCATGTGCCCTGTGTGGCTCACGTCCTTAACCTGGTGGTGCAGCGGTTCTTGGGCAGGTACCCGGGCTTACAGGATGTCCTGAGGCAGGCCAGGAAAGTCTGTGTGCATTTCCGCAGATCTTATAATGCCAGTGCTCGCCTGGCTGAGCTGCAAAAGGAGTTGAACCTGCCCAAGAACCGCCTTATATGTGACATGCCCACCAGGTGGAACTCAACGTTGGCCATGCTGCAGCGGCTGCACACGCAGCAGAGGGCCATCAATGAGTACCTGTGCGACTACGGCACCAGGACAGGGTCAGGGGAGCTTGGTTTTTTTTCTCCACGCCAGTGGGGCATGATCAGGGATGCATGCACTGTCCTGGCACCATTTGAGGAGGCCACGAGGATGGTGAGCAGTGACAGTGCATGCATCAGTGACACTGTACCTCTTGTCCACCTGTTGGAGCACACGCTGCGTGGAATAATGGACAGGGCACTTGAGGCAGAACAGAGGCAGGAAGAGGAGGACTTCCTTGCCTCTCAAGGCCCCCTTTACCCAGACAGTGTTCCTTCTGTCCCACCCATCGCACAGGAAGAGGAGGAGGAGGAGGAGGAGGAGGATTGTGTCAGCATGGAGGTGGAGGCTGGCACTCAGCATCATCAGCAGCAGTCTTTTGGGGATGATTTACAGTCCCAAGAAACCAGTGGACTTGTACGTGGCTGGGAGGAGGTGGCTGTGGATCATGTCGTCCTTAGTGACCCAGAGGACTCCGGAGCGAATGCCTCAGCAAACCTACGCTGCATGGCCTCCCTGATCCTGCAAAGTCTGCGGAAGGATCCTCGTATTCTTCGGATCAAGGAGAGGGACCATTACTGGCTGGCCACTCTCCTTGATCCACGGTACAAGGGTAAGGTTGCGGACCTTATGTTACCGTCGCAGAGGGAGCAGAGGATGAGACAACTCCGGGAGGCCTTGCAGAAAGGTCTGTGCAACGCGTTCCCAGAGACTGGGAGGTTACAAACTCCTGGTCCTGGACAACGAGTTGCTGAGGCTTCGGCCAGTCAAAGAAGGAGCGGTGGGGAAGGTGGCCGTCTGACCGATGCGTTCAGACAATTCTTTAGTCCGCAGCCCCAAAGTATGATCGGTTCCAGCAACCATCGCCAGCGTCTGATAAACATGGTGCAGGAATATCTAGGGGCAAGGTCAGACTTGGACACCTTCCCCACCGAAAATCCTCTGGCTTACTGGGTCTTGAGGATGGATCACTGGCCAGAGCTTGCACAGTATGCAATTGAGCTACTGGCCTGTCCTGCATCCAGCGTTCTTTCGGAACGCACATTCAGTGCTGCTGGAGGATTTGTCACGGATCACAGGGTGCGCCTGTCCACCGACTCGGTTGATCGACTGACTTTCATCAAGATGAACCAGTCTTGGATCACCACCAGCTACCACACACCTGATGCTGATATAACAGACTAATTGATTTTAACATGTCACATCCCTTCAAGACTGATGCTGATGCTGAGTGCCTGTGCTGTTATGTTGACTGGCTATCCTCCTCCTCCGAGTCCTCAATGATACGATTGATGATGATAGCTTGGAAGATCATTTTTGTTTATGGGTGCCGCCACCAGTGGCTAAGGCCCAATTTTTCAGCCCCTGTTTTACAGGGGCGTGTAATTACAATTTTTTTAGCAATAATTTGCCATAGGGCTCATTGCTGTGCTCCAAGTACAGTATCTGTGAGGGGTTGGAGTGTTGTGGCACCAGTGCCTAAGGCCCAATTTTTCAGCCCCTGTTTAACAGGGGCGTGTCATTACAATTTTTGAAGCAATACTTTGCAACAGGGCTCACTGCTGTGCTCCAAGTACAGTATCTGTGAGGGGTTGTAGTGTTGTGCCACCAGTGCCTAAGGCCCAATTTTTCAGCCCCTGTTCAACAGGGGCATGCAATTACAATTCTTGATCTAATAATTCACAGCAGGGCCCATTGCTGCACCCACCAAGAGTAACTCTGAGGGCTTACAGTGTTGTGGCAACACCACCACCACCACCACCACCACGAAAGGCCCAATTTTTCAGCCCCTGTTCAACAGGGGCATGCAATTACAATTCTTGATCTAATAATTCACAGCAGGGCCCATTGCTGCACCCACCAAGAGTAACTCTGAGGGCTTACAGTGTTGTGGCAACACCACCACCACCACCACCACCACGAAAGACCCAATTTTTCAGCCCCTGTTCAACAGGGGCATGCAATTACAATTCTTGATCTAATAATTCACAGCAGGGCCCATTGCTGCACCCACCAAGAGTAACTCTGAGGGCTTACAGTGTTGTGGCAACACCACCACCACCACCACCACCACGAAAGGCCCAATTTTTCAGCCCCTGTTCAGCAGGGCATGCAATTACAATTCTTGATCTAATAATTCACAGCAGGGCCCATTGCTGCACCCACCAAGAGTAACTCTGAGGGCTTACAGTGTTGTGGCAACACCACCACCACCACCACCACCACGAAAGACCCAATTTTTCAGCCCCTGTTCAACAGGGGCATGCAATTACAATTCTTGATCTAATAATTCACAGCAGGGCCCATTGCTGCACCCACCAAGAGTAACTCTGAGGGCTTACAGTGTTGTGGCAACGCCACCACCACCACCACCACGAAAGGCCCAATTTTTCAGCCCCTGTTCAACAGGGGCATGCAATTACAATTCTTGATCTAATAATTCACAGCAGGGCCCATTGCTGCACCCACCAAGAGTAACTCTGAGGGCTTACAGTGTTGTGGCAACGCCACCACCACCACCACCACGAAAGGCCCAATTTTTCAGCCCCTGTTCAAAAGGGGCATGTAATTACAATTCTTGATCTAATAATTCACAGCAGGGCCCATTGCTGCACCCACCAAGAGTAACTCTGAGGGCTTACAGTGTTGTGGCAACACCACCACCACCACCACCACCACGAAAGGCCCAATTTTTCAGCCCCTGTTCAACAGGGGCATGCAATTACAATTCTTGATCTAATAATTCACAGCAGGGCCCATTGCTGCACCCACCAAGAGTAACTGTCAGGGCTTACAGTGTTGTGGCACCAGCACCACCATCAAAGGCCCAATTTTTACTACCACTGTTCAACAATTATATGTAATTAAAATTCCTGATATAATAGTTGACAGCAGGGCGTTCCAGCACCAACCAAGAGTAACTGTGAGTGCTTACAGTGTTGTGCCAACACCAACAACTAAGGGGCCTATTTCTGCAGAGTATATACGGCAGGGCCAAACTTTCAAACATCCAACTTACAAACGACTCCTACTTGCAAACGCAAGAAGACAACAGGAAGTGAGAGGAAATCTACCACTAGGAAGGAAAATTCTCTCCTGTAAGAATAAATATGGGAGAAAGGTGTCTCCTCTGTACTGATGCTTTATCACCAATCCTTGTTTCAAGAAAAACACCACATTTCAAAAACAGTTGTCATTGGGACGGAAAGTGAGGTGAAATATTCTGAACAGGGGCACAGACAGCAAAACAAATGTTACAGGGGTGATAACCCTTACCTATGTTTTCCAAAAAGTTTAAAAATAGATTTTTGGGCTGGAGCTACACTTCAACAATGTACCTGTTCAAGATTACAAACAGATTCTACATAAGAACAAACCTACAGTCCCTGTCTTGTATGCAACGCCTGTATACGGCTGTTCAGAGTATATAGGGCCTTTTTTATTTTATGTGCGGGGTTCCCCTTAATATCCATACAAGACCCAAAGGGGCTGGTAATGGGCTGGGGTAGGGGGGGGGGGTCATGGGGTAGCTATGCCATTTTTCTTAAAGATTTTCATCCATATTACCGGGACCAGATATTACATTAAAGCCGCAAGCAGTTTTAAATGGCTTTTTTTTCCTTTAGAAGTGTCATTTTGTGCAGGGACAGTTCTAAACACGGGAAACACGTGACACTTCACAGGCATACTTTAGACACCCCCCAGGTACGATATTTAAAGGAATATTTGACTTTTTTTTTTCACTTTATGCATCATTAAAATGACTGCTCCCGAAAAACGACCGTTTTTAAAACTTCTTTTTGCATTGATACATGTCCCCTGGTGCACAACCCGGGTTCCCAAACCCTTTTTAGGACAATAACATGCATAATAGTTGTTATAATTAGCACTTTAGAATTCGAACGTTCGCATCCATTGTATTTAATAGGGTTCTAATGTTCGTACGAACTTTCGGTCCGTTCGCGGGTTCTGGTGCGAACCGAACCCGGGGGTGTTCGGCTCATCACTATTCTCAATGGACTGTGAGGGCGCTGATCAGTGCCTACATAGTCCACTGACACTTTCTCCAGCTTTCTGCACAGAGGTATGGGCAAGACAGTAGGAAGACGTGTCTGCAGGAGCCTGAAATTGCATCCACTGATCACTGGTGCAATGCTTTGCAGGCTCAGAGGGAAAAAATAAAAAAAGCAAGTTTTTCTGCAAAAATATATGCATTTATTATTTTTCCCTTAAGATGAACTTATCCTTTAATGTTGAAGAAAAACCTAAATACAGTTATAGAACTATTCTTAAAAATGTTCCCTCCCCTTCCTACAAACCTACCCTGCCTAACCCATATAAATAAGATGTGTATAAAACATAAAAATCCTCACTTCAAATATGCACAGGGTGATGGTATATAAGATGGGACTTTAAATGGGACTTTAAATGTGGTAAAAGAGAAATACAGACATTTAGATAATAAATCAATTAACTTTTTATGACAAACAGTTAAAATCTATATTGTACACTTACCGGTATATGATATGACCATCCATTATAAATAGTTCCAGCATAAATCATATCTTATGCATATAGTTGTCTGTGGTATGGTGTCTGAAATCAAAGCGTTTAGTGGTTTATTCACTTTCTCAGGATCTGCGCCAAAACATATCTACTAGATGGTCCATTCTACAAAACAAAATCAGAAATATATATGTAGCGATACCCCCGTAGCGGTCCGCTGGTTTAGATTGTGGGCTTTGCACGTTACCTCTAAGTACGTTGTCAGGGGAAGAAAGTCTGTAGAAACTGCAATGTCCACACAAGATGTAAAACCTTCAACTGTTGGGTTTTATTTTTGCTGCAGTAACTTGTATAGAAAGTAGAAGGTATGAGAAGATAGGGGAAGGTTCAGGTACCCATTGCAGAACACACAAAAATGTCTAAAGTCAGTCACCACTCTCACTCTTGAGTGGGTATTGCTCATCC
Organism: Rana muscosa; assembly: GCA_029206835.1. Taxonomy (NCBI): domain Eukaryota; kingdom Metazoa; phylum Chordata; class Amphibia; order Anura; family Ranidae; genus Rana; species Rana muscosa. The sequence goes on along the minus strand of CM055122.1, from coordinate 1,102,506,706 downwards.
GGATAGACCCCTCTCACCTGGCCTAGCAGCCGGGATGATGCACGAACCAGCATGAGAACAGTCTCTGCCACAGACCATTTGAGAACAATTGTGGATAGCCAGGAATCCTCTGCCACAGGATTTCAGCCCCGAACTTCCAGCTGTGCAGTAAAAGAACCTTTAAGCCGATCCGGCAAACTGCTGGGCTTTTAAAGTAGTGGATCCCTTCTTAACGAAGTCACCAGGCCTATCCCGAGACATTAGCACTTTGCTGGTCTCCTCCAGGGCAGGTCTTCCCCCGGTTCCTTTCGTTAAGCAGCTTCCTCCGTCTTGGTGGACAGCTTGGGATCCCCTTTAGGATTGTAGGCCCCAGTCATCATAACTACGTGGCCCCGGGCTGAGGACACACACACATACCTCGTGCCAGGAGGGCCACGAGGCGAACGACCCCGCACAATGGCGTCTGCCCCTTAAGTATGCCTCCTCAGCATGCACAGCGGATCACCACTCCCACTGAACCGCTGTCGAGAAGGGACACCCAATACACCATGGTCTGCCTGTGTTCCAACATGGGCCTGAGGTGGTACCGCCGCCTTCAGGCAACAGGGGAAAATGCCATCAGGCACCACCATAACCCCGACAGAGGCAATTGGAATATAATTACACCAGTCTGAGCCCAACTATTGGCTCAGACACCCCCTAAATTTACAATAGCGCCCCAGGGCGCTACATATAAATGTATAAAAATGTCAAAAATAGGCTCCAAGATTGAGAAGCATTTTTTTTCTTTCTTCCATGCTTCCTAATCTTGGAGACAACTATATGTATAAGATGTGTTCCTAATCTTGGAGACAACTATATGTATAAGATGTGATTAATGCTGGAACTCAGTAAAAAGTCTTTATGGATAGTCATTTCTTATAAGTCTTATAAGTATAATTTCTTAACTGTTTGTAACAAAAATGTAATTGATTTTTCTATCTCGATGTCTGTATTTCTCTGTGAGCACTCCTGAAGTCCCATCTTATACACCATCACCCTGTGTATATTGGGAGTGAGGAGTCTTATGTTTTGACTTATTTGAGGCAGGGTCATCTTTAATATTGATTGGACCCTGGGCAAACATTTTCCTGGGCCCTCCCGAATACACTTGTCAATCATTTTCAGGCAGTACGGGCTCAAGGGGCAGCTGCTTTGGGCCCCACAACAATGACTGGGCCAGGGGCCGCTGCCCCTTTTGCCCTGTGTTAAAGACGGCCCTGATTTGAGGGATGGTGCCCACAAAGACTCTAAAAAACTTGTGAATACTAACCCACGCTCTGGTTTGGTTTAAAAAAGATGCGTATACTTTACCATTTTTAATCTGCTCCAGTCTGGTCACATGATCCTGCAGATCCAGCTCCCCTGTGTCAGTGAGTAACTACTGTAAGGAAAAGGAGGGAACGCAGAAACAAATATACATTCAAACATCAGTTATTAATAAGTAACAATTAATATGCCATAGAGAATAATGTACCAAAGTGAGTAATATACCACAGAGAAAATACCTAGATAATGTCACAATGAACATGTAAACACAAAGCAGCAATTAATAGTTACAATAAATGCACCAAAAAAAACAAAGACGGAATAATAATAATTAAAACAGTTATTTATTTCAAAGTTGGTAATTTCCCTATTCTGCAAAATCAGATATGTCACAGAGGTGGAGGTAAGCTTTAAACACTTGGCGACCGCCGTGAGAGTTTATACGTCGACAGAATGGCACGGCTGCGCAAATGGGCGGATATATACATCACCTTTAAATTGCCACCATGTGGTGGCGGTGCGCTCGTGACCCTGTCCGCCGGTGTCCCGCGATCGAGTCACAGAGCTGAAGAACGGGGAGATGTCAGTGTAAACACAACATCTCCCCGTTCTTCCTAGAGACATGTCACTGATCGTCTGTTCCCTAGCATCGGGAACAGCGATCAGTGATGTGTCATGGCAAGCCACGCCCCTTAACAGTTAGAATCACTCCCTAGGTCACACTTAAATGCTTCAGTGCCCTTTACAGGTTAACCCCTTCACTGCCAGTGTCATTTTTACAGTAATCAGTGCATTTCTATAGCACTGATCGCTGTAAAAATTACAATGGTCCCAAAATGGTGTCAAAAGTATCCGATGTGTTCGCCATAATGTCGCAGTCATGATAAAAATCGCTGTTTGCCGCCATTACTAGTAAAAAAAAATATTAATAAAAATGCCATAAAACTATGCCCTATTTTGTAGACGATATAACTTTTGCGCAAACCAATCAATAAACGCTTATTGCGTTTTTATTTACCAAAAATATGTAAAAAATACGTATCGGACAAAACTGAGGAAAAAATATGTTTTTTTTATATCTTTTTGGGGGATATTTATTATAGCAAAAAGTAAAAAATATTGCAATTTTTTCAAAATTGTCGCTCTATTTTTGTTTATAGCGCAAAAAATAAAAACCGCAGAGGTGATCAAATACCACCAAAAGAAAGCTCTATTTGTGGGAAAAAAAGGACGTCAATTTTGTTTGGGAGCTACGTCGCACGACCGCGCAATTGTCAGTTAAAGCGACGCAGTGCCGAATCGCAAAAAGTGGCCTGGTCTTTGGCCAGCCAAATGGTCCGGGGCTGAACTGGTTAATAAAATTGAGCTTTGTCTTTTTTATATTTATCTTTGTGTCTTGCAGTTTTATCGGTTTAAAACATAATAATGGTTTAGCAAAGTTAATTTCTTCTGAAATTGTTATATAAAATGCTTTATTCATTATTAGCTGTTATCTATAAAAAAAATCTTTCTATGTATTCGATTTTAACGGCACTTGGGTATTGCATCATGTATTAAATGAAGACAATATTATGTTGATTCTCTTTAAAATTTGATAAGAATCTGTGCTGTTATCAGCATTTCCAGACACTAAATACAGAATTGGGTCGTGTATATTTTATTTAGACAAGGTCATGCTAAAAGACTCTGGAAAAAATTGCATTGCTGATAGCATGGCTTGTTATGCCTCAACAAAACATTTGTGTTTTCTGGGAATAACACAAATTACAGCAATCTTATTTTATAAATGGGAATAGTAGCAGAATTTTTCCCACCGATATAGACAGGCTTAAAAGCTACAATAAAAAATGAAATTATTGTTGTTAAGGGGTCCATTCAATATATTTTTGTACATTTTGATATAATGCCACCAGTGTAAATCTCTTCTTGGCAGAACAATATATGTCATGAAGCAAGGATCACAGACGCCTATTTTGTGCCTGAGGCCAAAGGAAATAAAGTGACTTGCCCAAGGTCAATGGGGCTTGCACTGGTCCTGAATTGGGGTCTCCATTTTCACAGGCTGATGTACTCTTTTCCTCTCTAAATACTTCTCAAACAAGAGAAATAAGCCATTGTACAGCATTTCTAACAATTCAGAGCCATGGTTTGTTCATTTGGCTACGCACCATCATAAAAAATCACGCCAAAGTCAGCATTTTCTCCATTAAAAAAAGTATTTGAATAATCAATTGAAATGGCACTAAGGTTACAAAACTAGAACTGTTCTCCAATTAAAGAGAGTCAGTGAACCACAACTGAGTTTTTCTAAAGTTTAGAAATCATAGCACAAGAGGAAAAATGACCTGTGTAGCTTAAAACATACTTAATATGTATATTTACACAAAAAAACTTCTTCTCATTTTACTAACAATATACCAAGACAATTTTTTATTGATCATAGTAGAATATTACCAGGTAATTAAATGTGTTTTTTTTTTTTTTGTAAAAAGGGAAACAGTATAGTTTGTTCTCATAATTTGATTTATATAATATTGTGTATAGTATACTTGAAATAACAATATACCGTAAGTGGATTACATGCAGGTGTGGCATTAGTATAAGGCTTTATACACTACAAAGATATTTTTACATATAAAATATCATACTTCTAATATGTTAACATTGGGGTGTATTTATAAAGCAGTCAATGGAACATCCACCAAACATTCAGTGCAGGGGAATCATGTGCATGTGTTTTGAATTACAGTGATTAATTTGCATGCAGGCAATGTTTGGTGAATGGCACATTCACTGCTTTTTTAAATACACCCTATTTGTTTTTTATATATATATATATATATATATATATATATATATATATATATATATATATATGTAGCGGGTGTCAACATTTAGGGGGAGTATCTGGGCGGTAGCATGGCCCAGATGCACTAATTATTAGGGATCTATGGCCATTTTGGTTCGTGGAGGATATAATGGTGTTCAGTTCCCTGCGGCCCCTGGGTGGTGCTGTCGCCTTGGGCTGTGGTTGAACCATCATTGTAGGGCCGTGCCCTTTGTGTCCTCTCGCGGCATTAGTACGGCGGGGCGGGAAACTCGCTGTGCCTGCTGGGAGAGGGTATAAAGGGGGCGGACATCTTGCGCACGAGGTCTGAGCCCCAGGCACCTTCAACCTGGGGGCTGCTCTTCTGTTCGTCCGCGCCCAGGTGCCCTCGGCCTGGGTGCGAGGGAGTTCGAGTTCCATCCCAGGCACCTTAAGCCTGGGGTGAGGTACTAGCCGAGGCCTGGGGCCCAGTACCTTTGACTGGGTCCCGTATGGGAGAAGATACCTAGGGGCCCACCGAGTGAGGGGACCAGAGTCTCGGGCCAGGAGAACCAGGGAGGTGACCTGGCCTGAAGATCCAGCGCAGCATTGGCTGGTGACAGTGCAGACCTCTGGGGACCGTCCGGGATGGATCATCTCCCTAACAGGGGTCGACATTAGAAGGTAGTCCATGTTCTATGGTCTTTGCAGAGACCCAGCTACATCAGGTCGGTGGCAGAGGCCTATCCAAAGGTCTGTGGTGGAGGCCTCATCGTTCACCCGGTCTGTGGCAGGGACCAACCTCACGGTCGGTGGCAGAGACCGTGCGCCAAAAGTTGTTGTGAACTCCTAACAGCTTCTCTGATCCGAAAGGATTGTGCCTGAACCCTCTCCCCACCAAGTTTGTGTTTGTATCAACCTGTCTGCTCGCAAAGAGGCATATTTATCTCTGCGGAAATAAATATAGATGTTGTACTGTCACCTGGTGTGGGCTTACTTTTCTGGGAGCAAAGTGTTCTACATTCATCTATCTACCTGTCATATCTGAAGTGGAATCTCTGGACCGGGACACAGACCCGAAGGTAAAGATCTTAGCTCAAACCTCTACACACATATGAGGTGCGAGCTGGTGGCAGCACCTCACCCCTCTCTCGGGTCCCCCTAGACGAGTGAACCAGCCGAGAAGAAGAAGGGAGAGAGCGGGTGAGGCCGCTATACAGATTTTTGTTCAGCTATACAATTATAATTCTGAGCTTGTTTGACAGTGGTAGGCCCGCTATATTCCATTAAGTTTTTGATTTGCATTTGACAATATCTCTTTTTTAGGTCTGTACATGTAAATGCTATGCATTCCTTAGTCAGAGTACAACATGTTAGCTAACAAGGACCAACCACTGCACCTGATCCTGTACAAAATTCCTGGGAAATGTTTTGAGTTGAGACATTGGAAGAAGGGGAAGAAAGAAATTACCCCCCCACCCCCACCCCATTGCAACATACAAAAAAGGTATAGGTAGGAGAAGGAATCTCAAGCAGGCAGCTTTTGCACTAGACCCGCTGCTGTTGCATCTCCCTCAAGAAAATCAAAGATGTGGACCTATGTATAGCAAAGGTGGTGCACATAAATCTCAGGTAAAAATGTCTTTCACTGTGTTGCCAAATATCACCTTATGCATTCCTGTGTTTCCCAAGGGAGTGTTAAAAATGTAATAGCCAAAAACAGCAGGTACCAGCTCCCCCTATTCCCAAAAGGTCCACTGACTTGACCAACTTAGTGACAGGCTACACCAGCTCACTGAATGCACCATGAATCATGAAAGGAAGTAAATGTTTGCTTTCATATATCCCATTGGCTGTAAACTAAATGCCTGTAAACTACATGCTCATCTAGCCAAGACAAAGTACATATGAAACACTCTGTAAAAATAACAATTACATCCAGTGTTGGATTTATAAAGCAAAATAGTCAATTGCCCTGAGCCCCCTTGCCAGAGTGGGCCCCAGACTTTCTTTTTTTTAAATGTAAAAAATTTAAAATTAGCTTTCATTTTAAAACAATGTATAAAGTGTGTGTGGAGGTCAGGATACAGATCAGCTTACCTGCCTTGCACCGAGTGTAGCAGTGAAGTCGACTCCTAACCAGTGGTTTTTTTTTCAGTGTCCCAAATTGTTTGACCAGACTTCCCATAAGTGATTTTCTGTTTCCTGAACCTTTCGGCCTGTGGTTCCCTACACACTACCTCCTGTGAGCCTGTCAATGCCGTCTACTAAGCAAAAAAAGAGGGGACTTGCCATAGTGTTAAGAAACATTTTACAGAGAAATACTGTAGTGTGATGCATTCATAACTATGATGTATGACTTGCCAGTTCCAATTAGAGTTGGGTGAACGGTTCGGGCCGAGCAAAAGTTTTCCCGAACATCGCCTGTTCGCCCACTCGGCGAACACCCAAATTTGCAGGGCGTTCGGCAGGTATTCGCCCTGCCAAATGCCCTGCAAAGCACTTTGCGCTGCACAGTGCATTCTAAGCCCTGATTAGGCAAAGCTTTGCCCAATCAGGGGGCAGTGAATAGCTGGTTGCGAAGGAGGGGGCTGGGAAGCTGGCCGCCGTGTCCTTAACAACCGATTACTCATCAACTGTCAATGGGCTTCCCCGCTAACAGCTGAATAAAAAAAAAAAACATTAGCGGAAGTAAAAAGCGAAAAAAAAAAGGGCATGGGGGTCCCCCCCAATCTATACCAGGCACTTCGGGTCTGGTATAGATTTTTTTTTTTTTAACGACGTGGGTTCCCCCCCAAAAATCCATACCTTAGGTTTTGCTGTTCAAGTCCAAACTTTTCTCTGTTCGGGAGTTCTGGTGTGAACCGAACAGGTGGGTGTTAGGCCCATCTCTAGTTCCAATTACCTGTGTAATATGTATTATAGTCAATAAAATACAATTTTATTTTATTTTAGATAAGTCAGGTAAAGATGATGGAGTTTTTTTTTTGGTCTTTTGTAGTGTTGAGCGGACCCGAACTGTAAAGTTCGGGTCCGTACCGAATTTTGGCGTTTTCCCGACCCGGACCCGGATTTTGCGCTAAAGTCCGGGTTCGGGTCCGGATTCGGGAATTTAATGGCGCAGTTAGAAATGCTTCAGGGGCCAGCCAATCACCATTTGATTAGCTGGTGTGCCCTTAGAAGCCATCATACTAATGGCATGGCTGTGATTGGTCAGTGCAACATGTGACCCAGCATGTGACCAGCTTCTATATAAGAAAGAGGCACACAGCACAGATCGTCACTCTGCTTTTAGACAGTGTAGGGAAAGGATCCTGGCTGCTGTTGCTGTGAGGGAGAGAATTATATGATAGGAGTTAGTCCTGATTCTGCAATCTACTGATAGAAAAGATAGGGAGACAGTGTAGTGTAGTGTAGTGTAGTGTAGGGGCAGGATCCTGTTTGTGCTTTCAGGGAGAGAGATTTAGATAGGAGTCCAGATTGAGAGATATAATAGCTCAGCGATCTGCATAGGTTTATCTGTTTGTGTTGCAAGCTCAGTGCACCAGCACTGCATTACGTTGAGTGATACACCTATTCCATACTGTGGCTGTATTGTGCTCTTGCTAAAAGACCTATTTCGGTCAGAAAAAAAAAAAAGGCACTTTATTGTGCTTTTGCTAAAAAGACCCATTTTTGGGCCCCAAAAAAAAAAAGGCACTTTATTGTGCTGTTGCAAAAAAAAAAAAGGCACTTTGTTGTGCGCAAAAAAGACCTATTTTTGGGCAAAAAAAATATTTTGCAGTGTATATCTCTAGTTGTGTGAAATAACCAATTTCTATATATTTTTCTTGTACTATGCTATACTAAAAAAAAAAAAAAAACTTTTTTTTGAATAGCATTCTCTGCAGCTGTGCGATTCAGCGGTTATATACTGTGGTTGTGTTGTGCTCTTCCAAAAAACGCCATTTAGGGCCACAGAAAATATTTTGCAGTGTGAAATACACATGTGGAGGTGTGTAAAATAGACAATTTCTATATATTGTACAGTGCTATACTAAAAAAAACAACATTTTTTTTGAATAGCATTCTCTGCACTTCTATAGCTGTGCGATTCAGTGGTTAAATACTGTGGTTGTGTTGTGCTCTTGCAAAAAACGCCATTTAGGGCCACAGAAAATATTTTGCAGTGTGAAATACACATGTGGAGGTGTGTAAAATAAACAATTTCTATATATTGTACAGTGCTATACTAAAAAAAAAAAACATTTTTTTTGAATAGCATTCTCTGCACTTCTATAGCTGTGCGATTCAGTGGTTAAATACTGTGGTTGTGTTGTGCTCTTCCAAAAAACGCCATTTAGGGCCACAGAAAATAAATTGCAGTGTGAAATACACATGTGGAGGTGTGTAAAATAAACAATTTCTATATATTGTACAGTGCTATACTAAAAAAAACAACATTTTTTTTGAATAGCATTCTCTGCACTTCTATAGCTGTGCGATTCAGTGGTTAAATACTGTGGTTGTGTTGTGCTCTTCCAAAAAACGCCATTTAGGGCCACAGAAAATATTTTGCAGTGTGAAATACACATGTGGAGGTGTGTAAAATAAACAATTTCTATATATTGTACAGTGCTATACTAAAAAAAACAACATTTTTTTTGAATAGCATTCTCTGCACTTCTATAGCTGTGCGATTCAGTGGTTAAATACTGTGGTTGTGTTGTGCTCTTGCAAAAAACGCCATTTAGGGCCACAGAAAATAAATTGCAGTGTGAAATACACATGTGGAGGTGTGTAAAATAAACAATTTCTATATATTGTACAGTGCTATACTAAAAAAAACAACATTTTTTTTGAATAGCATTCTCTGCACTTCTATAGCTGTGCGATTCAGTGGTTAAATACTGTGGTTGTGTTGTGCTCTTGCAAAAAACGCCATTTAGGGCCACAGAAAATAAATTGCAGTGTGAAATACACATGTGGAGGTGTGTAAAATAAACAATTTCTATATATTGTACAGTGCTATACTAAAAAAAACAACATTTTTTTTGAATAGCATTCTCTGCACTTCTATAGCTGTGCGATTCAGTGGTTAAATACTGTGGTTGTGTTGTGCTCTTCCAAAAAACGCCATTTAGGGCCACAGAAAATATTTTGCAGTGTGAAATACACATGTGGAGGTGTGTAAAATAAACAATTTCTATATATTGTACAGTGCTATACTAAAAAAAACAACATTTTTTTTGAATAGCATTCTCTGCACTTCTATAGTTGTGCGATTCAGTGGTTAAATACTGTGGTTGTGTTGTGCTCTTCCAAAAAACGCCATTTAGGGCCACAGAAAATATTTTGCAGTGTGAAATACACATGTGGAGGTGTGTAAAATAAACAATTTCTATATATTGTACAGTGCTATAGTAAAAAAAACAACATTTTTTTTGAATAGCATTCTCTGCACTTCTATAGCTGTGCGATTCAGTGGTTAAATACTGTGGTTGTGTTGTGCTCTTCCAAAAAACGCCATTTAGGGCCACAGAAAATAAATTGCAGTGTGAAATACACATGTGGAGGTGTGTAAAATAAACAATTTCTATATATTGTACAGTGCTATACTAAAAAAAAAAACATTTTTTTTGAATAGCATTCTCTGCACTTCTATAGCTGTGCGATTCAGTGGTTAAATACTGTGGTTGTGTTGTGCTCTTGCAAAAAACGCCATTTAGGGCCACAGAAAATATTTTACAGTGTGAAATACATATCTGGAGGTGTGTGAAAAAACAACATTATTTTTGAATAGCATTCTCTGGCCTCTGCAGCTGTGTGATTCAGCGGTTATATACTGTTGGGGTTGTTGTGCTCTTGCAAAAAACGCCATTTAGGGCCACAGAAAATATTTTGCAGTGTGAAATACACATGTGGAGGTGTGTAAAATAAACAATTTCTATATATTGTACAGTGCTATACTAAAAAAAAAAACATTTTTTTTGAATAGCATTCTCTGCACTTCTATAGCTGTGCGATTCAGTGGTTAAATACTGTGGTTGTGTTGTGCTCTTGCAAAAAACGCCATTTAGGGCCACAGTAAATAAATTGCAGTGTGAAATACACATGTGGAGGTGTGTAAAATAAACAATTTCTATATATTGTACAGTGCTATACTAAAAAAAAAAACATTTTTTTTGAATAGCATTCTCTGCACTTCTATAGCTGTGCGATTCAGTGGTTAAATACTGTGGTTGTGTTGTGCTCTTCCAAAAAACGCCATTTAGGGCCACAGAAAATATTTTGCAGTGTGAAATACACATGTGGAGGTGTGTAAAATAAACAATTTCTATATATTGTACAGTGCTATACTAAAAAAAAAAACATTTTTTTTGAATAGCATTCTCTGCACTTCTATAGCTGTGCGATTCAGTGGTTAAATACTGTGGTTGTGTTGTGCTCTTCCAAAAAACGCCATTTAGGGCCACAGAAAATAAATTGCAGTGTGAAATACACATGTGGAGGTGTGTAAAATAGACAATTTCTATATATTGTACAGTGCTATACTAAAAAAAACATTTTTTTTTTGAATAGCATTCTCTGCACTTCTATAGCTGTGCGATTCAGTGGTTAAATACTGTGGTTGTGTTGTGCTCTTGCAAAAAACGCCATTTAGGGCCACAGAAAATAAATTGCAGTGTGAAATACACATGTGGAGGTGTGTAAAATAGACAATTTCTATATATTGTACAGTGCTATACTAAAAAAAACAACATTTTTTTTGAATAGCATTCTCTGCACTTCTATAGCTGTGCGATTCAGTGGTTAAATACTGTGGTTGTGTTGTGCTCTTGCAAAAAACGCCATTTAGGGCCACAGAAAATATTTTGCAGTGTGAAATACACATGTGGAGGTGTGTAAAATAAACAATTTCTATATATTGTACAGTGCTATACTAAAAAAAAAAACATTTTTTTTGAATAGCATTCTCTGCACTTCTATAACTGTGCGATTCAGTGGTTAAATACTGTGGTTGTGTTGTGCTCTTCCAAAAAACGCCATTTAGGGCCACAGAAAATAAATTGCAGTGTGAAATACACATGTGGAGGTGTGTAAAATAGACAATTTCTATATATTGTACAGTGCTATACTAAAAAAAACAACTTTTTTTTTGAATAGCATTCTCTGCACTTCTATAGCTGTGCGATTCAGTGGTTAAATACTGTGGTTGTGTTGTGCTCTTCCAAAAAACGCCATTTAGGGCCACAGAAAATATTTTGCAGTGTGAAATACACATGTGGAGGTGTGTAAAATAAACAATTTCTATATATTGTACAGTGCTATACTAAAAAAAAAAAACATTTTTTTTGAATAGCATTCTCTGCACTTCTATAGCTGTGCGATTCAGTGGTTAAATACTGTGGTTGTGTTGTGCTCTTGCAAAAAACGCCATTTAGGGCCACAGAAAATATTTTGCAGTGTGAAATACACATGTGGAGGTGTGTAAAATAAACAATTTCTATATATTGTACAGTGCTATACTAAAAAAAACAACATTTTTTTTGAATAGCATTCTCTGCACTTCTATAGCTGTGCGATTCAGTGGTTAAATACTGTGGTTGTGTTGTGCTCTTGCAAAAAACGCCATTTAGGGCCACAGAAAATAAATTGCAGTGTGAAATACACATGTGGAGGTGTGTAAAATAAACAATTTCTATATATTGTACAGTGCTATACTAAAAAAAACAACATTTTTTTGGAATAGCATTCTCTGCACTTCTATAGCTGTGCGATTCAGTGGTTAAATACTGTGGTTGTGTTGTGCTCTTCCAAAAAACGCCATTTAGGGCCACAGAAAATATTTTGCAGTGTGAAATACACATGTGGAGGTGTGTAAAATAAACAATTTCTATATATTGTACAGTGCTATACTAAAAAAAACAACATTTTTTTTGAATAGCATTCTCTGCACTTCTATAGCTGTGCGATTCAGTGGTTAAATACTGTGGTTGTGTTGTGCTCTTCCAAAAAACGCCATTTAGGGCCACAGAAAATATTTTGCAGTGTGAAATACACATGTGGAGGTGTGTAAAATAAACAATTTCTATATATTGTACAGTGCTATACTAAAAAAACAACATTTTTTTTGAATAGCATTCTCTGCACTTCTATAGCTGTGCGATTCAGTGGTTAAATACTGTGGTTGTGTTGTGCTCTTCCAAAAAACGCCATTTAGGGCCACAGAAAATAAATTGCAGTGTGAAATACACATGTGGAGGTGTGTAAAATAAACAATTTCTATATATTGTACAGTGCTATACTAAAAAAAAAAACATTTTTTTTGAATAGCATTCTCTGCACTTCTATAGCTGTGCGATTCAGTGGTTAAATACTGTGGTTGTGTTGTGCTCTTGCAAAAAACGCCATTTAGGGCCACAGAAAATATTTTACAGTGTGAAATACATATCTGGAGGTGTGTGAAAAAACAACATTATTTTTGAATAGCATTCTCTGGCCTCTGCAGCTGTGCGATTCAGCGGTTATATACTGTTGGGGTTGTTGTGCTCTTGCAAAAAACGCCATTTAGGGCCACAGAAAATATTTTGCAGTGTGAAATACACATGTGGAGGTGTGTAAAATAAACAATTTCTATATATTGTACAGTGCTATACTAAAAAAAAAAAACATTTTTTTTGAATAGCATTCTCTGCACTTCTATAGCTGTGCGATTCAGTGGTTAAATACTGTGGTTGTGTTGTGCTCTTGCAAAAAACGCCATTTAGGGCCACAGTAAATAAATTGCAGTGTGAAATACACATGTGGAGGTGTGTAAAATAAACAATTTCTATATATTGTACAGTGCTATACTAAAAAAAAAAACATTTTTTTTGAATAGCATTCTCTGCACTTCTATAGCTGTGCGATTCAGTGGTTAAATACTGTGGTTGTGTTGTGCTCTTCCAAAAAACGCCATTTAGGGCCACAGAAAATAAATTGCAGTGTGAAATACACATGTGGAGGTGTGTAAAATAAACAATTTCTATATATTGTACAGTGCTATACTAAAAAAAAAAACATTTTTTTTGAATAGCATTCTCTGCACTTCTATAGCTGTGCGATTCAGTGGTTAAATACTGTGGTTGTGTTGTGCTCTTGCAAAAAACGCCATTTAGGGCCACAGAAAATATTTTACAGTGTGAAATACATATCTGGAGGTGTGTGAAAAAACAACATTATTTTTGAATAGCATTCTCTGGCCTCTGCAGCTGTGCGATTCAGCGGTTATATACTGTTGGGGTTGTTGTGCTCTTGCAAAAAACGCCATTTAGGGCCACAGAAAATATTTTGCAGTGTGAAATACACATGTGGAGGTGTGTAAAATAAACAATTTCTATATATTGTACAGTGCTATAGTAAAAAAAAAAACATTTTTTTTGAATAGCATTCTCTGCACTTCTATAGCTGTGCGATTCAGTGGTTAAATACTGTGGTTGTGTTGTGCTCTTGCAAAAAACGCCATTTAGGGCCACAGAAAATAAATTGCAGTGTGAAATACACATGTGGAGGTGTGTAAAATAAACAATTTCTATATATTGTACAGTGCTATACTAAAAAAAACAACATTTTTTTTGAATAGCATTCTCTGCACTTCTATAGCTGTGCGATTCAGTGGTTAAATACTGTGGTTGTGTTGTGCTCTTGCAAAAAACGCCATTTAGGGCCACAGAAAATATTTTACAGTGTGAAATACATATCTGGAGGTGTGTGAAAAAACAACATTATTTTTGAATAGCATTCTCTGGCCTCTGCAGCTGTGCGATTCAGCGGTTATATACTGTTGGGGTTGTTGTGCTCTTGCAAAAAACGCCATTTAGGGCCACAGAAAATATTTTGCAGTGTGAAATACACATGTGGAGGTGTGTAAAATAAACAATTTCTATATATTGTACAGTGCTATACTAAAAAAAAAAAAACATTTTTTTTGAATAGCATTCTCTGCACTTCTATAGCTGTGCGATTCAGTGGTTAAATACTGTGGTTGTGTTGTGCTCTTGCAAAAAACGCCATTTAGGGCCACAGTAAATAAATTGCAGTGTGAAATACACATGTGGAGGTGTGTAAAATAAACAATTTCTATATATTGTACAGTGCTATACTAAAAAAAACAACATTTTTTTTGAATAGCATTCTCTGCACTTCTATAGCTGTGCGATTCAGTGGTTAAATACTGTGGATGTGTTGTGCTCTTCCAAAAAACGCCATTTAGGGCCACAGAAAATATTTTGCAGTGTGAAATACACATGTGGAGGTGTGTAAAATAAACAATTTCTATATATTGTACAGTGCTATACTAAAAAAAAAAACATTTTTTTTGAATAGCATTCTCTGCACTTCTATAGCTGTGCGATTCAGTGGTTAAATACTGTGGTTGTGTTGTGCTCTTCCAAAAAACGCCATTTAGGGCCACAGAAAATATTTTGCAGTGTGAAATACACATCTGGAGGTGTGTGTAAAAAAACAATTTCTATATATTTTCCTTGTACTGTGCTATACTAAAAAAAAACCTTTTTTTTTTTGAATAGCATTTTCTGCAGTTCTGTAGCTGTGCGTTTCAGCCATTACGTACTGTGGGTGTGTTGTGGTCTTCCAAAAAACGCCATTTAGGGCAAGATCCTAAATTTGGAAAATATGAGGGGAAGGTCAAAGGGACGTGGTGGCCCCGGTCGTGGTGCTGCTGGTGGAGCTCCTGTTGCAGGGAGAGGACGTGGTGGATCTGTGCCAGCTACACGCACAAGTGAAACACCTTCCTCAGGTGCGAGTAGGCGACCGAGCCTGCGGCGGTATTTTGTCGCGCCTAATGAGGCTGTACCAATGTTTAGGCCAGGACAAGTACAGGCGATAGTAGATTGGGTTGCTGACAGTGCCTCGGGTTCCTTCACATTGTCTCCCACCCACTCTTCTGCTGAAAGATCAGAGTTGGCACCTGAAGCCCATGTCCATCAGTCTTTCACCTCACCCCCTTGAAAATCAGCCAAGCAGTCTGAGCCCCAAATCATGCAGCAGTCTCTTCTGCTTTTCGATGACTCTGTTAGCAGGGTTTCCCAGGGCCATCCACCTAGCCCTGCCCCAGAAGTGGAAGAGATTGAGTGCACCGATGCCCAACCACTTATGTTTCATGATGGGTACATGGGAGGACCATCGCAGCACGTCTCGGATGATGACGAAACACAGGTGCCAACTGCTGCTGCTTTCGCAATTGTGCAGACAGACATGGAGGGCAGGGGTGAAGACTGGGTGGAAGATGATGTGGAGGACGATGAGGTCCTCGACCCCACATGGAATCAACGTTATGCAGGTGACCAGTGTAGTTCGGAGGAAGAGGCGGTGGTCGCACAGAGCCACCAGCACAGCAGAAGAGGGAGCAGGGTGCAAAAACGGAGCATTCGTCCCCTAGACAGTACATCTGCTACTGCCCAACGCAGCAAGGGACCGAGCACACCAAAGCCAGGTCCAAGGACTTCCCTAGCGTGGCAGTTCTTCACACAGTGTGTTGATGACAAGACACGAGTGGTTTGCACGCTGTGCAATCAGAGCCTGAAGCGAGGCATAAACGTTCTCAACCTGAGCACAAGCTGCATGACCAGGCATCTAAGTGCAAAGCACGAGCTGCAGTGGAGTAGACACCTCAGAAACCAAGAAAGGTCTCTGGCTCCTCCTGCTTCCTCTTCTGCTGCAGTCTCGGCCTCTTCATCCACCTCTGTAGTGACAGTGGCACCTGTCACCCCGCAAACAGAGGATCTGCCAGCAACACTACCACCTGGGTCACCGACCATCTCCACAATGTCCCATGGAAGCGTTCAGCTCTCTATCTCCCAAACATTGGAGCGGAAGAGGAAGTACCCCCCTAGCCACCCGCGATCCCTGGCCCTGAATGCCAGCATTTCAAAATTACTGGCCTTTGAAATGCTGTCATTCCGTCTGGTGGAGACGCAGAGTTTTAAAAGCCTGATGGCATTGGCTGTCCCGCAGTACGTCGTGCCCAGCCGCCACTACTTTTCCAGGCGAGCCATCCCTTCCCTGCACAACCAGGTGGGGGACAAAATCAGGTGTGCACTGCGCAACGCCATCTGTGGCAAGGTCCACCTAACTACGGATGCGTGGACCAGTAAGCACGGTCAGGGACGTTATATCTCCCTAACAGCACACTGGGTAAATGCAGTGGCTGCTGGGCCTGAGGCAGATAGCGGTTTGGCGCATGTCCTTCCACCACCGAGGATTGCAGGGCGCTTCAGTTTGCCTCCTGTTGCTAACTCCTCCTTCTCCGCTTCCTCATCCTCTACCGCCTCCTCATCCATTCAGCGTAACACCTTCACCACCAACTTCAGCACAGCCAGGGGTAAACGACAGCAGGCAGTTTTAAAACTTTCCTGTTTGGGGGAAAATCCCCACACCGCGCAGGAGTTGTGGAGGGACATGGAACAACAGACCGATGAGTGGTTGCTGTCAGTGAGCCTCAAGCCCGGCCTGGTGGTGTGCGATAATGGGCGAAATCTCGTAGCAGCTCTGGGTCTAGCCGGTTTGACGCACATCCCTTGCCTGGCGCATGTGCTGAACTTGGTGGTCCAGAGGTTCCTTAAAAATTACCCCAATATGCCAGAGCTGCTGCAGAAAGTGCGGGCTGTCTGTGCGCACTTTCGGCGTTCTCACCCTGCTGCTGCTCGCCTGTCAGCG
This sequence comes from Rana muscosa, assembly GCA_029206835.1. Taxonomy (NCBI): domain Eukaryota; kingdom Metazoa; phylum Chordata; class Amphibia; order Anura; family Ranidae; genus Rana; species Rana muscosa. Next base: position 1,102,489,914 of record CM055122.1, on the reverse strand, counting down.
CTGCAGCGTAACTTCGGCCTTCCAGCTCACCGCCTCATATGTGACGTGCCCACAAGGTGGAACTCCACCTTGCACATGCTGGCCAGACTGTGCGAGCAGCAGCAGGCAATAGTGGAGTTTCAGCTGCAGCAATCACGCGTGAGTCGCTCTGCGGAACAGCACCACTTCACCACCAATAACTGGGCCTCCATGCGAGACCTGTGTGCCTTGTTGCGCTGTTTCGAGTACTCCACCAACATGGCCAGTGCCAATGACGCCGTTCTCAGCGTTACTATCCCAGTTCTATGCCTCCTTGAAAAAACGCTTTGTGCGATGATGGAAGAGGATGTGGCACAGGAGGATGAGGAGGAGGAGGAGGAAGCGGGATCATTTCAAAGGCTTTCAGGGCAGTCTTTCACAAGTGGCTACGAGGGTGGGTTCCTGCACCAACAAACGCCAGGTACACAATTGTCCGGCAGAAAGGGCACAGTTCTGGAGGATGACGAGGTGGAGGAGGAGATGGAGGAGGAGGAGGAGGAGCCATGTTCACAGCAGGGTGGCACTCAGACCAGCTCGTGGCCATTACTGGTGCGTGGCTGGGGGGATACAGAGGACACAGACGATACACCTCCCACAGAGGACAGCTTTTCTTTGCCTCTGGGCAGCCTGGCACACATGAGCGATTACATGCTGCAGTGTTTCCGCAACGACAGCCGAGTTGCCCACATTTTAACTGGTGCTGATTACTGGGTGGCCACCCTGCTGGATCCCCGTTACAAGGACAACGTACCGTCCTTAATTCCCTCACTGGAGCGGGATCGTAAGATGCGCGAGTACAAGCGCACGCTGGTAGACGCGCTGCTGGTGGCATTCCCACCTGACAGCGGGCGTACGGTGGAAGCACAAGGCGAAGGCAGAGGAGGAGGAAGAGGTCGCCAACGCAGTTGGGGCACCGGCAGCACCTCAGAAGGCAGGGTTAGCATGGCCGAAATGTGGAAAAGCTTTGTCAGCACGCCACAACAACCAGCACCACCAGCTGAGATGGAACGTCTTAGCAGGAGGCAGCATTTCACCAACATGGTTGAGCAGTATGTGTCCACAGGCCTACACGTACTGGATGATGGGTCTGCCCCCTTTAACTTCTGGGTCTCCAAATTGGGCACATGGCCTGAGCTTGCCGTTTATGCCTTGGAGGTGCTGGCCTGCCCTGCAGCCAGTGTATTATCTGAACGTGTATTTAGCACGGCAGGGGGCGTTATCACAGACAAGCGCAGCCGCCTGTCCAGAGCCAATGTGGACAAGCTCACGTTCATTAAAATGAACCAGGCATGGATCCCACAGGACTTGTCCGTACCTTGTGCAGAATAGACATGTATACCGGTGTTGTGACAAAAACTGTCCGGCCATCGGATTGTGCCCGGCCCGTACTGCGCAGGCGCAGCGCTTGCGCAGTACAGAGGACAAGGAGATTCACAAAATCTCCGAAGATGAACGGCGCCTGCGCTGTGAGTGCAGGTTCAAGCCCCACCATCCAAGAGGACATACGGTAGCACATAGTAACAGGGCCCCTCACGGGCTCGCTTCGATCGCGGCCTTGCTTGGCTCGGCTTGAACCACGGATGGTGTGGCCTTCACCTGAACTCAACACGCAGGCGCCGTTAGTCTTGGGAGATTTTTGAAATCCCCTTGTCCTACATACTCAGCAAGCGCAGTACAGGGCGGACACTATTCGACAGGGGACAGAATTCGACACATCACCGGCCTTACCCAGCCATTGTTGTATTTTTGAACCAGTGTTGGCTACCTCGTCCTCCTCCACCGCCGCTTCCACCTACACAGCCACATCCACCGCCACCTCAACCTCCTACTCCATATGGACCTCGTCCTGCTAGGCCAAGATTAAAATTTTTATTTTATTTTTTTGTAGCGCACAGATCCTTTCCCCCTTACCTGCCTTTATGTTGTTGGCTCTTCGCAGGAGGGAGAAAGGCACACCGCACTACCAGCCCGTATCCTCCTATATAAAGAGGTTGAGCGGTGTACTTGACGGGCCGTGTCCACAGCCGGAGTCAAAACTCCTCCAGAGGATGATTCTCACCTCTACTGTAGGTAGAGGCAAGTCCTTTAATTGCCAGTAAAGTCAATGTCCACACCAGCTGAAACTCCAACTCTTATTCTCTCATGGCAAAATAAACTGTACTCAGATAGAAAAGGTTAGAGCAAAGAAACAGGACAGCTTAAGGTGTGGAGGAGGTCCAGGCACAAACGTAGCACATTCACTTCACTGCTTAGGTTTCTCAAACAGTTTTTGGCGCACGGTCTCTGCCACAGACATTGAGGTTGGTCTCTGCCACAGACCGGGTGTACAAGGCCCCTGCCACGGGCCTGGAGAACTTTGGTCTCAGCCACAGACCAGGGTGTATAAGGCCCCTGCCACGGGCCGGTTGAATAAGGCCTCTGATACAGCCAAGGTGACCTTGAGCTTCTCCTTCTACGAACCTAGCCCATATCAAGGGGAAGACATCTCTCCAGGGAGTCAACAGACCATTCCTTCACCGTGACTCCCGCATCGGTCCATCAGAATGATCCTCCCTTCCCTGGAACAGGGTCCCCTACACGAGGCGGCTCTGGACTCCAGGCTTTACTCCCCTAGGCCTCCATACCCAGGGCAGAAAGAACTCCAGGATAGTACCTCACCCCGGGCTAAAGGTGCCCGAGATGGAACAGGAACACATGCACCCAGGCCGAAGGCACCTGGGCGCGGACCCCACTGGACATCAGCCCCCAGGCCAAAGGTCTGCCCCTTTTATATGCTCTCCCGGCATGCACAGCAGGTTCCCCGCCCCGCTGTACTACTGCCAAGAGGGGACACAAAAGGCGCCACCTGTAGGCCGCAGGGAACTGCACACCAATACTGTCCCCCGAGGACAAAATGGTCCATGAATCCTACAGAATTAGGGTATTTGAGCCTATTTACCACTCAAACACTTTCCTTAAATTTAGCACCCCGCTACATTTTTATTTCAAAGTATTTTATTTTCCCACTAGCTTATCCATTAAATTAAATAATTTATTCCAGAAAGGGCGTATTCTGGGGCATTCCCACCATATGTGTGGCATCGTGCCGTTGAGTTTCTGAGGTTCTTAATGACTTCCTGTACCTCTTCTGCTGAAAAGGGGGCCTCCAGCATATTTTTTTTTTTTTTTTTTTTTTTATGTTCTTTTAAGTTATTTCCTATCCACATTTGTTTGCAGAGCACTTGCCATGTTCTTAACAACATTTTGCTGCCATTTGCAGCCCTCTAGCCCTTTCCATTACTTTTTTAGAGCCTTTTTAGTCGACAGAAGTCCGGGTCCCCATTGACTTCAATGGGGTCCGGGTCCGGGTTCGGGTTAAAGTTCGGTCCCGAATCCGAACTTTTTTCCGAAGTTCGGCCGAACCCGCCGGACCCGAATATCCAGCTACCCGCTCAACTCTAGTCTTTTGACATATAGGATGACTATGACTTTCTATAACTTGTTTCTGTGATGACTTAGGCTTCATGTACACGGGACGTTGTTCAACCTCTCCTGAATGATTTAACTTGACAGCTAGAAACCAGTGTCTAAAAACTGGCATTTAGCCGCGTTTACATGCCGAGTTTAGCCACGTTTAACCACGTTTGCGTCTAGAAGCATTTGAAAAAAATGTATTTAAATTTTTTTTTGTTAAAATGAAACGCTGCTAAACACGAGTTGCCGCGTTTAGCCGCATTTAGCCACGTTTGGCGCTTTAACTGCCTCTAAACACAGCTTCTGAACACAACTGCCTAGAAACTACTATAAACGAACCAGTGTACATGTACTGATAAGATAACATAGAGGAGGGTTCAGGAGTAGGGATGAGCTCGGTGTTCGAGTCGAACATACGTTCGACTCGAACATCGGCTGTTCGATCGTTCGACGAAGATCGAACGATTTGGGCCGTTCGCGCCTAATTCGAGTGACGCGAACGGCCCACAATGCACTACGCCATCGCAGTGTCATCCAGGCGCTGTGATTGGCCAAGCATGCACTGTGACCCCGCATGCTTGGCCAATCACAGCGCCGGCAGCGAGGAGAGCAATGATTGGCCACAGGCAGGATGCCTGTGGCCAATTATTGCTGAGGGTGTTTAGTACACGCCCCACACTATAAAAGGCCGCCAGCACGGCGGCCTAGTGTAGTGTGTTCCGGAGCAGGGAAAGAGAAGCATAGGCAGGGACAGTGACATTTTTTTTTCTTGCTTAACCTGGATTCCTTTAGTTTAGGGAAAGAGAAGGATAGGTAGGGAGAGTGTCAGTGTGTTTTACTGTGCTAATCCTTGTTTCTAGGGACAGGGAAGGACAGTGAGGGAAATTCTCCTTGTGCTATACTGTGCTAAAGCATTGATCATCAACCATCTTTAAAAAATCGTTTTTTCTAGGGACAGAAAACTATAGGTAGGGAGAGTGTCAGTGTGTTTTACTGTGCTAATCCTTGTTTCTAGGGACAGGGAAGGACAGTGAGGGAAATTCTCCTTGTGCTATAGTGTGCTAAAGCATTGATCATCAACCATCTTTAAAAAAACATTTTTTCTAGGGACAGAAAACTATAGGTAGGGAGAGTGTCAGTTTCTTTCACTGTGCTAATCCTTGTTTCTAGGGACAGGGAAGGACAGTGAGGGAAATTCTCCTTGTGCTATACTGTGCTAAAGCATTGATCATCAACCATCTTTAAAAAAACATTTTTTCTAGGGACAGAAAACTATAGGTAGGGAGAGTGTCAGTTTCTTTCACTGTGCTAATCCTTGTTTCTAGGGACAGGGAAGGACAGTGAGGGAAATTCTCCTTGTGCTATACTGTGCTAAAGCATTGATCATCAACCATCTTTAAAAAAACATTTTTTCTAGGGACAGAAAACTATAGGTAGGGAGAGTGTCAGTTTCTTTCACTGTGCTAATCCTTGTTTCTAGGGACAGGGAAGGACAGTGAGGGAAATTCTCCTTGTGCTATACTGTGCTAAAGCATTGATCATCAACCATCTTTAAAAAAACATTTTTTCTAGGGACAGAAAACTATAGGTAGGGAGAGTGTCAGTGTGTTTTACTGTGCTAATCCTTGTTTGTAGGGACAGGGAAGAACAGTGAGGGAAATTCTCCTTGTGCTATACTGTGCTAAAGCATTCCTCATCAACCATCTTTGAAATCCTTGTTTTTTGGACAGTCAGGGAAATTGTCGTTGTGCTATTCTGTGCGAAAGCAATCATCCTCAACCATATTTAGAAATCCTTAAGTAAAGGGACAGAGAAGGACACCTGAAGGTAGCCCTTATTGCTTTTTTCCCATCTCCCTGCAGGCCATCTATTAGAATGTCTGGAAGGCAAACAAGGAGAGGCAGACAGTCAGGAGGCAATAAAAGAGGGCAAGCAGGCTCTGTGTCTGGGGGCAACAGTGCTGGTCGTGGACGCGGTGCATTGTCATCAGCACATGGCCATGGGACACGCTTGTCCTTCTTTTCGGCAGCTGGACATGTTGAGCCACATCATGCCGAAGACTTGGTAGAGTGGATGTCCAAGCCCTCCTCCTCCTCCTCATCCTCTCTCACCCAGGCTCAGGGTACTGGCAAAGCAGCTGCCAAAGCGTCCTCTTCCCTGGTATCAATGTCAGACTCATCATCAGTCACTCCTTCCCTAGACCCACCATGTCCTCCTCCTGAGGAGTCCCCCGAACTGTTTGAGCACAGTGTTGGGTACATGCTCCAGGAGGATGCCCAGCGTTTCGAAGGGTCTGATGATGAAACCCAGCTACAGGAAGGCAGTAGCGTGAGAGCAGACAGAGGGGATGCTCAAGAAGGACACCAATCTGGCAGTCATGTTCCAGCAGCTGCAGCATACTGCCAGATTGGCTCCAGTGATGAGGAAGGAGGGGATGATGAGGTCACTGACTCCACGTGGGTGCCTAATAGGAGAGAGGAGGAGGAGGAGGATGAGGAGGAGGCACATCTCCAACGAGGCAGGATGCCCTTTGGTGGCCAGCGTAAGGGCAGTACACCGACGGAATCACACCGCAGAGCTCCGCCTGTGCAGGGCGCTGCCTCTGCCCGTCATTCAAAAAGTTCTTTGGTGTGGGCCTTTTTTGAGGCTAGTGCATCAGATCGCACAGCTGCTGTTTGCAACATATGTCTCAAGCGTATATCGCGTGGCCAAAACATCAGCCGCTTGGGTACCACATGCCTGACCAGACATATGTTGACCTGCCATGCAGCTCGTTGGCAAGCCTACCTCAAAGACCCACACCAAAGAACAAAGCGGACCTCTCCTTGCACCGCATCAGCTGGGATCTCCAACCCCACTATAACTTCAGTCCTCTCTGAAACATGCACTGAGAGGAATGAAGGTGTAGAATTAGGTGTGTCACAGCCAAGTACTTGCGGCCACTCTGCTAGCAGTACACCGACGTCCGATTCTAGCAGGCAAATTTCCCTGCCCCAGCTGCTGGACCGTCGAAAGAAGTTCACTCCCAGCCATCCACATGCCCAGCGGTTGAATGCTAGCTTGGCTAAATTGCTAGCGCTTCAACTGCTGCCTTTTCAGTTGGTAGACTCGGCCCCCTTCCGTGAGTTTGTGCAATGTGCGGTTCCTCAGTGGCAGGTTCCCAAACGCCACTTTTTCTCACGGAAGGCTATTCCGGCTCTCTACCGGCATGTGGAAGGCAAAGTCTTGGCCTCACTGGACAGGGCGGTCAGCGGTAAGGTGCATATTACCGCTGACTCATGGTCCAGCAGGCATGGACAGGGACGTTACCTTTCCTTCACGGCCCATTGGGTCACTCTTTTGGCAGCTGGGAAGGATGCAGGACAAGGTGCAGTAGTGTTGGAGGTTGTTCCACCGCCACGCCTCCAAAATGCTACTACTGGTTGTGACACACCTCTCTCCTCCACCCCCTCCTCTTCTTCTTCCTCCATGGCCTCTTCCTGTGCTTTGTCCTCTGAACCAGCGGTGCTCCGTAGCCGTTCAAGGGGCTACGCAAGTACGCAGACAAAAAGATGCCATGCCGTGCTTGCGCTGGTGTGTTTGGGGGACAGAAGCCACACTGGGGCAGAGGTCCTGTCTGCTCTGCAGGGCCAGGCCGAGAGGTGGTTGACGCCACGCCAGCTTAAGCCAGGAATGGTGGTTTGCGACAATGGCACCAACCTCCTCTCCGCCCTCCGACAGGGACAACTGACCCATGTGCCCTGTGTGGCTCACGTCCTTAACCTGGTGGTGCAGCGGTTCTTGGGCAGGTACCCGGGCTTACAGGATGTCCTGAGGCAGGCCAGGAAAGTCTGTGTGCATTTCCGCAGATCTTATAATGCCAGTGCTCGCCTTGCTGAGCTGCAAAAGGAGTTGAACCTGCCCAAGAACCGCCTTATATGTGACATGCCCGCCAGGTGGAACTCAACGTTGGCCATGCTGCAGCGGCTGCACACGCAGCAGAGGGCCATCAATGAGTACCTGTGCGACTACGGCACCAGAACAGGGTCAGGGGAGCTTGTTTTTTTTTCTCCACGCCAGTGGGGCATGATCAGGGATGCATGCACTGTCCTGGCACCATTTGAGGAGGCCACGAGGATGGTGAGCAGTGACAGTGCATGCATCAGTGACACTGTACCTCTTGTCCACCTGTTGGAGCACACGCTGCGTGGAATAATGGACAGGGCACTTGAGGCAGAACAGAGGCAGGAAGAGGAGGACTTCCTTGCCTCTCAAGGCCCCCTTTACCCAGACAGTGTTCCTTCTGTCCCACCCATCGCACAGGAAGAGGAGGAGGAGGAGGAGGAGGATTGTGTCAGCATGGAGGTGGAGGCTGGCACTCAGCATCATCAGCAGCAGTCTTTTAGGGATGATTTACAGTCCCAAGAAACCAGTGGACTTGTACGTGGCTGGGAGGAGGTGGCTGCGGATCATGTCGTCCTTAGTGACCCAGAGGACTCCGGAGCGAATGCCTCAGCAAACCTACGCTGCATGGCCTCCCTGATCCTGCAAAGTCTGCGGAAGGATCCTCGTATTCTTCGGATCAAGGAGAGGGACCATTACTGGCTGGCCACTCTCCTTGATCCACGGTACAAGGGTAAGGTTGCGGACCTTATGTTACCGTCGCAGAGGGAGCAGAGGATGAGACAACTCCGGGAGGCCTTGCAGAAAGGTCTGTGCAACGCGTTCCCAGAGACTGGGAGGTTACAAACTCCTGGTCCTGGACAACGAGTTGCTGAGGCTTCGGCCAGTCAAAGAAGGAGCGGTGGGGAAGGTGGCCGTCTGACCGATGCGTTCAGACAATTCTTTAGTCCGCAGCCCCAAAGTATGATCGGTTCCAGCAACCATCGCCAGCGTCTGATAAACATGGTGCAGGAATATCTAGGGGCAAGGTCAGACTTGGACACCTTCCCCACCGAAAATCCTCTGGCTTACTGGGTCTTGAGGATGGATCACTGGCCAGAGCTTGCACAGTATGCAATTGAGCTACTGGCCTGTCCTGTATCCAGCGTTCTTTCGGAACGCACATTCAGTGCTGCTGGAGGATTTGTCACGGATCACAGGGTGCGCCTGTCCACCGACTCGGTTGATCGACTGACTTTCATCAAGATGAACCAGTCTTGGATCACCACCAGCTACCACACACCTGATGCTGATATAACAGACTAATTGATTTTAACATGTCACATCCCTTCAAGACTGATGCTAATGCTGAGTGCCTGTGCTGTTATGTTGACTGGCTATCCTCCTCCTCCGAGTCCTCAATGATACGATTGATGATGATAGCTTGGAAGATCATTTTTGTTTATGGGTGCCACCACCAGTGGCTAAGGCCCAATTTTTCAGCCCCTGTTTAACAGGGGCGTGTAATTACAATTTTTGAAGCAATACTTTGCAACAGGGCTCATTGCTGTGCTCCAAGTACAGTATCTGTGAGGGGTTGGAGTGTTGTGCCACCAGTGCCTAAGGCCCAATTTTTCAGCCCCTGTTTAACAGGGGCGTGTCATTACAATTTTTGAAGCAATACTTTGCAACAGGGCTCATTGCTGTGCTCCAAGTACAGTATCTGTGAGGGGTTGGAGTGTTGTGCCACCAGTGCCTAAGGCCCAATTTTTCAGCCCCTGTTTAACAGGGGCGTGTCATTACAATTTTTGAAGCAATACTTTGCAACAGGGCTCATTGCTGTGCTCCAAGTACAGTATCTGTGAGGGGTTGTAGTGTTGTGCCACCAGTGCCTAAGGCCCAATTTTTCAGCCCCTGTTCAACAGGGGCTTGTAATTACAATTCTTGATCTAATAATTCACAGCAGGGCCCATTGCTGCACCCACCAAGAGTAACTCTGAGGGCTTACAGTGTTGTGGCAACGCCACCACCACCACCACCACGAAAGGCCCAATTTTTCAGCCCCTGTTCAAAAGGGGCATGTAATTACAATTCTTGATCTAATAATTCACAGCAGGGCCCATTCCTGCACCCACCAAGAGTAACTCTGAGGGCTTACAGTGTTGTGGCAACACCACCACCACCACCACCACCACGAAAGGCCCAATTTTTCAGCCCCTGTTCAACAGGGGCATGCAATTACAATTCTTGATCTAATAATTCACAGAAGGGCCCATTGCTGCACCCACCAAGAGTAACTGTCAGGGCTTACAGTGTTGTGGCACCAGCACCACCATCAAAGGCCCAATTTTTACTACCACTGTTCAACAATTATATGTAATTACAATTCCTGATATAATAGTTGACAGCAGGGCGTTCCAGCACCAACCAGAGTAACTGTGAGTGCTTACAGTGTTGTGCCAACACCAACAACTAAGGGGCCTATTTCTGCAGAGTATATACGGCAGGCCCCTACTTTCAAACATCCAACTTACAAACGACTCCTACTTGCAAACGCAAGAAGACAACAGGAAGTGAGAGGAAATCTACCCCTAGGAAGGAAAATTCTCTCCTGTAAGAATTAATATGGGAGAAAGGTGTCTCCTCTGTACTGATGCTTTATCACCAATCCTTGTTTCAAGAAAAACACCACATTTCAAAAACAGTTGTCATTGGGACGGAAAGTGAGGTGAAATGTTCTGAACAGGGGCACAGACAGCAAAACAAATGTTACAGGGGTGATAACCCTTACCTATGTTTTCCAAAAAGTTTAAAAATAGATTTTTGGGCTGGAGCTACACTTAAACAATGTACCTGTTCAAAATTGCAAACACATTCTACATAAGAACAAACCTACAGTCCCTGTCTTGTATGCACCGCCTGTATAGGGCTGTTCAGAGTATATAGGGCCTTTTTTATTTTGTGTGCGGTGTTCCCCTTAATATCCATACAAGACCCAAAGGGGCTGGTAATGGGCTGGGGTAGGGGGGGGGGGGGGGTCATGGGGTAGCTATGCCATTTTTCTTAAAGATTTTCATCCATATTACCGGGACCAGACATTACATTAAAGCCGCAAGCAGTTTTAAATGGCTTTTTTTTCCTTTAGAAGTGTCATTTTGTGCAGGGACAGTTCTAAACACGGGAAACACATGGCACATCACAGGCATACTTTAGACACCCCCCAGGTACGATATTTAAAGGAATATTTGACTTTTTTTGTTCACTTTATGCATCATTAAAATGACTGCTCCCGAAAAACGACCGTTTTTAAAACTTCTTTTTGCATTGATACATGTCCCCTGGTGCAGAACCCGGGTTCCCAAACCCTTTTTAGGACAATAACATGCATAATAGTCGTTATAATTAGCACTTTAGAATTCGAACGTTCGCATCCATTGTATTTAATAGGGTTCTAATGTTCGTACGAACTTTCGGTCCGTTCGCGGGTTCTGGTGCGAACCGAACCCGGGGGTGTTCGGCTCATCACTATTCAGGAGCAGTTGAAAAAAATGCTCAACTGCTCCTAAACGTCCGTTTACCAGCAGCAGTGTACATGAGGCCTAACTCTGACTGAGGGAACATGGAAGAAGCAGGGAGGATGTAAAAGGGAACAAGCTATACAAAAATATGTCAAGCACCCCAATTAAAACTAGTCTTTAACCACTTCTCCACCGAGGACGTCATATGACGTCCTCGAGTTTGTGCGGTGATATCTGAATGATGTCTGCAGCTACAGGCATCATTCAGATATCACTGTTTTCTGCTGGCGATTCTGTGCACAATAAGAATGATCATAGCGGCAGTTCCACCGCTTGATCGTTCTTATAGGCGGCGGGAAGGGACGCCCCCCCTCCCGCCGCCATCCGGTGCTTCTCCGGGCTCTCCCGTGCCAGCGGGGGCCCGGAGAACTAATCAGCCGGCGCCGGCTCATGACGATAGAGATTTCCGATGACCAAATTGTCACCAGTCATCTCTATGATCGTCGGAGGCCCGGGCGCGACGTTGTGACCCAGAAGTAAACAAAGCCGCAATCGCCGCTGTCGGCATGAGATTGGTGAATTTTCTTCACGATCTCATGCTTTTAAGCCTGGAGGAGAGATGTGGGGTCTTATTGACCCCACATCTCTCGATAAAGAGGACCTGTCACAATGATTCCTAATACAAGGGATCCTTGTAATAGGAATAAAAGTGATCAAAAAAATAAAAATGTAAAAAAAAGTGTAAAAATACAAAAAAAATTAAGTAAAATAAAAAAAAATACTATTTTTTTTTTTTTAAAACGCCCCTGTCCCAAGTAGCTCGCGCTCAGAAGCGAACGTGTATGTAAGTCCCGCTCACATATGTAAACGCGGTTCAAACCCCACATGTGAGGTATCGCCGCGTGCGTTAGAGCATGTGCAACAATTCTAGCACTAGACCTACTCTGGAACTCGAAAATAGTAACCTGTAAAAAAAATTAATGCTTCGCCTATGGAGATTTTTAAGTACCGAAGTTTGGCGCCATTCCATGAGTGTGCGCAATTTTGAAACGTGACATGTTAGGTATCCATTTACTCGGCATAACATCATCTTTCACATTAGACAAAAAGATTTGGCTAACCTTACTGTTTTGTTATTTTTTAATTCATGAAACTGTTTTTTTTTTCCAAAAAAAGGCGTTTGAAAAATGATTGCGCAAATACAGTGCGAGATAAAAAGTTGCAATGACCACCATTTTATTCCCTAGGGTGTCTGCTAAAAAAAATTATAATGTTCTGGGGTTCTGATTAATTTTCTAGCAAAAAATTATGATTTTTACATGAAGGAGAGAAGTGCCAGAATAGGCCCGGTGGAGAAGTGGTTAAAGTAAGTTGCACATAAAAAGAGCTTTGCACATCACAAATGTAGTGGGGGTCCTAAATTTAGGGATTGATATACTAAATTTAGGGGTGATTTGAGTGGTAGTTGGCTCGAATCTTTCAGTTTACTGGACTCTGCCTTGCTGCTGTTTCACCTGGTGTGCAGTTCCCCTTGGAAGTGTGGGTGGCGCTGTCACTTGTGCTCGGGGTTGAACCACAGGTGATGGAGTGGCGATTGGGTGTCCTCTCTCCGCAGCCATGCAGTGGGAGTGGTCTACCCGCTGTGCATGCCAGGAGAGGGTACAAAAGGGGCGGACGCCATTAGAGAGAGGGCAATTCCCGGGGCCCATGCCCGGAGGGAGAACCTACGGTCCAAGTTCAAGTGCATGGCCCTCCAGGCTATGGTGCCACATGCGCTTCAGTCCCAGGCAACTTTAGTCCTGGGACTGCAACTTCAGCCCTGGGCCCAGCACCTTTAGCTGGAGCCCACTTCGGGAGGAGGAATCCCAGGGTGCCGCCTTGCGAGAAGACCCGTTTCTAGAAGAGGAGGCTGGGGGAGGACCGTTCTGAAGGACTGGTGAGAGATCACAGTGAAGGAAGGGGCCCAGTAACTCTCCGGAGGGATGTCATCCATCCGAAAAGGGATCTAAACAACGGGACCATTAGGATGTTTGGGACACTATAGATTCTGTGGCAGAGGATCTCCTGAACGCATCCATTAGGGAATCTGATAGACTGTTCGAGCTACATGCCGGCTGCTAGTGCCCTTGGGTGACTATCCAGGTGAGCTATACCACTCGGGATCGAGTGGCGGAGAAGCCAGGAGTGCCTGAATTGATCTGTCTTCCTAACACCTTTCTCTCTTCTCAACTTTGTGGATGTTCATGCATAAGAAAAATAAACTCCATGTTGGAGTGGCTACTGGTGTGGACCTTGGAGTTACTTGGGGTATAGAGACTTTGTCCTTACATTCTAGGGACATAAACTAGCATTGAGGGGAACCTTGCTGCAAGACCCGTAAGTTAAAACAAGTGTGCTTAACCTCTGCAAACCAGGGGGTACGGGCATGGTGGGTATGGTGTGCCTTTTTCTCCTGTGAGCGAGCCAAGGACAGTGGGGAGAAAGAGGGCCGTGTGCTACACGTGGGGGCTCAGAGTCCAGGATTTTGCAGTATATATCCCCTGGGAAAAGTTGGACTTTATTCCCCTGTGAGGCTCCATGGAGGTCGGCCATGTTTTTTTTTTTAAATTCAACCTGCGCCACAAGTAAGAGAAAGGAAGATTCAGGCCTGGCTGTATTTCTGGTTGCATAGTTCGTGGGCGTGTCTCAAGTCTGGAAAAGCCCGCAAAGTAAGTGCAGCAAAGGAAAAAGAAAGGGGAGGAGCCCCGCCAAGTGTGAGCTCCTCGTGGTGCGTTTGGCGCCAAAAGGGACATTATCTGTTGGACTATTGACAAAGCGACATGTCCGCTCCTTCATGGAAACCTGCTTCACCGGGATCTTGTGCTCTTTTGCACGGTCCAACCATGGATGTGACCCCTATTGCTGCCTCTTTGACTGACACAGGAATCCGGCTGAAGCCCAGAGGCCGCTTTGCTCTTTATGCATGCAGCGATACAGAGGCCTTGGGCATGATCTGTGTAAAGTGTCAGGGACTGATTGTGCACCTTCGGCCTTTCGGGAGATGCACCCGCTGTGGGGAATTCCTGTTCGAGGTAGAGCAGCCAACAGAGAAGCCAAAGGTTTACCGAGTGAATTGGATCTCAGGTGCTGTTACTCCTGAGGAGGAGGTGTGTGCTATCACCGCAATTCCAAAGTGCAGTCCCTCGGAGGTGGTGGATGTAAAGACTGAAGCTCCAGCCATTGAGGAGTTTGAGGCGGAGAACCCAGCAGATGCTGAATCAGTCGCAACGGAGCCCTTCCTTCCGCCTGCTAAAAAGAAGGTAGGACTCGTAAAGGCTTCCCGGTGGAGGCCCACCCCAGCGCCCGCCTGACTCGGATCATCCAGCCGGAGGACCTTCCGAACGATCCATGATGGGTGAAGGTCGAGGTCGGCCGGGGAAAGGAACAAAGGTCAGTGTCCATTCTATTAGGGACGCCTGGGTACCTGACCCAAGAGAACTTTTGAGAGCTGATACTGTGTCCACGAGAGTTTGCCTGCCAGCGGAGATGTGGGACTCTTTGGACATAGATTCTTCCTCTGATTTGGGAGATGATGCGGAGATTGATGAACTGTTTGTCAGTAAGGGATGGGACAAGATTTTGCTAACCTCTCCTCGGAGTGTAAAGGGATCGCCCATGGACTCTGGGGATACTACACCCCGGGTGGAAGCCCCTGTTAATGCTGGAGAAGTTGTTCCCGTGCCCACTTTGCAAGCTCCGGTGTCTCCCGTGCCTGCTGTTTTGGAGGCCCGTTCACCATTAAGGCCTCCTCTGCCACAGTTGGAGCCTGTGCGTCCTAGGAGACCCCTGGATGCCATCGTCCTGCCAGGAGCTGGAGATCGGGCAATCATGCCGCCTTTAGCCCGACTGCAATGGCTCTTAGACCAAAAGGTTGCTGCGGACTATAGATGGGAGTACCCATACGTCCCAAAGAACTTGCTATTTGAGATCGAAGCCTCTCGGGAACGATGGTACAGTGACTTTATCTGGGATCATTTGGAGGTAAAGAAAGGCCACAGGTGCTTTTCATGTTCGGCTGTAATGACTGGACGATACAAGGGCTGCCGAAAAGATTGGACTCTTGGTCACCACATACATGCGGATCGGGTTGTGATCTGCAGTAAGGACAAAGATGATGTGACTTATTCAACTGAGACTTTGGATAAGGACTGGAAGTCTCTGACTCTCCCTGATCCACGAATTGTCCTCTGAATTGGGACTTGTTTTTTTTTGTTACCGCTCCAGGGACAAATGACTTGAACTACTGTGCTGACTCTATTCCCGGGGATTTTTACTTTTCGAAGGACTGTTTTTTTTTTGTTTCCTTCCTTTTTGTTAACAAGAAAAAAACTTTGGGGTAGAGCTAGTCAGGGCCAAGCTGGAAGCCGCCGAGATCAACAAGGGGATCCGTGTAGTGTGGTGCGTCAGTGCGCACTTAGGCTGAAAGAGAAATATATGTGTACTGCCACTAGTTGGTAGTGGTCTGCAAAAACTTTTTAAAGCACTTACACAATACTGCTATTTGAAAATACACTAGGCTTAGTGTGTGCCGTTTAGATGAAACAAATGATCTTTTCTAGGAGAGATGGTTTGATTCATGTACATACAGTAGTAATAGAATGTTATTTTGTTTGTGTGATATGTGTTTCTTTCCCATGCAGGAGACCATCCAGCAACTCAACGGAGATTGGGTGGGATCTAGTTGCGATAGGATGGTGGGAGGGAATGTCATTGTTGTGAAAATGTTTCTGTCTTTCTCCTCTTTACTGAAATTTACTTCTTTGATTCAGGCACTCTGGTAGTTTTTTTTTGTTTGTTTTTTGTACATAGTTCTGAAGGTAAGTTTGCGCCTGCTCAGGATTGAGTGGGAACAGTGTCTCTTTAAGAAAGAGGAGTGTGTAGCGGGGGTCCTACATTTAGGGATTGCTATAGTAAATTTAGGGATGATTCGAGTGGTAGTTGGCCTTGAATCCTTCAGTTTACTGGACTCTGCCTTGCTGCTGTTTCACCTGGTGTGCAGTTCCCCTTGGATGTGTGGGTGGCGCTGTCACTTGTGCTCGGGGTTGAACCACAGGTGATGGAGTGGCGATTGGGTGTCCTCTCTTAGCAGCCATGCAGTGGGCATGGTCTACCCGCTGTGCATGCCAGGAGAGGGTACAAAAGGGGCGGACGCCATTAGAGAGAGAGCAATTTCTGGGGCACATGCCCGGAGGGAGAACCTACGGTCCAAGTTCAAGTGCATGGCCCTCCAGGCTATGGGGCCACATGCGCTTCAGTCCCAAGCACCTTTAGTCCTGGGACTGCAACTTCAGCCCTGGGCCCAGCACCTTTAGCTGGAGCCCACTTGGGGAGGAGGAATCCCAGGGTGCCGCCTTGCGAGGGGACCCGTTTCTAGAAGAGGAGGCTGGGGGAGGACCGTTCCGAAGGACTGGTGAGAGATCACAGTGAAGGAAGGGGCCCAGTAACTCTCTGGAGGGATGTCATCCATCCGAAAAGGGATCTAAACAACGGGACCATTAGGAGGTTCGGGACACTATAGATTCTGTGGCAGAGGATCTCCTGAACGCATCCATTAGGGAATCTGATAGACTGTTCGAGCTACATGCCGGCTGCTAGTGCAATTGGGTGACTATCCGGGTGAGCTATACCCACTCGGGATCGAGTGGAGAAGAAGCCAGGAGTGCCTGAATTGATCTGTCTTCCTAACACCTTTCTCTCTTCTCAACTTTGTGGATTTTCATGCATAAGAAAAATAAACTCCACGTCGGAGTGGCTACTGGTGTGGACCTTGGATTTACTTTGTCCTTACATTCTAGGGACAGAAACCAGCTTTGAGGGGAACCTTGCTGCAAGACCCGTAAGTTAAAACAAGTGTGCTTAACCTCTGCAAACCAGGGGGTACGGGCATGGTGGGTATGGTGTGCCCTTTTCACCTGTGAGCCAGCCAAGGACAGTGGGGAGAAAGAGGGCCGTGTCATTTTTTTTGGGGGGGGGATACCCTCTTTTTAGAGGCACCTAGCTCCCACTTCCTCCCGGGGCTCCGCGGCACCAGAAAGAAGTTCACCTCTCCTCCCTCCCTGTAATCTTCTAGGACACGTCACAGGTCCCAGAAGATTGCCTGGCCATTCACAGCGCGCAGCGTGGCTCGCACATGCGCAGTGCATGCCCGACTGTGAAGCCATAGCCGGGCACCCACAGTAAGAATACCAGCGCCGTGGAGAGGAGGGGGAGAGCAGCGGGGATTCGTACGCCCGCATCGCTGGACCGTGGGACAGGTGAATGTCTGCTTATTAAAAGTCAGCTGCTACACTTTTTGTAGCTGCTGACTTTTAAAAAAACGTTTTTCGGGCGAACTCCACTTTAATATTCTTGTTTTTACATTTTTCTTATTCAAGGAGTGAGAGGCCCACCCTCTATGACACAAACATTGAAAGGGCAAGAAAATTACCTTTTATAGTGATGGGAGCTAAAAACTGGTGCAACGATTTTATCTTCCCCCCATTTTTTTTTTTTTTATCATATGTAATTTCTTTGAAACATTATTTCCAGTTTAGCTTTTCTTTAGCCAGCAGGCAAGGATGTTAGGGCTCCGTATCAATTTCTTTCCAGCAATAACATTCATTAACTGTGTTCAGGCTAAACCTCTGGTATGCCTACATTCACATGAGGCACTATTCTGCCCTTCTGTCATGTCATACAGGGCCTTTACCACAGTGGGGTAAATTGGTGACTGAGATGCTGCATTTTATAACACTGGTTGAAAAAGGCTGGTGTAGAGTGTAAATGTAGTGTGAATATAGTGATAGTGCAGCGTGAGTGTAGTGCGACCATGCATTTTTACTTTAGTGTCAGTTAAGTGTGAATATAGTGATAGTGCAGTGTGAGTATAGTTCAACCATTTATTTTCACTTTAGTGTCAGTTTAGTGTTTCAGGGCAGGTTTATTGCAGTATGTTGAGGTGTGTTAGTGCACTTTTACTGCAGTATATTGAGGTGTGTTAGTGCACATTTACTGCTGTATTTTGAGGTGTGTTAGTGCACGTTTACTGCAGTATATTGAAATGGGTTAGTGCATGTTTACTGCAGTATATTGAGGTGCTTTAGTGCACGTTTACTCCAGTATATTGATGTGCATTAGTGCACGTTTACTGCAGAATATTGAACTGCATTAGTGCACGTTTACTGCAGTATATTGAAGTGCATTAGTGCATGTTTACTGCAGTATATTGAGGTGCGTTAGTGCACTTTTACTGCAGTAAATTAAAGTGCGTTAGTGCACTTTTACTGCAGTATATTGAAGTGCCCTAGTGCATTTTTACGGCAGTATATTGAAGTGCGTTAGTGCACTTTTACTGCAAAATATTGAAGTGCAGGGTGACCGTGGGTGAACATGAGAAGTATTTCCTGGCCTGGGGTACTTTGATGTGTGTCCACACAAAGTCCTCGTACCACCGGTGTCTACAGGCCTCCACTTCAAATAAAAGTTCCTTTGGTAGGTACGGGTACTCCCACCCATACTCGCTGGCAACTCTCTGATTGAAAAGTCTCTGCAACCGGGACAGTGGTGGCATGGTAGCACGGTCTCCCGCGCCAGGCAAGACGATGGCTTCAGGGTGCCAAGGTACTTTAACTACCTCCGGCCCAGTTGCAGGGGCCCGCAGCAACACCCGTCTCGTCTCGGCTGTTGAAACTGGTGCCTCCAATGATGGAGGAGCAGGCAAGGGGACAGATCCCTCCTGAGGCTCGGAAGCCACCACCCGGGGTGTATTTTCCCCAATGGACATGGGTGAGTCCCTAGCACTACTGGACAAGGACAGGGGCATCTTATCCCATCCCTTTCTCTCGAACAGTTCATCAATGGCGGTGTCATCAGAGAAGGACTCCAGATCGGAGGTGTCATATCCCTCCACAGGAAGGTAACTCCTGACACAGGACAAATCACCACCTCTAGCTGATTCACTGACATGTGAATCCCCAGGGCTAGGGGCCTTTAACAGAGTCTCTTCCCCCGGCTTACCTCGGCTTGAAGAAGAACCAGGACGTCCGGGACTTTTCCCTTCGGAGGCATCCGTTCCGAGTAAGCGCTGGGGCGTTCCCTCCCCGGTGTCATGTGACTCATTCGTGTTTCAAGGTCTCAGGTGTGAATGGGGAGCAAGTGTATGAAATGTGGTGATATCTCTCTCACTCTCTCATACTGGTCACTGGAAGTTCAACATGGCACCTCATGGCAAAGAACTCTCTAAGGATCTGAAAAAAATTATAGCCTAGGCCATCTTTATGTAGAGCAACAATAAGAAGATTGCCAAGACCCTGAAACTGAGCTGCAGCATGGTGGCCAAGACCATACAGCGGTTTAACAGGACAGGTTCTACGCAGAACAGGCCTTGCCATGGTCCACCAAAGAAGTTGAGTGCACATGCTCAGCGTCATATCCAGAGGTTGTCTTTGGGAAATAGACGTATGAGTGCTGCCTGCAGTGCTGCAGAGGTTGAAGGGGTGGGGGGTCAGCCTGTCGGTGCTCAGACCACGCCGCACACTGCATCAAATTGGTCTGCATGGCTGTCGTCACGGAAGGAAGCCTCTTCTAAAGATGATGCACAAGAAAGCTTGCTAGCAGTTTGCTGAAGACAAGCAGACTAAGGACAGGGATTACTGGAACCATGTCCTGTGGTCTGATGAGACCAAGATAAACTTATTTTGTTCAGATGAGTGTGTGGCGGCAACCAGGTGAGGAGTACAAAGTCAAGTGTGTCTAGCCTACAGTCAAGCATGGTGGTGGGAGTGTCATGGTCTGGGGCTGCATGAGTGCTGCAGGCACTGGGGATCTACAGTTCATTGAGGGAACCATTAATGCCAACATGTGGCACTTCCCAACCCAAAATGGTATTTTGTAGCTGCACAAATGCAATATATGCGAGGGAGTTTGGGAGAAGCTTATTATTGAATGACACTAGTCATGACACAGAAGTAGAGGCAGTGGAGGCGGATTCTTTTTGCTCTAGGGGCCCCACAGTACAACTGATGGTGAAATGTTGGGAAACTGTCAAGGAGATGTTGAGGTATAAAGGATTCTCTGAATTCTCCCACATATGGGATAATAGTAACCTAAAATAACTTAAAATTATGGGAATAATTAAGGAATGGGACAGGTGCAGTGTACACCTCCTGATACAGCTCTTTAAGACGGGGAGAATAAAATAATTTCAGGAGATAAGGGAGGAACACTCAGTCCCCAATAAATCTTTTTATAGGTACCTGAAAGTCAGGCATGCCCTGAACGCACAATTTGGACAGGAGATACCAGTATGGAACAATATGCCCCAGCTTCGTAGATTAGTAAACGCGGACACATCTAGCGGGATAATGTCGGAGATGTATAGGTGTATAAGCGAGGCGGATCAGGAAAAGGGATCTGACAGTAAGGGAGAATATTTTTTTTTCTATTACTGCTTGTGGTTAACTGATATTTATATTGCCGCACATAGAAGGAAACTATTGTATGTTTTAGAATGTTTATATAAAATAAATAAAGAATATTTGAATTAAAAAATAAATAAATAATCAGATGAAAAAATGAATGCCAACATGTACTGTGACATACTGAAGCAGAGCATGATCCCCTCCCTTCAGAGAGTGAACCGCAGGGCAGTATTCCCAAATGATACCGACCCCGAACACACCTCCAAGACCACCACTGCCTTGCTAAAGAAGCTGAGGGTAAAGGTGATGGACTGGCCAAGCATTTCTCCAGACCTAAACCCTATTGAGAATCTGTGGGGCATCCTCAAACAAAAGGTGGAGGAGCGCAAGGTCTCTAACATCCGCGCAAGGTCTCTAACATCCAACAGCTCCATGATGTCATCATGAAAGAGTGGAAGAGGACTCCAGTGGCAACCTGTGAAGCTCTGGTGAACTCCATGCCCAAAAGGGATAAGGCAGTGCTGGAAAATAATGGTGGCCACACAAAATATTGACACTTTGGGCCCAATTTGGACATTTGCACTTAGGGGTGTACTCACTTTTGTTGCCAGTGGTTTAGACATTAATGGCTGTGTGTTGAGTTATTTTGAGGGGACAGAAAATTTACACTGTTATACAAGCTGTACACTCACTACTTTACATTGTAGCAAAGTCAACATTGCAACACTTTCTTCTTGAAGTGTACAAAATCTTTCAAATAATTATCTGGAAGAGAACAGAGTAGAATCAATATATCCACCACAGTATCCTTAATTTCCGAACACTATCCCCTCAAGGATAATATTCTGGTGCCTCTGATAGTAACCAGAGCCCCAGTCCACCTTGAAGATACTTGTCAGCAGATCGCTTGGCAACAGACCCAGTAGCTCTTCCCTGCAGTAGCCGCAGTGACTCCATGCATCAAGTGGACCATATTGCTCCATGTGTGTAGACCTTTGCAAAGCTATGTTCACCTGATCTGTGGCTGGTAGCTCCACCCTTCTTCTCCACAGCTTCTGGCGACAAACTTCCGGACTTCTCCTGCTGTTCTCATTAACAACTCATGCACCAGCAAAAAATGCACAATCATTAACAGCTGTTTCTCTTGCAAACACAGTCTCTCTCCACCTAAAGTATATAAACTGTGTCTGTAGCAACTCTTCTCCTATGCTCTCTACCAAACAGTCCATAAAGGACAGGGCGTGGCCTAACGCAGCATGTGAGCGGATATCTTCTCTAACAGCCCCGAGATCCCTCTGTATAATCCTGTGTAATCCTCCTCACCTGCCTCTCTGCAATGGCTAAAAACCCTCCGGACCACTCGGGGAAGACCCTGTGATACTCTCTTGGGGAACAGAAAGTGTAGCGCTAATCAAAATAAATGAATACCAGAAACCATAAATTAATATAGTGCTCAAATCTCAAATGTGACAAAGGAAAAATTAGGAATGAATGAATGTCCACATAAATGCAAATAAAAGTCCATATGTAGAAGATTCAAAAAGTGCAAAAATTACACAAATGTCTATCCTTAGAGCAGTGTTTCTCAACTCCAGTCCTCAAGGCGCCCCAACAGGTCATGTTTTCAGGCTCTCCATTATTTTTCACAGGTGATTTGATCAGTTTCACTGACTTAGTAATTACCACAGCTGTTTCATTTGAAGGAAATCCTGAAAACATGACCTGTTGGGGCGCCTTGAGGACTGGAGTTGAGAAACACTGCCTTAGAGTGATCAAACTTGAGTATTGACACAATCCAAAACTTAGTGATAAATTCAAGATTGAAGTGCTGAAAGTGAACAATTATTGAAGTGACTTGAAGTGAAAAAAAATCACCACCGATAGGTAAGGGGCTTGCCAGAATGTTTGAACCCAGGAAAGCATATGCTCAAATGGGTCAAACGGGCTTTATGTGGTGGAATCACGATGGAACCAGGACAATCCTGTGTGTTTCTCCAATTGCTGTATCGAGAGTGACCAAACGCCAGCAGAATGGAATATGCCACAGAAGAAGAAGCCATTAACAGGTGATCTCGCAGAACATGATGGTCCAGGAAATCCCAGGTCAGTATGGAAGGGTATATATCATGGATAGGAAGAAAAAAGTAGCCACATAGCGTAACTCTGTTTTAAGTATCAAGCTTTTAATGTAGCAAGAACACTTACATTTAAGTTGATAAAAAAGCGCTTTGTGCAAAAGATGTGGCAACAATAGAGTCCTCCCAACGCGTTTTGTCCCTAGGACATCATCTGGGGCGTCTCTCCACTGTTTCCCCCCTGATATTTATAGATAATGTGACCCCTGTTCTAAAAGACCAGCCTCCAGAACACTGCCCATGTGAAATTACATTACTTCCTGTTTGAACTAAGATGGCCGACCGGCGTGTGTTCCACGTCTCTATCTGGATACATGTGAAGGAGCCAAGCCTTGTTTTGATCCCATTTAGGCACTACTTCCCATGTATACCAATGGCATTACTTCCTGTGTGAACTAAGATGGCCGACCAGCATGCGTTCCACGCCTCGATCTGGATATATGTGAAGGTACCAAGCCTCATTATGACCCCACAATAACACTACTTCCCTTATATACCAAGATGGCCGACATGTATGTGTTCCACGCCTCCATCTCAGAGTCCATGAGGATACCAAGCCTCGTTTTGGTCACACGAGTCATGTGACACACAGATTGCGTGCCGGGACTCCATCTGTAGGCTAGCAATAACGCTAAGCCTCGTCCCGGCTTAAAGAGGACAGATGGCAGGCTCATGAATTGACGTAGTGTTTAGTAAATTCCAAATGAAATGGCTCATATCCCAGTGTTGATCACCTACAGGAGCATGCCATTCCAGTGTATAGTAACCATTGTAGATACAGGGGGGTTGAAAAATCTATATAATCAAAATACGTTGATAGGATGAACCAGACAACATATATATAGATAGGTCTACATATAAAAGAAAAAATAACTGACCAGGCAATAATGCACAAAGGCACTAATATGTCTGGTAAAAACATAGTTTGTATTAAAATTGGTCTATATCTTTAAAACCGCTCACATACTGTGAGTATATTAGAAAATGGTACTAAATGGTAATAAAAAATCTGTATGATGTATGCACAGGAAGTAATTACAACCACACCTGCAGGTGTAAAACCTCACAGGGGTGGACGTGAACACAAGGAAATGTCCTGGAGACTGACTCTCACAAATGGGTCATTGATAAAAATCTGCATATAGGAATACAGGACTGATCATACACCAAGCAATCACAACCGCGCCCGTGGGTATGAAACTCCACAGAGGCGGATGTGAATGCATAGTCATGTCCACTAAACAAGCTCCCACATTTTAAGCACAGAAGAGAAGGGAGTTTGAGATTAAAAAATTCAGAGGATATTCACATTTTTTGAAAAACACATTTAAAAAAAGCTATTTAGTAGTAGACCAAGGGCAATAATGGAGTAGTAGATTAATTGTTTTTTTCTTACCTTTTTATTTTCTCTTCTTTTGTTTTGTATTAAGGATTTTTTTTGGCTGTTTTGTTTGTTTAGTACCATTTTTTTTTGTTATGACTGGACTCAGTGCTCTCTTTTACTTAAGGCTGAACTTATTTGGGTCCAAATGGGTCTCCTTCTCCTATGTGTTCTCCTTTTTATTATGTTGTTGTCTTGGTATGCGGCCTAAAACATTCAACATAGGCTCCTGGAATGTTCGGGGGATGGGTGACCCGGTAAAAAGAGCTGCAATATTTTCCACGCTTGAATGGAATGGGGTGGAGTTAGTTTGTATCCAAGAGACTCATTTAACAAAAGAAACAAAGGTAAAATTATCTAATAGGAAATATCAGTGTCAGTACCATTCAGTCTAGTCTTCCTATTCTAGGGGGGTGAGTATAATGGTGAAAAAGGGGATGTCTTTTGTATGCAGAGAGGTTAGGATAGACAAATTGGGTTGTTTTGTTTTTTTGCATTGTTTGATAGAAAATGAACCATATGTATTGGCAAACGTCTATATCCCTCCACCTTTCAATATGGAGATCTTGTATAAATTTGTGGAGTTTGTGCTTAATAAGGAAGATATTCCCGTAATAGTAGTAGGGAAATTTTAATGCAGTATTGGACAGAACAGTAGATAGATTCCCACCAGGGACACGGACGGATAGGGGGGAGAGGGATGTTTAATCCAGTTTCTAGAAGAGGTTGGATGGTGTGATATCTGGAGAGCAGAGAACCCAGACGAGAGGCAGTATTCCTGTTTCTCAAGCTCATACTCTACATTATCCAGAATAGACATGGCCTTGGGAAACTGGATAAGCCTATAGTTGGTTAGTAAAATTGTTTATTATCCAAGACGGGTGTCGGATCACTCCCCACTGGTGCTGACAATGAACACAGGGAAAAAGTGTCGCCCAAGTAATTGGAAAATAAGCCCCTTCTGGTTGGAATTAATGGGAAAACCAGAGGAGATAAATATAACATTGAGAGAGATGGTGGGCTTTAATGAAGGGACAGCACCGGTGGGAGTGATATGGGACACCCTAAAGGCTTTCCTTAGGGGAGTATTGATCCAACAGGTGGCTAAGATTAAAAAGGGAAGATTAGGAAAGAGGTGTTGGAGGCAGAAAAACAATATGTGGAGGACCCAACTCTGATGAAACAAAGGAGATGGATCGAGTAACAGCAGGAGTATAAAATGGTGGTTATAAGGAAAGTGGAGAAAAAGCACCTCTTTCAAAGACAGAGTACCTTTGCAGAAGGGGAGAGTGTAGGTCATACATTGGCTCTATTGGCCAAAACTAACTCAGCCCCCTCTAAAATTCCTGCAGTTAGGACGTTGGGGGGTGGGATATCCTCTCAGACATCCGAAATATTATACAAGTCAAAGAGGGAAGATGAGATGCCACAGATGCACAGATTTCTGGGGGGAATAGAAACACCAGTCTTAACAGAGGAGGATAGAAGAGCTATAGAAGCCCCAATAACCTTAGAGGAACTGCAACAGGCAGTAATGGGAATATCCAACCAGAAGTTCCCCAGGCCAGATGGTTTACCAGTGGAGATTTATAAACAATATGGGGAGGTGCTCCTCCCGAAATTACTAAAGGTGCTGAACTGGGCGGCAGAAGGGAGGAAGCTGTCGGCCTTGATGTCAGAGGCTACCATAATAGTGCTCCAAAAAGAGGGGAAAGATCAACTAGATACATCATCCTACAGACCGATATCATTGTTGTGCTCAGACGTTAAGATATTGGCTAGGGTGCTGGCAACCAGGATGAATAAATACATTCAGAAACTCATACACCCGCATCAATCCGTATTTATCCCCAATAGAGCACCAACATTAGAAGAGTGTACTTGAATCTACAGACGCCAACTGAGAATGGAGGAGGTAGAGTTACCCTATCCCTGGATGCCACTAAGGCTTTTTATAGCCTAGAGTGGGATTACCTCTGGCACGTGTTAGAGAAATTTGGATTCGGTCCCGTCTTCATTAAATGGGTAAAAACACTTTATAACTCCCCAAGTGCAAAAATAAAAATTAACAATGAATACTGTGACAGCAGGAAGGTAAAGTCACCTGGTTGCATCCAGGGGGGTAGATATATTTCGCCCAGATTCAGGCTTTACGCCGACTTATACAACTAGGTGGAGAGTTGTATAAGCCCAGCTGAGGCTAGTGGGCTCATGGATGACTCATACCTCTAGGGAGAGTGTGGGGCGTCGTGCAGACAGGGAGTTGATGAGACCAGCTGAAGCTTGTCAGCTCATTTAGGCCTCTATAAGAACTCCCAGCTTCATTAGATGTTAGCTCATGCCTGGACCCAGACCTGTGTGGACTGTCTAGGGAGAGTGAACCCCTGTGCGGTGAGACAAAGCCTGTGTGGCTATTTGCTTGGACATTTAAAACCAGGGACTTAGGGACTAGGACAGCACTAGGCTGATCCCAGTTGTTAGTTAGGAAACCTGTATGTTTAGTCAGAGGTCAAGTTGACCAGGATTTATTTTGTTTATGTTTCTTTTGGCTTTGCTGTGTTTTGTCACTGTAAATAGAAAATAAACCGCACCTTTTTTTGATTTTGAAAACCACAACCTCCGTTTGCTGGGCCTGTTTTTGTGTGGGGAGCCCATCCCGGGGGTCACACACACCCGCTGCCGAGCTAACCCCCTCACAGTTGGTGGAGAACCAGTGGCAGTTTTTTTTTAAGCCAGCATGGAGGAGATACTGAAGCAGCTGGCTCTAGCAAATGCCAATCAACAGCAGACAAATGCAGGTTTGCAAAAGAGCCTTGCAGCTCATCAACAGAGCCTTGCAGCTCAACAACAGAACTTCGCAGCCCAGCAGCAAGCTCATCAACAGAGCCTTGCAGCCCAGCAGCAAGCTCACCAACAGAGTCTGGAAGCTCAGCAACAAGCCCAGCAGCAATCTGAGGCCCGCTTCATAGACCTGTTACAGAAGCAAGAGCAGAGACTACAACAAATGGAAGCAGTAATGCAGCAACGTCCGCAGACCAGTGAGGAAAGCCGTCCCACTAATACCGCGTCCTTTGGGGTGAGTCGTTTATTGACAAAAATGACTGGAGAGGATGATCCAGAGGTATTTTTGACCACATTTGAAAGGACTGCTGAAAGAGAAAAGTGGCCTGAGGAGCAGTGGGCTGGACTGGTGGCTCCTCTGTTAACTGGTGAATCGCAGAAGGCTTACTATGACCTAGAGCCTGACCAAGCAAAAGACTATGTGATGCTAAAAGCTGAAATATTGGCAAGGCTGGGTGTCACCCAGGCTGTCCGGGCTCAGCGTGTGCATAACTGGACTTTCCAGCTTGGAAAACCCCCCAGGTCTCAAATGTATGATCTCATTCACCTGAGCAGAAAGTGGCTACAGCCAGAGACTTTGTCCGCACCAAAGATTGTGGAACGTGTTGTAATGGATCGGTTTTTGAGAGCTCTTCCTACTGCCATCCAAAAGTGGGTAAGCCATGGAGACCCAGAGACGGCCGATGGTCTTGTGGATCGTGTGGAGAAATACTTGGCTACAGAGAACCTGACGGCCTCTTCCAGAGACACTCGGACTTTCCACCCTAAAACCAGACCATCCCCAGGGGCGGATAAGAGGATTCCAAGGGGTGAGGGTGGAGAGAGTGAGAGGGTGGGAGCTCTACCCCAAGTTTGGCGAGAACAGCCTGGGAAATCAGCGGCTCAAGAGGCGGCAAGAAGGATCGTTTGCTACCGCTGCCGGCAAGCGGGACATATTGCAGCCAATTGCCCGGTTGTGGAGGAACCCATGCAGTGTGACTTTCTGACGGGCAGACGTCAGTCGCTGTGTGCGACAGTCGCATGCACTGCCATTCGAGGAACTGAGAAACATTTATGCAAAATGTGTGTTAATGGTAGAAATGTTGTGGTATTGCTGGATTCAGGTAGCCTTGTGACCCTGATAAAGGCTGAGTTAGTTAAAACAGAGGTCTCTGGGAATAGCAAGGTAGCTGTTATTTGTGTGCATGGGGACACCCGAGAGTATCCAGTGACTACAGTGTGTTTCGAGACCCCCAAAGGTACCCTCTCTCATCCAGTGGGCTTAGTATCTCAGTTACCGCATGACGCCATTGTGGGAAGGGATTTTCCGAAGTTCTGGGAACTGTGGGATGATCCTGAGCCCCCCACTGGTGCCCCTATGTACCAGGAATGTGATAGCCAGAACTCCCCTGAGAGTGGTGAGGACTCTCCGGAATTTCCCTTATCAGTATTGGCAGGGGAGACTCAAGAAACTGGAGAGGAGCCCACCTCCTCAGACGAAAACCTACCGTCTGTGGAGTTTTCTGATCTTGAGGTTCACAGGGAAAACTTTGCCACAGAACAGTTGAAAGACCCCGCCCTAATAAAGGCACGGGAAAACGTAGTGAAAATAGATGGCGAGTTAGTGAACCCAGATAATACCTGCACTTACCCATACTTCAGCGTAGAGAAGGACCTACTGTATCGGGTGGCAAAAAGGGCAGAAGAAACCGTTGAGCAGCTTGTGGTGCCCAAACCTTACAGGAAGTTGGTGTTGGAGTTGGCCCATGGGCACATTCTTGGAGGTCATCTGGGGACAGAGAAAACCCGAGAGAGGGTATTACAGAGATTCTATTGGCCGGGGGTGATGAAGGACATAGAAAATTATTGTTCCTCCTGCCCTGTGTGTCAGAGGTCGGCCCCGATGCCACATTTCCGTAGCCCGCTGGTCCCTCTACCCATCATTGAGGTCCCGTTTGAGAGGATCGCCATGGATTTGGTAGGTCCTATAATCAAGTCCGCTAGGGGGCACCAGTACATATTAGTTATAATGGACTATGCCACCCGTTATCCAGAAGCGATCCCTCTCCGAAATACCTCGGCCAAAACCATAGCCAAAGAGCTATCTCTTGTGTTTAGCCGGGTGGGTATTTGTAAAGAACTGCTTACGGACCAAGGTACACCCTTTATGTCCCGGGTTATGAAGGAGCTGTGTAAATTGTTCAAAGTGACGCAATTACGTACATCTGTGTATCACCCCCAAACCGATGGGCTGGTTGAAAGATTCAACAAAACCCTAAAACAAATGTTGAAGAAAGTGGTGGATAGAGATGGAAAGGATTGGGACTGTCTACTTCCTTATCTGATGTTTGCTATTAGGGAGGTGCCCCAATCCTCTACGGGATTCTCCCCCTTTGAGTTACTGTATGGGAGACACCCAAGAGGGCTGTTGGATATTGCCAAGGAAACTTGGGAAAGTGAGAGTTCTCCCCACAGGAGTGTGATTGAGCATGTCGCCCTGATGCAAGACCGAATTGCACAGGTAATGCCCATCGTGAAGGAACATTTGGCCCAAGCGCAGTTAGCACAGCAGAGAGTGTACAACCGTGGAGCCAAGACCCGTACCTTTTCCCCGGGGGATAGGATACTGGTACTTGTCCCTACGGTTGAAAGTAAATTCCTTGCCAAATGGCAAGGCCCCTACGAGATAATGGAAAAAGTGAGCGAAGTGAATTACAAGGTCAGACAACCAGGAAGGCGAAAGCCCGAACAGATCTATCACGTTAATCTGTTGAAAGCCTGGAGGGATAGAGAGTCCCTAGTCGCAGACACTTGGTCACCAGCTCAAACTGGTTGCGTGATTCCTGAGGTTGGAATAGCAGCCACCTTGTCACAACCCCAACAACAGGAGGTTAAGGAGTTTGTGCTTCGCAACAAGGAGGTATTCTCTGAGCTGCCGGGACAAACATCTGGGGTAGAGCATGACATCATTACCCCGCCCGGTGAAAGGGTGAAGTTAAAACCCTATCGGATCCCAGAGGCCCGACGGGAGGCAATACGGGAGGAAGTACAGAAAATGCTGAACTTAGGGGTGATAGAGGAGTCCCAAAGTGATTGGTCTAGTCCCATTGTGTTGGTGCCTAAACCGGATGGGAGCTGGCGATTTTGTAACGATTTTCGTCAGTTGAACAAAGTTACAAAATTTGACACCTACCCCATGCCACGTATAGATGAGTTGATCGACCGGCTGGGAACAGCCCGATACATGACGACACTTTACCTCACAAAAGGGTATTGGCAAATCCCCCTGGCCAAATTGGCCAAAGAGAAAACCGCATTTGTAACCCCAGACGGGGCGTTCCAATATAAAAGAATGTCGTTCGGGTTACAGAATGCGCCGGCCACATTCCAGCGGAAAATGGACCAGATGCTGAGGCCCCATCGGAAGTATGCTGCGGCTTACCTGGATGACGTAATTGTCCATAGCACAGATTGGGCCTCACATCTGCCAAAAGTGCAAGCAGTCCTGGACTCTGTTCGGGAAGCGGGGTTTACGGCTAACCCCAAGAAGTGTACCATTGGGCAGGAGGAGGCCAAATATCTTGGGTACACCATTGGGAGGGGAGTAATAAAACCCCAACTCAACAAAGTCGAGGCCATCCAGAGTTGGCCACGTCCCAACAGCAAGAAGCAGGTACGAGCCTTTCTGGGAATCGCTGGGTATTATCGGCGATTCATTCCCCACTTTGCTTCTAAGGCTGTGCCCCTAACCAACCTAACGAAGGGGAAAGGGTCGGTCATGATTAAATGGACCCACGAGGCTGAGGCAGCATTCCAATTCTTGAAACAAGCCTTATGTAGCCAGCCAGTGTTGTACTCACCCGACTTCTCTAAAGACTTTGTCGTACAAAGTGATGCGTCAGATGTGGGGTTAGGAGCAGTATTGTCCCAGGTCTGGAACGGGGAAGAGCACCCAGTCATTTACCTCAGCAGGAAGTTGAAGTCCCATGAGGTAAATTACGCCACCGTTGAAAAGGAGTGTTTAGCGGTGAAGTGGGCTCTAGATTCCCTTCGGTACTACCTGCTAGGTAGGCACTTTGACATGGTTACGGATCACGCTCCGTTAAAGTGGATGGCTCAAAACAAGGAAACAAATAGAAGAGTGAATAGGTGGTTCCTGGCCCTCCAGGAATTCAACTTCACAGTAAAGCATCGCCCTGGCGTTCAAATGGGGAATGTGGATGCTTTGTCTCGAGTACATGAATGCCTGATTGCTGGTGTTCCAACCCCGAGGTTAAAACAAGAGGGGGGGGTATGTGACAGCAGGAAGGTAAAGTCACCTGGTTGCATCCAGGGGGTAGATATATTTCGCCCAGATTCAGGCTTTACACCGACTTATACAACTAGGTGGAGAGTTGTATAAGCCCAGCTGAGGCTAGTGGGCTCATGGATGACTCATACCTCTAGGGAGAGTGTGGGGCGTCGTGCAGACAGGGAGTTGATGAGACCAGCTGAAGCTTGTCAGCTCATTTAGGCCTCTATAAGAACTCCCAGCTTCATTAGATGTTAGCTCATGCCTGGACCCAGACCTGTGTGGACTGTCTAGGGAGAGTGAACCCCTGTGCGGTGAGACAAAGCCTGTGTGGCTATTTGCTTGGACATTTAAAACCAGGGACTTAGGGACTAGGACAGCACTAGGCTGATCCCAGTTGTTAGTTAGGAAACCTGTATGTTTAGTCAGAGGTCAAGTTGACCAGGATTTATTTTGTTTATGTTTCTTTTGGCTTTGCTGTGTTTTGTCACTGTAAATAGAAAATAAACCGCACCTTTTTTTGATTTTGAAAACCACAACCTCCGTTTGCTGGGCCTGTTTTTGTGTGGGGAGCCCATCCCGGGGGTCACACACACCCGCTGCCGAGCTAACCCCATCACAATACTCAAAGATGTTCAGGCTAGAGAGGGGGACAAGGCAGGGATGTCCCCTGTCTCCAATTCTTTTTGCTTTAGCAATAGAGCCATTAGCAATTGCGATTAGAACTACACAGGGGATACAGGGATTCCAGAGGAAAGAGGGGGAGGAAAAAATCGCAATTTATGCGGATGACGTCTTGATTTTCTTGGGGGATTCCACAACGTCACTAAAAACAGCAGTGCAGACAGTGGAGGCATTTGGGCGATTTTCGGGCCTAGTAATAAACTGGGAGAAGTCCTTTTGCCGGTGGACCCGGTAGGCAATGCCGTTTGTGAAGGAATCCCTCTATTAAAAGTAGTGGAGAAAATGGACTGTAGCGGGGTATTTCCTTTTAATACAGAGAGACTACATCTCCCAGTACATCTTGCAGCACCCAGGGTACATTGCTCCGGAACAGAGACTGCTGGGGCAGACTTTATAAAGGGGAGGTGGAGTTTGTTCTGCCTCTTTTGGACACCCCCTCTCCTAGCAAGAGGATCTCTGTGCTGAACTGCTGTATGCACAAGGCCTGAAGCCTGGGCCTTGTGCTCTTCTCCAAAGAGCCCTCTGCCAGCCTAGCAGAGCCTTAGAGACATCTTCTCCTCCTTGCTGCAGTACACCAGAAGGATTGAAGAATTGGATGTCGGTGGATTCCTGTTCCTAGACGAATCGGCGGAGGAAACGGACTGGGACTTGTCCGGGTGGTGAGAGCTGTTTAAAGACAGATACTTTATCTTTACTATTCGTTTGGATTACAAAGTTGTTCTTCAAGTGCACCACCGAAAGATTGCTAGCGAATATTGTTTCACTGAACTTCCATTTAGATCAGTCAGGCCTGACTGCATAGGTAGACATTGCTGGGTGTTAGTCTACCCATGAGGGGAAGTAGCTGTAAAAGGGCAGCGCTAGAGTTGCATAGCAATATGTTATTATTCTGATTACTCTGTTTATCTTTATTACTGTTTATTGCAGGGATCTGCAACTTGTTATACTGTTGTTTATTACTTGCCCATTAGCCTCAGTAAAATATCTGGGTCAAGTGCATTGGTGTCAGTTTCACTTACTTTAATAGAAAGTTTAAAGTATATCACTGTGTGTGTTTGCCATAGGACTGCGTCACCTAGAGTTGCGGTCACGCGGTCCTATCTCCCCTTACTAGCTGTACCACGGGAGGTTATAGCCGATTGCCAGGGGTTAACAGCGGTGTACTACAGGGCCCAAAACAGAAAAAAACAGCGGCTCTCTTAACTGGGGGTAGCCCTACAGGACTATCTGGGGATAGTGGTAACATGAGACCCAGAACAATACATTAACAATAATTTAAGTCCACTTTTAGTTAAGTTTAAGCAAAAAGCCGATATTTGGGGACGACTTCCCCTATCGGTGGCCGGACGAAGTAATCTCATCAAGATGATTTGGATTCCACAATTACTTTACGTGCTCCATAACTCTCCAGTATGGATTGGGAAAGTATGGTTTAAAAAAATAGAGACCCCTTTCAGGGAATTAATTTGGAAGAAGGGCAAGGTGAGGATCAGCCTCAAAACATTACTACTGCCAACAAATAAGGGAGGGCTGGCCATTTCCACACCCTCACAATTATTTCTTAGCAGCCCAGCTACAGCACCTGGGGGGGGTGTATAACAGAGGGAGGAGGAAGCGCCAGCGGGAAAATTATGTTAATGGGGGCCCCACATAACACCATAATAGAAAATTTGGAGGCTGATTCCTTCCCTGTTAAGAATCCAACACTGAAGATGGTCATAAGAATATGGCGGGCAGGAAAACAAGCCTTTGGGTACAAAGGGCTAACGGAATATTCCCCTCTCTGGGAGAATAAACATCTACCAGAAATTCAAGCCATGGGAAAGTTAAAGGAGTGGGAAAAGCAGGGTATAACTAGACTGGCGCAACTATACAAAGGCAACATACTGAAATCTTTTTCAGAATTAAGTAGAGAGTATGCCATTCCAAATTCCCTGTTCAATACTTATCTGCAGATAAGACATGCACTCCAAGCCCAATTCAAAACACACCCGGTGAGATGGCAAAAAATCCCCCACTTTCAACGGCTAATTAAGTCAGGAATATCTAAAGGCCTTATCTCAGAATTATACACACAGATCAGTGGTGGCTCTATACCTGAGGAGAATCTGGGAAAAAATAAAGGAAAATGGGAGGAGGACATAGGCCCTATAACAACCGAACAATGGGAACGGACATTGGAGCTGGGGACAATGGTGTCACTCTCTCCGGCGCAGAGATTATCACATCTATTCTTAGTGCATAGAGTTTATTACACCCCAAAGAGATTACATATGTTTGGAAGGAGA
This sequence comes from Rana muscosa, assembly GCA_029206835.1. Classification (NCBI taxonomy): domain Eukaryota; kingdom Metazoa; phylum Chordata; class Amphibia; order Anura; family Ranidae; genus Rana; species Rana muscosa. The sequence goes on along the minus strand of CM055122.1, from coordinate 1,102,456,028 downwards.
TTAGATGACAAGTGTCTTAGATGTCAAGACACAGGGGACCTCATACACATGATGTGGAAATGCCCGAAGTTACACAGATACTGGGTCAAGGTACTGGACATCATAAATACAACCTTTGGGATTACTCTGGAACTGGAGGCCAGGGTATGCTTATTGGGTTGTATAGAGGTTATATACATGTGCAAAAAGGCATTATGGAAGTGGTGCTGAGGTGCCTGTTCCAGGCCAGAAAAGTGATAGCACAAAACTGGCAATCACAGAAAGCACCGACAATCGGCAGAATGGGTTAATGTAATAAACACGACAGTATGGAAGGAAAAAGCAGTTCTGACTAGACACAGTAACTTTAACAAATTTAAAACAATGTGGGAGCCCTGGTTGAGAAGAATGGGGTGTCTGCCCTAGAGGGAGGAGAAGAGATCAGACCAATATTTAGAAATTAGCCTGATAAGATGAGTATAGAGAGAAAGAGAGCTATGGGTTGTAGATAAAGAAGACTAACATGCCTGGAGAGTAAAAAACGAAAAAACAAAAAACAAAACAAATTCTTGTAATAGCGGTAGAATTTGTGTGTGAAGAACAAGTAGACGGGGGTGGGGTGGGAAGGGAAGGTGATAGGTAAAGCTGGTATGTTGAATTGCATATTAATATGTTGTATGTAAAATAAATGTATGTATTTTTAACAGATGTTTTGCATTGGGGAAAAATAATAAAGAATATAAAGTTAAAAAAAGGGAAAAAAAAAAACAAGCTCCCACATGGGTCACTCACAATGACATATGCATAAAAGTGTATTACAGATCATATATAAAAATGCATCTCTAAATATAGAGATGATGCTATTTGAAGTACCTATTAAAAAAATAATAAAATTCCCGAAATTTTACGTGTGAGAATACCCTTAACAGAAAATGTCCAAAAACATGATTTGTTGATAAATGAGTTGATGTCCCACTCCACATTCAAGCCTGATGGTGTGTGGGACTGCAACTCATAAATCCAAAAAGTTTCAAGTTGGGACACTCCTCTCATCTTGGCTCCACCCATCCATGGTGGAATAAACTGATCTATGACCAAGAACTCTTGTGGACTCTGGTGGATGGGAAAGCGTAAGGGGAAGAAACAGTCCCGGGCCAGGATGAGTATCACCACACGCTCCTGCCAAGATGGCTGCCGATCCACCGTGCCACACTCATCCCTGGCATCCACGCCGGACCAGTTTGCTGAAGACCCTGATCCCTCACTGCCACCTTCTCCCAGAACCTCCGCTACAACGGCGCCACCGGCACCTGTATCTCCCAGCGAGGACGGCCTAGAGGATGGCCCACGCTGCTGGATGTCCTCAAAATCATCAAGGTAAACCATTCTGATATAATGGGTAAAGTGGAGGAGCTCAAGCTAGACATTACCAAAATGCGCCAGAACATGCATAAAGTGAAGGACCGGGTCTCGGACACAGAACGCCGCATCAGTGATCTGGAGGACACTGTCGGCCCGGTCCTTCCTGCTCTTAAATCACATGGCACCAAAATTCAATCCCTGGAGGATAAGGTTGATGATTTAGAGAACCGCCTATGTAAGAACAACCTGCGCTTGATAGGCCTGCCTGAACGGGTTGAGGGTGCTGACCCGGTCTCCTTCCTGGAAAGCTGGTTTGCCCAGGAATTTGGAAAGGACTGTCTAGCCCCCTGTTTTGTTCTGGAGCTTGCCCACAGAGTACCCGGCAGACTGCTTTCTGGAGGCAACCCTCCTCGCACTATGGTAATCCGCCTCCTTAACTATAGGGACCGGGACTCTATCCTGCGTGCTGCCCGCATAAAAGGGAGCCTGAAGATTAACAACGCATCAGTGTCCCTCTTTCCTGACTACTCCCCTGCTGTCCGTGCCTCGAGAGCCACGTACCAACATGTCAAGCAAAAGTTGAGGTAGAAGATCATTCAGTACTCCATGTTTTTTCCTGCGACGCTGAGAGTAGTGCACCAGGGCCAGGTGCACTTTTTCCAAACTCCTGCAAATGCTCTTTCCTGGTTTGAGTCCCTACACCACTCTGGCCGTTTGTCTGACCGGGCGCCTGACACTTGATTTGTTTTCTTATACTGTTCTATGTTCTATTTTTTCCATTCCACTCACTGGGACTATCCCTGGGGCAGGTATCTTCAGTTGAATGCCCTGTCAAGAGGATGCAGGTCTCCACTTGGTGACTATGCTGCTACCGTTTGTTTACTTTTTGATCACTGACTGATCCAAAGTTTGTTCGCTGGCTTGCCTGTATTAAGCCATGTTTCAAGTATGTACATGCAGTTCGGGGTATAGGCCAGCCCCTTGTTTTTGGGGCCTGGCATTGGTTAAATTTGGGCTGCTGCCTGATCTATATGTGTTTCTGTTTGTCATAGTGTTGCTGTGTACAGGGATGTGTGAAGTGTGTATGTGTGTGTATGTTTTCTGCCTTGCCTCCTCCCCCCTCTGGGTTTGCAGCCATGTGGGGCTATATGATCTGCTCATATTATTATTTGTTCATACCTTGCCAATATTTCGCTTAATTTTTAATATCTCACCATGTCTACGGTCAAGTGTATCTCCTGTAATTTTCGGGGGTTAAACTCCAAATTAAAGAGAGCCTCCCTGTTTGATTTCCTTAAGGCACACAATCCTCATATACTGTGCCTGCAGGAAACGCACCTTATGGGATCCAAAGTGCTGGCCCTTAAAAAACACTGAGTTATGCATGAATATCATTCCACATACTCTAATTATGCCAGGGGGATGTCCATTCTTATACGGAAGGGCCTCCCCTTTTCCTGTGACCGAGTGGTGTTGGACCCAAAGGGTCGTTATATTTTTTGTCAGTGCACGCTACGCCACTACTGTTGGTGGGGGTGTACGCTCCCCCCTGTCATGGCTGTAATCTTTACAGATTTGAGTGTACAATTTTCCACCTTACCAACACTTGCTACCCTTATAGTTGGGGATTTCAACTCAGTCCTTGATCCTGATTGGGACCGCCTAAAGTCTCTCCAGTATGAGTCTAAGTTGTTTGGTCAGTGGTGTGCTTCCTTTGGTTATGTCGACCTCTGGCAGCAAAAACATCCTATGGATAGGGAATACTCATGCCAATCTCGGACATACCGTACTCTTTCTAGGCTGGACAATGCCCTGGGGACTCCTGATCTGGTCTCCTGTATCCAGACGGTTTCTTATTTACCTCAGATGATTCCTGACCACTCTGCCCTATTTGTTGACATGATACTAGGCCATAGGCCCTCATTTCGGTTGTGGAGGCTCAGTCCCCTCTGGATATCCACCTCCGAATTCCAGGAGCCGATCCGGCAGGACATGTCCCTCTATTGGGGGGACAGTACCGGATCCGCTTCCTTTGGTCCCACATGAGATGCCTTCAAGGTGTCGGTGCGGGGCTTCTACATCTCTAATATTGCTCAGCATTGGAAGTCCTCTCGGGCTGCCCTTTTGGCCTTGGAGTCCTCCCTGGTGACTGACAGGGCCCAATATTCCCACTCCGGACTCCCATGGGGTCTTGGTGGGGGCGCATAGGGCTCTGGATCTCCATAGGGTGGACACAACACGGAAACAGCAGATGTATTTGTTGGCCAGGTTACACGAACACAGTGGTAAAAATGGTAAGATGTTGGCCTATCTCTCCCGCACGGATTATGCTGACAGCAAATTCAATTATCTGATGGCTCTGTCACATCTGACCCCCTGCTCATTAACCAGACATTTAAGTCCTTTTATAAAAACCTTTATTCTGCCCCGTTCCCTCCCCTCGCCGAGCTTGAGACGCTGTTTATTTTAAATCCCTTCAGCTCCCTGTATTGGAGGAGTCTCATAACCTTATTTTAGACAAACCCCTGATGATTGAAGAAATCACTGAGGCCATATGTTCTCTCCCTCCCAATAAAACCCCCGGATTGGACGGTTTGCCCGCTGAATGGTACAAAAACTATGCTTAGGAACTGGCACAGAAGTTACACTCTCTGTTTGGGCGGGCAATGGAGGAGGGTGAACTTCCCTCCTCCATGTGTGGAGCCCTGATTATAGTATTACCTAAACCTGATAAAGATAAACTGCTGTGTGGGTCTAACCATCCAATCTCCTTACTGAATAGTGATGTTAAGGTATTGGCTGAAGTTTTAGCTATGAGACTACAAAAGGTTATTCTCCATCTTGTTCATAGGGACCAGACTGGATTCATGCCTGGAAAGAGTACGGATGAGAACATTCGTCGTCTCTATCTGCATATTCATAGGGCTGCCACTGACCAAAAAAGTGGCCTGGTGTTATCATTGGATGTGCTAAAAGCCATTGATACAGTTAACTGGTCCTTTTTTGGGAAACCATGCATCGTATGGGATTTAGCTCCCAATTTATTAAGTGGGTCCGTTTGCTTTACACCAACCCTAGGGCTAGGATAGGTACTAACAAGGATGTTTCGGATGTTTTTGCTTTACAGAGGGTAACTAGGCAGGGCTGCCCACTCTCGCAGCTTCTGTGTGCTCTGGACATAGAGCCTCTTGCTCTGGCGGTGCGGCAGACGTCGACGGTGGGTGGCATCTTCTATGAGAACTTGTCTGAATAGATTTCTCTATATGCAGATGATGCCCTAATTTACCTGAATGGCTCTGAGCAGTCTTTTGTTTCCCTGTTGGGTGTCGTGGAGGAGTTGGGAAGGTCTCCGGGTTACAGGTTGGCTGGGAAAAATCGGTGGCATTCCCTATAGGCCCCAAACTTGACTATACCTACCTTTCTACATCCAAATTAACCATCCAACACACATTTAAGTATCTGGGGATACACATTAACGCTGACCTATCTTCTATTGAAACCATTAATATTACCCTGATTGTAACACACATGGAGACCAGGCTGCGTACTTGGGCCTCCTTGCCACTAAATCTGATCGGCCGTGTGAACATCTTTAAAATTATATATTTACCCAATTTTTTATACGTTTTTCGGGCATCCCTAATCTTTTTGTTTAAAAAACTTTTTAACAAAATTTATTCGCTCCTCTCCACCTTCCTCTGGCAAGGGTCAAGCCCCCGAATTGCCAGAACCTCTCTTCAGGCTGCAAAGCTTGAGGGAGGATTAGCCTGTCCTAATCTACGACACTATTTTATAGCGTCACAGCTCACTTATGTCTATGACTGGTTCCTGGAGGCCTCCTCATCCTGTTCCACCTCTCTACTGACTGCACTGGTTGGCTCTAGGGCCTCAATTGTGGGGGAATTATATAGGTCTGTACCCAACCGCTGCTCCCGTGTCTCTCCGATATAAATTAGCTGGTTAGCCTGGCATGAGGGTAATAAGGTGCTCGCAGATTCTGTTGGGATGTCTCCCAAGGCCCCCCTGTGGCAAAACCCTAATTTTTCTGAGCTTCTGGGTCACCCAGATTCCCTGTGGTGGACACGATTTGGGGTCACTTATGCCTCCCACATTTTTGTTAACAACAAGTTCATTTCCTTTGAGGATTTGAAGGTACGGTGTGGAGTGATGGATACATTATTTTACAAGTATCTATTACTACGTCATGCTGTCCTCTAGAGGTACTACTGTCGTACCGGATATTAAAAAGCTGGTTACGACTATTTATTCCCACCTGCAGTCTGCGGGGGTTAAACCCTTCCAGATTGCTCAGCGGAAATGGGAGATAGACATTCCGGGGCTGTCCAAGGAGGGGTGGGAGGAGGCCTCGGAGGTCTGCTTTCAGGATCTTATTAGCTCTAACGATCAATATATACAATTTAAATTTATACATCAGTTGCACTATACTCCTGCCAGGCTGGCTCGCATGGCTTTTGTTTCTGCTGCTTCCTGTCCTAGGTGTGGCTCCACTGTGGCAGGATACATTCATATGTTTTGGTCTTGTACAGCTCTATCAGCATTCTGGACGGACTTATTTTCTTTTTTTGAGAACACTTTACATTTACCTGTACCTCTCACACCAGAAATTGGACTGCTGGGAGTGCTCAATGACTTCCTACACAGGATTCACACTTGAACTCTGATACGCACAGTTTTGTTTTATGCAAGGAAACTAATTCTGTTACAATGGAAGAGTGCCTCTGCTCCGGATATTCAAATGTTTTATCGTATGGTAAATAAGGTTTTACCCATATTTAAATGTATCTATAAAGGAAGTGCCTGTCCTAAAAAGTTTACTAAGATTTGGCAACCCTGGATTGACATTGCAGATTCCTTCTGGAAAGACACCCTGCTCTCCCAACCCTAATGGGCTTTCGCCCTGAGTTGACTTGCTGTGCTGTTGGTTTGGTGCACTTTGGACCAGGCTGGAGGTGTGGGGGCCAGTGAGGAGTGAATGGCTGTTTCAATGGTGGTGAATGGGTGTGGGTGTGTGTGAGTATGTATGGGTGTGAGTGTAAATGGACTGTATCTCTACTGCTCTAAAAGTCCTCCTTCCCTGGAGTTGCTAGGGGTAGGTCCTCTTCAGCTGTAGCAACAGCCAATCAGAGCACAGTTCAGTCTCCTCTCTCCCTGCAGCTGTCCATCATAGGAGAGAAGAGAGAAAATTTTTCTTTAAAGAGCCCGGCCCAGTTGCAATGGTGCACAAGAGAAGATGTAAGAAATGCTTCCCCATGCCTGCAGCAGATGGATGACATCATCTTTGCCTAGGCAAAATCATTTAATTGGAGCAGAGTTTTTTTTGCTTTTTAACTGTGAAATAAAGATGATTATATGGTACAGTGAAACTAACAAAAAAATACATTTTTAAAAATGTAGTAGGAAAAAATTAGAACAGCGAATATCATCCTTTTCAAACTCCCATGCTTAGTGTAGTGGGGGAGAAGAACGGGTTTGCTAATTTGTAGAATGTTCTACTATATTTTTTACTTATTTCTACTATGCCTTTGGAAAACAAAATAACATTTAGCAAAAAAAGGTCATAAACAACTATTAATATACAATGCATATGGCACTGAGGGGAACCTAAGAGTGTTCCCAAGTGCTGATATAAAGTCAGATTATATGTAGAGTTATAGCCATAAAGCTCCATTATTCAAACTAATGTGCTTTTCATCCACTGACCTTATCTTATCTTATCTTATCACTTTTCATTACTTTTGATATGTACTTAGAAAACTCACAAAATGCTTGTGACAATGTTTTATATCTATGTAATAAATTTATATCGTTATACTTTTAAGTTTGTATTTGCTATATACTTCAGTAAAGCTACTTATACTTAAAATATTGGAGTTTATATTTACTGTATTTATTGGCGTATAACACTCACTTTTTTACCCTGAAAATAGAGGGTAAACTGTGCCTGCGTGTTATACGCAGGGGGCTGCGGAAAGTTTTTTCCCTGAAACTTCCCTCTTAAAGTTAGGGTGCGTGTTACACACAGATAAATACGGTAGTTATTAAAATACTAGCAAACATACCGTAAAATTCACTACAAATTCACAATTAGGATAAATAATTTATTTTTAAATGTCCCTTTACCTTGCATTCTATTTCCTTGTGCAAAGTAAATAATAAATGCGCAACCGTGTAAGTGGCAACCAGCGTGCCAAAAAATGGTGCAGGTATAAACTAACACACAAAAAAAATATTTATATATATCAAAATAATTCTACAAAGAAATTATACAAAAAGGTGTTCCCTACTAAATAAATATATAAACACACCAAAAAAGTCCATAGGCTTAAACTGCCTGACTCCCACAGCAGTAGGAGAAGCAGTAAACTCATAAACAAACAAAAAAGGGAAAAGTCCATGGGTGATGCAGAGCCAGCCAGCATGTATCAAAATGATGACAGATCTTCAAAAGTTAGAATGTGCTTCAATCAAGATGTATAAACAGGAGGCTTACCAGACCAGGTGGGTCTCGATTACGGGGACCGAAAGGGCTCAGCAACTACACCGGATAGGTGTCAGCGATGCAGTACTGTGTCCCAACTAGTGATGAGCCGAACACCCCCGGGTTCGGTTCGCACCAGAACCCGCGAACGGACCGAAAGTTCGTACGAACATTAGAACCCTATTAAATACAATGGATGCGAACGTTCGAATTCTAAAGTGCTAATTATAACAACTATTATGCATATTATTGTCCTAAAAAGGGTTTGGGAACCCGGGTTCTTGACCAGGGGACATGTATCAATGCAAAAAGAAGTTTTAAAAACGGTCGTTTTTCGGGAGCAGTCATTTTAATGATGCATAAAGTGAAAAAAAAAAAGTCAAATATTCCTTTAAATATCGTACCTGGGGGGTGTCTAAAGTATGCCTGTGAAGTGCCACGTGTTTCCCGTGTTTAGAACTGTCCCTGCACAAAATGACACTTCTAAAGGAAAAAAAAGCCATTTAAAACTGCTTGCGGCTTTAATGTAATGTCTGGTCCCGGTAATATGGATGAAAATCTTTAAGAAAAATGGCATAGCTACCCCATGACCCCCCCCCCCTACCCCAGCCCATTACCAGCCCCTTTGGGTCTTGTATGGATATTAAGGGGAACCCCACACATAAAATAAAAAAGGCCCTATATACTCTGAACAGCCGTATACAGGCGGTGCATACAAGACAGGGACTGTAGGTTTGTTCTTATGTAGAATCTGTTTGTAATTTTGAACAGGTACATTGTTTAAGTGTAGCTCCAGCCCAAAAATCTATTTTTAAACTTTTTGGAAAACATAGGTAAGGGTTATCACCCCTGTAACATTTGTTTTGCTGTCTGTGCCCCTGTTCAGAACATTTCACCTCACTTTCCGTCCCAATGACAACTGTTTTTGAAATGTGGTGTTTTTCTTGAAACAAGGATTGCTGATAAAGCATCAGTACAGAGGAGACACCTTTCTCCCATATTAATTCTTACAGGAGAGAACTTTCCTTCCAAGGGGTAGATTTCCTCTCACTTCCTGTTGTCTTCTTGCGTTTGCAAGTAGGAGTCGTTTGTAAGTTGGATGTTTGAAAGTAGGGACCTGCCGTATATACTCTGCAGAAATAGGCCCCTTAGTTGTTGGTGTTGGCACAACACTGTAAGCACTCACAGTTACTCTTGGTTGGTGCTGGAACGCCCTGCTGTCAACTATTATATCAGGAATTTTAATTACATATAATTGTTGAACAGTGGTAGTAAAAATTGGGCCTTTGATGGTGGTGCTGGTGCCACAACACTGTAAGCCCTGACAGTTACTCTTGGTGGGTGCAGCAATGGGCCCTGCTGTGAATTATTAGATCAAGAATTGTAATTGCATGCCCCTGTTGAACAGGGGCTGAAAAATTGGGCCTTTCGTGGTGGTGGTGGTGGTGGTGGTGGTGGGGGCGTTGCCACAACACTGTAAGCCCTGACAGTTACTCTTGGTGGGTGCAGGAATGGGCCCTGCTGTGAATTATTAGATCAAGAATTGTAATTACATGCCCCTTTTGAACAGGGGCTGAAAAATTGGGCCTTTCGTGGTGGTGGCGTTGCCACAACACTGTAAGCCCTCAGAGTTACTCTTGGTGGGTGCAGGAATGGGCCCTGCTGTGAATTATTAGATCAAGAATTGTAATTACATGCCCCTTTTGAACAGGGGCTGAAAAATTGGGCCTTTCGTGGTGGTGGTGGTGGTGGCGTTGCCACAACACTGTAAGCCCTCAGAGTTACTCTTGGTGGGTGCAGGAATGGGCCCTGCTGTGAATTATTAGATCAAGAATTGTAATTACATGCCCCTTTTGAACAGGGGCTGAAAAATTGGGCCTTTCGTGGTGGTGGTGGTGGTGGCGTTGCCACAACACTGTAAGCCCTCAGAGTTACTCTTGGTGGGTGCAGCAATGGGCCCTGCTGTGAATTATTAGATCAAGAATTGTAATTACATGCCCCTTTTGAACAGGGGCTGAAAAATTGGGCCTTTCGTGGTGGTGGTGGTGGTGGTGGCGTTGCCACAACACTGTAAGCCCTCAGAGTTACTCTTGGTGGGTGCAGCAATGGGCCCTGCTGTGAATTATTAGATCAAGAATTGTAATTACATGCCCCTTTTGAACAGGGGCTGAAAAATTGGGCCTTTCGTGGTGGTGGTGGTGGTGGCGTTGCCACAACACTGTAAGCCCTCAGAGTTACTCTTGGTGGGTGCAGCAATGGGCCCTGCTGTGAATTATTAGATCAAGAATTGTAATTACATGCCCCTGTTGAACAGGGGCTGAAAAATTGGGCCTTAGGCACTGGTGGCACAACACTACAACCCCTCACAGATACTGTACTTGGAGCACAGCAATGAGCCCTATGGCAAATTATTGCTAAAAAAATTGTAATTACACGCCCCTGTAAAACAGGGGCTGAAAAATTGGGCCTTAGCCACTGGTGGCGGCACCCATAAACAAAAATGATCTTCCAAGCTATCATCATCAATCGTATCATTGAGGACTCGGAGGAGGAGGATAGCCAGTCAACATAACAGCACAGGCACTCAGCATCAGCATCAGTCTTGAAGGGATGTGACATGTTAAAATCAATTAGTCTGTTATATCAGCATCAGGTGTGTGGTAGCTGGTGGTGATCCAAGACTGGTTCATCTTGATGAAAGTCAGTCGATCAACCGAGTCGGTGGACAGGCGCACCCTGTGATCCGTGACAAATCCTCCAGCAGCACTGAATGTGCGTTCCGAAAGAACGCTGGATGCAGGACAGGCCAGTAGCTCAATTGCATACTGTGCAAGCTCTGGCCAGTGATCCATCCTCAAGACCCAGTAAGCCAGAGGATTTTCGGTGGGGAAGGTGTCCAAGTCTGACCTTGCCCCTAGATATTCCTGCACCATGTTTATCAGACGCTGGCGATGGTTGCTGGAACCGATCATACTTTGAGGCTGCGGACTAAAGAATTGTCTGAACGCATCGGTCAGACGGCCACCTTCCCCACCGCTCCTTCTTTGACTGGCCGAAGCCTCAGCAACTCGTTGTCCAGGACCAGGAGTTTGTAACCTCCCAGTCTCTGGGAACGCGTTGCACAGACCTTTCTGCAAGGCCTCCCGGAGTTGTCTCATCCTCTGCTCCCTCTGCGACGGTAACATAAGGTCCGCAACCTTACCCTTGTACCGTGGATCAAGGAGAGTGGCCAGCCAGTAATGGTCCCTCTCCTTGATCCGAAGAATACGAGGATCCTTCCGCAGACTTTGCAGGATCAGGGAGGCCATGCAGCGTAGGTTTGCTGAGGCATTCGCTCCGGAGTCCTCTGGGTCACTAAGGACGACATGATCCGCAGCCACCTCCTCCCAGCCACGTACAAGTCCACTAGTTTCTTGGGACTGTAAATCATCCCTAAAAGACTGCTGCTGATGATGCTGAGTGCCAGCCTCCACCTCCATGCTGACACAATCCTCCTCCTCCTCCTCCTCCTCCTCTTCCAGTGCGATGGGTGGGACAGAAGGAACACTGTCTGGGTAAAGGGGGCCTTGAGAGGCAAGGAAGTCCTCCTCTTCCTGCCTCTGTTCTGCCTCAAGTGCCCTGTCCATTATTCCACGCAGCGTGTGCTCCAACAGGTGGACAAGAGGTACAGTGTCACTGATGCATGCACTGTCACTGCTCACCATCCTCGTGGCCTCCTCAAATGGTGCCAGGACAGTGCATGCATCCCTGATCATGCCCCACTGGCGTGGAGAAAAAAAACCAAGCTCCCCTGACCCTGTCCTGGTGCCGTAGTCGCACAGGTACTCATTGATGGCCCTCTGCTGCGTGTGCAGCCGCTGCAGCATGGCCAACGTTGAGTTCCACCTGGTGGGCATGTCACATATAAGGCGGTTCTTGGGCAGGTTCAACTCCTTTTGCAGCTCAGCCAGGCGAGCACTGGCATTATAAGATCTGCGGAAATGCACACAGACTTTCCTGGCCTGCCTCAGGACATCCTGTAAGCCCGGGTACCTGCCCAAGAACCGCTGCACCACCAGGTTAAGGACGTGAGCCACACAGGGCACATGGGTCAGTTGTCCCTGTCGGAGGGCGGAGAGGAGGTTGGTGCCATTGTCGCAAACCACCATTCCTGGCTTAAGCTGGCGTGGCGTCGCCGTCAACCACCTCTCGGCCTGGCCCTGCAGAGCAGACAGGACCTCTGCCCCAGTGTGGCTTCTGTCCCCCAAACACACCAGCGCAAGCACGGCATGGCATCTTTTTGCCTGCGTACTTGCGTAGCCCCGTGAACGGCTACGGAGCATCGCTGGTTCATAGGACAAACCACAGGAAGAGGCCATGGAGGAAGAAGAAGAGGAGGGGGTGGAGGAGAGAGGTGTGTCACAACCAGTAGTAGCATTTTGGAGGCGTGGCGGTGGAACAACCTCCAACACTACTGCACCTTGTCCTGCATCCTTCCCAGCTGCCAAAAGAGTGACCCAATGGGCCGTGAAAGAAAGGTAACGTCCCTGTCCATGCCTGCTGGACCATGAGTCAGCGGTAATATGCACCTTACCGCTGACCGCCCTGTCCAGCGAGGCCAAGACATTGCCTTCCACATGCCGGTAGAGAGCCGGAATAGCCTTCCGTGAGAAAAAGTGGCGTTTGGGAACCTGCCACTGAGGAACCGCACATTGCACAAACTCACGGAAGGGGGCCGAGTCTACCAACTGAAAAGGCAGCAGTTGAAGCGCTAGCAATTTAGCCAAGCTAGCATTCAACCGCTGGGCATGTGGATGGCTAGGAGTGAACTTCTTTTGACGGTCCAGCAGCTGGGGCAGGGAAATTTGCCTGCTAGAATCGGACGTCGGTGTACTGCTAGCAGAGTGGCCGCAAGTACTTGGCTGTGACACACCTAATTCTACACCTTCATTCCTCTCAGTGCATGTTTCAGAGAGGACTGAAGTTATAGTGGGGTTGGAGATCCCAGCTGATGCGGTGCAAGGAGAGGTCCGCTTTGTTCTTTGGTGTGGGTCTTTGAGGTAGGCTTGCCAACGAGCTGCATGGCAGGTCAACATATGTCTGGTCAGGCATGTGGTACCCAAGCTGCTGATGTTTTGGCCACGCGATATACGCTTGAGACATATGTTGCAAACAGCAGCTGTGCGATCTGATGCACTAGCCTCAAAAAAGGCCCACACCAAGGAACTTTTTGAATGACGGGCAGAGGCAGCGCCCTGCACAGGCGGAGCTCTGCGGTGTGATTCCGTCGGTGTACTGCCCTTACGCTGGCCACCAAAGGGCATCCTGCCTCGTTGGAGATGTGCCTCCTCCTCATCCTCCTCCTCCTCCTCTCTCCTATTAGGCACCCACGTGGAGTCAGTGACCTCATCATCCCCTCCCTCCTCATCACTGGAGCCAATCTGGCAGTATGCTGCAGCTGCTGGAACATGACTGCCAGATTGGTGTCCTTCTTGAGCATCCCCTCTGTCTGCTCTCACGCTACTGCCTTCCTGTAGCTGGGTTTCATCATCAGACCCTTCGAAACGCTGGGCATCCTCCTGGAGCATGTACCCAATAGACTTGTGCACAACGGAAAAATTTGTTCCGTTTCGGTTCGTTTCTTTCCGGTCCTGTTGATTCGTAATCATTCGTAATTTTGCTAGACGGGATTTTTCGTGTTCGGACTCATTCGTATTTTTGCAAGCGACATTTTTCGTTGAATTTTTTGTTGCTTTATAATTCGTACTTTCGGTAGAGTACGTTGTTTTTCGTTGATTCTGGACACAACTCCTACTTTCGTAACTTTTTTTGGGTTCGTTGATTCGTAATTTTCCGTGTCTCTCTCACAACGACGCTGCCTATTATGCCTAATGTGCTTCGAATGGATTTGTACTTTTCTAAATACATAGCGGTTATTTGTAACGATTCGAAATCTCGTATTTTACTTTCGTTTTTTACATGCGGCTATAGGCTCCGCCCCTGTACACCATTTTGAGAGGGTTCAGCACGGTGAGGGAGAAGCAGAGAGCAGAGCAGAGTGAGTGTTATTGTGCTTCGAATGGATTTGAAATCTCGTATTTTACTTTCGTTTTTTCATGCGGCTATAGCCTCCGCCCCTGTACACCATTTTGAGAGGGAGTTCAGCATGGTGAGGGAGAAGCAGAGAGCAGAGTGAGTGTTATTGTGCTTCGAATGGATTCGTACATTCGTAACTTTTTTCATAACGAATTATGCCGAAGACCTTCGGGCATTCGCTATTTTGCGGTATAATTTATTTCGGATTCGGTTTTATTCGTAATTGCTCTGTTCGGAAATTCGAATGCTTCCGAATGTCCGAAAGTTGCTAAATTCGGACGAATTTTGATTCGTTACGAAACGAATTGCACAAGCCTAGTACCCAACACTGTGCTCAAACAGTTCGGGGGACTCCTCAGGAGGAGGACATGGTGGGTCTAGGGAAGGAGTGACTGATGATGAGTCTGACATTGATACCAGGGAAGAGGACGCTTTGGCAGCTGCTTTGCCAGTACCCTGAGCCTGGGTGAGAGAGGATGAGGAGGAGGAGGAGGGCTTGGTCATCCACTCTACCAAGTCTTCGGCATGATGTGGCTCAACATGTCCAGCTGCCGAAAAGAAGGACAAGCGTGTCCCATGGCCATGTGCTGATGACAATGCACCGCGTCCACGACCAGCACTGTTGCCCCCAGACACAGAGCCTGCTTGCCCTCTTTTATTGCCTCCTGACTGTCTGCCTCTCCTTGTTTGCCTTCCAGACATTCTAATAGATGGCCTGCAGGGAGATGGGAAAAAAGCAATAAGGGCTACCTTCAGGTGTCCTTCTCTGTCCCTTTACTTAAGGGTTTCTAAATATGGTTGAGGATGATTGCTTTTGCACAGAATAGCACGACAATTTCCCTGACTGTCCAAAAAACAAGGATTTCAAAGATGGTTGATGAGGAATGCTTTAGCACACTATAGCACAAGGAGAATTTCCCTCACTTTACTTCTTTGTCCCTAGAAACAAGGATTATCACAGTGAAAGAAACTGACACTCTCCCTACCTAGAGTTTTCTGTCCCTAGAAAAAATGTTTTTTTAAAGCACACTATAGCACAAGGAGAATTCCCTCACTGTCCTTCCCTGTCCCTAGAAACAAGGATTCGCAGAGTAAAAGACACTGACACTCTCCCTACCTAGAGTTTTCTGTCCCTAGAATAAATGTTTTTTTAAAGCACACTATAGCACAAGGAGAATTCCCTCACTGTCCTTCCCTGTCCCTAGAAACAAGGATTCACACAGTAAAAGACACTGACACTCTCCCTACCTAGAGTTTTCTGTCCCTAGAAAAAATGTTTTTTTAAAGCACACTATAGCACAAGGAGAATTCCCTCACTGTCCTTCCCTGTCCCTAGAAACAAGGATTCACACAGTAAAAGACACTGACACTCTCCCTACCTAGAGTTTTCTGTCCCTAGAAAAAATGTTTTTTTAAAGCACACTATAGCACAAGGAGAATTCCCTCACTTTCCTTCTTTGTCCCTAGAAACAAGGATTATCACAGTGAAAGAAACTGACACTCTCCCTACCTAGAGTTTTCTGTCCCTAGAAAAAATGTTTTTTTAAAGCACACTATAGCACAAGGAGAATTCCCTCACTGTCCTTCCCTGTCCCTAGAAACAAGGATTCACACAGTAAAAGACACTGACACTCTCCCTACCTAGAGTTTTCTGTCCCTAGAAAAAATGTTTTTTTAAAGCACACTATAGCACAAGGAGAATTCCCTCACTTTCCTTCTTTGTCCCTAGAAACAAGGATTATCACAGTGAAAGAAACTGACACTCTCCCTACCTAGAGTTTTCTGTCCCTAGAAAAAATGTTTTTTTAAAGCACACTATAGCACAAGGAGAATTCCCTCACTGTCCTTCCCTGTCCCTAGAAACAAGGATTCGCACAGTAAAAGACACTGACACTCTCCCTACCTAGAGTTTTCTGTCCCTAGAAAAAATGTTTTTTTAAAGCACACTATAGCACAAGGAGAATTCCCTCACTTTCCTTCTTTGTCCCTAGAAACAAGGATTATCACAGTGAAAGAAACTGACACTCTCCCTACCTAGAGTTTTCTGTCCCTAGAAAAAATGTTTTTTTAAAGCACACTATAGCACAAGGAGAATTCCCTCACTTTCCTTCTTTGTCCCTAGAAACAAGGATTATCACAGTGAAAGAAACTGACACTCTCCCTACCTAGAGTTTTCTGTCCCTAGAAAAAATGTTTTTTTAAAGCACACTATAGCACAAGGAGAATTCCCTCACTTTCCTTCTTTGTCCCTAGAAACAAGGATTATCACAGTGAAAGAAACTGACACTCTCCCTACCTAGAGTTTTCTGTCCCTAGAAAAAATGTTTTTTTAAAGCACACTATAGCACAAGGAGAATTCCCTCACTGTCCTTCCCTGTCCCTAGAAACAAGGATTCGCACAGTAAAAGACACTGACACTCTCCCTACCTAGAGTTTTCTGTCCCTCGAAAAAATGTTTTTTTAAAGCACACTATAGCACAAGGAGAATTCCCTCACTTTCCTTCTTTGTCCCTAGAAACAAGGATTATCACAGTGAAAGAAACTGACACTCTCCCTACCTAGAGTTTTCTGTCCCTAGAAAAAATGTTTTTTTAAAGCACACTATAGCACAAGGAGAATTCCCTCACTTTCCTTCTTTGTCCCTAGAAACAAGGATTATCACAGTGAAAGAAACTGACACTCTCCCTACCTAGAGTTTTCTGTCCCTAGAAAAAATGTTTTTTTAAAGCACACTATAGCACAAGGAGAATTCCCTCACTGTCCTTCCCTGTCCCTAGAAACAAGGATTCGCACAGTAAAAGACACTGACACTCTCCCTACCTAGAGTTTTCTGTCCCTAGAAAAAATGTTTTTTTAAAGCACACTATAGCACAAGGAGAATTCCCTCACTGTCCTTCCCTGTCCCTAGAAACAAGGATTCGCACAGTAAAAGACACTGACACTCTCCCTACCTAGAGTTTTCTGTCCCTAGAATAAATGTTTTTTTAAAGCACACTATAGCACAAGGAGAATTCCCTCACTGTCCTTCCCTGTCCCTAGAAACAAGGATTCGCACAGTAAAAGACACTGACACTCTCCCTACCTAGAGTTTTCTGTCCCTAGAAAAAATGTTTTTTTAAAGCACACTATAGCACAAGGAGAATTCCCTCACTGTCCTTCCCTGTCCCTAGAAACAAGGATTCGCACAGTAAAAGACACTGACACTCTCCCTACCTAGAGTTTTCTGTCCCTAGAATAAATGTTTTTTTAAAGCACACTATAGCACAAGGAGAATTCCCTCACTGTCCTTCCCTGTCCCTAGAAACAAGGATTCGCACAGTAAAAGACACTGACACTCTCCCTACCTAGAGTTTTCTGTCCCTAGAAAAAATGTTTTTTTAAAGCACACTATAGCACAAGTAGAATTCCCTCACTGTCCTTCCCTGTCCCTAGAAACAAGGATTCGCACAGTAAAACACACTGACACTCTCCCTACCTATCCTTCTCTTTCCCTAAACTAAAGGAATCCAGGTTAAGCAAGAAAGAAATAAATGTCACTGTCCCTGCCTATGCTTCTCTTTCCCTGCTCCGGAACACACTACACTAGGCCACCGTGCTGGCGGCCTTTTATAGTGTGGGGCGTGTACTAAACACCCTCAGCAATAATTGGCCACAGGCATCCTGCCTGTGGCCAATCATTGCTCTCCTCGCTGCCGGCGCTGTGATTGGCCAAGCATGCGGGGTCACAGTGCATGCTTGGCCAATCACAGCGCCTGGATGACACTGCGATGGCGTAGTGCATTGTGGGCCGTTCGCGTCACTCGAATTTGGCGCGAACGGCCCAAATCGTTCGATCTTCGTCGAACGATCGAACAGCCGATGTTCGAGTCGAACGTATGTTCAACTCGAACACGAAGCTCATCCCTAGTCCCAACCATGTGAATCTTGTCTACCTTACATATACACATATGCAGAAATCATTTTATGTTGTCCTAAAGAATTAATAAACATAAAAATATAAAGAATGTATATATACATAATAAAAGAAGGTTTTAAAAAACACATATACTAGTAGAGCAGCGGTGGCAACTGGACACCTTATGCCACTTAACATTGCTTGCAACCCTGCTCAAAAATGTCTATACACGTATCATTAATTGGTACACTAAAACGAAATAGTACTTTCCCACTCACCCACAAAATGTCCGTAATACAAAACGGGCACTGAGAGGGTTAAACAAAAAATATATATACATATACACCAAAGTAATACTTCACATAAAAATCAAAAATTGATACATACACATATCCCCATATGTCAAACTTTTTTTACTAAAAATAAGAATAAGAGATTAAAAAACTAAATTAATGAATTTACTTTCTTTTCATATTTTGTTTTTCTATGTTAAAAAAGGCCCCCAGGCCGTGTTCCCTGTCTCCTAAATATTTCCTTGTAAATGAAAAAACAAAAACCCCTATAACAAGTCCAGTGCATATCTGAGTGCACCAAAAAAATGGGGGAAAAAGAAAAAAGGGGTGACAACATAGGGAGGAACTACGGAATTGCGAGGAAAGGCTATAAGAGAGGGAGGAACAAATGTAAATATACATATATATATATATGCACACAGAAATGTATGTGGGCACATATATACACACGTAGATGCACATAAAGAGTCATTGGAATATAATGGAAAATGGGACACTATAAGTGAGACGGGTGATTATAATTAGTGATGAGCCGAACACCCCCGGGTTCGGTTCGCACCAGAACCCGCGAACGGACCGAAAGTTCGTACGAACATTAGAACCCTATTAAATACAATGGATGCGAACGTTCGAATTCTAAAGTGCTAATTATAACAACTATTATGCATGTTATTGTCCTAAAAAGGGTTTGGGAACCCGGGTTCTGCACCAGGGGACATGTATCAATGCAAAAAGAAGTTTTAAAAACGGTCGTTTTTCGGGAGCAGTCATTTTAATGATGCATAAAGTGAAAAAAAAAAGTCAAATATTCCTTTAAATATCGTACCTGGGGGGTGTCTAAAGTATGCCTGTGAAGTGCCACGTGTTTCCCGTGTTTAGAACTGTCCCTGCACAAAATGACACTTCTAAAGGAAAAAAAAGCCATTTAAAACTGCTTGCGGCTTTAATGTAATGTCTGGTCCCGGTAATATGGATGAAAATCTTTAAGAAAAATGGCATAGATACCCCATGACCCCCCCCCCCTACCCCAGCCCATTACCAGCCCCTTTGGGTCTTGTATGGATATTAAGGGGAACCCCGCACATAAAATAAAAAAGGCCCTATATACTCTGAACAGCCGTATACAGGCGGTGCATACAAGACAGGGACTGTAGGTTTGTTCTTATGTAGAATCTGTTTGTAATTTTGAACAGGTACATTGTTGAAGTGTAGCTCCAGCCCAAAAATCTATTTTTAAACTTTTTGGAAAACATAGGTAAGGGTTATCACCCCTGTAACATTTGTTTTGCTGTCTGTGCCCCTGTTCAGAACATTTCACCTCACTTTCCGTCCCAATGTCAACTGTTTTTGAAATGTGGTGTTTTTCTTGAAACAAGGATTGCTGATAAAGCATCAGTACAGAGGAGACACCTTTCTCCCATATTTATTCTTACAGGAGAGAATTTTCCTTCCTAGGGGTAGATTTCCTCTCACTTCCTGTTGTCTTCTTGCGTTTGCAAGTAGGAGTCGTTTGTAAGTTGGATGTTTGAAAGTAGGGACCTGCCGTATATACTCTGCAGAAATAGGCCCCTTAGTTGTTGGTGTTGGCACAACACTGTAAGCACTCACAGTTACTCTTGGTTGGTGCTGGAACGCCCTGCTGTCAACTATTATATCAGGAATTTTAATTACATATAATTGTTGAACAGTGGTAGTAAAAATTGGGGCTTTGATGGTGGTGCTGGTGCCACAACACTGTAAGCCCTGACAGTTACTCTTGGTGGGTGCAGCAATGGGCCCTGCTGTGAATTATTAGATCAAGAATTGTAATTGCATGCCCCTGTTGAACAGGGGCTGAAAAATTGGGCCTTTCGTGGTGGTGGTGGTGGTGGTGGTGTTGCCACAACACTGTAAGCCCTCAGAGTTACTCTTGGTGGGTGCAGGAATGGGCCCTGCTGTGAATTATTAGATCAAGAATTGTAATTACATGCCCCTTTTGAACAGGGGCTGAAAAATTGGGCCTTTCGTGGTGGTGGTGGTGGTGGCGTTGCCACAACACTGTAAGCCCTCAGAGTTACTCTTGGTGGGTGCAGCAATGGGCCCTGCTGTGAATTATTAGATCAAGAATTGTAATTACATGCCCCTTTTGAACAGGGGCTGAAAAATTGGGCCTTTCGTGGTGGTGGTGGTGGTGGCGTTGCCACAACACTGTAAGCCCTCACAGTTACTCTTGGTGGGTGCAGCAATGGGCCCTGCTGTGAATTATTAGATCAAGAATTGTAATTACATGCCCCTTTTGAACAGGGGCTGAAAAATTGGGCCTTTCGTGGTGGTGGTGGTGGTGGCGTTGCCACAACACTGTAAGCCCTCAGAGTTACTCTTGGTGGGTGCAGCAATGGGCCCTGCTGTGAATTATTAGATCAAGAATTGTAATTACATGCCCCTTTTGAACAGGGGCTGAAAAATTGGGCCTTTGGTGGTGGTGGTGGTGGTGGTGGCGTTGCCACAACACTGTAAGCCCTCAGAGTTACTCTTGGTGGGTGCAGCAATGGGCCCTGCTGTGAATTATTACATCAAGAATTGTAATTGCATGCCCCTGTTGAACAGGGGCTGAAAAATTGGGCCTTAGGCACTGGTGGCACAACACTACAACCCCTCACAGATACTGTACTTGGAGCACAGCAATGAGCCCTGTTGCAAAGTATTGCTTCAAAAATTGTAATGACACGCCCCTATTAAACAGGGGCTGAAAAATTGGGCCTTAGGCACTGGTGGCACAACACTACAACCCCTCACAGATACTGTACTTGGAGCACAGCAATGAGCCCTGTTGCAAAGTATTGCTTCAAAAATTGTAATGACACGCCCCTGTTAAACAGGGGCTGAAAAATTGGGCCTTAGGCACTGGTGCCACAACACTCCAACCCCTCACAGATACTGTACTTGGAGCACAGCAATGAGCCCTATGGCAAATTATTGCTAAAAAAATTGTAATTACACGCCCCTGTAAAACAGGGGCTGAAAAATTGGGCCTTAGCCACTGGTGGCGGCACCCATAAACAAAAATGATCTTCCAAGCTATCATCATCAATCGTATCATTGAGGACTCGGAGGAGGAGGATAGCCAGTCAACATAACAGCACAGGCACTCAGCATCAGCATCAGTCTTGAAGGGATGTGACATGTTAAAATCAATTAGTCTGTTATATCAGCATCAGGTGTGTGGTAGCTGGTGGTGATCCAAGACTGGTTCATCTTGATGAAAGTCAGTCGATCAACCGAGTCGGTGGACAGGCGCACCCTGTGATCCGTGACAAATCCTCCAGCAGCACTGAATGTGCGTTCCGAAAGAACGCTGGATGCAGGACAGGCCAGTAGCTCAATTGCATACTGTGCAAGCTCTGGCCAGTGATCCATCCTCAAGACCCAGTAAGCCAGAGGATTTTCGGTGGGGAAGGTGTCCAAGTCTGACCTTGCCCCTAGATATTCCTGCACCATGTTTATCAGACGCTGGCGATGGTTGCTGGAACCGATCATACTTTGGGGCTGCGGACTAAAGAATTGTCTGAACGCATCGGTCAGACGGCCACCTTCCCCACCGCTCCTTCTTTGACTGGCCGAAGCCTCAGCAACTCGTTGTCCAGGACCAGGAGTTTGTAACCTCCCAGTCTCTGGGAACGCGTTGCACAGACCTTTCTGCAAGGCCTCCCGGAGTTGTTTCATCCTCTGCTCCCTCCGCGACGGTAACATAAGTTCCGCAACCTTACCCTTGTACCGTGGATCAAGGAGAGTGGCCAGCCAGTAATGGTCCCTCTCCTTGATCCGAAGAATACGAGGATCCTTCCGCAGACTTTGCAGGATCAGGGAGGCCATGCAGCGTAGGTTTGCTGAGGCATTCGCTCCGGAGTCCTCTGGGTCACTAAGGACGACATGATCCGCAGCCACCTCCTCCCAGCCACGTACAAGTCCACTGGTTTCTTGGGACTGTAAATCATCCCTAAAAGACTGCTGCTGATGATGCTGAGTGCCAGCCTCCACCTCCATGCTGACACAATCCTCCTCCTCCTCCTCCTCTTCCTGTGCGATGGGTGGGACAGAAGGAACACTGTCTGGGTAAAGGGGGCCTTGAGAGGCAAGGAAGTCCTCCTCTTCCTGCCTCTGTTCTGCCTCAAGTGCCCTGTCCATTATTCCACGCAGCGTGTGCTCCAACAGGTGGACAAGAGGTACAGTGTCACTGATGCATGCACTGTCACTGCTCACCATCCTCGTGGCCTCCTCAAATGGTGCCAGGACAGTGCATGCATCCCTGATCATGCCCCACTGGCGTGGAGAAAAAAAACCAAGCTCCCGTGACCCTGTCCTGGTGCCGTAGTCGCACAGGTACTCATTGATGGCCCTCTGCTGCGTGTGCAGCCGCTGCAGCATGGCCAACGTTGAGTTCCACCTGGTGGGCATGTCACATATAAGGCGGTTCTTGGGCAGGTTCAACTCCTTTTGCAGCTCAGCCAGGCGAGCACTGGCATTATAAGATCTGCGGAAATGCACACAGACTTTCCTGGCCTGCCTCAGGACATCCTGTAAGCCCGGGTACCTGCCCAAGAACCGCTGCACCACCAGGTTAAGGACGTGAGCCACACAGGGCACATGGGTCAGTTGTCCCTGTCGGAGGGCGGAGAGGAGGTTGGTGCCATTGTCGCAAACCACCATTCCTGGCTTAAGCTGGCATGGCGTCAACCACCTCTCGGCCTGGCCCTGCAGAGCAGACAGGACCTCTGCCCCAGTGTGGCTTCTGTCCCCCAAACACACCAGCGCAAGCACGGCATGGCATCTTTTTGCCTGCGTACTTGCGTAGCCCCGTGAACGGCTACGGAGCACCGCTGGTTCATAGGACAAACCACAGGAAGAGGCCATGGAGGAAGAAGAAGAGGAGGGGGTGGAGGAGAGAGGTGTGTCACAACCAGTAGTAGCATTTTGGAGGCATGGCGGTGGAACAACCTCCAACACTACTGCACCTTGTCCTGCATCCTTCCCAGCTGCCAAAAGAGTGACCCAATGGGCCGTGAAAGAAAGGTAACGTCCCTGTCCATGCCTGCTGGACCATGAGTCAGCGGTAATATGCACCTTACCGCTGACCGCCCTGTCCAGCGAGGCCAAGACATTGCCTTCCACATGCCGGTAGAGAGCCGGAATAGCCTTCCGTGAGAAAAAGTGGCGTTTGGGAACCTGCCACTGAGGAACCGCACATTGCACAAACTCACGGAAGGGGGCCGAGTCTACCAACTGAAAAGGCAGCAGTTGAAGCGCTAGCAATTTAGCCAAGCTAGCATTCAACCGCTGGGCATGTGGATGGCTGGGAGTGAACTTCTTTCGACGGTCCAGCAGCTGGGGCAGGGAAATTTGCCTGCTAGAATCGGACGTCGGTGTACTGCTAGCAGAGTGGCCGCAAGTACTTGGCTGTGACACACCTAATTCTACACCTTCATTCCTCTCAGTGCATGTTTCAGAGAGGACTGAAGTTATAGTGGGGTTGGAGATCCCAGCTGATGCGGTGCAAGGAGAGGTCCGCTTTGTTCTTTGGTGTGGGTCTTTGAGGTAGGCTTGCCAACGAGCTGCATGGCAGGTCAACATATGTCTGGTCAGGCATGTGGTACCCAAGCGGCTGATGTTTTGGCCACGCGATATACGCTTGAGACATATGTTGCAAACAGCAGCTGTGCGATCTGATGCACTAGCCTCAAAAAAGGCCCACACCAAGGAACTTTTTGAATGACGGGCAGAGGCAGCGCCCTGCACAGGCGGAGCTCTGCGGTGTGATTCCGTCGGTGTACTGCCCTTACGCTGGCCACCAAAGGGCATCCTGCCTCGTTGGAGATGTGCCTCCTCCTCATCCTCCTCCTCCTCCTCTCTCCTATTAGGCACCCACGTGGAGTCAGTGACCTCATCATCCCCTCCCTCCTCATCACTGGAGCCAATCTGGCAGTATGCTGCAGCTGCTGGAACATGACTGCCAGATTGGTGTCCTTCTTGAGCATCCCCTCTGTCTGCTCTCACGCTACTGCCTTCCTCTAGCTGGGTTTCATCATCAGACCCTTCGAAACGCTGGGCATCCTCCTGGAGCATGTACCCAACACTGTGCTGAAACAGTTCGGGGGACTCCTCAGGAGGAGGACATGGTGGGTCTAGGGAAGGAGTGACTGATGATTTGTCTGACATTGATACCAGGGAAGACGACGCTTTGGCAGCTGCTTTTCCAGTACCCTGAGCCTGGGTGAGAGAGCATGAGGAGGAGGAGGAGGGCTTGGTCATCCACTCTACCAAGTCTTCGGCATGATGTGGCTCAACATGTCCAGCTGCCGAAAAGAAGGACAAGCGTGTCCCATGGCCATGTGCTGATGACAATGCACCGCGTCCACGACCAGCACTGTTGCCCCCAGACACAGAGCCTGCTTGCCCTCTTTTATTGCCTCCTGACTGTCTGCCTCTCCTTGTTTGCCTTCCAGACATTCTAATAGATGGCCTGCAGGGAGATGGGAAAAAAGCAATAAGGGCTACCTTCAGGTGTCCTTCTCTGTCCCTTTACTTAAGGATTTCTAAATATGGTTGAGGATGATTGCTTTTGCACAGAATAGCACAACGACAATTTCCCTGACTGTCCAAAAAACAAGGATTTCAAAGATGGTTGATGAGGAATGCTTTAGCACACTATAGCACAAGGAGAATTCACTCACTGTCCTTCCCTGTCCCTAGAAACAAGGACTTGCACAGTGAAAGAAACTGACACTCTCCCTACCTAGAGTTTTCTGTCCCTAGAAAAAATGTTTTTTTAAAGCACACTATAGCACAAGGAGAATTCACTCACTGTCCTTCCCTGTCCCTAGAAACAAGGACTTGCACAGTGAAAGAAACTGACACTCTCCCTACCTAGAGTTTTCTGTCCCTAGAAAAAATGTTTTTTTAAAGCACACTATAGCACAAGGAGAATTCACTCACTGTCCTTCCCTGTCCCTAGAAACAAGGACTTGCACAGTGAAAGAAACTGACACTCTCCCTACCTAGAGTTTTCTGTCCCTAGAAAAAATGTTTTTTTAAAGCACACTATAGCACAAGGAGAATTCACTCACTGTCCTTCCCTGTCCCTAGAAACAAGGACTTGCACAGTGAAAGAAACTGACACTCTCCCTACCTAGAATTTTCTGTCCCTAGAAAAAATGTTTTTTTAAAGCACACTATAGCACAAGGAGAATTCACTCACTGTCCTTCCCTGTCCCTAGAAACAAGGACTTGCACAGTGAAAGAAACTGACACTCTCCCTACCTAGAGTTTTCTGTCCCTAGAAAAAATGTTTTTTTAAAGCACACTATAGCACAAGGAGAATTCACTCACTGTCCTTCCCTGTCCCTAGAAACAAGGACTTGCACAGTGAAAGAAACTGACATTCTCCCTACCTAGAGTTTTCTGTCCCTAGAAAAAATGTTTTTTTAAAGCACACTATAGCACAAGGAGAATTCACTCACTGTCCTTCCCTGTCCCTAGAAACAAGGACTTGCACAGTGAAAGAAACTGACACTCTCCCTACCTAGAGTTTTCTGTCCCTAGAAAAAATGTTTTTTTAAAGCACACTATAGCACATGGAGAATTCAC
Organism: Rana muscosa; assembly: GCA_029206835.1. Classification (NCBI taxonomy): domain Eukaryota; kingdom Metazoa; phylum Chordata; class Amphibia; order Anura; family Ranidae; genus Rana; species Rana muscosa. The sequence goes on along the minus strand of CM055122.1, from coordinate 1,102,430,305 downwards.
TCACTGTCCTTCCCTGTCCCTAGAAACAAGGACTTGCACAGTGAAAGAAACTGACACTCTCCCTACCTAGAGTTTTCTGTCCCTAGAAAAAATGTTTTTTTAAAGCACACTATAGCACAAGGAGAATTCACTCACTGTCCTTCCCTGTCCCTAGAAACAAGAACTTGCACAGTGAAAGAAACTGACACTCTCCCTACCTAGAGTTTTCTGTCCCTAGAAAAAATGTTTTTTTAAAGCACACTATAGCACAAGGAGAATTCACTCACTGTCCTTCCCTGTCCCTAGAAACAAGGACTTGCACAGTGAAAGAAACTGACACTCTCCCTACCTAGAGTTTTCTGTCCCTAGAAAAAATGTTTTTTTAAAGCACACTATAGCACAAGGAGAATTCACTCACTGTCCTTCCCTGTCCCTAGAAACAAGGACTTGCACAGTGAAAGAAACTGACACTCTCCCTACCTAGAGTTTTCTGTCCGTAGAAAAAATGTTTTTTTAAAGCACACTATAGCACAAGGAGAATTCACTCACTGTCCTTCCCTGTCCCTAGAAACAAGGACTTGCACAGTGAAAGAAACTGACACTCTCCCTACCTAGAGTTTTCTGTCCCTAGAAAAAATGTTTTTTTAAAGCACACTATAGCACAAGGAGAATTCACTCACTGTCCTTCCCTGTCCCTAGAAACAAGGACTCGAACAGTAAAACACACTGACACTCTCCCTACCTATCCTTCTCTTTCCCTAAACTAAAGGAATCCAGGTTAAGCAAGAAAGAAATAAATGTCACTGTCCCTGCCTATGCTGCTCTTTCCCTGCTCCGGAACACACTACACTAGGCCGCCGTGCTGGCGGCCTTTTATAGTGTGGGGCGTGTACTAAACACCCTCAGCAATAATTGGCCACAGGCATCCTGCCTGTGGCCAATCATTGCTCTCCTCGCTGCCGGCGCTGTGATTGGCCAAGCATGCGGGGTCACAGTGCATGCTTGGCCAATCACAGCGCCTGGATGACACTGCGATGGCGTAGTGCATTGTGGGCCGTTCGCGTCACTCGAATTTAGCGCGAACGGCCCAAATCGTTCGATCTTCGTCGAACGATCGAACAGCCGATGTTCGATTCGAACGTATGTTCGACTCGAACACGAAGCTCATCCCTAATTATAATGAGACCCGTCAGCTGTTATTAATATAACAATTGATGTCCCATTCGATGTTAAGGCCCCAAGGGCTATAACACCGCATATCAAAAATCCACCTAGTCTCTCTACGTGAAATCTGACATTTCAGGTTGTCACCTCTCCAGTGTGGCACGTACTTCTCAATGCCCACTACTTCCAGTACTGAGGGATCTCTGTTGTGGTACTGACGAAAATGCCATGACACACTGTGTTTTTTGAAACCCCTACGTATATTGGACAGGTGTTCCCCTATCCTTACTTTTAGGGCACGGGTGGTCCTTCCAATATATTGAAAACCACACGGACACCGTAAGAGGTAAATAACCCCTGTAGTGCCGCAGGTTATGAAGTCAGATATATTGTATTCTTGGGAGGTAGTATGCGAGGTGAAGGTGGAGGTTTTCAGAGTTTTAGATGTTCTGCACACCTTGCATCTCTTACACGGAAAGAAACCCTTTAAATGACCAAACATAAGAAATCTAGGAGGAAGATCAACCACACTTGGTGCCACAAGGTCTTTTAAATTTTGATTTCTTCTGTACAAGATCTTTGGACAGTCAGGGAGCGTGGGTCCCAAAATCCTATCACTTTTCAAAACTGGCCAGTGCTTCTTAATTATTTTGTTGACCCACCAAAAATGGGAAGAAAAGGTGGTCAAAAAGGACCATTGTAAATCATTAGGCATAGAATTATTTTCTTTTGTTTTAGGAATCAGGAGGGCTTGTCTGTCCATAGACATAACCTCTTGGAGATCTTTATCCAATAAGGACGGCTGATACCCTTTTTCCAAGAAACGATCCTTGAGTATTGTAGCCTGTGATTCAAAGTCCTTGAGACGTGAACAGTTTCGCCTGATTCGTTGGAACTGTCCCCTTGGAATGGCCTTGAGCCAGTTAGGGTGATGTCCACTATCTGTTGGAATATACCCATTGCGATCAGTACCCTTAAAGAAGGTTTTACTCAAGGATCGTTTCTTGGAAAAAGGGTATCAGCCGTCCTTATTGGATAAAGATCTCCAAGAGGTTATGTCTATGGACAGACAAGCCCTCCTGATTCCTAAAACAAAAGAAAATAATTCTATGCCTAATGATTTACAATGGTCCTTTTTGACCACCTTTTCTTCCCATTTTTGGTGGGTCAACAAAATAATTAAGAAGCACTGGCCAGTTTTGAAAAGTGATAGGATTCTGGGACCCACACTCCCTGACTGTCCAAAGATCTTGTACAGAAGAAATCAAAATTTAAAAGACCTTGTGGCACCAAGTGTGGTTGATCCTCCTCCTAGAGTTCTTATGTTTGGTCATTTAAAGGGTTTCTTTCCGTGTAAGAGATGCAAGGTGTGCAGAATATCTAAAACTCTGAAAACCTCCACCTTCACCTCGCATACTACCTCCCAAGAATACAATATATCTGACTTCATAACCTGCCTCACTACAGGGGTTATTTACCTCTTACGGTGTCCGTGTGGTTTTTAATATATTGGAAGGACCACCCGTGCCCTAAAAGTAAGGATAGGGGAACACCTGTCCAATATACGTAGGGGTTTCAAAAAACACAGTGTGTCATGGCATTTTCGTCAGTACCACAACAGAGATCCCTCAGTACTGGAAGTAGTGGGCATTGAGAAGTACGTGCCACACTGGAGAGGTGACAACCTGAAATGTCAGATTTCACGTAGAGAGACTAGGTAGATTTTTGATATGCGGTGTTATAGCCCTTGGGGCCTTAACATCGAATGGGACATCAATTGTTATATTAATAACAGCTGACGGGTCTCATTATAATCACCCGTCTCACTTATAGTGTCCCATTTTCCATTATATTCCAATGACTCTTTATGTGCATCTACGTGTGTATATATGTGCCCACATACATTTCTGTGTACATATATATATATGTATATTTACATTTGTTCCTCCCTCTCTTATAGCCTTTCCTCGCAATTCCGTAGTTCCTCCCTATGTTGTCACCCCTTTTTTCCTTTCCCCCTTTTTTTTGGTGCACTCAGATATGCACTGGACTTGTGATAGGGGTTTTTGTTTTTTCATTTACAAGGAAATATTTAGGAGACAGGGAACACGGCCTGGGGGCCTTTTTTAACATAGAAAAACAAAATATGAAAAGAAAGTAAATTCATTAATTTAGTTTTTTAATCTCTTATTCTTATTTTTAGTAAAAAAAGTTTGACATATGGGGATATGTGTATGTATCAATTTTAGATTTTTATGTGAAGTATTACTTTGGTGTATATGTATATATATTTTTTGTTTAACCCTCTCAGTGCCCGTTTTGTATTACGGACATTTTGTGGGTGAGTGGGAAAGTACTATTTCGTTTTAGTGTACCAATTAATGATACGTGTATAGACATTTTTGAGCAGGGTTGCAAGCAATGTTAAGTGGCATAAGGTGTCCAGTTGCTACCGCTGCTCTACTAGTATATGTGTTTTTTAAAAACGTATTTTATTATGTATATATACATTCTTTATATTTTTATGTTTATTAATTCTTTAGGACAACATAAAATGATTTCTGCATATGTGTATATGTAAGGTAGACAAGATTCACATGGTTGGGACACAGTATGTATTTGATATTCTCTGTGTGCCTGCCATGTAGTAAGTCTTGTGCGCCGTGGAACCGATGAATTACATCGGGACTTCCGGTGTCACTCTCCTGCTCTTCGCAATAAAAGTGTGGTGAGTGACGTCCTGGTCTAAGCCTCCTTTCCCAGACGACGCCTCTTACGGGGAAACGCCGCGTAGGGTGGAGCTCGGGACCCTGACGTCACCACGCCCCCAGCTGACTGGCTGCCGCCACAGCGGGGTTTTAGTGCTTGTTTGAAAATTTTTGTTCTCTCTATATGGATGTCAGTTTTACCCGTTTCAAAGAATAAAGGGTACTTCGTTTTTACATACATGCTGCACCATGAAGTCTTCTTATTTCTTCTTCTAAATTGGTATCCACTACATCGTACGAGCGTGCCTGCAGTCTCGAGGCAAACCAGGAGTCGGAGTTTCGACGAGTGGAGTGAGGACACAGAGGACTGCATCGCTGACACCTATCCGGTGTAGTTGCTGAGCCCTTTCGGTCCCGTAATAGGGACCCACCTGGTCTGGTAAGCCTCCTGTTTATACATCTTGATTGAAGCACATTCTAACTTTTGAAGATCTGTCATCATTTTGATACATGCTGGCTGGCTCTGCATCACCCATGGACTTTTCCCTTTTTTGTTTTTTTATGAGTTTACTGCTTCTCCTACTGCTGTGAGAGTCAGGCAGTTTAAGCCTATGGACTTTTTTGGTGTGTTTATATATTTATTTAGTAGGGAACACCTTTTTGTATAATTTCTTTGTATAATTATTTTGATATATATAAATATTTTTTTTGTGTGTTAGTTTATACCTATACCATTTTTTGGCACGCTGGTTGCCACTTACACGGTTGCGCATTTATTATTTACTTTGCACATTTTTCCAGCTGTATATTCCAGCTTTTTTGTATTTGCAGCACCTTCACTTTTCTACTTCATTGCACAATTAATATACACATATTATAATTTTTTGGCGTAGTGTGTTAACACTTGGGTATTCATACTGCCTAGCGCGGATTTTCCACATACAATTCTATTTCCTTCAATACAATTGTTACCATTAAGTGGATATTATTTTACCCATCTGTTTTCACAATTAATTGTACAGCGTATCAAAAGAAAAAAAGACAAATACAATTATAACCAAATGAATCCAAATAATTACACGTAGTATATCTAGTTTCAATATAAATTTCTTTAAATTGTACACTCTAAATTTTACCCTACCAAACAATGTATTAGAGCTCTATAAAATAGCTTCCTTTTCACATGTAAATAAACAGGTTTAAACATGTGTGCACCCAATTAGTCACGCTGACCTAAAGGATATCTAAGCTAAAAAAACAAAAATGTAATACATTGCAGCTTACCAGTCCTTAAGTGTCATGGGTGCATTCATTTTCATTTTTTAGGTTAAGCACATTTTACACAATGCAGAAAAAAATATCTGCTGATTATACCAAAAATAAATTGTGTTCAGGGTGCAGGGGGCTTAAAAAAAGTGGACCTTCTGTTTGACATTAGAGCAATAGTTCTCAGCCTATTATGGCATGCAGTGATTATTACCCTGATTTGGATATGTATTTTACTACAGTATTCAGTTTGACTATTTATTACTGTTTCTAGGTCCCACCAGGACTACTATGGTATGATAATTAAGTTGATGACATACCTTTATTGGTGAATAATAGCCTGTATATACCATGCCAATGTTATTCTAGCTACAGATGCATCTGATTTTTCATACATTTAAGTGACTCTGCACCCAAATAAGCTCCTGAAGAAGCAGGTCTCCACGAAACCTGTTGAGCTGATCTTTTAATTGAAGGATATGCTATTCAAAGCCAGAAAGCTTAGAAACTAGAATCAATATACATCTTGCTGTAATGCGGGTGCTTTTTAGACCTTTTTACTGAGTTTGGTGTTTTATACACTTGTGTTTTTGTGCCTATAAAGTCCATGATTCTGTGTAACCTTATTATTTTTCTTAACAAAAGTGGAGTTACTCTTTAAAGTACAACTTCTGTAGGAATAAAAATCCTCCCTTACAGTGGAGCAGTGAATGCAATAAATCTATGGGATAGTAAAAGCATTTTATTTCCCTGATCCTTCACTCCCTTGGCAGATCATGCTCACTTGACAGTGAACTGTTCCTCAGGTATATGTGTGTTAATCCTCTGCCTAAAACAAATCTAAAACACTATAATGTGCAAAGCAGGGCCAGGCAGAAGGGTAGGCAGAAGAGGAGGCTACCTTGAGCACTTCAGAATGTGGGAAGGGGAACAAAAAGGGGAAGACATAAAATCTATGCCACTGAAGTAGTTCATGGAGCAGGGAGTACACATTGGCCTTTTTGCCATAGGAACTGAAGGACATTGTCCCACCACAATTGCTCACTAAGCTATGTAAGGAACATGCACAAAACAAAGCAGGAGGTAAAAATCTATGGGGTTGATTTACTAAAACTGGAGAGTGCAGAATCTGGTGCAGCTCTGTATAAAAAAACAATCAGCTTCCAGTTTTTTTGTCAAACCTTAATTGAACAAGCTGAAGTTAAAAGGTGATTCATGTCAATGCAGAGCTGCACACGATTATGCACTCCAGTTTTAGTAAATCAACTCCTATATGTCTTTTTGTTGATACAAATAAGGCAGCATAAGTACAGGTATTTATCATTTTTACTAGCATTCCCAAGTAGCAGTGTATAAAATAATGTACATACACTTGCAGAGGCCAAAGCAGGTATGTTTACATAAGAACACTGTGGGGTTCATTTACTAAAGGCAAATCCACTTTGCACTATAAGTGCAGTCGCTGTAGATCTGAGGGGAAGATTGAAATGAGGGGAAGCTCTGCTGATTTATATCATCCAATCATGTTCAAGCAAAAATGCTGTTTTTTATTTTTCTCGCATGTCCCCCTCAGATCTACAGCGACTGCACTTGGAGCTCACTTGTAATGCAAAGTGGATTTGCCTTTAGTAAATAAACCCCCCCAGTCACACACAACAAAGCAAATACTATTGGGTCCATAGTGCCCATTCAAAAAGCAGTGTTATGCCGCGTACACTCGATCAGAAATTCCGACAAGAAAAGTTCGATGTGAGCTTTTGGTCGGAAATTCCGACCGTGTGTAGGCTCCATTGGACTTTTCCTGTCGGAATTTCCGCCAGCAAAAATTTGAGAGCTGGTTCTCAAATTTTCCGACGGAAAAAATTCCAATCGGAAATTCCGATCGTCTGTAGCAATTCCGATGCGCAAAATTCTGACAGCATGCTCGGAAACAATTTGACACATGCTCGGAAGCATTGAACTTGATTTTCTCGGCTCGTCGTAGTGTTTAACGTTACCACGTTCTTGATGGTCGAAAGTTCAGAGAACTTTTGTGTGACCGTGTATATGCAAGCCAAGCTTGATCGGATTTCCGTCGGAAAAAACATCAAAGGTTTTTCCGATGGAAAATCCGATCGTGTGTACGCTGCATTATAGTCCCTCTGCCACTAAATGAAAAAGACTACTGCACACTTACTGTATAAAACACAGTGTGCTCTGCTGGCTCCTGTACATAGAAATTAATGAGATAAAAAAATCTGGGAGGAGAACCTGGTCATGTGAGTGGCTCTCCTCCAAACTCTGGGTTAAGTAGAGGAAGCCCTGCAAAAAACTACAGGTTCCAAACCACAGCCTGTATTTTATGAATAAGAAACAAAATATAGGCTGCGCCGTGGATCAATTTTTCAGAGACTAAGGGGTTGATTTACTAAAGGCAAATAGACTGTTGCTCCAGAGCTTACTAAACTTATTTTTTTTTTTCCTTGCATGTAATTAAGTATTCTTTGCAAAGTGAAGCTTTGCCTCATTTACTAAGCTCTGGAGCAACTGAACAGCCTATTTGTCTTTAGTAAATCAACCCCTAAGGCCTCTTTCACACGGGCTTTCCGATCGGGTCCGCCTGTCAGTTTTTCAGGAGGACAGGATCAGACGCTCTATGGAGCGACGGATGTCAGCGGTGACATGTCCACTGACATCCGCCGATATCTGATCCAATCCGGTCTGTCAAATCCAGATGGATGGAGACCCTATTTCCCATCCGTCTGGAGGATTGGATGGGATCGAATGAAAACAGACAGGCGGTCCGTTTTCATCCGATCACCCCAAGGAGAGAAGCTCGACTCTGACAGGTCCGTCTCTGCACAGTGAGCGGAGACAGACCTGTCATCTGCCGGCAGGAATCAGCGAAACGATCTCTCGCTGAGAAAAGCAGAGTCCGTCGGGCGTACCGCTCATGTGAAAGAGTCCTAAGTGATAAATAGATTTTTTACTTGCAGTGTTTTTACCAGACACCTTTAGTGATATCTGTATGTATTTTTATCATATCGTTCTATTATGAAAAGCAAATGCAAAAAAGCTAATTTATGTAAGAGATCCATAAATGCATTAAAGAAAATACCATTTTATTCTAGGTATACCTCCTTTAACTGGCATACTTTAGAACACTAGAAAATGTACTGCATTTGTTGGTTAATTACCCACTGTCATTTCTGTACACATCTATTTAAGAACTGTGTGTGAACACTAAATACAGTGAGCCACTTACATCTATATATTGCAATAATGTACACATTACCGAAAAACACAGTAATGCCTAATACACACTTAAGTTGATTACTCTGCCATTGTTAAAGACAAACGCAAGGCAGAGACTAGAGACTAGAGACTAGAGATGGTCAGAGACTAGAGACATGGTACAGGAGATGGTCAGAGACTGGAGACATGGTATAGGAGATGGTCAGAGACTGCAGACATGGTACAAGAGATGGTCAGAGACTGCAGACACGGTACAAGAGATGGTCAGAGACTGCAGACATGGTACAAGAGATCAATGCAGCCACTTCAGTGCCCATCAATGCAGCCTCACTGTGCCCATCAATGCAGCCTCATGGTGCCCATCAATGCAACTTTACAGTGCCCATGAATGCAGCCTCACTGTGCTCGTGAATGCAGCCTCACTGTGCCCGTAAATGTAGCCTCACTGTGCCCGTGAATGTAGCTTCACTGTGCCCATGAATGCAGCCTCACTGTGTCCGTGAATGCAACATCACTGTGTCCATGAATGCAACATCACTGTGCCCATGAATGCAGCCTCATTGTGCCCATCAATGCAGCCTCACTGTGCCCATGAATGCAGCCTCATTGTGCCCATGAATGCAGCCTCACTGTGCCCATGAATGCAGCCTCACTGTGCCCGTGAGTGCCCATGAATGCATCCTAACTGTGCCCGTCAATGCACCCTCATTGTGCCCATCAATGCAGCCTCACTGTGCCCATCAATGCAGCCTCACTGTCCATCAAATGCAGCCTCACTGTCCATCAAATGCAGCCTCACTGTTCATATGAATGCAGTCTCACTGTGCATATGAATGCAGCCTCACTGTGCATACGAATGCAGTCTCACTGTCCATACGAATGCAGCCTCACTGTCCATATGAATGCAGCCTCACTGAGCATGAATGCAGCCTTACTGTGCATACAAATGCAGCCTTACTTCCATGACTGCAGCCTTACTGTCCATGAATTCAGCCTTACTGTGCATGAACGCAGCCTTACTGAGCATGGACGCAGCCTTACTGAGCATGAATGCAGCCTTACTGAGCACGAATGCAGCCTTATGAATGCAGCCTTACATCCATGAATGCAGCCTTACTGAGCATGGATGCAGCCTTTCTGAGCATGGACGCAGCCTTACTGTGCATGGACGCAGCCTTACTGTGCATGGACGCAGCCTTACTGTGCATGGACGCAGCCTTACTGTGCATGGACGCAGCCTTACTGTGCATGGAAGCAGCCTTACTGTGCATGGATGCAGCCTTACTGTGCATGGACGCAGCCTTACTGAGCATGGACGCAGCCTTACTGTGCATGGACGCAGCCTTACTGAGCATGAATGCAGCCTCCCAGAGCATGGATGCAGCCTCACTGAGCATGGATGCAGCCTCCCTGAGCATGAATGCAGCCTTACTAAGCATGAATGCAGCCTTACTGAGCACAAATGCAGCCTTATGAATGCAGCCTTACTTCCATGAATGCAGCCTTACTTCCATGAATGCAGCCTTACTGCCCATGAATGCAGCCTTGCTGAGCATGGACGCAGCCTTACTGAACATGGACGCAGCCTAACTGTGCATAGAAGCAGCCTTACTGTGCATGGACGCAGCCTTACTGAGCATGGACGCAGCCTTACTGAGCATGGATGCAGCCTTACTGAGCATGGACGCAGCCTTACTGAGCATGAATGCAGCCTCCCTGAGCATGAATGCAGCCTCCCTGAGCATGGATGCAGCCTCACTGAGCATGGATGCAGCCTCCCTGAGCATTAATGCAGTAAGGCTGCGTCCATGCACAGTAAGGCTGCGTCCATGCACAGAAAGGCTGCATCCATGCACAGTAAGGCTGCTTCCATGCACAGTAAGGCCCCCCTAGACCGGCTTGTGTGATAGGCGAAACACTGATTCAATCAGTGTTCCATCTTCTATCACACAAGCAGGTCTAGGTTGGCGGGACCTTCCTACAGGCAACACAGCCGAACACAGACCCAGCCAGCTCTCACACACACCACGGGAGATGCCTGGTGTATATGTGACACCTAGGAGAGAGAGAAAGCGAGGGAGGGGAGTGCTGCAGTCAGCCAAAGCTCAAAGCAGTCCCACGACAGGCGGCCTACCGGGAAATATCCCGATATCCCGGTGGGCCAGTCCGGCCCTGATGATTAGGTAACCCAAATCGGGATTGAGGCTTTCCCTCCTTATGGAGGGTGTCAATGATGGTTTTCTGCACAACTGTCCGGTCAGAAGTCTTTCCCATGATTATGATTCCTACTGAACCAGACTAAGAGACCATTTAAAGGCTCAGGAACTCTTTGCAGGTGTTATGGCTTAATTAGCTGATTAGAGTGGGACACTTTGAGCCTAGAATATTGCACCTTTTCACAATATTCAAATTTTCTGAAATTGTGGATTTGGGGTTTTCATGAGCTGTAAGCAATAATCATCACAATTATGACAAATATCTTTCTTGCTTTGCATGTAATGAGTGTATCTCATATATTAGTTTCACCTTTTAAGTTGCATTAGTGAAATAAATGTACTTTTGCACGATATTCTAATTTTTCGAGTTTCCCCTGTATATGATACATATATATGCAGCCCCACGGAAAAAAAAACCTAGTGCAGTGGGGCCGAATATAATTGTTAATATAGGGGTTAATATAAAAAAATAAACACTGTGTAATAATGCACTTATATAATAAATAAAATTGAATACAGCATTACATTTTCAAGATACAAAGACAATTTTTTAATAACTAAACATATGCCTCATTTTAAATCCCCAAAAATACCTTAAATTATTTCACTGTTTCCACATTTTACAAAAATTCAAGGGATAAGAATATTTAAATTCTACACCAAATGCATAAATACATTCTGTTAAAATAATATATTCCATAACACATTTTTCAGTATAGGAAAAAATTGAATGGCATGGTTTGTAATAATATGCATAGGTAGCAAAAATTCATACATGTCATGGGAAAAATTATTTAGCTATTTTCCATACCTCCCTTCATGATATATATTGATTTAAACTCAGAATCCTATAACCTAATTTGCTTGTTTCAAGATTTCAATAGCATGCTCTGATTACGCTGCCTGACCACAGTCATCGTTTCAGTGTTAAAGCAGAGAACACATGCTGTGGTGTGTGGGAGAGTAAAAGGTGGCTGACCTTATACTATGCCCCAGCAATTCATATAGAAATCAAAAGCTGACAGCTGGGGTGGGAAAAAGAACTGAAAAACTGCTATGTAAATGGACTAAAAAAGCCTTTCTACAACCACAAATGTTAACATTCTTACCTAAGACTCACTACACTACATTCTGTCATCAAACTCTTTTGCATTTTTTTTTTCCTGATCTGCCAATATAAAGCAAATCTGAAATATAGCACTTTTAATTATAGCATATTTAAAATTTAATTGCTGGAAAATAAATATCTTCATCTTTAAATATAACCAATAACATTTCCTGTGACAGAAATGTGAAATTTTATGGCACATTAGTCTTAATTTTGTTTTTCTCTGTAGACTAATTTGGGAAGATATTATATTTAATAGGTACGAGCCACAATCAGTAGGTGGTTACAGTAGATTGAATCTGCCAAGTGCTGTCAGCATGGCAACTAATATTATCTCACTAAATTCTAAGCTTCGATTTTATTTCAGCAGTCACTGCTGGAGACAAATTGCTGGAGGGCATATTAGCTTCTGCCAATATAGGTGCCACCACCCAACGTCTATGATGGGTTAGAGTAGAGTAATGGAGAATGAGATGGCATCCCGTGTCCCAGAAGGGTTTTGAATCATTGGTGTTCATGTGCTTTTATGGTGTGTGTGCATGCATCTGGGCATCATGTGCTCAATGTATGCAGCTTGCTGCACAGTGGGAGCGCCGACAAACAAGTCTGCTCATATAACAGATGCAAGTTTCCCATGCTTCTGTCCACTTGGGACTAGACACTGTAAAGCAGATATAAATCACATGGAACTTGCTGTCATTTCTCTCCTCTGCTTTCAAGCCATCAGACACTGCTGTCTGACTGGCTGGAGTCATCGTAGTTTTTAAATGAAATCTGGGAGACTGGCATCCGCAGCACTGGCTAATTTTTAGCTAATACCTTAGTGATTTCAGCGTTCGCATCTGGCCGGTGCGCTCATGCTGGGTATGATTATAATATGCTGCTGCTTTTTCCCAAGCAGGAAGCTAGGGCACTGCTACTGACAGACTAAACAGAGGCTTGTTCCAAACACAACAGCACATTACAGCCAGCAAAGGGTCTGTGGTGTGGGACTTCTCCCAAGGCATAAAAAAAAGTGTTAACTGTGCTAACAGTGCCAAGTAATATGCTTCGTTAAAAATTTAATCACCTGCAAGTGCAAAACAAGTGCAAAACAATCATGTTGTAATTAGCACAGCAATTAACACCTCCCTTTTTTGATAGCACATGCATCCTTGGAAGTGCATGATTGCAAGTGTTTATGCTTCTGACAGACCAGTAGGTTTCCTATAGAGAAAAAAAAAAAAAAAGCCTAAATAGATCTTTTTTGGCATTTCGCTGCTGTGTGCGAAAAAAAAAAATCACAGCTGAAATCTCTATACTGTTTCGTCATCTAAGTTGGTACAGTCTAAGGCTCATTGTGTTCTTCTGTGCAGTGGTCAGACTAAACAATTATACAGACGTAGCTTGTCACATAAACATATTTTCAAAAATATTAAAATATTTTAGGAGTTTTATGTAAGTGTAGTTTCAAGATTTTTAAGGTTTTGGCTTAAAAAAATACTTTCTTATTTTTCATAAAATAATATAATTTCCATAATTTTATTAAAGAAAATAAAGAAAATTCAAGCGAGTTTGAAAAAAAATTTCCTTAGTAATTCAGGCCAATGTATAAACAGTCTACAACCAAGCATTGGGGTTGATCTACTAAAGAATTGTTCTACCTAGCCTGAATGTTTTACTTTTTTTAAATTCTGAGCCTGGTTGGGTGTTTCAAATGATCACAAGCTACAGAGAAAATGATTCACTGATAGCTGCAAAACAATATCTGTAAAAGTTAGCTTTTATTTTAAATTGTGGTGTGCAAATATTTCAGATATTTGGTAGAGTCTTTCCCCTGTAAAATGTCAACTCACATTAACAACAACAAAGAGATGCATCTGAACATAATCTGAATTACTTGAAATGTCACGCAACATCACTGATCTGAACTTTGTGGACACTAGGATTTCCAGGCCTTTCTGTGGTATGTAATTGCGCTTCTCCAAGACATTGCTGAAGGTTAAGAAAGGAAATTCCTAAAACCTGCTCTGTCAATGATTTGGAATATCCTCTTCAATCTGCACATTTTACAGCTATGGGCTACCACAGGGTTAATGATATTTGTAGAGCTATATTTTCTTTTCTTTTTTCTTTCTTTTTTTGTCCTAAAAGAGAAAAGAATTACCACACACATCTCACACAGATTCACCTTAAACTACATTTAAAAGTCACATGCATGATGCGATTTGTGATTCATTTTTAGTGAAATTTCTTCTTCCAATCATTACAATCCAGTGGTCTATGCTATTATAGCTGAGTAATAGCCACAGCCCTTATTCTAGTGTCCTAACACACACACTTGTGTTGCAGAGAAATAGAGAAGGCATTTTAGACCGTGTCTTTTATAGAGTGCTGATTACTGTGTTCACTAGGTCTAACACTGGTGCCTATTGGATTGTATATATACAGTTAGGTCCATATATATTTGGACACGGGCACATTTTTCATACTTTTGGGTCTGTATGCCACCAGAATACAATAAAAGGAAACAATCCAAATAAATTTGAAGTGCAGTCTTTCAGCTATAATTCAAGGGATTGAACATAAATATCAAGTACAAATTTTAGGAACTGCAACCATTTTTATACACAGTCCCCCCCATTTTCAAGGGCTCAAATGTAATTGGACAAATAAATATAATCATAAATAAAATGTTATTTTTTTATATTTTTTCGAGAATCCTTTACTGGCAATAACTGCCTGAAGTCTGGAACCCATGGACATTACCAAAGACTGGGTTCCCTCCTTTCTGATGCTTTGCCAGGCACTAACTGCAGCTGTCTTCAGTTGTTCTTTGTTTGTGGGTCTTTCTGCCTTTAGTTTTGCCTTCAGCAAGTGAATTGCATTGCAGAATATTCCACTTCTTTTCCTTCAAAAGCTCCTGGGTTACTTTTGCAGTGTATTTTGGATCATTGTCCATCTGTACTGTGAAGCGCCTTCCAATCAACTGCTGCATTTTGCTGAATCTGGACTGACAGTATATCTCTAAACACTGCAGAATTAATTTGGCTGCTTCTGTCTTCTGTCACACCATCAATAAACACCAATGACTCAGTGCCACTGGAAGCCATGCATGCCCATGCCATTCACACTGCCTCCACCATGTTTTACATGTGCTTTGGATCATGAGCTGTTCCAAGCCTTCTCCACACGTTTTTCTTCTCATTATTCTGGTACAGATTAATCTTAGTTTCATACATCCAAAGAATGCTTTATCAGAACTGGTCTGGCTTTTTTAGATGTTTTTTGGCAAAGTCTAATCTGGCTTTTATTCTTCAGGCTTATGAATGGTTTGCACCTTGTGGTGAACCCTCCTGTATTTGCTCTTGTGAAGTCTTCTCTTGATTGTAGACCATGACAATGATACACCCACCTCCTGGAGAGTGACCTTCACTTGTCTGGATGTTGTGAATGGGTTTTTCTTTACCATAGAGAGGATCTTGCGATCATCTACCACTGTTGTCCTCCGTGGA
Source organism: Rana muscosa (assembly GCA_029206835.1). NCBI lineage: Eukaryota > Metazoa > Chordata > Amphibia > Anura > Ranidae > Rana > Rana muscosa. The sequence goes on along the minus strand of CM055122.1, from coordinate 1,102,415,136 downwards.
CATCCAGGCCTTTTTATGTTGCTGAGCTCACCAGTACGTTCTTCTTTCTTCAGAATGTACAAAACTGTTGCTTTGGCCACTCCTAATGTTGCTGCAATCTCTCTGATGGATTTGCTTAGTTTTCAAAGCCTTACAATGGCCTGTTTCACTTGCATGGACAGCTCCTTTGAATGCATGATGTAGGTTCACAGCAATACATTCCAAATGCAAATACTGCACTTAGAATCAACTCCAGACCTTTTACCTGCTTAATTGATGAAGAAATAACAAAGGAGTAGCCCACACCTGGCCATGAAACGTTTGATTCAATTGTCCAATTACTTTTGGTCCCTTGAAAAAGGGGGGTTGGCTATTCTTAAGAGCTGTAATTCCTAAGCCCTTCCTCCGCTTTGGATGTATTTACCCTCAAATTAAACCAGAGAGTGTGCACTTTCAGCTCATATCCATTATATAACTATATCTTAAATATGTTTTGGTAAATACCTGAAAAATTCTAAAATTGTGCTTGTGTCCAAATATATATGGACCTAACTGTATATATATATATATATATATATATATATATATATATATATATATATATATATAGACAACCTGCACTGATTATGTCTGTGACATTATATCTATTACTATGACACAAACCTATCTATAAATGTTATCGGGCATTCATTTTTTTAGAGAAATGTGGTACATTTTTAGACATTTGGTGTATACTGTGACCACAGGAGGCTGGGACACAAGCAAACAAAAATACTGTCAAGACAGCCCCTGCATAACCCTACCATCATGTTTTAGTTTTGTGGGCAGGCAGTACATAAGGCCAATAAGGGGTGAGACATGTGTTCCTAAATGGACTTAACCTCTTCACGCCCATGCTATAGCCAAAAGACGGCTACAGCGTGGGCATAAATAGCGTGAGGAGAAAAAAAGCCGATTACCATCTGGAGTAAACAGGACATTGGTCCTGCACACTCCTGACCCACTGCTGCTAAGCAGTGTCCACCAGTGCCAACTACCAAGGCATATCAGCAATGCTAAGCAGTGCCCACCAGTGCCACATCAATGCTCACCAGTGCCACCTATCAGTGCCCATCAGTGGCCATCAGTACATCATCATCAGTGCCGCCTATCAGTGCCCATAAGTGTCACCTATCAGTGCCACCTATCAGTGCCCTTCGGTGCCGCCTATCAGTGCAGCCTCATCAGTGCCCACCAGTGCCGCCTCATCAGTGCCCATCAGTGCCACCTTATCAGTGCCTATCAGTGCCCATTAGTGCCCATCAGTGCAGACTATCAGTGCCCATCAGTGCAGCCTCATCAGCGCACATCAATGAAGGAGAAAAATTACCTGTTTGCAAAATTTTATAACAAACTTTGATTTTTTTTTCTCAAAATGTTTTTTTTGTTTGTTTGTTTAGCAAAAAATAAAAACCCTAGTAGTGAATAAATACCACCAAAAGAAAGCTATATTTGTGTGAAAGAAACAATAAAAATGTCATATGGGTACAGTGTAGCATGACCGCGCAATTGTTATTCAAAGAGTGACATTGCTGAAAGCTGAAAATTGGCCTGGGCAGGAAGGGGGTTTAAGTGCCCAGTAAGCGAGTAGTTAATATTTTATGGGTAGAAAAAAAAATCGTATTTCTTTATCATCCACTAAGTGACACAGGAATTTAGTAAATATATACACATAGGGGAAGTCCAAAAGACGTTCAAATGATTGGTAAGCAACAGCCATTGGAAGATCTAAAGCAAAACCAGGAGCCATCTGTAAAAATCAGAGGTACCAAGTGTTAATTTGAACTTGAAAAGGTGAAGTTCCCAGCAGAACAGAGGTACTGTTAGGGACCCAGGAAAGGTCACGGGGGGTCAACCTGATGTTCCGAGCAGGACAAGAATAAGACAGCCTGCACCAGCTGAAGTAGCCATCAACAAGTGAAATAACATGACTACCAGAATGGGGAGAAAAGGCCAACAACAAGAATAGTCAACAAAGGGAACATTTGAGCATTTACTAGCCTCAAAACAGATTCCTAAAGCTCGACAGTGGGTCCACAAGGAAACACCAAGGACGAAAAAAGCTCAAACTTTAGGCTTGTTTTTCACTGTTCCATGCACATACAGTGCACATGGTAACACACACATGTAGGTGTAAATGGGCCCATAGAATTTAAGATTGTCTTTCACATCAAACTGAAGCACATACATGTGAACCAGCCACCTTGGAAAAAATTGGATTTCTGCTTCACCTGCATTTTTATACAAGTTTTTCTGCATCTAAACAGGCTCTAGTTATCAGGGAAGAAAGGCTCTAAGAAGGAGTAGAAATGTCTAGGAGCCATCCAGTCTAATGTGAGATAATCAAGATATGGAAATATCTAGCATAATAACCCAAGGGGATAGCCAAAAACCAAAGGAGTTAGAGACAACTAAAATGGAACCACCTTGTTTCAGACAGACTGATCAGCAAAGGAGAAAAAAGGGTGAAAAAAGTACCCCCCAACAAAATACGCCACTCAATGCTGGAGCAACTACAAAGAGAAATTCCCTACTGCTTCCAGGAAGCCACATGTCATTCCCAGACATGAGGACAGCCCTGAGACAGGAGTCATCCCAGGAGGAACCACCCCATAGATCCTAAGAGACAGAGTGTGCATGTCAGCCATACAGTACATCAAGGAGAGGACTGTAAAGACTAGGGATGAGCTGGGTTCAGTCTGAACTCAGTCTAATGATTGCATCCCTGCCAGCCCAGTTAACAGTGCCCAGGGCAATCCCTATCCCATATGTGCACATACACAAAGGGGCAGAGATGCTTGTGACATCACTGACCTAATATGGCCACATGGCTATATTAGGTCAATGTAATTGACCTAATGGCATATTAGGTTAATGAAATTACAGTGACCCTGCCCCCTGTATATGTGTGTGGAATGTCCCGGCTGCAGCTAATTGGTACAGTGACATGAGGGAAATCTTGTGACATCCTTCCACAGATTCTGATGAATGGGGTTCAGACACAACTCAACTCATATTTTATCGTAGACTCTAAATCTGAACCAGAGATGGTAATAGGGACCTCAGGTACCCTTATGTATGGTGATCCAGTAGGATCAATATTATATCCTGTCATGGATCTTAAAAAGCAAAAGCAAATTGCTCCACTAATTGTTCAAAAATAAAACATTCCCAAATGGATATTAAAAGTATTGTGGATATATGATGGAAGGTCTGAGCTTCATAATATAGAGTTAAAAAAAGACTCTTGTGAGGAACAGTGACATTTAAAGTGTAAGTAAACCCCCCTATCATTTTCAGCCAAGGAAGCTGCCATCTTTGACTCTGTTTAGTCTATAACTGCAATGATGCTGCACATGTGATCAGTTTAGACACCAGCCATTGGGTGGTTTGACAGTTTGGTTTAGAGCACAACCAATGGAAGTGTTACATTTCCGGCACGTGCCATGTTTTATGGATGGGTTTACTTCCGCTTTAAGAAAAAAAAAGACACACAGACCCTCCAAGATCCCCCAAAATACATTGGACGGGTCTTTGTGACTTTTTTTTTTTTTAAGAAGCTAGGAATTAAATATTTTCCAGCAATTTGAAACTCTTTTTTTTTTTTCTTTGTAATTGTAATGTCATTGCTGCTGCAGCACTTTTTGTATATCACAGAGAGGTGCCCCTTTACAGGCAGGATTAGGGCACACCCAGACATGTTCTTTAAAGGAACTGGGCATTTTTATTGTTTCACTTTAAGCATCAAAAAAATCACTGCTCCTGGCTGAATTTTTTATTTTTTTTTGCATTGGTATATGTTCTCCATGCTGTTTTTGACACCACTTGCCTATTAGCCTAGAAAGTAAACATTTTTAATTTGACAGATTTGGCTTCTATTGATTTCAGTGGGGTTTGGATGCAGCATCTAAAAGTCTTGGAGGTTCGCCAAACCTTGCATGAACTGAACTTGGAGGTTTGGCTTATCCCTAGTTCTAGGTGGGTCCCAGCGGTTAGCAGGCAATTGAAGGAGTAGTGAGTCTTACAGCCTGTCCTTAGTAAAATATCTACCATCAATGGGTGCTCTTATGGGACTTGTGGCTAAGGTAAAAATATTATGTTTTTGTTTATATTTTTTATACTTTTGAAAAAAAAATGTGTAAACTTTCCTGTCATACTGATCTTTTACAGACAGTGATAAGAAAATTAAGCAATGTAGGTAAAGGAAAAGGGTGTTCCTGTATCAAAACATATTATGAAAAAAGTTTGAGACATATACTGCAGAGCGTGGCACCACATCCAATTATGTATATAAGCACAGAAAAAATTAAAAATGGACTTTTAAGGCTGCCACTGTAATCCCAATAGGAAAGAAAATGGTCTCACATTATAATAAAATATCAAAATGTATTGAGTCACATATAAAACATATGATAAAAAAGAGTACATAGACATGTCTTATTGGTACGCTGTCCCATATGTATGTATAGGGATGCTGAACATAGAAAAGCGCATAGATGGCCCATAGAATGGTATCACTGTTGTTCAAGAAGATCCCTTCTGACTGGAGGCCAAACAGTATCAGCACCAATGGATCGCTACACATTTCGCCAATAGCTTATTCAGGGGATCCTATTGGTACATAATTAATATTATGCCCATGTACTTTCGCTATATATAATAATATTTAATTATTTAATATTTAATTATTCCATGCTATCAGAAACCATTATTTAAACAATATAATCAATGAATTTTAAAGATTTGTATACAATTTAGAAAAAACATTATACATGTTACTTTGAAAAGGGAGAACGTAAATGTACAGTATTGTTTAAATAAATTTCAAGTTGCTAATATACATACCGTGGCTAAAAGAACATCTAAGGAACACAAGGCAACCAGTCCATGGAACAGTCCACCATGAGAGGGAATAGGAAAAGGGGGAAGAATAGGGGAGAGAGAAAGAAGCAGAGAGCCGTCTCCCAAAAGGATGTAAAACAGCCTACTAAGGTGCCTTATCAATAGATGAAAGCCTGCCAGAAAATTAAATCAATTAGTTTGATGTATCGTGGGTAATTATATACTACTTAAAGTTTTATGTCACTAAGAGGTCTACATTAACAAGGGGTCTAAGTTAGCTCATCTTATCTCTTATTTCTATTACCCAGGATTTGCAGACGAAGAACATATTAAATGAAAAACATACTAAACGGGGAAGTCTGATTCGTGATAGCACTAAATTAGACGATTAAATTACTTAAATTGATATATGTATAAACAGTTAGTAATGCAAACTTACTTGTAAGATTGTCCTAATAGGAATCATCAATAATAAGCAGGTGTATATAATAATCAAAAAATGTGTTCCCCTAACCCAGAAAAGACTGGATTATGTACATGTACATGATCCAGTCTGCCCGTGTCAGCTGCCCACAGTAAATGTACTGTGGGCGGTTGGCAAGTGGTTAAATGACACCAAATATGATATTAATATAATGTAGTTTTCTCTTAGGAGTAGGGATGAGCCGAACACCCCCCGGTTCGGTTCACACCAGAACCTGCGAACGGACCGAAAGTTTGCACGAACTTTAGAACCCTATTAAATACAATGGACGCGAACGTTCGAAATCTAAAGTGCTAATTATAACGGCTAATATGCATGTTATTGTCCTAAAAAGGGTTTGAGGGCCCGGGTCCTGCCCGAGGGGACATGTATCAATGCAAAAATAAGTTTTAAAATCGGTCCTTTTATTCGGGAGCAGTGATTTTAATGATGCATAAAAGTGAAAAAAAAAGTGAAATATTCCTTTAAATATCGTACCTGGGGGGTGTCTAAAGTATGCCTGTGAAGTAGCATGTGGTTCCCGTGTTTAGAACTGTCCCTGTACTAAATGACATTTCTAAAGGAAAAAAAAGCCATTTAAAACTGCTTGAGGCTTTAATGTAATGTCTGGTCCCGGCAATATGGATGAAAATCATTGAGAAAAATGGCATGGCTACCCCATCACCCTACCCCAGCCCATTACCAGCCCCCTTTGGTCTTGTATGGATATTACCACTTAACAACCACCTGTCGACAAATAACGTCGACAGGGTGGTTGCTTAACTCTGGGAGGACGTTATATAACATCCTCCCAGAATCGCGCTCCCGCGCGCCCCCTGGTGCGCGCACATGGGAGTCTCCATGACCGCCGGGTCCAGAGGACCTGGCGCATCACAGATCACGGTAAATCGCCGCCCGCTGATAGCGGCCGTTTACCACGTGATCGCTCCGTCAAATGACGGAGCGATCACTTGTAAACAGACCGGCGTCATGTGATGATGCCGGTTCCTCTCTCCCCTCTCTGTACCGATCGGTACAGTGTGAGAGGAGAGGGGAGGGAGCAGATCATGGCAGCAGCGCTGTGGGCTGGATCTGTGACAATTGCAGTCACAGATCCAGCCATCCATCCAATCCCTGCTCAGTAGGCTTGTGCAATTCGTTTCGTAACGAATCAAAATTCGTCCGAATTTAGCAACTTTCGGACATTCGGAAGCATTCGAATTTCCGAACAGAGCAATTACGAATAAAACCGAATCCGAAATAAATTATACCGCAAAATAGCGAATGCCCGAAGGTCTTCGGCATAATTCGTTATGAAAAAAGTTACGAATGTACGAATCCATTCGAAGCACAATAACACTCACTCTGCTCTCTGCTTCTCCCTCACCATGCTGAACTCCCTCTCAAAATGGTGTACAGGGGCGGAGGCTATAGCCGCATGAAAAAACGACGAGATTTCAAATCCATTCGAAGCACAATAACACTCACTCTGCTCTGCTCTCTGCTTCTCCCTCACCGTGCTGAACCCTCTCAAAATGGTGTACAGGGGCGGAGCCTATAGCCGCATGTAAAAAACGAAAGTAAAATACGAGATTTCGAATCGTTACAAATAACCGCTATGTATTTAGAAAAGTACAAATCCATTCGAAGCACATTAGGCATAATAGGCAGCGTCGTTGTGAGAGAGACACGGAAAATTACGAATCAACGAACCCAAAAAAAGTTACGAAAGTAGGAGTTGTGTCCAGAATCAACGAAAAACAACGTACTCTACCGAAAGTACGAATTATAAAGCAACAAAAAATTCAACGAAAAATGTCGCTTGCAAAAATACGAATGAGTCCGAACACGAAAAATCCCGTCTAGCAAAATTACGAATGATTACGAATCAACAGGACCGGAAAGAAACGAACCGAAACGGAACGAATTTTTCCGTTGTGCACAAGTCTACTGCTCAGCCATCCCTGTGCAATACTCTGCATGCAATACCCTGTGCAATACCCTGCCAATAGTCTGCAATACCCTGCCAATAGTCTGCAATACCCTGTGCAATACTCTGCAATACCCTGCCCAATACTCTGCAATACCCTGTGCAATACTGTGCAATACCCTGTGCAATACTGTGCAATACCCTGTGCAATACTCTGCAATACCCTGACAATACTATGCAATACCCTGCCAATACTCTGCAATACCCTGCCAATACCCTGCAATACTCTGCAATACCCTGCCAATACTGTGCCATACTCCGCAATACCCTGCCATACTCCGCAATACCCTGCAATACTCCGCAATTCACTGCAATACTCCGCAATACACTGCAATACTCCGCAATACCCTGCAATACTCTGCAATACCATGCAATACCCTGCAATACCCGGCAATACTCTGCAATACCCGGCAATACTCCGCAATACCCAGCAATACTCCGCAATACCCGGCAATACTCCGCAATACCCTGCAATACTCTGAAATAACCACTTCCCGCCCGCCGGCCGTCATATGACGTCCTTGACTTTGTGCGGGGATATCTGAATGATGCCTGCCGCTACAGGCATCATTCAGATATTAGTTTTTTCAGTCGGCGATTCCCTACACCATAAGAACAATCATAGCTGCTGTTCCACCGCTTGATCATTCTTACGGGAGACGAGAGGGGATGCCCCCCCCCCCCGCCGCCCTCCGGTGCTTCTACCGACTCACCGCTATGATCAAAGCCAAGATTGTTTTTTTTTTTTTTTTTTTTTTTTTAGGCTTCCCAGCTTAGAGGTGGGATGTGGGGTCTTATTGACCGCATATCTCACTGTAAAGAGGACCTGTCATGCTTATTCCTATTACAAGGGATGTTTACGTTCCTTGTAATAGGAATAAAAGTGATCAAAAAAAAATTTGGGGCGGTAAAACATGTCAAACTAAAATAAATAAAGTAAAATGAACAATAAAATATATATATATTTTTTAAAGCGCCCCTGTCCCCGTGAGCTCGCATACAGAAGCGAACACATGCATAAGTCCCGCCCACATATGAAAACGGTGTTCAAACCACACATGTGAGGTATCGCCGCGAACGTTAGAGCGAGAGCAATAATTTTGGCCCTAGACCTCCTCTGTAATTCAAAACATGTAACCAGTAAAAATATTTAAAGCGTCGCCTATGGGAATTTTTAAGTAGCGAAGTTTGGCACCATTCCACGAGCGTGTGCAATTTTGAAGGGTGACATGTTAGGTATCTATTTACTCGGCGTAACTTCATCTTTCACATTATGCAAAAACATTGGGCTAACTTTACTGTTTTTTTTTGTTTTTTTAAGCACAAAACAGTTTTTTTCCGTAAAAAACGCGTTATAAAAATTGCTGCGCAAATACCGTGCGAGATAAAAAGTTGCAATGACCACCATTATATTCTCTAAGGTCTTTTCTAAAAAAACATATATAATGTTTTGGGGTTCTATGTAATTTTCTAGCAAACAAATGATGGTTTTTACATGTAGGAGAGAAATGTCAGAATTGGCCTGGGTGCTCCAGAACGCCTGGTGGTGCTCCCTACATGTTGGGCCTCTGTATGTGGCCACGCTGTGTAAAAGTCTCACACATGTGGTATCGCCATACTCAGGAGGTATAGCAGAATGTGTTTTGGGGTGTAATTTGTGGTATGCATATGCTGTGTGTGAGAAATAACCTGCTAATATGACAATTTTGTGGAAAAAAAAAAAAAAAAATCTTAATTTTGCAAAGAATTGTGGGAAAAATTTACAACTTCAAAAAACTCACCATGCCGCTTTCTAAATACCTTGGAATGTCTTCTTTCCAAAAAGGGGTCATTTGGGGGTTATTTGTACTTTTCTGGCATGTTAGGGTCTCAAGAAATGAGATAGGCCGTCAGTACTTCAGGTGTGATCAATTTTCAGATATTGGCACCATAGCTTGTGGACTCTATAACATTCACAAAGACCAAATAATATGCACCAATTTGTACTTATTTTTACCAAAGATATGTAGCAGTATAAATCTTGCCCAAAATTTATGAAGAAAAAATACTAATTTGCTAAATTTTATAACCGAAACAAAAAAAAAATTTTTACTGAATTTTCTGTCTCTTTTCTCTTATAGCGCAAAAAATAAAAAACCCAATGGTGATTAAATACCACCAAAAGAAAGCTCTATTTGTGTGAAAAATAGGACAAAAATTTCATATGGGTACAGTGTTGTATGACTGAGTAATTGTCATTCAAAATGTGAGAGCACCGAAAGCTGAAAATTGGTCTGGTTATTAAGGGGGTTTAAGTGCCCAGTGCTCAAGTGGTTAAGGGGAACCCCGCACCCAAAATAAAAAAGGTCCTATATACTCTGAACAGCAGTATACAGGCGGTGCAAACAAGACACGGACTGTAGGTTTGTTCTTAAGTAGAATCTGTTTGTAATTTGGAACAGGTAAATTTTTTAAGTGTAGCTCTAGCCCAAAAAAATTTTTTTAAGCTTTTTGGAGTACATAGGGAAGGGTTAACACCCCTGTAACATTTGTTTTGCTGTCTGTGCACCTGTTCAGAACATTTCACCTCACTTTCCATCCCAATGACAAATGTTTTTGGAAAATTTGGGTTTTTTATTGAAACAAGGATTGGTGATAAAGCATCAGTAGAGAGGAGACACCTTTTTCCCATATTAACTCTTACAGGAGAGAATTTCCTTTCCTAGTGGTAGATTTCCTCTCACTTCCTGCTGTCTCTTTCCGTTTGCAAGTAGGAGTCGTTTGTAATAATTGGAAGAAGTTTTGGACAGCTGCACTCCAAAAAAGGTTCCTTTATTAAAAAGTCAAATCACAACACTCCATGCCACAGCAAAATAAAGGCAGACAAGCTGACACGTTTCACACTGTAGATCAGTGCTTACTCATAGCTATGAAGCACTGAACTACAGTGTGAAACGCGTTAGCTTGTCTGCCTTTATTTTGCTGTGGCATGGATTGTTGTGATTTTACTTTTTAATAAAGGAACCTTTTTTGGAGTGCAGCTGTCCAAAACTTCTTCCAATTATCGCATTACCATATGCATTGCTTGCGCCCGTGGCTTGGGATGGAGTGAAAGACCAAATCAAATACATCTGAGCGGTAACTTTATCTCTTTAGGAGTCGTTTGTAAGTTGGATGTTTGAAAGTAGGGGCCTGCCATATATACTCTGCAGAAATTTGCCCCTTAGGTGTTGGTGTTGCCACAACACTGTAAGCCCTCACAGTTACTCTTGGTGGGCGCTGGAACGCCCTGCTGTGAACTATTATATCAGGAATTGTAATTACATGCCATTGTTGAACAGTGGTAGGAAAAATTGGGTCTTTGGTGGTGGTGCTGGTGCCACAACACTGTAAGCCCTCACAGTTACTCTTGGTGGGCGCATGAATGGGCCCTGCTGTGAATTATTAGATCAAGAATTGTAATTGCATGCCCCTGTTGAACAGGGGCTGAAAAATTGGTCCTTTGGTGGTGGTGGTGGTGCTGGTGCCACAAGACTGTAAGTCCTCACAGTTACTCTTGGTGGGCGCAGGAATGGGCCCAGCTGTGAAATATTAGATCAAGAATTGTTATTACATGTCCCTGTTGAACAGGGGCAGAAAAATTGGGCCTTAGGCACTGGTGCTGGTGCCACAACACTGCAACCCCTCACAGATACTGTACTTAGAGCGCAGCAATGAGCCCTGTTGCAAAGTATCAGATCAAGAATTGTAATTACATGCCCCTGTTAAACAGGGGCTGAAAAATTGGGCCTTAGGCACTGGTGCTGGTGCCACGACACGGCAACCTCTCCCAAATACTCTAGCTGGAGTGCAGGAATGAGCCCTGCTGCAAAGCATTGCATCAAAAATTGTAATTACATGACCCTGTTAAACAGGGGCTGAAAAATTGGGCCTTAGCCACTGGTGGCGGCACCCAGAACCAAAAATGTTCTTCCAAGCTATCAGCAGGATCATTGAGGAGGAAGAGGATAGTCAGTCAACATAACAGGACAGCCACTCAGCATCAGCATAGGCAGCCTTGAAGGGATGTGACATTTAAAAAAAAAATTATTCGGTTACATCAGCTTCAGGTGCTTGGTAGCTGGTGGTGATCCAAGACTGATTCATCTTTATGAAGGTCAGTCGATCAACCGAGTCGGTGGACAGGCGCACCCTGTGATCGGTTACAAAGCCTCCAGCAGCACTGAATGTGCGTTCCGAAAGAACGCTGGATGCAGGACCAGCCAGTAGCTCAATTGCATACTGTGCAAGCTCTGGCCAGTGATCCATCCTCAAGACCCAGTAAGCCAGAGGATTTTCGGTGGGAAAGGTGTCCAAGTCTGACCTTGCTCCTAGGTATTCCTGGACCATGTAAATCAGACGCTGGCGATGGTTGCTGGAACCGATCATACCTTGGAGCTGCGGACTAAAAAATTGTCTGAACGCATCGGTCAGACGGCCACCTTCTCCACCGCTCCTTCTGTGACTGATCGAAGCCTCAGCAACTCGTTGTCCAGGACCAGGAGTTTGTAACCTCCCAGTCTCTGGGAACGCGTTGCACAGACCTTTCTGCAAGGCCTCCCGGAGATGTCTCATCCTCTGCTCCCTCTGCGACGGCAAGATAAGGTCCGCAACCTTACCCTTGTACCGTGGATCAAGGAGAGTGGCCAGCCAGTAATGGTCCCTCTCCTTGATCCGAAGAATCCAGGCTTTGCAGGATCAGGGAGGCCATGCAGCTTAGGTTAGCTGAGGCATTCGTTCCGGAGTCCTCTGGGTCACTAAGGACGACATGATCCGCAGCCACCTCCTCCCAGCCACGTACAAGTCCACGGGTTTCTTGGGACTGTAAATCATCCCTAAAAGACTGCTGTTGCTGATGCTGAGTGCCAGGCTCCACCTCCATGCTGACACAATCCTCCTCCTCCTCCTCTTCCTGTGTGATGTATGGGACAGAAGGAACACTGTCTGGATAAAGGGGGCCTTGAAAGGCAAGGAAGATCTCCTCTTCCTGCCTCTGTTCTGCCTCAAGTGCCCTGTTCATAATTCCACGCAGCGTATGCTCCAACAGGTGGACAAGAGGTACAGTGTCACTGATGCATGCACTGTCACTGCTCACCATCCTCGTGGTCTCCTCAAATGGTGCCAGGACAGTGCATGCATCCCTGATCATGCCCCACTGGCGTGGTGAAAAAAACCGAGCTCCCCTGACCCTGTCCTGGTGCCGTAGTCGCACAGGTACTCATTGATGGCCCTCTGCTGCGTATGTAGCCGCTGCAGCATGGCCAACGTTGAGTTCCACCTGGTGGGCATGTCACATAAAAGGCGGTTCTTGGACAGGTTCAACTTCTTCTGCAGCTCAGCCAGCCGAGCACTGGCATTATATGATCGGCGGAAATGCACACAGACTTTCCTGGCCTACCTCAGGACATCCTGTAAGCCCGGGTACCTGCCCAAGAACCGCTGCACCACCAGGTTAAGGAAGTGAGCCACACAGGGCACATGGGTCAGTTGTCCCTGTCGGAGGGCGGAAAGGAGGTTGGTGCCATTTTCGCAAACCACCATTCCTGGCTTAAGCTGGCGTGGCGTCAACCACCTCTCGGCCGGCCCCTGCAGAGCAGACAGAACCTCTGCCCAAGTGTGGCTCCTGTCCCCCAAACACCAGCGCAAGCACGGCATGGCATCTTTTTGCCTGCGCACTTGCGTAGCCCCTTGAACTCCTACGGAGCACTGCTGGTTCCGAGGACAAAGCACAGGAAGAGGACATGGAGGAAGAAGAAGAGGAGGGGGTGGAGGAGAGAGGTGTGTCACAACCAGTAGTAGCATTTTGGAGGTGTGGTTGGGGAACAACCTCCAACAGTACTGCACCTTGTCCTGCATCCTTCCCAGCTGCCAAAAGAGTGACCCAATGGGCCGTGAAAGATCGGTAACGTCCCTGTCCATGCCTGCTGGACCTTGAGTCAGCGGTAATATGCACCTTACCGCTGACCGCCCTGTCCAGCAAGGCATGGACATTGCCTTCCACATGCCGGTAGAGAGCCGGAATCATTTTCCGTGAGAAAAAGTGGCGTTTGGGAACCTGCCACTGAGGAACCACACATTGCACAAACTCACGGAAGGGGGCCGAGTCTACCAACTGAAAAGGCAGCAGTTAAAGTGCTAGCAATTTAGCCAAGCTAGCATTCAACCGCTGGGCATGTGGATGGCTGGGAGTGAACTTCTTTTTGATGGTCCAGCAGCTGGGGCAGGGAAATTTGCCTGCTACAATTGGACGTTGGTGTACTGCTAGCAGAGTGCCCGCAACTACTTGGCTGTGACACACCTAATTCTACACCTTCATTCCTCTCAGTGCAGGTTTCAGAGAGGACTGAAGGTATAGTGGGGTTGGAGATCCCAGCTGATGAGGAGCAAGGAGAGGTCCGCTTTGTTCTTTGGTGTGGGTCTTTAAGGCCACGCGAGATACGCTTGAGACATATGTTGCAAATAGCAGTGATGCAATCTGATGCACTCGACTCAAAAAAGGCCCACACCAGGGGGCGTGGCCTGGTGTGTGAAGGAGATGGACGCATAACTGAAGAGCTCCGACAGACCCGCGGCCTTAGCTAGTCTACCTGCACCTACTTCGCACCAGAATGAGCAGGAAGCAACACGGGACACCCCGCACCAGATCCCGGCGCACATCAGCCTTCCAGGGTCGGAACATCTCCGACCTCTTTAAAAATACCCCGGCGGCACGGAACAACGTGGCACGAGACAAGATGGCGGAGCCGCATGCTGAAGAGGAGTACAGCGAGGACTCACAGTCGGCTGCGGAGGAAAACGGTAGGGTAACTCCACACCCTGACCTCCCACTCACTTATGCCGGTATGTCGGGGTTTGCCGCAGACATTAAGGCAACATTCTCTGCTGCTATTACCGATCTCAAATCCAGCATGCTGGTACTGACTGAAAAGATGGCCACCGCAGAAGCTTCAGGGAGGCAGAGGGACAGAGCCATATTAAGATTGGAGAAGGTGACTTGCTCCCAAACCAGGCACTTTATTGAGATAAATAGACATCTCAAGGAATTAGACAATAGAGGAAGGAGGAACAACATTCGGGTGAGGGGGATCCCCGAGTCAGTGGACACGGAGCAGATAACCCCGGCATTAGAGAGGGTCTTTAACAGCCTACTAGAAAGGCCGGAGGACACAGCAATTGAGTTTGTGAGAGCGCACAGAGCTCTTAGAGCAAAGGGGCCGGACAACATGCCGCCCAGGGATATCATATGCTGCTTGCAGAACTTTCCTCTCAAAGAGGATATCATGAGGAAGGCACGCAGAAATGAGCAAATTGTATTCAATGGAGAGAATATAATGTTGTTCCACGACCTGTCCCAAATCACCCTCAAGAATCGTAGAGCTCTTAGACCCCTGTTAGAGAGATTAAGAGAGAAAGAGCTGCGCTACACTTGGCGATTCCCCTTTGCCCTGCTGGTGCATTACAATGGCAAACAACACACTCTGCGCACCCCAGAAGATCTCCCTGAGTTTTGCCAGGACCTCCAGCTTGGAATGGTAGATCTGCCAGAGTGGTACCAGAAATTCATGCTGCCCATGACGGAAAGGCCCCAACCGAGCTCCCCCCAAGCCTCGCCAGATAAACATCTTTACAAAAAGCTGAAACCCTCCCGGCCGGGCGGTTCTCAGACCGGCACACCAAGTCACAGATCACACGCATCTAGAGGAGGAGAGGAGATGTGAAGGTAGCGCCACACACTTTTTTCAACAAAGGGCGAGGGACGGTTAACCTGCGACAGCCTCAGCTACTCTTTCCCTCGCTTTGACCTCCCCAGGCGCGATGGTTATTCCTACGCGCAAGACTGAGTGTGCCCGCTGGGCTGGGAGGTGGATGTTGTTTCTTGTCTTGGCTACTCTGCTTGTTGCAGTGGCCGCAGGTCTCTCCCAGTTCTCCAGGGTGACCCACGATTGATTTGAATATGATAAGCCATATGGCACCAACAGGAAGGATGCTTAGACTCATCCGATTTTCCCACCTTTGTGCCACGTTCTTACACATGGTCATGAGGGTTCAACATCAGACTATATGTGCGAATTGGTTTAGAACTTAAATATACCTTGGGAGATCATGAGAGGTGGAATGCTTAGAGCATGGTTTATGTGGCTTGGTTATGTTAGAATGCCACCATACACGAGGGAAAAGGAGGGAATACGTTTCACATAGGCTTTCAGAATATGCGCCCACCCTCGAACTAAGGCTCTAGCTAAATTGATTTATTGTGTTTCCTTTTTTCTCTTTTTTTTTTTCTTTTTTTATTGCTCCTTTACTGGGAAACACAGCTTCATGTTGCAGGGATACTTACACCTCACCCACTGTTCTATTACCATTCTTTGGTTGCATTTATTTCTTATCTAGGTTACGCTTGGTGCAGATTAGACTAATTTTAAATTTATCATAAGTTTTTCTAGGCTGCGGCCTGTCCAGGTTCGTTTTCATAGCCGAGTTTACTTTACAACTCCAGTTTGACCAGTTTAGGTCATCCGCCAACCACCGACCCCCATGAAGTGATACTGACGGGGGTTTTACCTCATCAGAGATCACTTAATTGACTTACTTGGATACGACTTAGTGTCCAAGGGGAATACAGTACCTCTCCCACCCTCCCTTTCAACTAATCCTTCCCCACCCATCCCCCCTCTTTTCCTACACCGCTTCCCCCTTTACCTCTCTTTTCTTTCTCTCTTTTTCTTGCTATATTGATTTTTGGATCTATCAAGCGGGGGTAGCACGATATACAAACTGCAGTGTAGGATTGATAACGCATATAACCTAACATATCCTAAGTTCTATTTACAGGGAGAGCTACGACAGACTCTTCTAGGAGCACAGCATGGCTTATACTGCCTTGGGTCAGAACGCCACAGTGATCTCACATAATGTGAGGGGCTTAAATGTACCAGAAAAGCGCACAGCCCTTCTCAGAGAATTAAAGAAAGGTAGGCCTAAGTTTGTTTTCCTGCAAGAAACTCACTTCAAGACGCAACAAATACCTAAACTGACAGACACCTTCTTCACGCAGGCATTTCATGCGACGAATGACTTAGCCAAATCCAAGGGCGTATCCATACTTATTAGTAGGGATGCGGCCTTTGAACTTGCGGATAGATTGACTGACCCCGGGGGACGTTTTCTTTTTTTAAAGGGCAAATGCGCAGGCAAACCCATTACACTTGCCAACGTCTATTTTCCAAACAAGGCGCACCTTACCTTTTGTAAACGCATCATAAACGAACTCAAGAGCTTCAGTTCAGGTAGCATCATTTTGGGAGGAGATTTCAACGCTCCACTAAATCCACTAGTAGACACCTCTACCGGCAAAACCTACATTACATATAAAATCATCAAACAAATCAAATCCCTACTGAACTCCATGCAACTGGTAGACACATGGAGGTTTTCACACCCTGAAGATAGGGACTTTACTTATTTCTCCAGTCCCCACCAAAGGTATTCCAGGATTGATTATATCTTCCTCACGCAAAGAGACCTGGAAATGATCTCTGGGGCACACATTGGGATTCAGACCACTTCAGATCATGCCCCGGTTGCCCTACACCTGGACTTGACGTCGCCTCCCACTAGGTCCAACACGTGGAGACTCAACTCCTCCCTAATAACTGTTCCAACCTTAGCTACACGGATCGCCACTTCCATCCGGGAGTATTTCTTGCAGAATGGGACACCAGGGATTGACCCGATGATTCTATGGGAAGCCCATAAATGCACCGTGAGAGGGGAACTGATAAAAATGGGGGCCCAACGCAAAAAAGACAGGGAAAGGGAAATCGCACAGCTGTCCAAACGCATACATATGTTAGAAACGCACCACAAACAATCTTTATCGGCCCGCTCTGCAGCTGACTTACTGGAGGCCAGGAAGTCACTACAACAGTTGTTTGACACAAAAGCTAAGAGGTTGCTATTCTTTAGGAAGAAAATATACTATGAGTTTGGGGACAAGACAGGCAAATTTCTGGCGAAAGCCTTGAAAAACGACAAAACAACACAGAACATATTAGGCATCCGGACAAAGACAGGGACACTAGACATCACAACGAAACAAATAGCTGACCACTTCCATAAGTATTACACTTCGCTATATAATCTACCGGTACAATCCAAGTCAGGACAGCACCAAGGAGACAGAGGTCAGGCCATTTTGGACTACCTCAGAGACTCAAAACTCCCGACACTACCTGTGGAGGACACCACTCTACTAGAGAAACCTATTGAGATTGCAGAACTACAAACGGTCATCAAAAACCTCAAATCAGGGAAGAGCCCCGGACCTGATGGCTTCACAGCCATTTATTATAAAACTTTCTCAGACTCCTTAATCACACCACTACTACATGCCCTCAATTCTCTCTCTAGGCCTAGGGAAATACCACAAACCTTTTTGTCAGCGCATATTACAGTCATTCCCAAACCAAACAAGGACCCGACTGACTGTGCCGGTTACAGGCCAATTTCCCTCCTAAATCTGGACGTCAAATTGATATCTAAAATCCTGGCCAATAGACTGAAACCCCTGCTTTACACCCTGGTGGGACCCGAACAAGCCGGGTTCATGCCGGGAAGGGAAACAAGGGATAACATATTTAAAGCGCTCAACTTGATTCATGCCTCAGGTTCCCTAAACATTGAAGGTCTTCTCCTGTCCACTGACGCGGAGAAGGCCTTCGACAGGGTTGCGTGGGATTTCATGATGGAAACCTGCAAACATATTGGCCTAGGGCCTCACATGATAACCTGGATATCTGCTCTGTATAAAGACCCAACCGCGCGACTCAAGATCAACGGCTCCCTCTCAAACACGGTCCAGATTAGGAACGGGACAAGACAGGGATGCCCCCTCTCACCCCTCCTGTTCATTCTGACGTTAGAGCCCTTTATCAGGAAAATTACAATGTCTGACTCGATCACAGGATTCAAATTAGCAGGGAGGGAACACAAGTTGTCGGCTTACGCCGACGACTTGTTGTTCTTCATCACCAACCCACACTCTTCAATACCAGCCCTGATATCTGAATTCACGCAGTTTGGGGTCATCTCCAACTTAAAAATAAACTACTCCAAATCAGAGGCTATGAACCTGACTGTTCCCAAAGAAGACCTCACCGACGTAATGACCAAGTGTCCTTTTAAATGGGTTGACTCTGCTCTTCAATACTTAGGGATTTGGTTGACACCTAAGCTGTCCCAGATATTTGACCGGAATTTCTTACCACTCCTAAAACTGATCAGTGCTGATCTGATGAACTGGCACCCACGACACTTCTCCTGGTTTGGTAGAGCAGCCATCTGTAAGATGGTAATTCTGCCGAGAGTGCTTTATCTGTTCAGGAATCTCCCTATTAAAATTCCTCACAGCTTCTTCCGAACGCTTCGTTCGCTGCAACTTAAATTTATTTGGGCCCATAAAAACCCAAGAGTCAGACTTGCCTTGCTCTCCCGGGCCAAGGATAGAGGGGGAATGGGTGTCCCCAGCTTTAAGCAATACTACCTCGCAGCACACGTAACAAGTCTTAAGGACTGGGTTGGAATGGAGAAAGCTATGAGCCCCACCTCCCTTAGGTACTTACCCTGGACTTCTTGGCACAACATCCCAGCTGCCCTCAAATCACACCCTCTTATAGGTCCCACCTTGACAAGTTTCCATGTTTTGACAAAACAGGCCAACTTCTCCTCACACATGAGTCCAATTACATCTCTGCTTGACAATCCGGACTTCCAGCCGGGTATAAGGAATCACAATCTGCTTAACACAGACACAAATACCCCGCTATTGGCTAAGCATTGTTTTCTAGGCGACAGATTTAAAAACTTTGTAGATATAAAGGCTGACAATAACCTACCGGGCCTACCGCTGTGGACATATTTTCAAATTCGTAGCTACCTAAACCACCCAGTCAGGAAGGCTCACTTTAACAGACCTCTAACGGAACTAGAGAACATTTGTCTGAAAGGAGAACCCCTGCCCAAAGCCACATCTATCGCACATGGCTGGATTCGGGAGGGTGATGCACCAGGGGACAATAGGCTCAGAGCTGCGTGGACAGAGGACTTAGGCGCCCCCATATCGGACATACAATGGCGAAATGCCTGTATACTAGCACACAAATGTTCACTCAGCTCCAGAACCCAAGAAACAGCATATAAATTGCTGACACGCTGGTACGCCACGCCTGTGAGGCTACACTCTTGGTTCCCACAGACACCTGATACATGCTGGAGGTGCCAAAACGCGAAAGGTACTCTACTACACATTTGGTGGCAATGCCCGGGGATCCAACCCTTCTGGACCCAGGTACGAGAGCTGATTTTTCAGATTACTGAAACAAAATTAAAGCTTGATGCCATGGGGTGCCTCCTTCATGTCACAGACTTCTCCATCAAAAGATACAAAAATTCTCTGACCAAACACTTACTGAACGCTGCCAAAGCCCTCATACCATTATATTGGAAATCCTCACGCATTCCGTCCAGACAGGAATGGCTACGTAAGGTTTCGGAGATCTGTGATATGGAGGACGCTGTAGCTCAAGCTGGAGACAACGCTACAACATTTCATGACACCTGGTCACCCTGGTTTGCGTTTAAGTACTCCTCAGACTACCTGAACCTGATGGACACAATCCAATGACTATAAGGGACCCTCCCTACTTAAAGAAGGTGATACCACTCTGGAATCTGATCCTCAAACTTATATTCACAATAGGTACCCACTTGCAACATAGAAAACTACCTTAGCGAGAAATGTACTACCTCGAACCCCCACGCTGTTACTCCCTATTCGGGACTTGATTAGGCTACACAATTTGCAGGTTCCTTATGGATTCTGCTTCGATGCTCCACCCCGCACCCTCTTTCCCTTTCTTCTATACTTCTCTTCCTCTCTAGTCTTTCCTAGTTCGTCCTCCTCCAACTCTGCTTGTACCAAAACCAATGGGCAAATTTAATATATGGTACGAAGGTCGGATCTATCCATTCACCCATTACAATAGATGTCAGAACTGTTATATTTACTTAATCCGCAGGTACTATGTTTCTGTTTTCATAATACTGAGTTCTCCGGATGTCTCTTGTTAATGTACCAGACAGTAAATGCTTGGAACAATTATGGTATATTGGTTTATGTACTGCTACTTATATTTCTAGGAGCTGCGACTCCATATCTTTGTAAACGTATTCTTGCATTTCCTGATACTTTCAATAAACTTGATGTTACAAAAAAAAGGCCCACACCAAAGAACTTTTGGAATAACATGCAGAGGCAGCGCCCTGCACAGGCGGAGCTCTGCGGTGTGATTCAGTCGGTGTGCTGCCCTTAAGCTGGCCCCCAGAGGGCATCCTGCCTCGTTGAAGATGTGCCTCCTCCTCCTCCTCCTCTCTCCTATCAGGCACCCATGTGGACTCAGTGACCTCATCATCCCCTTCCTCTTGATCACTGGAGCAAACCTGGCAGTATGCTGCAGCTGGTGGAACATGACTGTCAGATTGCTGTCCTTCTTGAGCATCCCCTCTCTCTGCGCTCACTCTACTGCCTTCCTCTAGCTGGGTATCATCATCAGAGCCTTCAAAACGCTGGGCATCCTCCTGAAGCATGTACCCAACACTGTGCTCAAACAGTTCGGGGGACTCCTCAGGAGGACATGGTTGGTCTAGGGAAGGAGTGACTGATGACATTGATACGAGGGAAGAGGACGCATTGGCAGCTGCTTTGCCAGTACCCTGAGCCTGGGTGAGAGAGGATGAGGATGATGAGGAGGGCTTGGTCATCTACTCTACCAAGTCTTCGGCATGATGTGGCTCAATGCGTCCAGCTGCCGAAAATAAGGACAAGCGTGTCCCATGGCCACGTGCTGCTGACGATGCACCGTGTCCACGACCAGCACTGTTGCCCCTAGACACAGAGCCTGCTTGCCCTCTTTTTTGGCTCGTGACTGTCTGCTTCTCCTTGTTGGCCTTCCAGACATACTAATGGACTGCAGGGAGATAGGAAAACCAGCAATAAGGGGTAGCTTCAGGTGTATACTGTGCAGGAGGCACCTACACCCACTGTAACTGCTGCAGATGCCTGCCTGTGTTACACAACAGAACAACACCAGCAATAAGGGGTAGCTTCAGGTGTATACTGTGCAGGAGGCACACTACACCCACTGTAACTGCTTGCAGATGGTTGTGTTACACAACAGAACAATACCAGCAATAAGGGGTAGCTTCAGGTGTATACTGTGCAGGAGGCACACTACACCCACTGTAACTGCTTGCAGATGCTTGTGTTACACAACAGAACAACACCAGCAATAAGGGGTATCTTCAGGTGTATACTGTGCAGGAGGCACCTACACCCACTGTAACTGCTGCAGATGCCTGCCTGTGTTACACAACAGAACAATACCAGCAATAAGGGGTAGCTTCAGGTGTATACTGTGCAGGAGGCACCTACACCCACTATAACTGCTACAGATGCCTGCCTGTGTTACACAACAGAACAACACCAGCAATAAGGGGTAGCTTCAGGTGTATACTTTGTAGGAGGCACACTACACCCACTGTAACTGCTGCAGATGCCTGTCTGTGTTACACAACAGAACAACACCAGCAATAAGGGGTAGCTTCAGGTGTATACTGTGCAGGAGGCACACTACACCCACTGTAACTGCTGCAGATGCTTGTGTTACACAACAGAACAACAGCAGCAATAAGGGGTAGCTTCAGGTGTATACTGTGCAGGAGGCACACTACACCGTAACTGCTTGCAGATGCCTGTTACACAACAGAACAACACCAGCAATAAGGGGTAGCTTCAGGTGTATACTGTGCAGGAGGCACCTACACCCACTGTAACTGCTGCAGATGCCTGCCAGTGTTACACAACAGAACAACACCAGCAATGAGGGGTAGATTCAGGTGTATACTGTGCAGGAGGCATACTACACCCAATGTAACTGCTGCAGGTTAACAAGCAAAGATGACACTGACACTGTCCCTGCCTATCCTGCTCTCTCCCTGCATGCCAACACACTGTAACTGCGCTAGGTTTAGCAAAGATGACACTGACACTGTCCCTGCCTATCCTGCTCTCTCCCTGCACGCCAACACACTGTTACTGCGCTAGGTTTTGCAAAGATGACACTGTCCCTGCCTATCCTGCTCAATCCCTGCACGCCAACACACTACACAAGGCCGCCGCGCTGGCAGCTTTATATAGTGTGGGGCGTGTACTAAATCCCCTGAGCTATAATTGGCCACAGGCATCCTGCCTGTGGCCAATTATGGCTCTCCTCGCTGCCGGCGCTGTGATTGGCCAAGCATGCGGGGTCACAGTGCATGCTTGGCCAATCATCAGCCAGCAATACACTGCGATGGCGCAGTGCATTGTGGCCCGTTCGCGCCACACGAATTTCGGTGCAAACGGCCCACAAAGTTCTGGTTTCGCCGAACAGGCGAACAGCCAATGTTCGAGTCGAACATGCGTTCGACTTGAACCGCGAGCTTATCCCTACTTAGGAGGTATAATGTGTTCCATCCACCTTCTGTACTATGTAATATATGCATGGTTGGTGCCTTTGGAATCTTCCCATACATTAGCGTGACTACTTTGTTACATAGTTTCATAGCTAATCTGGTTGAAATAAGACACAAGTCCTTCCAGTTCAACCAACTTCTTTGTGTTTGGACATCCACAGATTAAGCACTTCCCGCCCAGTCTATAGTAATATGTTGGTAGGGCAGGAGCTTCCTGTTTCTGGGTGGACATCATATGATGTCCTGCTAGACTTACTGTTGGTGTGCACCCCAGGGTGCGCAGTGCAGTGATCTGTGATGAGTTGTGTCCCTGGGTTACTTTTACACAAGCCTGCTCCTTTTTCATCCACCTGTACCTCCAGAAAACCTTGGCCTGCAGTACAATTCAAACGTATTGGAAAGGCTTACCACAAAGGCTGGTGACCACAAGGCTATAAAGGGGGGGAATCAGAGAGTTTGAGGAACGAAGAAGTGTTGTCCATGAAGTGGAGGGATAAGCGAGATGTATATGTCCTGTTCCTCCATCCACAACGACACCTCAGTGGAAATCCACAGAAGACATACCGTAGTCCAGTCCAAAAGTCTGAGTGCATCCATGATTATAATCAATTCATTTGGGGTGTGGGCTTGAACAATCAAATGTTACAGCCGTATTTAGCAACAGGAAGGTCCTACTACTGGTACAAAAAAGTTTAAATTTACCTTTTTCATTTGGCAATTTATAATTCGTATGTCATCTATCACATGTCCACAGAAAGTAGAATAGAAGTAAAAATAGAGGATATTGCTGCTGCTCTTATATACCAGCAAGGCCCTCCACCAGAAAACAATCATTCTGATGCTGTGAGTGACATTTCCCAGAGAATATTCCACCCACAGATACAGGCCAAAGACGGCAAAAAAAATGTTGGGTATGCAGCAGAGAGAGAGAGTTAGGCAAGACCCCAGTTTTCATTGTCCCCAATATCCCTCCGAACCGGGCCTATGCATAGGAGACTGCATCCAATGCTAACACAATTTACGAAGATATTAGTGAAGGTATGGTGAACATATTTCTGACAGCCTCACCTGACCATGCTTCTGCCTGCTGCCTGAACTCACTCTGGCCTGTTTATCAACAATGCCTCTGTATGCTGCCTGGGTTGACCCTGGCCTGTCCACCTGAACTGACCTTGGTCTGTCAATAAACCATGTTTTTTGCCTGCCACCTGGATTCATCTTTTTCCGTGCCACTGTAGTAGTGGGATTAAAGATAACACAGGGGTCTAGCATATTTAAGGGGCTTCAGAGTAGTATTCAAAGTGGAAAAAAAATTGGGGTTTTCCTGGGTTTTGTAATTCCTGGATCATGGTCTGGAGACTTCGTAGAGCTTTGAATAGGAAGAAACCTCTACCGCTTTGTCCCGGTCTTAGCTGACAGAAGCCCTAAGCCTGATGTTTCTGCCTGCTGTCATCTGACCCTAGCCTGGTAATCAACCATGCCTCTGCCTGGTGCATGAACTGACCCTGGTCTGTTAATTGACCATGCATCTGCCTGCTTCTCAAACTGACCCTGGCCTGTTTATCAGCCATGTTTCTGCCTGCTGCCTGGACCAATCCTTTGGCTATGCTGACCACCTCTTAACCTGCTGCCTGGACCAAAGCTTTGACTGTTTGTGGACCACATCTCTGCCTGGCACCAGTGCTAACCCATCTACATGTCCCACTGGCCTTGTTCCTGCAAGACATAAGTCCCACTCATCCTCTGCGGATAACTGCACTACTAAAACCACAGGTAGTCTTATGTTTACACTTTGTTCAGCCTCTTGTACTTCCTGTCCAGTGAACATTGCATTATGCTATGGGGGCAGTCACGTATAAGTAGATTTCGCCTGCTTGGCTTTTAGGGACAGGAACTGCTGTAGGTGAAGCTACACTATACAATATTCATTGACCACTCTTACAGAGGCAGCAATTACAATACATTGTTTTCTATACAGTGTTGGTTGGTTTTCGTGTTACGCAGGTTGCAATGTTGGGTACATAATCAGTCCAGACATTGAAAAGGTCTTACACATGTGGTATCCCCATACTTGGGAGGAGTAGCAGAATGTATTTTGGGGTGTAATACTAAGTATGTCCAAGTTTTGTGTTGGAATACCCTATAGATTTTCATTTTCTTTCCACATTGTCCAAAAATATTACAAGTTTAAAAGACTAATTATGCCTCTTAGAAAATACATTGGGGTATTTGCTTTGTAAAATGTGGTTATTTTCTAGGCATTTTCACTGTCCTGTTGCTCCAGTGCTTTAAAACACGAGATAGGTATTTGGGAAATTAGATATTTATTTTATGCCCCTAGAAAACCTGAAGGTGCTCCTTGGATCTTGGGCCTCTCTATGTGATTAGGCTGTGGAAAAGTCCCACACATGTGGTATCGCCGTGGTTAGGAGGTATTGCAGAATGTATTTTGGAGTGTAATTTTTGGTATGTCCATGCTGTGTGTTAGAAATTGACAACTTTGTGTAAAAAAAAAAATACATTTGCATTTTCTTTCCACATTTTCCAAAAACTTGTGGCAAAAAATGACAAGTTCAAAAGACTCCTCATGCCTCATATAAAATTGTTTGGGGTGTTTGCTTTTCAAAATGTGTTGCTTTTGTGAGTGCTTCTGTGAGTGCTTCTGTTGTCCTGGTGCACGAGAGCCTTCAAAAATATGGTAGTTAGAAAAGTAGATAATAGTTTATGTGTAATTTATACTCCTTCAAAGCCCAAAGGTCCTTCTAGGATTTTGGCTAGGCTGTGAAAAAGTCATACATATGTGGTATCACTATCCCCTTCTTTGGGAAGAGTAGTAGAATGTGTTTTACCTATGCCGTGTGTGAGACATAAGTTGTTAAAAATGAAAATTTTGTGAATAAAAAATATATTTTATTTAATTTCTTAATTTCCAAAGAATTGTGGGAAAAATTACAACTTTAAAAAATTGACTTTTTTTGTAATGTCCTGGCATGTTAGGACCCCAAGAAATTAGATAGACAGTCAGTACATTGGAATTGATTAAGTGTCATATATTTATACCATAGTTTGTAGATGCAATAACTTTGGTTATTTTTACCAAATAATTGTAGCAGTATACATTTTGGGCTAAATTGATGAATAAAAATGTATTTGCAAAATTTTATAACCAAAACTAAGAAAAAATATTTTTGTTTTGTTTTGTTTTTTAATTATCAGTCTTTTTCTTTTTGTTTATTTTGCATATAATAAAAATAAAAACTGTGGTGATTAAATATCACCAAAAGAAAGCTCTATCCGTCTCAAAAAATGATAAAAATATAATTTGGGTACAATATTGCAATGGCTGAGTAATTGGCATTGAAAGTGTGACAGTGCTAAAATCTGAAAAATTGCCTGAGCAGGAAGGGGGTAAAAGTGTCCTGTATTGAAGTGGATGAAATCATCAGTTCAAGCAACATGGTAATTAACCGAAAATGTACTACTAAATGGATAAGTAGAGAGTCTACTGCCATTTGTAACTTTTGTGCCTTTTGTAATGGTAGAAATATTCTTTGCATTGTGGAGTATATGTTGTAACCTAAAAAAGTTACTTGTTGGGAGGGTTAACCACTTCAGGCCCAGGCCAATTCTGACACTTCGCTCCTACATGTAAAAATCATCATTTGTTTGTTAGAAAATTACATAGAACCCCCAAACACTATATATATATATTTTTTAGCAGAGACCCTAGAGAATACAATGGCGGTCATTGCAATTTTTTATCTCGCATGGTATTTGCGCAGCAATTTTTCAAACACTATTTTTTTTAGGGAAAAAACTGTTTCATGCTTTAAAAAAACAAAACAGTAAAATTAGCCCCATTTTTTTGCATAATATGAAAGATGAAGTTATGCCGAGTAAATAGATACCTAACATGTCACGCTTCAAACTTGCACACGTTCGTGGAATGGCGCCAAACTTCGGTACTTAAAAATCCCCATAGGCGATGCTTTAATTTTTTTTACTGGTTACATGTTTTGAGTTACAGAGGAGGTCTAGGGCTAGAATTATTGCTCTCGCTCTAACGTTCGCGGCGACACCTCACATGTGTGGTTTGAACACCGTTTTCATATGTGGGCGGGACTTACGTATGCGTTCGCTTCTGCGTGCAAGCACACGGGGACAGGGGCACTTTAAAAAAATATATATTTGATTGTTAATTTTACTTAAAAATAATTATTTTGACACTTTAAAAAAAAATGTATCACTTTTATTCCTATTACAAGGAATGTAAACATCCCTTGTAATAGGAATATGACATGACAGGACCTCTTTACAGTGGGATATGGGGTCAATAAGACCCCACATCTCACCACTAGGCAGGCGCCCGGCCTCTGATGATCATAGGGACTTCGGAGACCATCTGGTCCGCCGGAAATCTCTATGATCAGCATCCAGGGCCGGCGGATCCGTTCTCCGATTCAACGATGATGTAGGGAATCGCCGTCTGAAAATGCTGATATCTGTATGATGCCTGTAGCTGCAGGCATCATTCAGATATAGTCCCAGGATGTCATATGACGGCCTCTGGGCGCCAAGTGGTTAAAGGTTTGACTTCTCCAAATTGACAATAAACCTCTTGATTTTTAAATGGGCCAGTGTCTGTTTGAGCAAGTATATTGTCCAAATATGAGACAAAAGGAAATACCTTTCTTCTTAGAGGAATAAGTGTTATTGATAGAACCTTGGTGAAAATACATAAGGGAGGGCCACAAACTTTGAATGTTTTGTGCCCTGGCAATCTTTCACAGCAAACTTTTGCAATCCCTGTGAAGATTTACAGATTGAAGCATGCGAATATGTGTCCCTGAGGTCTCTTAGTAACATGAATGCATCTTTTGTCAACAAATTTCTTAGGAAATATATCAATTCCATCCTGGAACTCTTGTACCTGATAGAGCTATTCAAAGGTTTTAGGTTTTGAATCACCCAATGTTTTCCTGAGGGTTTTTGCCTCAGCATAATATAAGAATAATATTCCAGTTCCCACTCCTTGTGGGCATCGGTGCTGAGACAATGACTCTCTGGTTCTGTAGCTCTTGTATCAAAGAGGGGAAAGATGCTGTGTTTGATTTTCTTTTGAAAGGA
This sequence comes from Rana muscosa, assembly GCA_029206835.1. Classification (NCBI taxonomy): domain Eukaryota; kingdom Metazoa; phylum Chordata; class Amphibia; order Anura; family Ranidae; genus Rana; species Rana muscosa. Next base: position 1,102,387,108 of record CM055122.1, on the reverse strand, counting down.
AATGCATTTAGTAACTTTGCTGGTGGGGCAGCCAAAAATTCCAGTTTGTCCCCCGACCTGATAATGTTCAGAAAGTACCGGGTATATGTTTTCTGTGACCCATTCCCATTGCAAGTGGAAGTTCCCCAGCCTTCTCCTACAAGAAGTGCCTAGTCATTGAAGTTTGAAGGATTTGGTAGGATTGACTAGAAATCCCCTTTGTTTTTACCTTTCTTTGAATTCCATCCTTTACTGGATTTTTGATACTTAAACTACTCTTTTCTTTGAAAATTGGGATTCTGAAAATGTTTAATATCTTGTGGTTTCTTTTTCTTGGTAAACCCTTTCTTTCTGTTTGCTCACTCATCCAAAACCACTTCTATTCACTGCCAAAAGGAGATCCTCATTGAAAGGAATGCCGTATAATCTGGATTTGGATGTCACCAGTTAAGGTCTTCAACCATAGTGCTTTCCTAACCAATTAAAGAGGGCAGTAGCTCTGCTAGTGATCCCAAATGATTCAGCAGATGCATCTGCAATAAATTAAGAAGTTTTGTTCAAGGCAGGTAAGGATTCTAGAATCTAATCGCTAGGAATACTTGTATCTAAACATGTCTTTAAACGGTTCAACCAGAAGTATGGAGTGCGTGCTACACAAGTAGTGGCTGAGGCAAGCCTAAAATTGCAGGCTTCAACTTCCTAAGCATACTTTAACAGGTATTCTGCCTTTTTATCTAAAGGAGCTTTGAAAATCCCCATGTCCTCAAATGACAAATTACAATTTTTAGAAATTTGAGATAAAGACGCATCCAGCTTGGGACATTTGTCCCACAACTTACTGTCTTCCTAAAAACACAGGAATTTCCTTTTGAGGCTAGATGGAAAAATACAATCTACCATTCTTTCTTTGTAAACACTTTAAGAGTATTGTGTACTGGGAAAGTTTTGGATTGCTCTTGAATTCTATAAGTGGCCAAACCTCGCTTTAGGAGTTCATCTATTTCAGCAGAAGATAAAAGGTATTTTTGCATTTTTTCTTCACATGAGCAGTCGTCTCCCTTCTGAATAACTACAGGATTCTCCAGATATCTTGGAGGCTTCTGTGACCATGCTACCATCATGAATAGGTGAAGACACCTTAAATAAAACTAACTTGCTAGAGAAATGAGCCTGCATTGGGTGATGAAATTTTGCAATAAAACTCTGAAAGACTGAAATGTAGTAGATATCTCTTTTCTTGTTATATCTGTTAATAACAGAAACCTGGTGATTCCTTCACCGTGGACTGATCAGAACAGTTTTGGAAGAATGTGAAATTTAACAATCTGCTAATTCAAGAGCTAAATTTTTTGATCTGGGTTTGTCAGAAGAATCTGCTAGGTTTTTATCAGAAGGTATAATAATCTCAAAGACAACACTATGACCTTTATCATTTTTTTTTTCCTCAGTGAGAGATAAATGTCAGGGCCCGGACTGGCGGCTAGTGAGGACACAGGAGGTGGATCCTCTGTGCCAGAGAGGCGAAGGCACGGGTCGCACTGGAGGACCGGTTCTAAGCAGCTACCGGTTTTCACCAGAGCCCGCCGCAAGGCGGGATGGACTTGCTGCGGAGGTAGCAACCAGGTCGTGTCCCCCAGTAGTGGCTCGACTTCTCTGGCAGCTGAGATAGGCACGGTACACAGGGACTAGGCAGAGGCAAGGTCAGACGTAGAGGAAGGTCAGGGCAGGCGGCAATGGTACGTAGTCAGGGGCAACGGCAGAAGGTCAGATACACTGGAAAGGCAAGTACAAAACGCTTTCTCAGGGCACTAAGGCAACAAGATCCGGCAAGGACAGGAAGGGGGAGTGGGTTTTTAAGTGTTTTTGAGTGTGACACAGTAATTGGACCAGGCACCAATCAATGGTGCACTGGCCCTTTAAATTTAAGAAGGCCGGCGCGCGCGCGCCCTAGAGAGCAGCGGGACCGCGCCCGCCGGGACGGAGCAGGGGAAGGAGGCCGGTGAGCAGTATGGGATGCGATCCGCGGGCGGACAGGTGCCGCTGCATGGATCGCATCCCCGCCAGCATCAGAGCAGCGCTCACGGTCAGAGGAGCCGACCGGAGCGCTGCAGGGGGACAGACGCCGCGGGCGCTCCGGGATGGATGGGACACCCGGAGCGCTCGGCGTTACAGTACCCCCCCTTAGGTCTCCCCCTCTTCTTGGAAACCAAGAATCTTCGGATGAGCTCTTTATCTAAAATGTTGGCCTCAGGTTCCCAGGACCTTTCCTCAGGACCACAGTTCTCCCAATCCACTAAAAAACATTTTTTACCTCGGATGACCTTGGAGGCGAGGATCTCTTTCACCGAGAAGACATCAGAAGAACCAGAGACAGGAGCAGGAACAGTGACCTTAGGGGAAAATCGGTTAAGAATGAGGGGTTTAAGAAGAGACACATGAAAAGAGTTGGGAATACGAAGAGAAGGAGGAAGGTGGAGCTTGTAAGAAACAGAATTGATTTGGTTTTTGATTTTAAATGGCCCGAGGTAACGAGGGCCCAGCTTGTAGCTAGGTACCCGAAACTGAACATATTTGGAGGAGAGCCACACTTTGTCACCAGGGGCATAGACAGGAGGGATTCTTCTTTTTTTATCTGCATGTCTCTTCATGCGGGCAGAGGCCAGTGAGAGCGACTTTTGAGTCTCTTTCCAGATAGAGGCAAAGTCCTGAGTTAATTCATCCACGGCCGGAACTCCAGAAGACGTGGGAATGGGGAGGGGGGGCAATGGGTGACGGCCGTAGACCACAAAGAAAGGCGACTTGGAGGAAGATTCAGAGTTCTTGAAATTGTATGAGAATTCTGCCCAGGGCAATAGGTCGACCCAATCGTCTTGACGGGCGGAGACAAAATGTCGTAGGTAGTCGCCAAGGACCTGGTTAACTCTCTCCACCTGTCCATTGGACTGCGGGTGATAAGCGGAAGAAAAATTCAACTTAATTTTTAGTTGAGTACAGAGAGCTCTCCAAAGTTTTGAGATGAATTGAACGCCTCTATCCGAGACGATATGTGAGGGCAGCCCATGGAGGCGGAAAATTTGAAGAAAAAAATGCTTCGCCAACTGAGGTGCAGTAGGCAGACCAGGGAGCGGGACAAAATGAGCCATTTTAGAAAAGCGGTCAACGACCACCCAGATGACAGTGTTACTACGAGACAAAGGGAGGTCCGTGATGAAATCCATGGCGATGTGGGACCATGGTTGTTCAGGCACAGGTAGGGGAAGGAGAAGACCTGCAGGCTTCTGGCGAGGAGTCTTGTCACGTGCACAGATAGTGCAGGCCCGTACAAAGTCAGTCACATCTTACTTCTGGGTAGGCCACCAATAGTGTCTGGCAATCAATTGTATGGATTTTTTGATCCCAGCGTGACCGGCTAGATGGGAGGAATGGCCCCACTTGAGTATCTGAAGCCGAAGGCGTGGAGGAACGAAAGTCTTTCCTGGAGGAATTGGCACGAGAGAAGCGGGAGCAGAGGAAATCAGACACTCAGGGGGTATGATGTGTTGAGGAGGAGTCTCGGTTTCAGAGGTATCGGAGAAACGGGACAAAGCATCAGCCCTGACATTTTTGTCTGCGGGCCGAAAATGGATCTGGAAGTTGAAGCGGGCAAAGAACAATGACCACCTGGCCTGGCGAGGATTTAGGCGCTGAGCGGACTGAAGGTAGGGCAAATTTTTATGGTCAGTGTAGATGGAGATAGGGTGAAGGGATCCTTCCAGGAGATGTCTCCATTCTTCTAATGCCAACTTGATGGCCAACAGTTCACGGTCACCTATGGAATCGTTTTTTTCCGGAGGGGAGAAAGTTTTAGAGAAAGAACCACAAGTGACGTTTTTCCCTTTAGCGTTTTTTTGAAGAAGCACAGCTCCGGCTCCTACCGAAGAGGCGTCGACTTCAAGGAAGAACGGCTTTAGAGGATCTGGCCGAGACAGGACAGGTGCAGAGGAGAAGGCTGTCTTAAGGCGAGTAAAGGCTTCCTCCGCTTGAGGCGGCCAGGACCTAGGATTCACGTCTTTTTTGGTCAGTGCCCCTATAGGAGCAACGATAGTGGAGAAGTGGGGTATGAACTGACGATAGTAGTTGGCAAAACCAAGGAAGCGTTGGATAGCACGAAGTCCAGAGGGGCGTGGCCAACCTAAGACTGCGGAGAGTTTGTCAGGGTCCATTTGAAGACCTTGTCCAGAGACCAGATAACCTAGGAAAGGAAGACTGCTGCGCTCAAAAAGGCATTTTTCAAATTTAGCGTAAAGATGATTTACGCGGAGGCGCGGGAGCACTTGACGGACATGGAGCCGATGTTCCTTAAGGTTGGCAGAGAAGATTAGGATGTCGTCAAGATAGTCAACCACACAGGTATACAGTAGGTCCCGGAAGATTTCGTTGACAAAATCTTGAAAGACTGCAGGGGCGTTGCAAAGTCCGAACGGCATGACGAGATATTCAAAGTGACCGTCTCTGGTGTTAAATGCGGTTTTCCATTCATCTCCTTTACGGATTCTGATGAGGTTATAAGCGCCCCTGAGGTCCAATTTAGAAAAAACTTTTGCTCCGCGCAGACGGTCAGAGAGCTCCGAGATGAGAGGCAGAGGGTAGTGGTTTTTAATAGTGATTTTATTGAGACCACGATAGTCTATGCAAGGGCGTAGAGATCCGTCCTTCTTGGCCACGAAGAAGAAGCCCGCTTCGGCTGTAGAAGATGATTTCCTAATAAAACCTCTCTTGAGGTTCTCCTGAATGTATTCAGTCATGGCCTTGGTTTCAGGAGAGGAGAGAGGGTAAATTCTGCCACGGGGTGGTGTAGTACCTGGGAGCAAATCAATGGGGCAGTCGTAGGGTCTATGTGGTGGTAAGACCTCCGCCTGTTTTTTGCAAAAGACATCAGAAAAGTCCTGATAGGCCTTTGGAAGGCCAGGCAAAGGAGTAGTGATGGGGACTTGACAGGTCGGTACAGACTTAAGGCAATGCTTGTGACAGGAGTCACCCCAGGATTTGATGTCCCCAGTGGTCCAGTCGAGGGTAGGAGTGTGACGCTGGAGCCAGGGTAGGCCAAGAAGGATGTCAGAAGTACAGTTCGGCAAAACAAAGAATTCAATCTTTTCTTGGTGAAGAACACCAACGGACATGAGCAGGGGTTCGGTGCGGTAACGCACGGTACAATCCAAATTCTCTCCATTTACAGAGGAAATGAAGAAGGGTTTGATGAGACGGGTAACAGGAATGTTGAACCTGTTGATGAAAGAGGCTTCAATAAAGTTTCCTGCAGAACCAGAGTCCAGGAAGGCCACCGCAGGGAAGAGGGAGCCAGCAGAAGGAGAAATCCGCACAGGAATAGTCAGACGTGGAGAGGAAGAATTCACACCCAGTAACGCCTCTCCCACGTTCACTAGATGCGGGCGTTTCCCTGACGCGGAGGACGAATAGGGCAGTCTTTTAGGAAGTGATCAGAGCTCGCACAATAAAGGCATAAGTTCTCGTTCCTACGGCGAGACCTCTCTTGTAGGGTCAGGCGAGACCGGTCCACTTGCATGGCCTCCTCAGCGGGAGGCACGGTAACAGTATGCATTGGATTCAGAAAGAGAGGAGCCAGGCGCGGATAACGCCTGGTGCGAATGAGATCTTTCTCCTGGCGAAGCTCTTGGCGTCTTTCGACGTAACGCATATCGATGCGGGTAGCTAAATGGATGAGTTCCGTCAAGGAAGAGGGTATCTCTCGTGCGGCCAGACAATCCTTGATGTGGCCGGATAAACCCTTCTTGAAGGTCGCGCAGAGAGCCTCATTATTCCAGGCTAACTCTGAGGCCAGTGTGCGGAACTGTATGGCATATTCGCCCACAGAAGAGTTTCCTTGGACAAGGTTAAGCAGGGCGGTTTCAGCGGATGAGGCTCGGGCTGGTTCCTCAAAAACGCTGCGAACCTCAGCAAAGAAGGACTGAACGGTAGCTGCAGCAGGGTCGTTGCGGTCCCAGAGTGGCGTGGCCCAGGCCAAGGCCTTTCCAGACAACAGAGAGACCACGAATGCCACTTTAGACCGTTCTGTGGAAAACTGGTCAGACATCATCTCAAGATGCAGGGAACATTGGGACAAGAATCCCCGGCACATCCTAGAATCCCCGTCAAATTTCTCCGGAAGAGACAGGCGAATTCTCGAGGTAGTAGCGGCAGCTCGGAGAGGGGAAGATGCTGGAGGCTGCGGCGGCAGAAGCTGCTGGACCATGGCGGTCAACTGCGACAGCTGCTGTCCTTGTTGGGCGATCTGTTGCGACTGCTGGGCAACCACGGTAGTGAGGTCAGCGAGATTTGGCAGCGGTACCTCAGCGGGATCCATGGCCGGATCTACTGTCAGGGCCCGGACTGGCGGCTAGTGAGGACACAGGAGGTGGATCCTCTGTGCCAGAGAGGCGAAGGCACGGGTCGCACTGGAGGACCGGTTCTAAGCAGCTACCGGTTTTCACCAGAGCCCGTCGCAAGGCGGGATGGACTTGCTGCGGCGGTAGCAACCAGGTCGTGTCCCCCAGTAGCGGCTCGACTTCTCTGGCAGCTGAGATAGGCACGGTACACAGGGACTAGGCAGAGGCAAGGTCAGACGTAGCGGAAGGTCAGGGCAGGCGGCAATGGTACGTAGTCAGGGGCAACGGCAGAAGGTCAGATACACTGGAAAGGCAAGTACAAAACGCTTTCTCAGGGCACTAAGGCAACAAGATCCAGCAAGGACAGGAAGGGGGAGTGGGTTTTTAAGTGTTTTTGAGTGTGACACAGTAATTGGACCAGGCACCAATCAATGGTGCACTGGCCCTTTAAATTTAAGAAGGCCGGCGCGCGCGTGCCCTAGAGAGCAGCGGGACCGCGCGCGCCGGGACGGAGCAGGGGAAGGAGGCCGGTGAGCAGTATGGGATGCGATCCACGGGCGGACAGGTGCCGCCGCATGGATCGCATCCCCGCCAGCATCAGAGCAGCGCTCACGGTCAGAGGAGCCGACCGGAGCGCTGCAAGGGGACAGACGCCGCGGGCGCTCCGGGATGGATGGGACACCCGGAGCGCTCGGCGTTACAATAAATATTTCATCAGAGCCCAGGGAAGAAGTCACCTTTTCCCAATCCCTAATAGGGATGAACCGAACACCCCCCAGTTCGGTTCGCATCAGAACATGCGAACAGGCAATAAATTTGTTTGAACATCCGAACACTGTTAAAGTCTATGGGACTCGAACATGAAAAATCGAAAGTGCTAATTTTAAAGGCTTATATGCAAGTTATTGTCATATAAAGTGTTCGGGGACCCGGGTCCTGCCCCAGGGGACATGTATCAATGCAAAAAAAGTTTAAAAAACTGAAGTTTTTTCGGGAGCAGTGATTTTAATAATGCTTAAAGTGAAACAATAAAATTTAAATATTCCTTAAAAATTCGTACCTAGGGGGTGTGTATAGTATGCCTGTAAAGTAGCGCTTGTTTCCCGTGCTTAGAACTGTCCCTGCACAAAGTGTCATTTCTGAAGGAAAAAAAGTCATTTAAAAGTACTCGCAGCTGTAATGAATTGTCGGCTCCCGGAAATAAAGAGAAAAGTCATTAATAAAAAAAAAATACACCCCCCCCCAGGTACGAAATTTAAAGGAATATTTCACTTATATTGTTTCACTTTAAGCATTATTAAAATCATTGCTCCCGAAAAAACGTTAGTTTTTAAAACTTTTTTTGCATGGATACATGTCCCCTGAGGCAGGACCCGGGTCCCCAAACCCTTTTTAGGACAATAACTTGCATATTAGCCTTGATAATTAGCACTTATGATTTTGAACGTTCGAGTCCATTGTATTTAATAGGACATGCCTGATGTGACATGTGACATGCCTGATGAAGGGATCCTGTGTAGCTCCCAAACGTCGCTCTCTGCTGTAATTATGTGATCGCTGATTAAAGTTTTGGCCCCATTGTTGGAGATCCGGGTCTGCTGGTGACATTACTCTCTTTGATTATACACAGTTCCAGACAGTAGTCGCTTCAGCACCCATTTGCTAATACAGCCATCATTACAGGAATGTGTGTGTTGGGAATATTGTATTGAATGTTACAAATACACCCCACTACCAATCCCCTGTTTTGACAGCTAGTGGGGGGATCTTCTCCCCCCTCTAGCTGTCACTATCTGGAAAAAAAGCAGCTATGTGGGGCTCTGCCCGCCCAGCCACATCATCCATTCACAGTGTTCTGTGAATGGGAAAAATACAGGGTCCGACAGCCTTTGCAGTTGTCGGCTTGTATTTCTCAATGAACTACCACAGCACCGTTGAGCACTGTGGTAGTTCATTGAGCTTCCTTTCACAGTGTAACTGCCTGCTCATATCTGAGGTACGGGCAGAGGGATACACAGACAGTCTGCAGAATCATGGCATTACACCCACAATCTACTGGTCATGGGTAAATGCTTTACAGGTCCCCAACAAAAAAAAAATAAATGCATATTTTTTTACCTGTAAATAAATGTTCATTTATTTATTTTGTAAAGGTGAACTTATCCTTTAAGGGATTTTTTTTTTTTTTTAATTTTGTCCTCGAAACTGCATATAAATACACTCTTCCTGCTGTACAGTATATTTATTTTTTTGAATTGGTGTGTCCCCTAAGGCAATGCCCAGCTTTCCATGCCTTTTTTGACAGTAGTTTTCCTATTATCCCTAATAATGGCTACAATGTATGTACAGGATTTGCCTCCTCATAAACTTTAATGGGATTTGCTGCTAAGCTGGAGTTTGCAGAGTTTCAAACAGGATTCGCCAAACCCTTGGTTAATCAAACCCCAGAAGATTCACACATCCCTAATAAGAGTAACAGAAAGATTACAGGCCTTTCTCTGTGAGATGTAGCAACCCTTTTATTTATTGCAATCCCTTTAGGTTCTTCTTTCTCAGGGTGAGAGAGACTGAACAGGGTAAAGCTCGTAGTTAGTTTTCTATCATCCAGGTAAATCTCATTTATAATATGTGCAGACAAGCTAAAGATAATGCAAATTTTTAGTACTTGAAATGCTGTTCTCCCCAGTAAGTTATATGTCTAAATACTATTGTAATGACTACTTTGCATACTGTGAAAAAACTGCCACTGCCATCCTCACTAATAGTAACGTCCATAGATCTGAAAATGTTATGTGGATAAAACTGTTACGTTTTATTTTGTCCATTCCTATCCTTATTATTTGAACTTGCAAGGCTGTGGCTGTGACCCTGGAAAAGAGGTAGGTGTCCTGTGGTGGTAGCCAATCGCGGATAAGAGACTGGGGTCAATTCACCAAGACTCATGAGCTATTTTAACTATGTTGTTTTTTTTTATTCATAAAACAAAAACAAAAAAAACACAAATCTAATCAAATCAAACATTAAAATAAAAAGCTTATCAAAATAAAAAAATAAAAATTCCCATGAAAACAATACTATTCTAAACTACTGAAAGTTTTCTCTCATAAATCCGTATATTTCTCATGCATTTTTTTAAATCTCTGATTTGAATGGCTCTATTTTCTTTTCACCTCAAAAACATCTTCTAATTATTGCTATTATTGTAAGCTAGCAAAAGTTTAAAATGACTCTAAAGCCATTTTTTTTTTACTTTTTATTTTTTTTAAAAAGCACCCTGCAGAAATGTCTACTTATCTCTCCAATGGGCACTGTCTTGGATCTTTGCTCTGTTGAAATGCCTTCTCCATAATCTTCATATTGGACACTTCTGAGAATTTCCATCCACTAGATGCTAAAGTTGGCCAAAGGCTGTCAATTTTTTCTCACTGAGCCCCACTGACTGAAAGAGAGAAATCATATATTCCAGGCTAAACAGAATAGATGGACATATCTCCATTGCTTGCTATTATATTCTGAGAGGCAGAACCCACAAAATGTCAATTTTCAGATCGAAGGATGCCGGGTGTGAGGATGCTGACAGGTTCACTATAAGCTCAAATTTAGGTTAGTTCATCAGGAACTGTCTGAAATTAGTTTTGTGCATTGCAAGCTTAAAGCGGTGTTCCGCCCCAATTTTTTTTTTAAAACCAGCAGCTACACATACTGCAGCTGCTGGCTTTTGATAATGGACACTTACCTGTCCTGGAGTCCAGCGATGTCGGCACCTGCAGCTCATTTTTCCATCAGCTGCCGCCGCCATGGCGGGTAAGGGTACCCGGCAGTGTAGCCTTTCGGCTTCACGCCAGGAACCCTACTGCGCATGCGCGAGGCCCGCTCCTCTCTCCTACTGACCTGGAGGCTGGGGGAGGGAGGAAGAGGGAGCCCCGTGCTGACATCACGGGCCGCGGCCCAGACTCCCGGAAGTAGGAAAGGATACCTGTCAAAGACAGGTATACTGTCCCCCCTCCCCCCCCCGAAAGGTGCCAATTGTGGGTGGAATCCTATGAGCGGAAGTTCCACTTTTGAGTGGAACTAAGTCCCTACTGTGTCCTGTAGTGATGTAGCTGCTGGGTGGAAGAACCATGGCATGCAACAGACAACCAGACAGTACCACTAAAATTTATTTTTTCTGTGTTGTATTGAACTGTATCAAGTTGCCTTTGTTTGAGGTATGATGACATCTGGTGGTGGTTTTGGGGCGCTGCATCTTGTTTACTATGTGATTTGGTTTCTCCCTCTGACCTCCCCTTGGGTTTAGTGGTAATTAGTTTAGTCCTGGCTAGACCATCCCTGTTTTTATCCATGTTCCCTTCGATAGTATTATTACTTCACAGAGGCAGGGCTTAGGAAAGTCATTGTTTTCCTTCACTTTAAAATATTGGAAAAACATTTTCTGCACCGCAGATTCAGATTATGGGGTTGATTTACTAAAGGAAAATCCACTTTGCACTTGAAAGTGCACATGGAAATGCAGTCGTTGTAGATCGCTGTAAATCTTAGGGGGAAGCTCTGAAATTAGGGGAAGCTCTGCTGATTTTATCATCCAATCATGTGCAAGCTAAAATGCTGTTTTTTATTTTCCTTGCATGTCCCCCTCAGATCTACAGCATCTGCACTTCCATGTGCACTTTCAGTGCACTTTCAAGTGCAAAGTGGATTTTCCTTTAGTAAATCAACCCAAATGTGTCCTACTGAGGAGTTAAACTGCCTGTGGATGCTTGCCAAGCCAACAGGTGACCATACTGTCTGTACAGACTGGGTCTGGAGGTATATCAATGCATAAAGTGGCATTTGAAAAATAATATAATTGATAATCTTTGTAGTATTGACTTTTACATGCTGTATTCAGTTGATCTGTGTTATATTAAACCAAAAACACAATTTTATTTAAATAAATAAAACACAATATAATAATAACACTGCATGTGTTAGGCATTGCTGAGTTTGATTCCAGTATGAAAGTTTTACCCAGTTACATGCACTTCACTTTATTTATCTAATGCATCATCAGGGCAGAGTTAAGTTTATAGTGGCTTGATAACAGTTTTAATGAAAAGAAAATGTATGCAAAGCGGTATAAACATAACTTGCTTGAAAAAAAAGTGTACTATTAATATTACCCCCATGATGCCACTCTTTTACATTTTAAAATGTTTCCTTTAATATCAAAGACTGCTTGGCTAATTCAACTCATTTTTATTATACATCTTTTTTATTAACCAGGAATAAACCGTTCCTCTATTTATCTACAAATTAGAACAAAAATAGAATAATTACATATTTGTACTTCACTTTGTTAGAATTTTATGAGCAGAATTATGTACAGCTGCCTGAGGAATCAGACTCCTTTTAAAAAAAAAAATGTAATTGTAACAAAGATCCTTTCAAAGAGGATATTGTAATGATTTAAGCATTTATTTTAAGCTGCTGCATTACCACAATGTTTGTATGCTTGTTTTTGTATATAAATAAATAACTTAATGCTATAACCTAGAAGCTCTTTAATTGCTATATTATACCTAGAACATTAAATGCTAACATGAGCTTAGGCCACCACAAGTATGCCAAAGTGTTTGAACGTGCTGTAGACTTTTAGAGGTCTACTAGTATAGGAAGTCATTTAATCATTTCAAAGCTGCTGGTAAAATAAATTGCGTTCAACTTAAAAGCGTAATTGTAACTGAGGATTTGCTTTCAATTATATCTTTGCAACACTAAGTACGGTGGGTTTACTTTGCTGCAGTGTCACATAAACCCACAGTTTGGATCCCTACACTGATTCAATGGTAATCAAAGACAGCCAGATGTCCTCTTTAAAATAAAAAAAAGTTTTCCACCAGTCCCTAACCCTCAAGCATTATAATATTTGCCCAATGACAGCGAATCAAGAATCTTAAAGTTGATTTCCATATGCTCTAGCCAAACACACCAATGTCATGAAAAAAACTTTATGTTATAGATACAAAGACAAACTAAAAAATAAAAAAAAAGAGTGTAAGAAAATGAGGCGAAAGAAAGAGGGGAAGTTCAAATTCGTTTAACCAACACCATCTGATGGAGCCAGGACTTTACTTATTCTTAATGTAAATTGATGCTTCTTTCCAAAAAAACTAATCTAATTATATATTTCTGGGAATGTCAGCTGTATTGTTTCTTAGATTTCAAGGAAACAGGAAACACCCAATTTAAGTGCTGAAAAGGTTGCTAAACAACACAATTTATTCTGTATACTTTCCTCTGGATAGATTTACATGTATTTAAATACATTGATACTTTCAACGTTTTAATGGGAAAGATGTATGTTTGATAAAGAGTCAGGTTCAATAAAAAGGTTATATGTAAGATGTTTTGTCAATCCAGAGAATTGGGTATAGTTTAGGTATATCTGTTGAAGTTTAATATATTATTATCACCAAGTTTCCAGCTTGATTATATTTAAAGTGGAACTATAGTAAAAAAAAAAAATTGCCAACAAGTAGGGGTTTTCTCTATGTCTGCATGTGTGTGTGTGTTTGTGTGTGAGACGCATGCACAGTGCATTGGACACGTTTAGCCCATTTCCTACATCTGTAAAATATAGAGAATGGAGCCAGCTGCTGAGATGCTATAACTTTTTTATACATGTGTGGGAGTTATATCATCAGTGGCCATACAATGCCTGAAGAAAGAAGACTCTAGTCTAGAAAAAGTGACAAAGAAAATAAAAATGGCTTTAAATGGCATTAAAAATGGCTACCACCTCAGCCGGAGCACTTGTTTTATTATTGGAAGGCCAAACCCCACTTGCATTGGGAAGAAGGACCAGCAGACCCATTATTAATTGGTTCCTTGCAGGGACAACATCGAACAGAGCCAAACCTAATAATTTTCATATCAGTGGGAAGGCATAATTCTTCCGGGTTCGGAGCTGTAAAAACCCCAACCACTCTGGCTGAGGAAGAAAACGATCAAGGATGGTCTTTGTGAAGGTGATATTAGGGGTTGTATAGACACCTGATGTCTCTTTTAAAGAGAACCTGTCTCCTTAACTGCTTCAATACCGGGCACTTTCACCCCTTCCTGCCCAGGACAATTTTCAGCTTTCAGCGCTGTCGCACTTTGAATCACAATTGCACGGTCATGCATCACTGTACCCAAACTAAATTTTTAGCATTTTCTTTCCACAAATAGAGCTTTCTTTTGGTGGTATTTGATCACCTCTGCTGTTTTGAATTTTTGCTAAACAAACGAAAAAAGACAGACATTTTTGAAAAACAAATTTTTTTAGTTGTTTCTGTGTAGACTATATATACAGTGCAATCAGTGTAGACTATATACAGTGCAGTCAGTGTAGAGTATATAATAGTGCATTGAAGTGGTTATGGGGAACCCTATGACAGAATTAAGAAAAACAAGGGATCACCCCCCCAAAAAAAGGGATCACCCCCTCTACACCAAAATGTTAAAAAAATTGGCATGGGGTCCCCCCAAAATCCATACCAGGCCCTTGCCCGAGCAAGCAGCCTGGCAGGCCAGGAAGGGGGGGGGGACGAGCGAGCTCCCCCCTTCTGAACCATACCAGGCCGCTTGCCCTTAACTTGGGGAAGGTGCTTTGGGTCCCCCCAAAAGCACCTTGTCCCCATGTTGATGGGGCAATGGCCTCTTCCCGACAACCCTTGCCATTGGTTGTCGGGGTCTGTGGGCAGGGGGCTAATCAGAATCTGGAAGAACACTTTAACAAAGGGGACCCCCAGATCCCGGCCCCCTATGTGAATGGGTATTGGGTACATTGTACTTATACCATTCACCAAAAAAAGTGTCAAAGTAAAAACCACAATAGACAGTTTTTGACAAATCCTTTATTAAACAAGAAGAAAAAAATGTCCCGCAATTTCCATCCACCTTCAATCACGCCGCCTGATAGACCCGAAAAATAGAAAAACAAAGCTGTGCCTCGATGGGAAGCCTCTCGGCGACTGCTGTCTCTTGGCTGTGACAGCTGTTATATAGGCAAGGGCAACTGAGTGACCCTGCCCCCTTCTGACATCATGTGACGTCATGTGACATCAGAGGGGGCGGGGTCATCGGGTTATGTCAGCGGGTGGCTCCACCCTTGCCTATATATGAGCTGTCAAAGGGAAAAGACAGCAGTCGCCAGGAGGCCTCCCATGGAGGTGGGTTTTTTTTTGGGGGGGGGTTATTTTCTTTTTTAATAAAGGAATTGTCAAAAACTGTCTATTGTGGTTTTTATTTTTTGACACTTTTTTTTGGTGCACGGGTAGCGGTACAATGTACCCGATACCCATTCACATAGGGGGGGCAGGATCTGGGGGTGCCTTGTTAAAGGGGGCTTCCAGATTTCGATAAGCCCCCCACCAGCAGACCCGACAACCAATGGCAAGGGTTGTCGGGAAGAGGCTCTTGTCCCCATCAACATGGAAACAAGGTGCTTTGGGGGGGACCTCAAAGCACCCTCCCCATGTTGAGGGCATGTGGCCTGGTATGGTTCAGGAGTGGGGGGTGCTCACTCGCCCCCCTATCCTGTACTCCAAGCTGCATGCCCGGATAAGGGTCTGGTATGGATATTGAGGGGACCCCCAAGCCATTTTTTTCTACTTTGCCGTGGAGATCCCCTTAAAAGGTCAGATTTTTTTCCTTGATTTTTTAATCTATATTGCCAGGAGCCAGCAATACATTACAGCCGCGAGCAAGTTTAAATAAAAATTTTCCCTTTAGAAATGTAATTTTTCTGCGGCACTGTTCAACACATTGCACAGATGCACTACTTTACAGACAGACTAAGGGGGCCCCCCAGGCAGGATATTTAAACACTTTTGATTTTTCATGTTCGTTTCCCATAGACTTTAATAGGGTTCGCATGTTTGCTCAAACATTTTGCTTGTTCCCATGTTCTGGTGCAAACTGAACCAGGGGGTGTTTGGCTCATCCCTACTTACCTGAGACCCATCTCTATCCTGCGATGTTCACGAGTCCCTTGGCCGTCACTCTCTCTCCTGATTGACTGAGACAGCAGCGGCTCCTTTGGCTCCCGCGGCTGTCAATCAAAGTCAGTTAGCCAATCAGGAGAGTGAGGGGTTGGTCCAAACAGGGCAAACAGCTGCTTGCTGTGGGGGCACTAGACAGGAGGGAGGGGCCAGGAGCAGCGAAAAGAGACCCAAGAAGAGGAGGATCCAGGCTACCCTGTGCAAAGCCACTGCAACAGAGCAGGTAGGTATAAATTCTTTTTTTTTTAAACAAGACTATACAATCACTTTAAGGTTTTTCACCTTCTGTTCTGCAAAATTCCACTCAGCCCCCCCCCCCCCTTATACTTACCTGAGCCCGATCCAATCCAGCAAAGTGCACGAGAGCAGCTCCCGCCACTGTCTTCCTCCTCCCTGGGCAAATTGATAGCAGCGGGAGCCAATGGCTGTCAATCAAAAGCTGTGCTGAGCAAGTGGGGGGGGGGCAAGCCCCCAAAAAACAAAACAGAAACAAAGATTTAATTTTGCTTTATGTTACAAGGCAGCCCTTAGCGGACTGGACAGAACATATCCCACCAGGATCTCAGAAATGTTGAAGGCTAAGGAAAACGTATTTGACTTCTACTAAGAGGGCTGCAAGCATAGCCAGTGGAATGGGAACAGGGCCCATTGCCAGGGTCTTATGCCGGTTACAGATGAACCCACAACTAGTTGCACATACAATAGGTCAGAATCAGAGCTCAGTGACACAATAAATCGTGTGAATATTAATTTCAGTTATCCAGTCATGTGAAAAGCACATTCCTGTTCACATTAAAAATTCAATCATGTGGAGATTAAAAAAGAAACAGGAATTTGTTTTCTACAGGGCTGGATAATAGAAGTGTATATTCACATCCTTTTTTGTGAAGATTCTCAACTCTTTTAGTGAATCAGCTTACCGTAATTGTTTTCTCATAGTTCGGTGATACTAAAAATAATAATAATAAAATACCCACAGAACTTCTTTGCATAACTGCTTTGTATGTTTTGTTTTTTTCTGTATCAGTGTTTACTTTCATCTTCTGTATTGCTCTCTTATGCAATAATAGATTGGAATGCTCTATGACTATAATGCTGATTTAAAGCAAACTTCCACCTTACGCTTGGCAGTTTTGTTGCAATTTTTTTTCATCTTTTTTTTTTTATTTGATCAGCCACAGTATTTGCCACTACAATTTGAAGTGATTCCCAGTTTCAAGTAACCAAATCTAATGCCGCGTACACACGATCATTTTTCCCGTCGAGAAAAATTTAATTTTTTCCTTTGGACGAGAAAAACGATCGTCTGTGGGCTTTTTGTAAATGTTGTAAATGTTGTAAATGTTGCTAATTACCAACCAAATCTTATAACTAGCATATCAGCATAGTCTGTATGTAATTGTGGAGAAAAAAAAATAAAAAAATAAAAAGAAAATGATTTGCCAAATACTATAGTTACAGGTATTAGCCGCGCTCTAGTTGCCGATGCAACAAAAGTTTTCCAATAATTGGTCTTGCATATAAAATATACAATATATGGATCATACATCATATCCTACCTGCTCAGAGTTTAAAGTGCATATAAGCCCTAACAATTTACTTCTCTTTTTTGGTACTTTTTCGGCTGCTTAGTATACCATTGAAAGGGATTTGTTATATCTGTTTCAAAAGTGCAAAATATACATGTTAATCCTGCCAGAAATCCAGTAAGCTTGAAACTTCCTGTAGTAAACTGACAACTGTGCCTCTGCTGCACTTATCAGTCCTGCTAGAACACCTCCCAATATGTTTTTGATATTCTCTAACGCTAACATTCTTTCTGCCCTAGGGAAAAAAACAAGTTGTTACTCCATGGATACAGTATTTTGAGTCAGCACTGTGTTAATGGCAGGATTATCAGGTGAAAATAAAGGGAAAAAACTGAAAGGAAAACTAATACAGCCACCACATCTAAGAACTGGTAAGCTGCAATATACACTCACCGGCCACTTTATTAGGTACACCTGTTCAGTTGCTTGGAAACACAAATTGCTAATCAGCCAATCACATGACAGCAACTAAGGGCATTTAGGCATCTAGACTCGGCTAAGATGACTTTATGAACTTCAAACGAGCATCAGAATGGGAAAAAAATAGGATTTAGGTGACTTTGAATGTGGCATGGTTGTTGGTGCCAGACGGGCTGGTCTGAGTATTTTTAAAATTGCTGATTCACTGGGATTTTCACGCACAACCATGTTTAGGGTTTACAGAGAATGGCCTGAAAAAGAGAAAATATCCAGTGACCGGCAGTTGTGTGGACGAAAATGCCTTTTTGATGTCAGAGGTAAGAAGAGACTGGACAGACTAGTTTGAAATGATAGAAAGGCAACAGTACATAAAATAACCACTCTTTACAACCAAGATATGGAGAATACCATCTTTGAGCGTACAACACATCAAACCTTGAAGCAAATGGGCTAGAGCAGCAGAAGACCACACCGGGTGCCACTCCTGTCACCTAAGAACAGGAATCTGAGGCTACAATTCGCACCGGCTCACCAAAATTGGACAATAGAAGATTGGAAAAATGTTGCCTGGTCTGATGAGTCTCAATTTCAGCTGTGACATTCAGATGGTAGGGTCAGAATTTGGCGTAAACAACATGAAAGCATGGATCCATCCTACCTCAACATGTACAAATATATAAGGGGTCCATATAGTGAACTTGGTGTTGAGTTATTCACTTTACGGTCAACACAGAGGACAAGGGGGCACTTATGCCTAGAGGAAAAGAGATTTAATCTCCAAAAGTTTCTTCACTGTGAGAGCTGTGAAAATGTGAAATAGACTCCCTCCAGAGGTGGTTTTGGCCAGCTCAGTAGATTGCTTTAAGAAACGCCTGGATTCATTCCTAAGTGCACACAATATAACTGGGTACTAACATTTATAGGTAAAATTGATCCAGGGAAAATCCGATTGCCTCTCGGGGGATCCAAAGGAATTTTTTCCCCTGCTGTAGCAAATTGGATCATGCTCTGCTGTTTTTATCATACAACAATAAATGTAATTAAATATTGTTACCTTGCTGTGGTTTTCCTGCCACACAGCTGCAAAAGACAGAGTCCCACACAAGAAGTAGTTCAACCAAGAGGTAATATGTTTACTTGGTAAAGAAATAGAGATTACACATGTAATATTTGACTCAAACAGATCCCTGTGAGAGTCAACTGACATACATATACACAACAGTTCCAGGGTTTCACCTATAAACTAAGAGACCCGAATTTACTCAACTTAGGGTCTGACCTGAGGAAGTGCACGGTGGAGGAATCTCCCACTATAATGATATCCGCAGTGGGATACCTCTCCACCAAGTCCAACCCAGCTCACTGAAACAGCACAATGACAATAAAATAAATGCAAACAGTTAATTTACACGTGCAAGTTCAACAAGCTATCTGGCTCCCCCTGGTGGGCAGCTTTACTGGTGCGTGTCCCGTTGTATCAACCTAGTCAGTGAGCTGAACTGATGATTGTTCCTAAAAGTTTCCAGTAAACTTCGGCTAGCTTTTGTTGGTGCACTTGAGTATTTGTAATCCAACAAAAAGGGTGAATAAAGATTGAACACTTAACATGTGTGGTGTAAGGGCAAGTGGCATGCTGGTCCTTCCCAAAGCGCTAAATCACTCCTGAATGTAGCGTGTCTCCGCTTAAGGCACTGCAGTTGCCAGCAAGTATAAGTAAAACTATGGAAGTCACCTTCCTGCGACACAGTTAGTTATGTTGGTGGGCAGGTGCCCTCTCACCACATGAGGCCTCGCCTCGCCGGGGTGCTCCGTTTGGGCCCTCTTGGTTCTCAGCCTCTGGACGGGTCGTGGTCCCTGGTCCTCCGCTTAGCCGCTCACAAGGCGTCGGTGCATAGGTGACTCTGGATGCTGGGGAGTGTAGAGCGGTCCCTCTCCCTGGTCCAATCAGCAGGGCTGTGGCAGGAATCCCTCCGACAGGCAATCCGATCTGCGTCACTTTAGGCCCGGCTTCTCCGGCCTAAGCATTCTCGCTGCAGGCCTCATGCCTGTTGCAAGATGGCGTCCCAAGAGATGGAACACAAGCCCCGCCTTGTCTTAAATAAGTTCTCCCAGCAGGCCGTGCATGGCACCACATACCCTGGCAGCACAGTGGCGTTGTGGGCCTTGTAGTCTACTTCTGACCCGCAACAATAGAGTCTCTGTCTCTCCGCACCACAAGGTCCGTCATGCATTGTTCTTGTCATAGCTGAACCAAACAAATTGCATCAGTATGAAACAACGGACAACAAAAGGAGCTAAGTTCTTATTAGGCACAAACTGTAGTCCATAAGCTACGTGCAAAGTGACACCTTGCTACATATCCAAAAAATTATTATATATTGTTTTTAAGGTAATTTACAATATTTTCTAAATCTGTACGCAAGCAGGTGGCTTAACGGACAAATTACTGAAGTTTGAAGTTATAACTTCCAACCAGTAATTTCACGGTAAATAGATAAATAATAAATTATTATGTTATACCATATAGCATATAAATATATTATTTAGCTTGAATATAACAGTACCTTTTCAACAGAATCAGTTTCACCCTCTTAACTGTGTCGGAACTGTGTGGGAAAAACATGAGATTGTGGGTAAATTTTATACCCATAAATACATTTCCTTGTAGTTAAGAGGGCTGGGCTGGAAGGGAGCATTTGTCTTTTAGACATATGCCCCTTCTATGACACTGCAATGAGAGGCATGCCTCCACTGCAGCATTTTACCGTTACCATTTACCATTGGTCCAAGACTCCAAGCTATTCATTGAGCTCAGTGCCTCTGACAAGAAGTGAGAGGCACTGTGAGCTCAACCTCTGAATCTGTTGCAAACAGAGTGTGTCAGCTTGTATTTAAATTGGCCGCTCTGTATTTAGCTTCTGACAGGCTGCGCAAGGAGCCCCATATCCGTGGAACCATAGGTCGTAGGAGCTCCAATTTTACCAGTAATAGGACTTAGGCTACATACCCACCAAATTTGGGGTCTCTGTGACCCCTGGTCCCCGAGCTACGACCCTCGAAGCTCAATTTTTTTTTCTTAGTGTTCAACCCCTGACTGCATGTCCCTGACTCCAATGGCCTCCACAGTCACCAGATCTCAATCCAATAGAACACCTATGGGATGTGGTGGAAAGGGAGATTTGCATCATGAATGTGCAGCCAACAAACCTGCAGCAATTGCGTGATGCTATCATATCAATATGGACCAAAATCTCTGAGGAATGTTTCCAATACCTTGTTGAATCTATGCCACTAAGAATTGAGGCAGGTCTGAAGGCAAAAGGGGGTCCAACCCGGTACTAGCAAGGTGTACCTAATAATGTGGTCAGTGAGTGCACTACATTACATTTTTATTCTTGGGTTTAGATGCACTTTAAGTTCTTCATCCAAGCATTGTTGTAGTGTTCTCGTACTCCCCACTATCTAGTGATCTGACAACCACCGTTAGTAATGCTATTTTCAAACCCATCCACTGATGTCTTCTTGCTGTCTTAGATATAGAGTGCCTAATGTAAAAAAATATATTGGTACTCAAATCATACACACAATCACCAATCAGATTCAGACCTGTTTTGGACATTTAAATGTAACTGGTGATTATGGGTGAGCTATTGGTTTAGTCTAAATCCTTGTTTTGACCGAAATGGGCTTGTTAGGAGGTTCGGCATATGACCAGAATAAAAGTGGATGTTTGGTCAAGTCAAACCTCCAGCTGCAGCAGAAAGTGAAACATTTATAAACGGTATCAATTTTTTTGTGAATGAGTAGGGGTGCTATGTACCCACTACTCATTCACATAGATGGGGCCAGTATATGTTTTTAATTTGTTTTTTATTTTGCTTTTTTCAGGGCTTCCCCCTTAAAGCGGTTGTATACCCGCTCCTACTTTTTTTGTTTTTTTCATACCTGAAAGGCAAAAGGCATAATCAGCTAGTATGCACCGCACTAGCTCATTATGAAATACTTACCTTAGAACGAGGCGCTGGGAACTTACCTGATCCATGCCGAGGGAGATGTCATCTTGCCTCGGCATGTCTTCCGGGTATCGCCGCTCCAGCGCTGTGAGTGGCTGGAGCGGCGATGTCGTCACTCCCGCGCGTCGGCAAGATCCGACGGCTGCCGGGCTTTAGCCGAGAATCCCCGCTGCGCATGCGCCGCTGCAGTCAGCGGCTCATTGCGGGGGGAATATCTCCTAAACCGTACAGGTTTAGGAGATATTCTTTTTACCTATAGGTAAGCCTTATTATAGGCTTACCTGTAGGTAAAAGTTACAAAATAGGGTATACAACCGCTTTAAAATTAATGCTAGACCCATACGTCTCCCTGACAAATGAAATTTGTATATTTTTTTGTTTCTGTATATGTCCTCCGAAGCAGTGCCCAGCCCCTTTTGTTATTTGGTTGACTGTTCCTTGCCTGTTAACCTAGAAAATGGCCAATACTGGCTCCCCTTGACTTCAATGGAGTTCAAATTTGGCATCCGAACTTCAGGAAAGTTCACAATACCTGCCCCAAATGAAAACCCAGGTATGTTCAGCTTATCACTACTGGTAATTGGGAATCTGTTTAAGGTTTGGCAAACCTTGGCTGTTAGGGAGTTTAAACGATACTACAGTGATTATACATGACGGCTTCCCACTGTCAATGGTAGTTAAGCAACCAGTGACCTCACTGGTCTCGTTTACATCTGGGTCCAGGACTACCTGACCACGTAAGCAAAGTAGCCAAGGATAGTTTTAAAAAATGTGGATTTTCCCTCAAATCAAACCAGTCTGATTTGGTTCTTTTCCTATATTAAAACCACAAAAATGCATAAAGTCTTCTCCAAGAATCCACATCAGGCCCTTATCCGAGCATGCAGCCTGGCTAGCCAGAAAAGGGATGGAACAAGTGTGCCTTCCCCCTCCTGATGCATACCAGGCCACATGCCCCTTAACATGGGGGGTACCTTGTCAGGGGGAGACTCCCCTGCGCAAAGCACGTTGTTCCCATGGTAAAGAGGAAAAGGGCCTCATCCTCACAACCCTGGCCAAGTGATTGTGGGGAGGGGGGTCTGAGGTTGGGGAGCTTATTAGAATCTGACAGCCTCCTGTACCAATAAGTCCATATATGGTCAATGACATCACCTAGGAGATGCCTCCCCTTTACTTAAAGAAGCTCTCATGCTGCATGCTTGACCCCCTTTCCTGTGCAAGCAGACTACATGCTCAGAAAAGGGTCTGGCATGGACCATTGGGGGGACCTCATGCAGTTTTTGGGGTTTTTCTGTGTGGGTTTCCCCTTTAAATTTACACAAGAGTTGAAGGGCCTGGTATGAATTGGAGGGGAAATCCCCCTTTTTTTTGTGTGGGGGTACCTCATTAACATTTACTTCAAACTCTCATCTAGGGTAAGGGTCAAATATAGATGAATGGAATCCCAGGCTGCTCTGTTTACAAACATAAGTAAGCAGAAGTACTTTTTTTCCTTGTAAATATCAACTTTGCTGCAGTAGGTTGTATATGTTGTACAATTGCACCACTTCACGGGCAGGGTCAGGGGATCCCCCAGGCATGTTATTTTAGAAAAAGTTGCATTTTAGGTTCACGTTAAGCATTACTAAAACCGCAATTGCTTTGGTACATGTTCCCTGAAGCAGTGTCCAACCCTTATGCCATTTGTTTGACAATGCCTTGCCACTTATGCCGCGTACACACGGTCGGAATTTCCGAGGAAAAAAAGTCTGACGGAATTTTTTCAGCGCATATTCCGACCGTGTGTATGCCCCATCGGGCTTTTTCCGTCAGAAATTCTGACGGAGTTAGAAAGAGAAATTCAGTTTGTCTGTATGGAACTCCGACGGAGAAAAAAACACGCATGCTCAGAATCAAGTTGACGCATGCTCGGAAGCATTGAACTTAATTTTTCTCGGCTCGTCGTAGTGTTGTATGTCACCGCGTTCTTGGCGGTCGGAATTTGGTGTGACAGTGTGTATGCAAGACAGCTTGAACGGAATTCCGTCGGAAAAACGCGTCGGAGTTTGTTCCAACAGAAAATTTGACCGTGTGTACAAGGCATAAGCCTACAAAGTGCCCATTACTGGTTTTTAATATCCGATTCCGATTCCCGATTGACTTCAATGAGGTTTGGATACGGCACCCGAACTTTAGTAATATTGACAGAACCTTCCTTGAACTGTACTTTGAACTAGAAGAAAAGAAAGAGAAGATTACACAGTACTGTACAGGCTTTAGGAAGCACCCTCCAGGTGATAATAGGTGGAGCTGGATATAGAATTAGCTTCAACAGATTACAGGAAATTCAGTCTTTCTTATTTTGCCAGAACTGCAGTGTTTGCTGGATAACATTAGTAGTTTAATGGTTAGCTTGGTCATCTGGAATTGTTCTTATGTTAATGTATAGAAAGGTCCCAGGCCTCCTTTAGTTTAATGAGAACCTTCCGAGTAGGGATGCGCTTTATGTTCGAGTTAAACATGAGTTTGACTCGAACATTGGCTATTCGCCCGTTCGGCGAACAGCGAACAATTTGGGGTGTTTGCGACAAATTCAAAAAGTCGCGGAACACCATTAACCTTAAGCTTTTTATACCACTTCCATACCGGGCTATTCTGGCACTTCTCTCCTACATGTACAAATCATCATTCTTTTGCTAGAAAATTACTCAGAACCCCCAAAAATTATATATGTTTTTTTTAGCAGACACCCTAGGGAATAAAATGACGGTCGTTGCAACTTTTTATCTTCCAAGGTATTTGCGCAATAATTTTTCAAACGCCTTTTTTGGGGGAAAAAAATGGTTTCATGAATTAAAAAATAACAAAACAGTAAAGTTAGCCCAATTTTTTTGTAAAATATGAAAGCTTATGTTACGCCGAGTAAAAAGATACCTAACATGTCATGCTTTAAAATTGCGCACACTCATGGAATGGCGCCAAACTTCGGTACTTAAAAATCTCCATAGGCGACACTTTGAAATTTTTTACAGGTTACCAGGTTAGAGTTACAGAGGAGGTCTAGTGCTAGAATTGTTGCACGCACTCTAACACATGCGGCGATACCTCACATATGTGGTTTGAACGGCGTTTACATATGCGGGCGGGACTTACGTGTGTGTTCGCTTCTAAGCGCGAGCTATTGAGGACGGGCGTTTAAAAAAAAAAAAAAAAAATTATTTTACTTATTTTTTTTTTATTTTTTTGATCACTTTTATTCCTATTACAAGGAATGTAAACATCCCTTGTAATAGAAATGTGTGTGACAGGTCCTCTTTATGGAGAGATGCGGGGTCAATAAGACCCCACATCTCTCCTCCCGGCTGGAAAGCATGAGACTGTGAAAAAAAATTTCACTGATCTCATACTTACAGCCGCAATGGCAGCTTTGTTTACATTTGAGGACCCGGGCGTGACGTCATCACATCGCGCCCGGGCCTCCGACGATCATAGAGATGACTGGTGACCATCTGATCACCAGTCATCTCTATGCTCATCACGTGACCCACCACCGGCGCCAACAATTCTCTCCGGGTCCCCGATCGCACGGGAGAGCCCGGAAAAGCACCGGATGGCGGCGGGAGGGGGGGGGTTGTCCCCTCCCGCCGCCTATAAGAACGATCAAGCAGTGGAACCGCCGCTATGATCATTCTTATGGTGCGCAGAATCGCCGGCTGAAAAAAAGGATATCTGAATGATGCCTCTAGCTGCAGGCATCATTCAGATATCCCCCCTCAAACCCAGGACGTCATATGACGTCCACCTGGAGGGAGAGAGGGTTCCTGCCGGCGTCATTTTCCAATGGCCCGGTATGGAAGGAATTAAAAGTCTATGGGAGAAATAAAAAGTACTAATTTTAAAGGTTAATATGCAAGTTATTGTCATAAAAAGTGTTTGGGGACCCGGGTCCTGCCCCAGGGGACATGTATCAATGCAAAAAAAAGTTTTAAAAAGTGCAGTTTTTTCAGGAGCAGTGATTTTAATAATGCTTAACCACTTAAGCCCCGGACCATTTGGTAGCTAAAGGACCAGAGGTGAATTCAAAATTTTGCCCTGCGCTGCTTTAACTGTAAATTGTGCAGACATGCAATGTTGTACCCAAACGAAATTTGCGTCCTTTTCTTCCCACAAATAGAGCTTTCTTTTAATGGTATTTGATTGCCTCTGCGATTTTTATTTTTTGCGATATAAACGGAAAAAGACCAAAAATTTTGAAAAAAAATGATATTTTCTACTTTTTGTTATAAGAAAAATCGAATAAACTCAATTTTAGTCATACATTTAGGCCAAAATGTATTCAGCCACATGTCTGTAGTAATAAAAATGTCAATAAGTGTATATTTATTGGTTTGCGCAAAAGTTATAGCGTTTACAAACTAGGGTAAATTTTCTGGAATTTACACAGCTTTAAATTTATAACTGCCTATCTCATTTCTTGAGGTGCTAAAATGGCAGGGCAGTACAAACCCCCCCCAAATGACCCCATTTTGGAAAGTAGACACCCCAAGGAAATTGCTGAGAGGCATGTTGAGCCCATTGAATATTTTTTTTTTGTCCCAAGTGATTGAATAATGACAAAAAAAATAAAAAATTACAAAAAGTTGTCACTAAATGATATATTGCTCACACATGCCATGGTTATATGTGGAATTGCACCCCAAAATACATTCTGCTGCTTCTCCTGAGTACGGGGATACCACATGTGTGGGACTTTTTAGGAGCCTAGCCACGTACGGGACCCCGGAAACCAAGCACCGCCTTCAGGATTTCTAAAGGCGCAATGTTTGATTTCACTCCTCACTACCTATCACAGTTTTGAAGGCCATAAAATGCCAAAATAGCACAAAACTCCCCCAAATGACCCCATTTTAGAAAGTAGACACCCCAAGGAAATTGCTGAGAGGCCTGTTGAGCCCATTGAATATTATTTTTTTTTGTCCCAAGTGATTGAATAATGACAAAAAAAAAAAAAAATTACAAAAAGTTGTCACTAAATGATATATTGCTCACACATGCCATGGTTATATGTGGAATTGCACCCCAAAATACATTTTGCTGCTTCTCCTGAGTACGGGGATACCACATGTGTGGGACTTTTTAGGAGCCTAGCCGCGTACGGGACCCCGAAAACCAAGCACCGCCTTCAGGATTTCTAGGCACAAATTTTTGATTTGACTCCTCACTACCTATCACAGTTTTGAAGGCCATAAAATGCCAAAATAGCACAAAACCCCCCCAAATGACCCCATTTTGGAAAGTAGACACCCCAAGCTGTTTGCTGAGAGGCATGGTGAGTATTTTACAGCTCTCATTTGTTTTTGAAAATGAAGAAAGAATTTTTTTTTTTTTCAAATTTCAAAACTTTGTGACAAAAAGCGAGATCTGCAAAATACTCACCATACCTCTCAGCAAATAGCTTGGGGTGTCTACTTTCCAAAATGGGGTCATTTGGGGGGGTTTTGTGCCATCTGGGCATTCCATGGCCTCCGAAACTGTGATAGGCAGTGAGAAGTGAAATCAAAAATTTACACCCTTAGAAAGCCTGAAGGCGGTGATTGGTTTTTGGGGTCCCGTACGCGGCTAGGCTCCCAAAAAGTCTCACACATGTGGTATCCCCGTACTCAGGAGAAGCAACAGAATGTATTTTGGGGTGTAATTCCACATATGCCCATGGCATGTTTGAGCAATATATCATTTAGTGACAACTTTGTGCAAAAAAAAAAATTGTCTTTTTTCCGCAACTTGTGTCAACATATAAAATATTCCATGGACTCGACATGCCTCTCAGTATATAGCTTGGGGTGTCTACTTTCCAAAATGGGGTCATTTGGGGGGGTTTTGAACTGTTCTGGCATTTTATACACAACATTAGGAAGCTTACATCCACTCTTCTAACCACTTGAAGACAAAGCCCTTTTTGACACTTTTTGTTTACATGAAAACATATTTTTTTTTGCAGGAAAATTATGTTGAACCCCCAAACATTATATATATTTTTAAAGCAAAGGCCCTACAGAATAAAATGGTGGGTGTTGCATTTTTTTTCTACACAGTATTTGCGCAACGATTTTTCAAACGCATTTTTTGGGGAAAAAATACACTTTTTTTAATTTTAATGCACTAAAACACACTATATTGCCCAAATGTTTGATGAAATAAAAAAGATGATCTTAGGCCGAGTACATAGATACCAAACACGACATGCTTTAAAATTTCGCACAAACGCGCATTGGCGACAAACTACATACATTTTTAAAAGCCTTTAAAAGCCTTTACAGGTTACCCCGTTAGATTTACAGAGGAGGTCTACTGCTAAAATTACTGCCCTCGATCTGATCTTCACGGTGATACCTCACATGCATGGTGCAATTGCTGTTTACATATGACGCCAGACCGACGCTTGCATTCGCCATTGGGCAAGAGCAGGGCAGGACAGGGGTGCTTTTTTTTTTATTATTAATTTTGCTTTTTTATTTTATTTTTAAATTGTTCCTTCCATATTTTTTTTTATCATTTTTATTGTTATCTCAGGGAATGTAAATATCCCCTATGATAGTAATAGGTAGTGACAGGTACTCTTTTTTTGAAAAAACTGGGGTCTAGACCCTAGATCTTTCCTCTGCCCTCAACGCATCTGACCACACCAAGATCGGTGTGATAAAATGCTTTCCCAATTTCCCAATGGCGCTTTTTATATCTGGGGGGGGACATTCCCTCCCACTGCTTGTACATGCAGTCCAGAGGCTAATAAGCCACTAGGATTGCTTTTACATGAAAGCCGGCCGCTGGCTGAAAAGAATGATACCAAGATGATACCTAAACCCGCAGGCATCAATCTGGTATAACCATTCAAAGTCCAGCAACATACCAGTACGTTGCTGGTCCTTGTTGGACATGTATTGTAATCTGTTTTTTTTTCATGCAGCCAGGTGGCTGAACGAAAAAAGAGATTGATCGGTGGGTATGCCCACCATTAGAATACCGCCCTTCATCCACCCACTTCTAATGATGGGCATACATGCACCATTTATATATGCCGAAGCATGGGGGCATCCTCCCGCAAAAAAGTTATGCCGCACACACATGGTCGGACTTTTCCACGGGCAAGCCTCCGTCGGAATTTTGACCGTATGTACGCGGCATTAGGAGCAAAATCACTCCTCCACCCCTGCTGCCCCAATGCTTCGGCATATTTGCTTTTTTTTTTTAACTGTGGTGGTGAAATCACCTCCTACAGCACTGGAGTCGCAGGGATCAGGCCTGTCTCTGCGAACGCTGCAGTTATGTGTGTTGTGTTTTGCAAGTGACAGTGATCGATCGATACTGCACTTGGGTGGCCTGGGCTGGACGGAGGGGCAAAACGCAGGTGCTAGCAGGTATCTGGGCTGATCCCGCTAACACTGCGTTTTTGGGAACCCTAAACTGCTGGGGACGCTAGTATAGATCTGATCAGATCAGATATTGATCTGTTCAGATACTATACCACTAAGGGAGGTGTATGCTTCACGCGTGGGTGTTAGCGTTACTGGCACTAACCTGACGCTGCCTGGGGTGTGACGCAGACCCTCTCTGACGCTAAAACCTAATTGATATCACCCGCCGGGCGATCAGGGGGTTAAACCTTTATTGGGTTATATACGGCGGGTGCCCTGACACTATAAAAAGCAAACTAACTAACCAGTGTCACCCGGGTTAACTAGGGGCAATTAGGGGGTTAAAACCTTTATTAGATAATATATGGGGGTACCTGACGCTATAAAAACCTGCGGCGAACCTAAAAAAAAAATACTGGCTACCGATCTGCATCACCGACGCTAAGACATCGATCAGAAAAATGATCGCTTAGCGACAGTGGTGATAGGGGGTGAAAGGGTTACCTGGGGGGCGATCAAGGGGGTTAAACCTTTATTAGATAATTTATGGGGGTACCCGACGCTATAAAAACCTGCGGCAAACCTATAAAAAAAAATACTGGCTACCGATCTGCATCACCGACGCTAAGACATCGATCAGAAAAATGATCGCTTAGCGACAGTGGTAATAGGGGTTCAAAGGGTTACCTGGGGGGCGATCAAGGGGGTTAAACATTTATTAGATAATTTATGGGGGTACCCGACGCTATAAAAACCTGCGGCGAACCTAAAAAAAAAATACTGGCTACCGATCTGCATCACCGACGCTAAGACATCGATCAGAAAAATGATCGCTTAGCGACAGTGGTGATAGGGGGTGAAAGGGTTACCTGGGGGGCGATCAAGGGGGTTAAACCTTTATTAGATCATTTATGGGGGTGCCCGACGCTATAAAAACCTGCGGCGAACCTAAAGATTTTTACTGGGTACCGATCTGCATCACCGACGCCAAGACAGCGATCAGAAAAATGATCGCTTAGCGACGGCGGTGCTAGGGGGTGAAAGGGTTATCTGGGGGGTGATCAAGGGGTTAAACCTTTATTAGGGGGGTTAGGGGGCTACACTGGACCTAAAACTAAATGTAGTGACACTTTTACAGTCACAAATGTCACTGATTGCAGTGATCAGTAAATAAATGGTCACTGCAATCAGTGACACTGTGACTGGGGGCTGGGGGGTGATCTGGGGGGGCCTGGGGGGGCGATTTATGTGCCTATGTGTGCTGGTGTTAGTGTAGTGTTAGTGCACTGACCTGTGTGTCTTCTCTTGTACGGCGCTCGGTATATGTGAGCGCCGCACAGGAGATGACATCACTTCCTCCTGCTTTCTCTGTCTGTGTGTACATTCCACAGACAGAGGGGGCATTTCTATTCGCCGGAAGAAATCGCAGGGGGGTGGCCGGAATCGAACGGCCGCCCCCCCATCTTGGAACGTTCCCAGACGAATTCCGACCGCTCACTGTACAGAAGGGGGGTCCAATTGGACCCCCCAACTGTACAAAGGCAATCACGTATGCTCTACGTGATTGTGCCTGTCGGTGCCATTGTGCCGACGTATATATACAGTGAGCGGTCGTTAAGTGGTTAAAGTGAAACAATAAAATAATGGACTGGGAGGGACCCCTGACGTTTTTTTCAATGACTTTGATCTGTATTGCCAGGACCCGACAATTCATGAATAGCCGCGAGTAGTTTTAAATGACTTTTTTTCCTTTAGAAATGACATTTTGTGCAGGGACAGTTCTAAACACGGGGAACATGCGCTACTTTACATGCATACTATACACACCCCCCAGGTACGAAATTTAAAGGAATATTTCACTTTTATTGTTTCACTTTAAGCATTATTAAAATCACTGCTGCCTAAAAATCAGCCGTTTTTAAAACTTTTTTTTGCATTGATACATGTCCCCTGGGGCAGAACTCGGGTCCCCAAACACTTTTTATGACAATAACTTGCATATTAACCTTTAAAATTAGCACTTTTGATTTTTCATGTTTGTGTCCCATAGACTTTAACGGTGTTCGCGTGTTCGAATTAATTTTTTGCCTGTTCGCATGTTCTGGTGCGAACCAAACCGGGGGGTGTTCGGCTCATCCCTACTCCCGAGCAAAGAGTTGCTGACATCCTTCCATATAAAGTGGGTTGTAAGGCCTAATGGGTGTAGTGTAAGGTATATTCATGGGCGCCAGACACTTCTTGAATGCAAAGAGATTTTTTTTCTCTTGAAAAAAAATATTTCTCTTGAACAGAACTTTGGGAAAGGGGGTTTAGGACCAGGACACCCTTTAGCAGTTGCAATGTTTATTGGCAGACTCCGAGGCTCCTACAGGTAGATAGCCATGCCGGGAAAGGCAGCCAGCAAGACACCACGTGTGTAGGAATGCTGTCTCCTATGGCAACAGTCTTAGAACAGTTCCTAACACAAGTTGTAAGGAACTCCTTCACTTTCTTTACAATCACTTTTTGTAGGTTCTCAACCCTCTGAGCTCCCAGTCTCTCTCACTAGACTTGCTGATTCAAATCCCTTGAGCTCTTTCAATCTGCACTTAAGTATCTTTCTCAAGCATCACCCCTGCTTCTCTGCTGGGTCTCAACTTGGCATTCGGATACTTCTCAAGCTTCACCCCACTGGCCTGCTCGGTCCCTGGCTTGACACACAAGACTGCTCTGCAAGCGTCACCTCCGCTGGCTGGTTACCTGGCTTGACACCTGCTGAAGTTTCCCAATTCTTCACCGTCCTCGGTTGGTGAGAATACTGCTCCAGTACTTGCTTTAGATACTCACTGTGGTCCCTGGTAATAAGGTGGATTATCCCTTAGTGACGACAGCTGCCTCTCTACCTCCGACCACGACAGGTTCTCCAGCCGGCAGAACCGTCACTTCTGGTTGGACTGCAAGCCGCAATCCCAACCCTATGTTGCTCTTGCTTCTGGATAGACCCTAAGACAGCCTAGCAGCTAGATGTGCTCAGGAGATAGGCCCTGGCCTAGAAGCCCGGGCAATACAACACAGGTCCACCCAGGTGGCACAGAACACTGATCACCTGACTCCACCCAAATATATAGGTTCTCCCAGCAGGCCAAGAGATTTAGGAAAACCCCTGCCCATTGGCTGAGATGCCCATATACTCCTAATCTGTCCTTGCTTTGCCCTTATCTTATCTAATGTCGCCAGATACCCGACCACCTAGCGGCAGAAGAGAAAAGTGTAGCAATTCCAGACTTAGGGTGAACTCAATTGATCCCTAACAATGAGCCAAGGTAACTACAGCTGGCAGGTAAATTTAGGAGCCACCCTGCCTAAACATCAGGGTGCTACAAATGTTATACTGCACATTTTCTATTATTAGTTTGTTTGCTTGCACAATTTAGCATTAGGTTCTATACAAGCACAATACATACGTGTTATTTCAACTTTCTTTGCTCATCTTAAAACATGCATATTCATGGTAGTAGCCTATTGTTGCTAAGTGACACTAACATTAAAGTACTCATTATTTTTATACTAAGTAAACTGTAGAAATGTGGCTGTCTATTTAAATTAAATGCTGTTTTAACTAACAGTTAATAGTGTTGACTGCTGTGTAATAGTCATTTTCATTTTTTACAGTATTTAATGACTTTCTGATGACTTAAATTCTCTGTAGGGATACTTAAATCATTGCATTAAGGATGAGCGATTTTAGTACACAATGACTGATTGATGTAATAGTATGTAGACTGATGATTAGCTTAATAAATGCAGTCATGTAGTCATGTATGCTACTGTGTCTACTGACTAAATGTTTAAGGTGGTATCTGATTACTTTAAACTAATTTTTTTGTCCATACCAGATCAAATTCAAGGACTTTTGACATATAAAATTAGTTGTCTGCCTACTAAACTCCTTACAAAGCTATAAAGACTAAGATGTTTAATTCTGACCACTTAACCATGTAATATCCTTTGAATAACAGGCAGCCCCCGTTCTTTGCAGCATTTTCAAGGATACAGTACCTCTTTTCTTGTAATATGGTAGGTGGAAAATGCCTAATTCAAAAACTAGACTTTTTTAAATATTTAACATTGAAAATGACCAATAGAAAGCTTATTTTTAATTCCAATTATCTTATTGTTAATGTAAGTCAGTATCAAAGACACTAATTTGACATTGTTTACATAAAAACATGGTAGACTGTAAAATATATATATTAATATATATATATATATATATATATATATATATATACCGGTATATATATATTTTTTATATATGTAATTGTACAGGACGCCAAGGTTGGGTCCTGGACGGGTTATGGTCCTTTTAAGGCAGGGGTGCCCAACCTTTTGAAGCACAAGGGCCACTTAAGCGACTTGCTAACCGGTCGTGGGCCACAATGAGCGGAGCAGGTGGATGGCAGGTCCGCGTCTGCTCTGCATATGCATAGAGCAGAATGGAGGGTCCAATTGGGTCAGACTGACCGTGTGAAAGGGGCCCAAGGCTGCTTTCACACTGATGCGCTGT
Organism: Rana muscosa; assembly: GCA_029206835.1. Taxonomy (NCBI): domain Eukaryota; kingdom Metazoa; phylum Chordata; class Amphibia; order Anura; family Ranidae; genus Rana; species Rana muscosa. Next base: position 1,102,353,764 of record CM055122.1, on the reverse strand, counting down.
GGTTTACCCACACCACGGGTGCAACGCAGTGTACATTTGGCTTCCCTGCACTTTACAATAGACTTCTATTATATTCTGCAGGTTTGGTGCACTTTCAGAAAGCTCACCAAACTCGCAGGTATTAACAGAAGTCTATGGCTCAGTGCAGGTAACCTGCAGGTAAACTGCACTGTATCTGCAGATCAGTTTGAAAGCAGCCTTGTAACCACTGCAGATCAGATATGCCCATATATACACAGTGATTTTAGTAATAAACTGACCTTTAATAACAGTATTCTATTCCATCCCAGAGCAGGAGGTCGCAGGCCACATCAGAGGGCTCAGCAGACCACTGGTTGGGCACCCCTGCTTTAAGGGAAGTGTGGTAGTATTCAGGGGGTCACCCAGGGTGGGTAAGGAGATCCCCGGAATAGCCTTAATCAGCAGAGGACTGACTCGCAGTGTTAATGGAGAGATATTTGGGGCCCGGAATTCCGGAGGCTTTGAAGTGATATTCGAGTGGGAAAGAGCCCCCACCCCTGACTACAAGGATTCCAGCACGCACAGGGTTAAGGGCCTCCAGGAAGCAGCTCTTAAAAGACAGGAAGTAGTGCTAGTTGTGTTGGTGAGGAGGAGTTGAATAAACCTGTCTTGGAGAGCTGTGAGTCTGCTGGAGGCTGCTAAAAGTTTCAACAAGGACTATTAAAACCTTGGGGTGAAGACCCATCCACGAACTGTATGTGCCTTTTTACTTTGTGCTGAAGATAAGCGGACTTTATTTTGTATTTTTGTGCTTGTGTGCTGCTCTGCTGGAAGCCTTATTTTGATTTGCTTGCTGAAAATGAAAGCCTTTTAATGTTTAACGTCTTTGCACTCAGTCCTGTGGAGCTACAATCCCCAAAACTTTACAACATATATATATATATATATATATATATATATATATATATATATACAGGTATATACAGTATATGCACTCACCGTCAACTTTATTAGGTACACCTTGCTAGTACCGGGTTGGACCCCCTCTTGCCTTCCGAGCTGCCTTCATTCTTTGTGGCTAGGGATGAGTCAAACACCCCCCAGTTCGGTTCGCACCAGAACTTGCGAACAGGCAATAAATTTGTTCGAACATCCGAACACCGTTAAAGTCTATTGGATTCGAACATGGAAAATCTAAAGTGCTCATTTTAAAGGCTTATATGCAAGTTATTGTCATAAAAAGTGTTTGGGGGCCTGTGTCCTGCCCCAGGGGACATGTATCAATGCAAAAAAAGTTTTAAAAAATGATGTTTTTTCAGGAGCAGTGATTTTAATAATGCTTAAAGTGAAACAATAAAAGTGAAATATTCCTTTAAATTTTGTACCTGGGGGGGTGTATAGTATGCCTGTAAAGTAGCGCTTGTTTCCCATGCTTAGAACTGTCCCTGCACAGTGTCATTTCTGAAGAAAAAAGTCATTTAAAAGCACTTGCGGCTATAATGAATTGTCGACTCCCGGCAATACAGAGAAAAGTCATTGATAAAAAAGAAAAATAAATGCATGGGGGTCCCCCCAAATTCAATGGATATTAAGGGGAACCCTGCATCAAATTAAAAAAGAAAATGATGTGGGGTTCCCCCCCAAAATATTTGGGGGGAACCCCAGGTCATTTTTTTTTATTTGACACAGGGTTCCCCTTAATATCCCTACCAGACCTGAAGGGCCTGGTAATTGAATTTGGGGGGACCCCCACGCATTTTTTTTTTTTTTATCAATGACTTTTCTCTGTATTGCCGGGAGCCGACAATTCATTATAGCCACGAGTGCTTTTAAATGACTTTTTTATTTTTTTCCTTCAGAAATGACACTTTGTGCAGGGACAGTTCTAAGCACGGGAAACAAGCGCTACTTTACAGGCATACTATAGACACCCCCCAGGTACGAAATTTAAAGGAATATTTCACTTTCATTGTTTCACTTTAAGCATTATTAAAATCACTGCTCCCGGAAAAACGTCTGTTTTTAAAACTTTTTTTTGCATTGATACATGTCCCCTGGGGCAGGACACGGGTCCCCAAACACTTTTTATGACAATAACTTGCATATAAGCCTTTAAAATGAGCACTTTAGATTTCTCCCATAGACTTTTACAGGGTGTTCCACGGCTTTTCGAATTTGCCGTGAACACCCCAAATTGTTCGCTGTTTGGCGAACGGGCGAACAGCCAATGTTCGAGTCAAACATGAGTTCGACTCGAACTCGAAGCTCATCCCTATTCGTGGCATAGATTCAACGAGGTGTTGGAAACATTCCTGAGAGCTTTTGGACCATATTGACATAATAGCATCACACAGTTGCAGCAAATTTGTCGGCTGCACATCCATGATACAAATCTCCCATTTCACTACATCCCAAAGGTGCTCTATTGAATTTACATCTGGTGACCGAGGAGGCCATTGGAGTACAGTGACCTCATTGTCATGTTGAAGAAACCAGTTTAAGATGACTTGAGCTTTGTGACATGGTGCATTATCCTGCTGGAAGTAGTCATCAGAAGATGGGTACACTGTATTCATAAAGGGATGGACATGGTCAGATACAATACTCAGGAAGGCCGTGGAGTTTAAATGATCATCAAATAGTCCTAAAGGAGTAATCCTTGTGATGCGGCTCCCATCAATTTCAAAGCCCCGGTGGAGTGGTATAAAAAAGGGGTCGGAACTTTAGTTTAATTAGCGGAGCCGCAGCACAAGGAATTATTCCGCCTGGACTATTTAATGATTTTCAGGCAGAAGGGGAGTAATGCTTGTGCTGCAGTTCCCAGGAATTATCCGGGGGGGTCAGTGTCATTGAGCCGTGGGTGTCTCTTTCTGCAGAGGAGGAGGAACGCAGTAGTAGTGTCGGGACTAGAGCAAGGAGAGGCGAGCAGCTAAGGTTAACGGCGCCCAGCCAGGGCTATGATGTGCCGCTTTAGTGTCAATATCTGCTAAACGGTGTACAGGTGCAAGCAGGGCCGGCCACCGGCGATAGGATAAGGACCAAGTGGGGAACCCCTGGATTTGGCGCCCCCTCTCTTTTTTTTTTGGAACCTGCAAGGTAAAGCCATAGTGTGCTAATATGCATTGCATACTAGCACATTACGTGAAACTTACCTTAGAATGAAGCCCTGCCAATATCGAGCTGTCTCCACTGACACCTCCTTCTTCACTCGTCTTTCTTCAGGGGTTTGCAGACTCTGGCTGTGTGACTGGCTGAAGCCGCGTTGACGTCACTCCCGCGCATGCGTGTGGTAGCCGGCGTTTATGGCACAGTACTCTGAAGGAAAAGTCCGGGTGGCCGAATTTGAAAAAATCTTTCTAATCAATTTGAAAACGAATAAACTAAACAAATTCACTGTGGGTGAAGTGAGATTGAGCGACACTTTGCTACAAGCATTTTTTTTAGCTAATGAGATCTTTCTTGCTCAAATGCCTAGGCAAGAACCACAAGATTCAGGTTACTAAAAAAAGGGACAACTATTGGGTGGCCAACCTAGTGGCGGCTGGTGCTCAAAATGTTTGGGGGGTGCAAACAAACTGAAAAAAAAACATCAATTGCAGCCACTGTGCCATCAAACGCAGCCACTGTGCCATCAAACGCAGCTACTGTGCTATCAAACGCAGCCACTGTGCCATCAAACGCAGCCACTGTGCCATCAAACGCAGCTACTGTGCCATCAAACGCAGCTACTGTGCCATCAAACGCAGCCACTGTGCCCATCAAACGCAGCTACTGTGCCATAAAACGCAGCCGCTGTACCCATAAATTGCCACCATTGTGCCCATCAAATGCAGCCACTGTACCCATCAATTGCTGACACCGTGCCCATCAATTTCTGCCAAACGTGCCCATCAATTGCTGCTACTGTGCTCCAATTTTTGGGGGGGCAGACAAACTGAAAAAAAAACATCAATTGCAGCTACTGTGCCATCAAGCGCAGCCAATGTGCCCATCAAACGTAGCCACTGTGCCATCAAATGCAGCCACTGTACCCATAAATTGCCACCACTGTGCCCATCAAGTGCAGCCACTGTACCCATCAATTGCTGACACTGTGCCCATCAATTTCTGCCAGTGTGCCCATCAATTGCTGCTACTGTGCCTCAATTTTTGGGGGGGGTGCAAACAAACTGAAAAAAAAAACATCAATTGCAGCTACTGTGCCATCAAACGCAGCTACTGTGCCATCAAATGCAGCCACTGTGCCCATCAAATGCAGCCACTGTACCCATCAATTGCTGACACCGTGCCCATCAATTTCTGCCAAACGTGCCCATCAATTGCTGCTACTGTGCTCCAATTTTTGGGGGGGCAGACAAACTGAAAAAAAAACATCAATTGCAGCTACTGTGCCATCAAGCGCAGCCAATGTGCCCATCAAACGTAGCCACTGTGCCATCAAATGCAGCCACTGTACCCATAAATTGCCACCACTGTGCCCATCAAGTGCAGCCACTGTACCCATCAATTGCTGACACTGTGCCCATCAATTTCTGCCAGTGTGCCCATCAATTGCTGCTACTGTGCCTCAATTTTTGGGGGGGTGCAAACAAACTGAAAAAAAAACATCAATTGCAGCTACTGTGCCATCAAACGCAGCTACTGTGCCATCAAATGCAGCCACTGTGCCCATCAAATGCAGCCACTGTGCCATCAAATGCAGCCGCTGTACCCATAAACTGCCCCCACTGTGTCCATCAAGTGCAGCCACTGTACCCATCAATTTCTGACACTGTGCCCATCAATTTCTGCCAGTGTGCCCATCAATTGCTGCTACTGTGCCCCATCAGATGCTGCCAGTGTGCCCATCAATTGCTGCTACTGTGCCCCATCAGATGCTGCCAGTGTGCCCCATCAGATGCCACCAGTGTGTCCCTTCAGATGCTGCCAGTGTGCCCCATCACATGCCGCCAGTGTGCCCCATCAGATGCCGCCAGTGTGCCATCAATTGCCGCTACTGTGCCCCATCAGATGCTGCCAGTGTGCCCATCATTTGCCGCTACTGTGCCCCATCATATGCTGCCAGTGTGCCCCATCATATGCTGCCAGTGTGCCCCATCAGATGGCGCCAATGTGCCCCATCAGATGCTGCCAGTGTGCCCATAAATTGCCGGCAGTGTGCCCCATCAGGTGCCGCCAGTGTGCCCCATCAGATGCCGCCAGTGTGCCCCATCAGATGCTGCCTGCACTTACCTGTCTCGGAGCAGGTCATCGGCGGTCTCCTGCATGTCCTTCATGTCTTCTTCCATCCTCTCTCAGGCATCCAATCACAGTGCCTGATGTTTCAGCCAATCAGGTGACCGGTAACAGACCCAGCAACCTGATTGGCTAAGAGGCGGATTCAGTGTTAGCAAAGCGAATTCCTTCGCTTTGCTAACACACAGCTGAGTGAACAGCGAACGCCCAGCATGGCGCCAGCTGTTCACATTTTTGAGCGCCTATTAGAGCCTAAGGCTCTAATGAGGCACTTCCAAAAAACACCCCCGCCACTGTAATTCAGGTGCCCGGCGCCCAAAAAGGAGCTGGACACCTGAATAGGGGGTGTCAGCGGCGACAATAGATAGATTCATGCAATGCATGAATCTATCTATGGTGATAGAGGGGTGCAGGAGAGAGGGGGTGGCGCTCCTGCGCCCTTTATGGACGCACCGCCACTGGTCCAAGTCGAACCATTGGCCAGGGCTTGCACAGTATTCACTGGAACTTTTGGCTTAACCTGCATCCAGTCCCCTGTCTGAGAGGGCCTTCTGCAAAGCAGTAAGTATTTTTAATGGAAGGGCAAATCTGTCTCCTAAAAGTGTGAACAAGCTCACTTTCATTAAAATGTACCCATCTTTCAGGGGCTGCCCTACTCATAGAACACTATTACATATATTTTGGGATTGCCCCCACCTAAAAAATATCTGGCATAATGCTAGTCTCATAATAGAAAAAATATCTGGTATAAAGATTCCATTAACACCTCAAATATGTCTCGTATTCTCCCCCATACAGGATATACCAATAGCTAGTACTAGATTAATCCACACCCTATTTTGCTATATCCATTGGACCATTGCCTTTAATTGGCGCTCCTCTATTGTACCCTGGCCACAGATTCTCAACCGCATGACAAACATCAAATTATCTGAGAGAAAACATCATCCATGCATATTTACCCCAAAAAATTGATTCTCTGGGATTTTACATCTCTGGTTTAAGCTTAACTACTGCTACTCCTTCTGAGCATGTATATGGTTATTTACTATTGAACACTATGCGGGTTTAAATTCAATTTTATGTACCTTTCCATTTGATTAACCAATTCTTTTGTATAATGTACACTGTGAATGGACCTTACTTCTGTACATATTCTACCACTGTAATTTTTCTATATCTTGACCTTTTCTATAATAAAAGCTATTTGTAAAGAAAAAAAGAAAAATTTCCCATCTTGGGTTATCGATAAGTACAAAACCCCTACTGCTGATATTGTAAACTAAACCTTTAACAGTAATCCGGACCAAAAAATAAAATTATACCTGCCACCATTACGAGCTCCTGCCACCTCTCTTGGCCTGTTCTAGTATTTCAACACTACATAAGCGGCACATAATGTTTCTACAGATTGGCCTCAACAAATGTACAGTATTATGTTTTTGGCAGTGGGAATCTGCACGTGCACGTGCTTCAGAGTTTGAAGTTTTAGATTTTGAATATTTTGGAAATAATTGGGAATATAAAGATTGGAGGGGGATCTAGAAATGCAGAGTTGTGCTTTTGACGTGATTTTTGTGCACTCTGTTTTGACATTCTTTAAAACTGTCAAATAACAATGCAGTGTATTACAGTGAAAAAACAAAGCTCACAAACTATACTATTCAACTGTTTTGCTAATGACCAAGTTGTATGAAGTTGAGGGTTTTAACTTTATTTCATTAGCAGGAACTTTTCTCTAGCTTTTAGATCTGTTGTTGCTGTTAGTTCCACCAGTCGATTTACTCCAATAATCGCTTTAAAAAAAAAAAAAAAAAAAAACTTCCTCTAAAAAAGCCTTTTTTACAAAATGTAAAGAATCATATTTGGGTGCTGTTGTGTTTTAGCCAAGCTAAATGTAAATGTTGAAATATAAATGACTAATCCAAAATATGTGATCCCAGAATAAGGTGTCACTGTTGCTGCTTTTGGTTTTTTCCATTTTTCCTTCAAAGCCGCATTCCAAAGACCCTTTCCGCACTGTAGGTTTTTTTTTTTTAATGTTTGGTTTCTAAAATGTCCCCTATGGAAGTACCCATCGCCCCTGTCTTTTATTGACAATAGTTTGCCTATTAGCCTAAAATGGATAGAATTCACCAACAGAATTTGCCCTCATAGACTTCAGTAGGATTAATTTTCAAAGCTAAATTTGCCAAACCAGCGACGAATAAAACCAAAGAAGATTTGTCCATCACTACTATACATTAATCATACTTCTTCTGTTGTAATTACCATTAGTTTTTAGAACCTAACATTTTTTGCTAAATTCATTGTAAACCTGTCACAATTATGAAAAAATTAAACATAGCACATGATTAAAAAGTGTTTATACAGATATTATCTTCAGTGAAAGCTGTCAAAATTAATTGTAGATATGATGATTAGGGATGAGCTTCGTGTTCGAGTCGAACATACGTTCGACTCGAACATCGGCTGTTCGATCGTTCGACGAAGATCGAACGATTTGGGCCGTTCGCGCCAAATTCGAGTGACGCGAACGGCCCACAATGCACTACGCCATCGCAGTGTCATCCAGGCGCTGTGATTGGCCAAGCATGCACTGTGACCCCGCATGCTTGGCCAATCACAGCGCCGGCAGCGAGGAGAGCAATGATTGGCCACAGGCAGGATGCCTGTGGCCAATTATTGCTGAGGGTGTTTAGTACACGCCCCACACTATAAAAGGCCGCCAGCACGGCGGCCTAGTGTAGTGTGTTCCGGAGCAGGGATAGAGCAGCATAGGCAGGGACAGTGACTGTTATTTCTTTCTTGCTTAACCTGGATTCCTTTAGTTTAGGGAAAGAGAAGGATAGGTAGGGAGAGTGTCAGTGTGTTTTGTGCTTGTGCTATAGTGTGCTTAAAAAAAACATTTATTCTAGGGACAGAAAACTGTAGGTAGGGACAGTGTCAGTTTCTTTCACTCTGCAAGTCCTTGTTTCCAGGGACCTGGAAGGACAGTGAGTCAATTGTCCTTGTGCTATATTGTGCTTAAAAAAACATTTATTCTAGGGACAGAAAACTGTAGGTAGGGAGAGTGTCAGTTTCTTTCACTCTGCAAGTCCTTGTTTCCAGGGACCTGGAAGGACAGTGACTGAATTGTCCTTGTGCTATATTGTGATTAAAAAAAACATTTATTCTAGGGACAGAAAACTGTAGGTAGGGAGAGTGTCAGTTTATTTCACTCTGCAAGTCCTTGTTTCCAGGGACCTGGAAGGACAGTGACTGAATTGTCCTTGTGCTATAGTGTGCTTAAAAAAAACATTTATTCTAGGGACAGAAAACTGTAGGTAGGGACAGTGTCAGTTTCTTTCACTCTGCAAGTCCTTGTTTCCAGGGACCTGGAAGGACAGTGACTGAATTGTCCTTGTGCTATATTGTGATTAAAAAAAACATTTATTCTAGGGACAGAAAACTGTAGGTAGGGAGAGTGTCAGTTTATTTCACTCTGCAAGTCCTTGTTTCCAGGGACCTGGAAGGACAGTGACTGAATTGTCCTTGTGCTATATTGTGATTAAAAAAAACATTTATTCTAGGGACAGAAAACTGTAGGTAGGGAGAGTGTCAGTTTATTTCACTCTGCAAGTCCTTGTTTCCAGGGACCTGGAAGGACAGTGACTGAATTGTCCTTGTGCTATATTGTGATTAAAAAAAACATTTATTCTAGGGACAGAAAACTGTAGGTAGGGAGAGTGTCAGTTTATTTCACTCTGCAAGTCCTTGTTTCCAGGGACCTGGAAGGACAGTGACTGAATTGTCCTTGTGCTATATTGTGATTAAAAAAAACATTTATTCTAGGGACAGAAAACTGTAGGTAGGGACAGTGTCAGTTTCTTTCACTCTGCAAGTCCTTGTTTCCAGGGACCTGGAAGGACAGTGAGTGAATTGTCCTTGTGCTATATTGTGCTTAAAAAAAACATTTATTCTAGGGACAGAAAACTGTAGGTAGGGAGAGTGTCAGTTTATTTCACTCTGCAAGTCCTTGTTTCCAGGGACCTGGAAGGACAGTGACTGAATTGTCCTTGTGCTATATTGTGATTAAAAAAAACATTTATTCTAGGGACAGAAAACTGTAGGTAGGGAGAGTGTCAGTTTATTTCACTCTGCAAGTCCTTGTTTCCAGGGACCTGGAAGGACAGTGACTGAATTGTCCTTGTGCTATATTGTGATTAAAAAAAACATTTATTCTAGGGACAGAAAACTGTAGGTAGGGAGAGTGTCAGTTTATTTCACTCTGCAAGTCCTTGTTTCCAGGGACCTGGAAGGACAGTGAGTGAATTGTCCTTGTGTTATATTGTGATTAAAAAAAACATTTTTTCTAGGGACAGAAAACTGTAGGTAGGGAGAGTGTTTTTTTTCTTTCACTCTGCAAGTCCTTGTTTCCAGGGACCTGTAAGGACAGTGACTGAATTGTCCTTGTGCTATATTGTGCTTAAAAAAAACATTTATTCTAGGGACAGAAAACTGTAGGTAGGGAGAGTGTCAGTTTATTTCACTCTGCAAGTCCTTGTTTCCAGGGACCTGGAAGGACAGTGACTGAATTGTCCTTGTGCTATATTGTGATTAAAAAAAACATTTATTCTAGGGACAGAAAACTGTAGGTAGGGAGAGTGTCAGTTTATTTCACTCTGCAAGTCCTTGTTTCCAGGGACCTGGAAGGACAGTGACTGAATTGTCCTTGTGCTATATTGTGATTAAAAAAAACATTTATTCTAGGGACAGAAAACTGTAGGTAGGGAGAGTGTCAGTTTATTTCACTCTGCAAGTCCTTGTTTCCAGGGACCTGGAAGGACAGTGACTGAATTGTCCTTGTGCTATATTGTGATTAAAAAAAACATTTATTCTAGGGACAGAAAACTGTAGGTAGGGACAGTGTCAGTTTCTTTCACTCTGCAAGTCCTTGTTTCCAGGGACCTGGAAGGACAGTGAGTGAATTGTCCTTGTGCTATATTGTGCTTAAAAAAAACATTTATTCTAGGGACAGAAAACTGTAGGTAGGGAGAGTGTCAGTTTATTTCACTCTGCAAGTCCTTGTTTCCAGGGACCTGGAAGGACAGTGACTGAATTGTCCTTGTGCTATATTGTGATTAAAAAAAACATTTATTCTAGGGACAGAAAACTGTAGGTAGGGAGAGTGTCAGTTTATTTCACTCTGCAAGTCCTTGTTTCCAGGGACCTGGAAGGACAGTGACTGAATTGTCCTTGTGCTATATTGTGATTAAAAAAAACATTTATTCTAGGGACAGAAAACTGTAGGTAGGGAGAGTGTCAGTTTATTTCACTCTGCAAGTCCTTGTTTCCAGGGACCTGGAAGGACAGTGAGTGAATTGTCCTTGTGTTATATTGTGATTAAAAAAAACATTTTTTCTAGGGACAGAAAACTGTAGGTAGGGAGAGTGTTTTTTTTCTTTCACTCTGCAAGTCCTTGTTTCCAGGGACCTGTAAGGACAGTGACTGAATTGTCCTTGTGCTATATTGTGCTTAAAAAAAACATTTATTCTAGGGACAGAAAACTGTAGGTAGGGAGAGTGTCAGTTTATTTCACTCTGCAAGTCCTTGTTTCCAGGGACCTGGAAGGACAGTGACTGAATTGTCCTTGTGCTATATTGTGATTAAAAAAAACATTTATTCTAGGGACAGAAAACTGTAGGTAGGGAGAGTGTCAGTTTATTTCACTCTGCAAGTCCTTGTTTCCAGGGACCTGGAAGGACAGTGACTGAATTGTCCTTGTGCTATATTGTGATTAAAAAAAACATTTATTCTAGGGACAGAAAACTGTAGGTAGGGAGAGTGTCAGTTTATTTCACTCTGCAAGTCCTTGTTTCCAGGGACCTGGAAGGACAGTGAGTGAATTGTCCTTGTGTTATATTGTGATTAAAAAAAACATTTTTTCTAGGGACAGAAAACTGTAGGTAGGGAGAGTGTTTTTTTTCTTTCACTCTGCAAGTCCTTGTTTCCAGGGACCTGTAAGGACAGTGACTGAATTGTCCTTGTGCTATATTGTGCTTAAAAAAAACATTTATTCTAGGGACAGAAAACTGTAGGTAGGGAGAGTGTCAGTTTATTTCACTCTGCAAGTCCTTGTTTCCAGGGACCTGGAAGGACAGTGACTGAATTGTCCTTGTGCTATATTGTGATTAAAAAAAACATTTATTCTAGGGACAGAAAACTGTAGGTAGGGAGAGTGTCAGTTTATTTCACTCTGCAAGTCCTTGTTTCCAGGGACCTGGAAGGACAGTGACTGAATTGTCCTTGTGCTATAGTGTGCTTAAAAAAAACATTTATTCTAGGGACAGAAAACTGTAGGTAGGGACAGTGTCAGTTTCTTTCACTCTGCAAGTCCTTGTTTCCAGGGACCTGGAAGGACAGTGAGTGAATTGTCCTTGTGTTATATTGTGATTAAAAAAAACATTTTTTCTAGGGACAGAAAACTGTAGGTAGGGAGAGTGTTTGTTTTTTTTCTTTCACTCTGCAAGTCCTTGTTTCCAGGGACCTGTAAGGACAGTGAGTGAATTGTCCTTGTGCTATATTGTGCTTAAAAAAAACATTTATTCTAGGGACAGAAAACTGTAGGTAGGGAGAGTGTCAGTTTATTTCACTCTGCAAGTCCTTGTTTCCAGGGACCTGTAAGGACAGTGAGTGAATTGTCCTTGTGCTATATTGTGATTAAAAAAAACATTTATTCTAGGGACAGAAAACTGTAGGTAGGGAGAGTGTCAGTTTATTTCACTCTGCAAGTCCTTGTTTCAAGGGACAGAGAAGGACACCTGAAGGTAGCCCTTATTGCTTTTTTCCCATCTCCCTGCAGGCCATCTATTAGAATGTCTGGAAGGCAAACAAGGAGAGGCAGACAGTCAGGAGGCAATAAAAGAGGGCAAGCAGGCTCTGTGTCTGGGGGCAACAGTGCTGGTCGTGGACGCGGTGCATTGTCATCAGCACATGGCCATGGGACACGCTTGTCCTTCTTTTCGGCAGCTGGACATGTTGAGCCACATCATGCCGAAGACTTGGTAGAGTGGATGACCAAGCCCTCCTCCTCCTCCTCATGCTCTCTCACCCAGGCTCAGGGTACTGGAAAAGCAGCTGCCAAAGCGTCGTCTTCCCTGGTATCAATGTCAGACAAATCATCAGTCACTCCTTCCCTAGACCCACCATGTCCTCCTCCTGAGGAGTCCCCCGAACTGTTTCAGCACAGTGTTGGGTACATGCTCCAGGAGGATGCCCAGCGTTTCGAAGGGTCTGATGATGAAACCCAGCTAGAGGAAGGCAGTAGCGTGAGAGCAGACAGAGGGGATGCTCAAGAAGGACACCAATCTGGCAGTCATGTTCCAGCAGCTGCAGCATACTGCCAGATTGGCTCCAGTGATGAGGAGGGAGGGGATGATGAGGTCACTGACTCCACGTGGGTGCCTAATAGGAGAGAGGAGGAGGAGGAGGATGAGGAGGAGGCACATCTCCAACGAGGCAGGATGCCCTTTGGTGGCCAGCGTAAGGGCAGTACACCGACGGAATCACACCGCAGAGCTCCGCCTGTGCAGGGCGCTGCCTCTGCCCGTCATTCAAAAAGTTCTTTGGTGTGGGCCTTTTTTGAGGCTAGTGCATCAGATCGCACAGCTGCTGTTTGCAACATATGTCTCAAGCGTATATCGCGTGGCCAAAACATCAGCCGCTTGGGTACCACATGCCTGACCAGACATATGTTGACCTGCCATGCAGCTCGTTGGCAAGCCTACCTCAAAGACCCACACCAAAGAACAAAGCGGACCTCTCCTTGCACCGCATCAGCTGGGATCTCCAACCCCACTATAACTTCAGTCCTCTCTGAAACATGCACTGAGAGGAATGAAGGTGTAGAATTAGGTGTGTCACAGCCAAGTACTTGCGCCCACTCTGCTAGCAGTACACCGACGTCCGATTCTAGCAGGCAAATTTCCCTGCCCCAGCTGCTGGACCGTCGAAAGAAGTTCACTCCCAGCCATCCACATGCCCAGCGGTTGAATGCTAGCTTGGCTAAATTGCTAGCGCTTCAACTGCTGCCTTTTCAGTTGGTAGACTCGGCCCCCTTCCGTGAGTTTGTGCAATGTGCAGTTCCTCAGTGGCAGGTTCCCAAACGCCACTTTTTCTCACGGAAGGCTATTCCGGCTCTCTACCGGCATGTGGAAGGCAATGTCTTGGCCTCGCTGGACAGGGCGGTCAGCGGTAAGGTGCATATTACCGCTGACTCATGGTCCAGCAGGCATGGACAGGGACGTTACCTTTCTTTCACGGCCCATTGGGTCACTCTTTTGGCAGCTGGGAAGGATTCAGGACAAGGTGCAGTAGTGTTGGAGGTTGTCCCACCGCCACGCCTCCAAAATGCTACTACTGGTTGTGACACACCTCTCTCCTCCACCCCCTCCTCTTCTTCTTCCTCCATGGCCTCTTCCTGTGGTTTGTCCTATGAACCAGCGGTGCTCCGTAGCCGTTCACGGGGCTACGCAAGTACGCAGGCAAAAAGATGCCATGCCGTGCTTGCGCTGGTGTGTTTGGGGGACAGAAGCCACACTGGGGCAGAGGTCCTGTCTGCTCTGCAGGGCCAGGCCGAGAGGTGGTTGACGCCACGCCAGCTTAAGCCAGGAATGGTGGTTTGCGACAATGGCACCAACCTCCTCTCCGCCCTCCGACAGGGACAACTGACCCATGTGCCCTGTGTGGCTCACGTCCTTAACCTGGTGGTGCAGCGCTTCTTGGGCAGGTACCCGGGCTTACAGGATGTCCTGAGGCAGGCCAGGAAAGTCTGTGTGCATTTCCGCAGATCTTATAATGCCAGTGCTCGCCTGGCTGAGCTGCAAAAGGAGTTGAACCTGCCCAAGAACCGCCTTATATGTGACATGCCCACCAGGTGGAACTCAACGTTGGCCATGCTGCAGCGGCTGCACACGCAGCAGAGGGCCATCAATGAGTACCTGTGCGACTACGGCACCAGGACAGGGTCAGGGGAGCTTGGTTTTTTTTCTCCACGCCAGTGGGGCATGATCAGGGATGCATGCACTGTCCTGGCACCATTTGAGGAGGCCACGAGGATGGTGAGCAGTGACAGTGCATGCATCAGTGACACTGTACCTCTTGTCCACCTGTTGGAGCACACGCTGCGTGGAATAATGGACAGGGCACTTGAGGCAGAACAGAGGCAGGAAGAGGAGGACTTCCTTGCCTCTCAAGGCCCCCTTTACCCAGACAGTGTTCCTTCTGTCCCACCCATCGCACAGGAAGAGGAGGAGGAGGAGGAGGAGGAGGAGGAGGAGGAGGATTGTGTCAGCATGGAGGTGGAGGCTGGCACTCAGCATCATCAGCAGCAGTCTTTTAGGGATGATTTACAGTCCCAAGAAACCAGTGGACTTGTACGTGGCTGGGAGGAGGTGGCTGCGGATCATGTCGTCCTTAGTGACCCAGAGGACTCCGGAGCGAATGCCTCAGCAAACCTACGCTGCATGGCCTCCCTGATCCTGCAAAGTCTGCGGAAGGATCCTCGTATTCTTCGGATCAAGGAGAGGGACCATTACTGGCTGGCCACTCTCCTTGATCCACGGTACAAGGGTAAGGTTGCGGACCTTATGTTACCGTCGCAGAGGGAGCAGAGGATGAGACAACTCCGGGAGGCCTTGCAGAAAGGTCTGTGCAACGCGTTCCCAGAGACTGGGAGGTTGCAAACTCCTGGTCCTGGACAACGAGTTGCTGAGGCTTCGGCCAGTCAAAGAAGGAGCGGTGGGGAAGGTGGCCGTCTGACCGATGCGTTCAGACAATTCTTTAGTCCGCAGCCCCAAAGTATGATCGGTTCCAGCAACCATCGCCAGCGTCTGATAAACATGGTGCAGGAATATCTAGGGGCAAGGTCAGACTTGGACACCTTCCCCACCGAAAATCCTCTGGCTTACTGGGTCTTGAGGATGGATCACTGGCCAGAGCTTGCACAGTATGCAATTGAGCTACTGGCCTGTCCTGCATCCAGCGTTCTTTCGGAACGCACATTCAGTGCTGCTGGAGGATTTGTCACGGATCACAGGGTGCGCCTGTCCACCGACTCGGTTGATCGACTGACTTTCATCAAGATGAACCAGTCTTGGATCACCACCAGCTACCACACACCTGATGCTGATATAACAGACTAATTGATTTTAACATGTCACATCCCTTCAAGACTGATGCTGATGCTGAGTGCCTGTGCTGTTATGTTGACTGGCTATCCTCCTCCTCCGAGTCCTCAATGATACGATTGATGATGATAGCTTGTAAGATCATTTTTGTTTATGGGTGCCGCCACCAGTGCCTAACGCCCAATTTTTCAGCCCCTGTTTAACAGGGGCGTGTAATTACAATTTTTGAAGCAATACTTTGCAACAGGGCTCATTGCTGTGCTCCAAGTACAGTATCTGTGAGGAGTTGCAGTGTTGTGCCACCAGTGCCTAACGCCCAATTTTTCAGCCCCTGTTTAACAGGGGCGTGTAATTACAATTTTTGAAGCAATACTTTGCAACAGGGCTCATTGCTGTGCTCCAAGTACAGTATCTGTGAGGAGTTGCAGTGTTGTGCCACCAGTGCCTAAGGCCCAATTTTTCAGCCCCTGTTTAACAGGGGCGTGTCATTACAATTTTTGAAGCAATACTTTGCAACAGGGCTCATTGGTGTGCTCCAAGTACAGTATCTGTGAGGAGTTGCAGTGTTGTGCCACCAGTGCCTAAGGCCCAATTTTTCAGCCCCTGTTTAACAGGGGCGTGTCATTACAATTTTTGAAGCAATACTTTGCAACAGGGCTCATTGGTGTGCTCCAAGTACAGTATCTGTGAGGAGTTGCAGTGTTGTGCCACCAGTGCCTAAGGCCCAATTTTTCAGCCCCTGTTTAACAGGGGCGTGTCATTACAATTTTTGAAGCAATACTTTGCAACAGGGCTCATTGCTGTGCTCCAAGTACAGTATCTGTGAGGGGTTGCAGTGTTGTGCCACCAGTGCCTAAGGCCCAATTTTTCAGCCCCTGTTCAACAGGGGCATGTAATTACAATTCTTGATCTAATAATTCACAGCAGGGCCCATTGCTGCACCAACCAAGAGTAACTGTCAGGGCTTACAGTGTTGTGGCACCAGCACCACCATCAAAGGCCCAATTTTTACTACCACTGTTCAACAATTATATGTAATTAAAATTCCTGATATAATAGTTGACAGCAGGGCGTTCCAGCACCAACCAAGAGTAACTGTGAGTGCTTACAGTGTTGTGCCAACACCAACAACTAAGGGGCCTATTTCTGCAGAGTATATACGGCAGGTCCCTACTTTCAAACATCCAACTTACAAACGACTCCTACTTGCAAACGCAAGAAGACAACAGGAAGTGAGAGGAAATCTACCACTAGGAAGGAAAATTCTCTCCTGTAAGAATAAATATGGGAGAAAGGTGTCTCCTCTGTACTGATGCTTTATCAGCAATCCTTGTTTCAAGAAAAACACCACATTTCAAAAACAGTTGTCATTGGGACGGAAAGTGAGGTGAAATGTTCTGAACAGGGGCACAGACAGCAAAACAAATGTTACAGGGGTGATAACCCTTACCTATGTTTTCCAAAAAGTTTAAAAATAGATTTTTGGTCTGGAGCTACACTTCAACAATGTACCTGTTCAAAATTACAAACAGACTCTACATAAGAACAAACCTACAGTCCCTGTCTTGTATGCACCGCCTGTATAGGGCTGTTCAGAGTATATAGGGCCTTTTTTATTTTATGTGCGGGGTTCCCCTTAATATCCATACAAGACCCAAAGGGGCTGGTAATGGGCTGGGGTAGGGGGGGGGTCATGGGGTAGCTATGCCATTTTTCTTAAAGAATTTCATCCATATTACCGGGACCAGACATTACATTAAAGCCGCAAGCAGTTTTAAATGGCTTTTTTTTCCTTTAGAAGTGTCATTTTGTGCAGGGACAGTTCTAAACACGGGAAACACGTGGCACTTCACAGGCATACTTTAGACACCCCCCAGGTACGATATTTAAAGGAATATTTGACTTTTTTTTTTTCACTTTATGCATCATTAAAATGACTGCTCCCGAAAAACGACCGTTTTTAAAACTTCTTTTTGCATTGATACATGTCCCCTGGTGCAGAACCCGGGTTCCCAAACCCTTTTTAGGACAATAACATGCATAATAGTTGTTATAATTAGCACTTTAGAATTCGAACGTTCGCATCCATTGTATTTAATAGGGTTCTAATGTTCGTTCGAACTTTCGGTCCGTTCGCGGGTTCTGGTGCGAACCGAACCCGGGGGTGTTCGGCTCATCACTAATGATGATATTGCAACTGAAGTTCTATGGAAAGCTTAACTGCCTAAGTAAAAGTTTGGCTTGTATCTATCTTCTGCCTTCTAAACCTCTCTATTAATCGAAAGCAGCCCATACTAGACATGTGCACACTGAAGTATTTCGTTTCGGAATTTCGTTTTCGTCCGAAAAATTTATTAATTTAGTTACTCCCGAAATTCGTTTTTATTTATTTTGTTTCGTTAAAAAATGCATTAGTCCGAAAATCCAAATTAATTAAGGTCAAATCTGGCTTATGGTGTCTGTCGAATGTTCTAAGAAGATTCGATGGAGCAGCCAAACTGTATGATGCTGCAGTCGTACATTTCCGGTCAAATGTTCTGCCTAAAAGCTTTAGAAGAATTCTAATGTTGTATGACACTAGTAATAATTATATTTATAAATTATTATTACTAGTCAACCAACATTCAAATTCTTCTATAGCCTATGGGTCGAGCATTTGACCGGAAATGTACGATTGCAACGTCGTACAGTTTAGCTGCTTGTCGAATCTTCTTAGAACTTTCGACAGACACCATAAGCCTTCAATGACAGATTTGACGTTTGTATGTTTTTCGCTGCTTCGTCGAATCTTCGTCGTTCATGTCGAATGGTCTACCCCAACACTGTCTCTATAATGTCAAATCTTTTCTCTCTTTGTCGAATCTTTCCTCTCTATGTAGAATAATCTTGGACTAATAGCACATTCGACCACAGGTTCAATAGACACAGATCGCTATTGTCACTGTCATGTCGAATCTCCTATCTATTTCGAACTGTTGTAGCAACGAAAACGAAAGTAAAGCATTTTTTTATATCGGATTTCGGATTCTGCACATTCGTTTTAGTTTGTTAAAACGATAACGAAAATAACCAAAATTCGGACGAAAATGCATTCGGACGAAAACGAATGCACATATTCTAGCCCATACATTCATTTTTTTTTTTTTCATTCAGCCAGCAGGTTGAATGAAAAAAAAAATGATCCAATTCCCCCATCCGAGGTGGATGGGAGAATCCTCCCACCGAGCTATTGTGTAATGATGGCAGACAGCTTTCCCCAAAGTCATAAAATAATGATCAGTGCTGCCGGGTACAGCTAGAGGCACCGATCGATGGTTTAGGAGGCTGTCTATCACTTAAAAGCAGGGGCAGGCACCCTTTCAGAGGTTGAAATCTACCAAGATAACATGAAGGAAATCCAAGATTCCCAGGGGAGTGGGGGGTGGCACCCTTAAAAAAAAAAGTAAAATTAAGCCCCCAATTAAAAGACAACATGAAGAACACATACTGTGTCACAGTAGTGTCCTCTGCTCCCCACCCCCACAGTAGTGTCCTCTACCCCCCTCACATAACCCCCCAAAATAATCTACTCTGTCTCCCACAGTTGTGTCTTCTGCCCCCCCACACAGTAGTGTTTTTTGCCCCTCCACAGTAGCGTCCTCTGTCCCTCCAGCCCCCCATACAGTAGTGTCCTCTGTACCCTTCACATCACCCCCTCCCCACTGTAGTGTCCTTCCCCCCCCCCACTCCTCAAAGCAGTGTCCTCTGACCCCTTCATATCACCTTCCCCCCTCACTGTAGTGTCCTTTGCCCTTCTGTCCCCCATTGTAGTGTTCTCTGCCCCCCTTCACATCGCCACCCCCGACTGTAGTGTTCTTGGCCCCCATTGCAGTGTCCTCTGTCCCCTTTCACATCACCCCCCCCAATGTACTGTCCTCTGTCCCTCTCTTCACCATAACAGTGTTCTGTTTCCCCCCAAAATAGAGTCCTCTGTCCCCCTTTAAACCCCCCCAATGTAGTTTCCTCTGCCCCCCAAAGCAAGTGTCCTCTGTCCCCCCTCAGCAGTGTTCTCTGTCCCCTTCACATCACCCCCCCCCCCCACTGCAGTGTCCTCTGCCCCTGAAAATCAATGTCACATCACCCCTTCTGGACAGAGGGTGGGGGGAGGAGGTCCCGGAGTTAACTTTTCATATTAACAAGCTGGTGATTAGTTGCTAGGACTGCCCCGCGTCCTAGCAACCAATCACCTGCCGGTTAACTCGAAAGGTTAACTGAGGCAGCTCCCTCACGCCATCCAATACTGTTGTGCCTCCCTCTCTCTGCTCTGCAGTGAAGATGAGACCTGTGCAGGCTGGGGGAAAACCTGGCAAAGCGGGGCCGTGTTTGTGATCTACCTGTTAGCTGCTCTCAGTCGACGGGCAGATCGCAATCAAAGGCTTGCCGATCCCTGCTTTAAATGGACAGGGCTTAGCAGGCGGGAGTAGATAGAACAAGGTTCAACTTTTTTGGGAAAGTTGAAATTTACATACACATTCAGTTGCCTATATTCTGGATCTAATAATCATTTAGATGTGTGGTTTTCACTGACTGCAACCTCAGCTTGTAAATTTTGCAATTAGTTATAATTTGATCATGTTTTAGTTGAAGAGGAAAAAATTAGCATCACTAAATATTCTCAGATGCTTACACACTATAAAAAAAATCAGTTTATAAAATTCAATTTTTTTTTTGTCAACCACCTCGCCTGCTTCATGGGTCAAATTTCATGCCACTGCACCCCAAGAAAAAATATACAAAATTCACTTTTTCAGAATCTTTTGATACCATCTACTAATGGCTGACTGGGTGTACCCCTCTCAATCATCGCTTGGTACTATATACATTTTTTTATTAGTCTTTCTCCCTAGTCCAATGTCCATTTGAATGATTTTCAATATTTTATGGAAAAGTAACTATTGTATTGGATGTTGATAACTTCCTATGTTGTTGGTTAGCCCTGTAAAAAGATTTTTGTTTTTATCAACTAAATGAAAAATGAAGAGGTTTTTAGCTGACCAGCTATAGGTCAGGGGAAAGCATAAACAGGTCTGCATTAAGCCTCGTACACACGGCCGAGAATCCCGTCGCAAAAAAAACGTCGGTTTTCTCGACGAGATTCTTGTCAAGCTTGACGGGATTCTTGTCAAGCTTTCCTTGCATACACACTGTCAATTAAAAATCTCGTCGTTGCAAAGCACGGTGACGTACAACACGTACGACGGCAGTATAAAGGGGAAGTTCGATTCCAATGGCGCCACCCTTTGGGCTGCTTTTGCTGATCTCATGTTACCGCGTGTTAGTAAAAGTTTGGGGAGAGACGATTCGCGCTTTTCAGTCTTCATGCTTTCAGTACGTTACAGCGTGACGAATGTGCTATCTCCATTATGATCGCTAGTTTTACCAGAAGGAGGGCTCCCGTCTCATACTTGATTCTGAGCATGCGCGTTTTTTTAAGACTTGGAAAAGCATACGCACGACCGGTTTTCTCGTCGGGAAGCAGGCCGATGAGAATCCCGACGAGAAAAACGAGAATCCTGACGAGAAAATAGAGAGCAGGTTCTCTATTTTTCTCGTCGAGATTCCCGGCAGTTTTCTCGACAAGAAACCATACACACGAACGTTTTTCTCGGCAAGAAAGCTCTCCCAGCAGTTTTCTTGTCATTTCTTGCCGAGAAAACCGGTCCTGTGTACAAGGATTTAAATGTATCATCCCAGACATTTTTTTGTGGCTTTATTCCACAATGTTTGGGCTGCACTGCTATCCATTCTCCAGCTGGGAGGGGGGACATTAATAAGAAACAAATGCCTGGTGTGACTTGAGTATTGTAGGCAACATTTGGTTTAGCTCAACGTCAAAGCTATGCCTGACAAAAAATAAAAGTATGCCCTTCCCCACTTGGTGGTTGGGTGCATTTAACCAAGCCCCTCTTTTTGCACTGATGTGTACTAATCAAAAGGTATTATGCCAATCAGGTTGGCTTTCATTTCTAGTGGAGTTCTTTGGAGTCTTTATTTTTGGCTTCCAATTCATAACCTTAGTTATGTTTTTAAGTTTAAATGTTGTTAGGGAGATATTTCTTCTAATTCAGTATTTGTGTATTATTTCCAAGATAAGCATTTCAAAAGTCTAATGTCGCGTACACACGACCGTTTTTCATGACGAGAAAAATGCAATTTTTTAATTTGGTCATTACAAACGATTGTGTGTAGGCTCCAGAGCATTTTTCACGACGTGAAAAATGGGCATTAAAAATTTGGAACATGCTCTATTTTTTCTCGTCGTTTTTCACGTCGTCGTTTTTCTCGTCGTAAAAAACGGCCGTGTGTAGGCTTTAACGACGTGAAAAAAACGTGCATGCTCAGAAGCAAGTTATGAGACGGGAGCGCTCGTTCTGGTGAAACTAGCGTTCGTAATGGACATAGCACATTCGTCACACTGTAACGGACTGAAGAGCACGAGGCTGAAAAGCGCGAATCGTCTCTCACCAAACTTTACTAACACGAGGATCAGCAAAAGCAGCCCAAAGGGTGGCGCCATTCAAATGGAACTTCCCCTTTATAGTGCCGTTGTACGTGTTGTTTGCTCGAGCATTTTTTTGCACGATAGTGTGTAGGCAAGGCAGGCTTGAGAAGAATCACGATGAGAAAAACGTTGTTTTTTTCAATGACATTAAAAACGGTCGTGTGTACGCGGCATTAGGCACACTAGTATTTTTTTTAAGCTAAAAAAAAAAATTGGAAAAAACGCAGGATAAAAAAACACTTTTTGTAGTAGCATTTTAGTTGCGTTTTAGGAGCGTTTAGGACCATTAGCGTTTTATTAGCTTTTTTGCAGGTCCAAAAAAAAAGGGGAAAAGGCTAAGAAAAAAAAGCAAACGTTTAGTAGTGTTTAAGAGCGTTTAGTAGCATTTTAGAACCGTTTCTGCTGGAAAACGCTCCTAGACGATGAAGCTCAAAAAACGCTAATAGCCTAAAGTAGTGTGCATGGACACATAGGATAACACTATTTAGCTTCTAGGAGCAGAAAACAAAAATGCTAATAGCAGCTTCTAGGAGATTAAAAAAACGCTAGTGTGCATAGAGCCTAAATGGCGTATGCCATGTAGTGTCACTCAATGTGATTAGTTACTACTCACCTTGTAAGTACAGTAAAACCTTGGATTGCAAAAATAATTTGTTCCAGAAACATGCTTGTAAGCCAAAGCACTTATATATCAAAGTAAATTTCCCCATAAGAAATAATGGAAACTCATATGATTCGTTCCTCAACCATTTATTCATAAATCCTTCATTTTATAGTCCATATAAAAAGATTATAGCAATGTGATAGGTTGCGTAACCATAAAATATCCATCCACAAATGGAAACCTCCACAAGGGGATTAGAAGCAAAATCCAGCAGGAGCTACAGAGTATAAAAGAGAAGAGAGGCGCCTCTAAGTGTAGCGATATGGTTACATTTAATGAAGGTACAACATTTAGCAACTCACATGGTTGATGATTAAAAGAGGCACATCTAAGTATGCAGGTATCTGGGGTAAAGCTGTCTACATAGACCATCCTCCAGCTCTCACAGCTGTCAGCCTACAATCGTGACCGGGAAGACTACCCTGCAGTAGAACGATCTAAAAGTGAAGCTCGAAGCGCTCATGGAGCGCAGCGTGGAAGGGATGAGGTTGATGGTGGTGCAGAGGACAGTCTATGTGGACAGCTTTACCCCAGACGTCTGCATACTTAAGCCCCGTACACACGGTCGGACTTTTGCCCAACAAACTTAGTTTTAAGCAAGTTGGACCAACAATCCGACCGTGTGTACGCTCCATAGGACAAACTTTTTTCATTTGGTTTTGGATTTAATCGGACAAAAGTTGGGTCTGCAAACGGACAAACTTTTGCCCAACAAAAGTCCGATGGAGCAAAGTCCGACCGTGTGTACAGATAACCATCGGACTTTAGTCCGATGGACAAAACAACTAATGTTAAAATCAACCAACAATAGCAGAAGTTGACCAAAGGGTGGCAGTAAAGAGCAGAAAAGAGCAGAAAAAACACGCGATGTTGTAAGAAGTTTTAAGAAAGTTTGCAGAAAAGTCCGAGCGTGTGTATGCTATTTGTGTTCCCAACCAACTCCATTCAGACAAAAAACCACGGAAAAGTCCGATGGAAGTCCGACCGTGTGTACGAGGCTTTAGATGTGCCTATTTTAATCATTAAACCTGTGAGTTGCTAAAGGTTGTACCTTCATTAAATGTAACCATATTGCTACACTTAGAGGCACCTCTCTTCTTTTTAATACTCAGTTGTGACATGATGCTACTTGTATATGAAGACTTGCTTGTATATCAAGTCAAAATTAATTTACATTTTTTGCTTGTCTTGCAAAACGCTCTCAAACCAAGTTACTCTAAAACCAAGGTTTTACTGTAGTAGGAATTTAACAATTAGCTGTCAACACAACATACCAAAAAGCAGTTCTAATGCTCTGTATGCAGAAAAAAGTGAATGTATTCATCTTAATTTAAATACATAAAAAAAGCGCAATCTACTATCACACCAATTATTGCACAAAGGTGTCCATTTATGAAGCAGTGATCAGCGGTGATCCCAAGGATCGCAACTGATCACAGTCCATAAACAGTTTATGAAACAGAGATAATTGGGGGAGAAGTGTTTGGACATGTTCTCCTGCCGATGATATCTGCACAGTGAGACGTCTCATTGAATGACACAGTAACGGCCAGTTTGTGAAGCTGCAATCTCAGCGCTTCACTGGCGATCTGTGTCAGAATTCACACTCCCCGATTCACCAGCTCAGAGGTGGAGAATCGGGGAGTGAAGAGAGATTCCCGGGGGATCTGAGTGGGAAGGAGGAAGATTTTTAACTTCTTTCTACCTCGTTCAGACCCCCCCAACACTGTAACCATGTCCCCCTGTAATATTTATGTGTATACATATATACATACCTCCCAACTGGCACGGATTGTGCGGGTTTTACCCGCAGAGGCTCCTCCTTCCCGCACTCCCGCGAGACTATCATGTTTCCCGCACATGAAGAGAAGAAGAGGAGCAGCAGCAGCAGCAGGTAAGAGCCCCCCCGCGATCGGCGCACTAGTATGCCCCCCCCGATCGGCAACCATCACCCCCCCCCAGCTCAACAACTTCTGTGGCAATTCCCGTTTTTTTTTGCCAATGTTCCGCACCAACCCCCCCCCATATATATTATGTAGGGGGACTTGTTATTTTAATAACATTAACCATGCCGTCTGTTAGAGCCGGTTCACACCAGGGCGTCGCGAGGCGGCACGACTTGTGGGGGCGACCTCGGCGGCGCGATCTCAAGACGACTTGAGACGCCCGCCGAGGCGATTTGCATAAGACTTCTTTATAGAAGTCAATGCAGGTCGCCTTGGGTCACCCCCAAAAGTAGTACAGGAACCTTTTTCTAAGTCGGAGCGACCTGAGTCGCTCTTACTTAGAACGGTTCCATTGAAAAGCGTGGGACGCGACTTGTCAGGTGACTGAGTCGCCTGACAAGTCGCCCTGGTGTGAACCGGCTCTCAGTGTACTGAGCAGTGATAATTTATCACTGCTTAATAAACTGACATCTCTGTGTTTCTGTGAATTTCTGGTACTGTAATCTCGTAAAGTCTCACGAGATTCCAGTATCAGGGGCCGTTCTCCAGTGTTTGAAGTGTTTGGTAGATCACTTCACTCCTCCAAAGGTGAAGCGATCTACTCTGCTTCATAAACAGGCACCCAGAGGAGATAGATATCCACTGTGAATGCCGGAGAATGAAGCAAAGTGGATATATTTCACTGCTTCATAAACAGACACCAAAGTGCATATTGTTTTTATTACTTTTAAACAATATCTTTTTTCTAATGCATTGCATTCTTCTGATGTGATACTTCCTTTTTTTTTTTTTTTCAAGAAAATGTGATTGCAATTTAACCCCTTAACGACCGCTCACTGTATATATACGTCGGCACAATGGCACCGACAGGCACAATCACGTAGAGTGTACGTGATTGCCTTTGTACAGTTGGGGGGTCCAATCGGACCCCACTTCTGTACAGTGAGCGGTCGGAATTCGTTGGGGAGCGATCCGACATGAGGGGACGGCCGTTCGATTCCGGCCACCCCCCGCGATCGCTCCCGGCGAATGGAAATGCCCCCTCTGTCTGTGTAATGTTTACACAGACAGAAGAAGCAGGAGGAAGTGATGTCATATCCTGTGCGGCGCTCACATATACCGAGCGCCGTACAAGAGAAGACACACAGGTTAGTGCACAAACACTACACTAACACCAGCACACATAGGCACATAAATCGCCCCCCCAGGCCCCCCCAGATCACCCCCCAGCCCCCAGTCACAGTGTCACTGATTGCAGTGACCATTTATTTAGTGATCACTGCAATCAGTGACATTTGTGACTGTAAAAGTGTCACTACATTTAGTTTTAGGTCCAGTGTAGCCCCCTAACCCCCCCCTAATAAAGGTTTAACCCCTTGATCACCCCCAGATAACCCTTTCACCCCCTAGCACCGCCGTCGCTAAGCGATCATTTTTCTGATCGCTGTCTTAGCGTCGGTGATGCAGATCGGTACCCAGTAATTTTTTTTAGGTTCGCCGCAAGTTTTTATAGCGTCAGGTACCCCCATAAATTATCTAATAAAGGTTTAACCCCCTTGATCGCCCCCCAGGTAACCCTTTCACCCCCTATCACCACTGTCGCTAAGCGATCATTTTTCTGATCGCTGTCTTAGCGTCGGTGATTCAGATCGGTAGCCAGTAATTTTTTTTTAGGTTCGCCGCAGGTTTTTATAGTGTCAGGTACCCCCATAAATTATCTAATAAAGGTTTAACCCCCTTGATCGCCCCCCAGGTAACCCTTTCACCCCCTATCACCACTGTCGCTAAGCGATCATTTTTCTGATCGCTGTCTTAGCGTCGGTGATGCAGATCGGTACCCAGTATTTTTTTTTAGGTTCGCCGCAAGTTTTTATAGCGTCAGGTACCCCCATAAATTATCTAATAAAGGTTTAACCCCCTTGATCGCCCCCCAGGTAACCCTTTCACCCCCTATCACCACTGTCGCTAAGCGATCATTTTTCTGATCGCTGTCTTAGCGTCGGTGATTCAGATCGGTAGCCAGTAATTTTTTTTTAGGTTCGCCGCAGGTTTTTATAGTGTCAGGTACCCCCATAAATTATCTAATAAAGGTTTAACCCCCTTGATCGCCCCCCAGGTAACCCTTTCACCCCCTATCACCACTGTCGCTAAGCGATCATTTTTCTGATCGCTGTCTTAGCGTCGGTGATGCAGATCGGTAGCCAGTAATTTTTTTTAGGTTCGCCGCAGGTTTTTATAGCGTCAGGTACCCCCATATATTATCTAATAAAGGTTTTAACCCCCTAATTGCCCCTAGTTAACCCTTTCACCAGTGATCATCATATAGGTGTTACGGGTGACGCTGGTTAGTTAGTTTGCTTTTTATAGTGTCAGGGCACCCGCCGTATATAACCCAATAAATGTTTAACCCCCTGATCGCCCGGCGGGTGATATCAATTAGGTTTTAGCGTCAGAGAGGGTCTGCGTCACACCCCAGGCAGCGTCAGGTTAGTGCCAGTAACGCTAACACCCACGCGTGAAGCATACACCTCCCTTAGTGGTATAGTATCTGAACAGATCAATATCTGATCTGATCAGATCTATACTAGCGTCCCCAGCAGTTTAGGGTTCCCAAAAACGCAGTGTTAGCGGGATCAGCCCAGATACCTGCTAGCACCTGCGTTTTGCCCCTCCGTCCAGCCCAGGCCACCCAAGTGCAGTATCGATCGATCACTGTCACTTACAAAACACAACACACATAACTGCAGCGTTCGCAGAGACAGGCCTGCGACTCCAGTGCTGTAGGAGGTGATTTCACCACCACAGTTAAAAAAAAAAAGCATATATGCCGAAGCATTGGGGCAGCAGGAGCAGAGGAGCGATTTTGCTTGCCCGTGGAAAAGTCCGACCATGTGTACGCGGCATAACTTTTTTGCGGGAGGATGCCCCCATGCTTCGGCATATATAAATGGTGCATGTATGCCCATCATTAGAGGTGGGTGGATGAAGGGCGGTATTCTAATGGTGGGCATACCCACCGATCAATCTCTTTTTTCGTTCAGCCACCTGGCTGCATGGAAAAAAAAAGATTACAATACATGTCCAACAAGGACCAGCAACGTACTGGTATGTTTCTGGACTTTGAATAGTTATACCAGATTGATGCCTGCGGGTTTAGGTATCATCTTGGTATCATTCTTTTCAGCCAGCGGCCGGCTTTCATGTAAAAGCAATCCTAGTGGCTAATTAGCCTCTGGACTGCTTTTACAAGCAGTGGGAGGGAATGTCCCCCCGGATATAAAAAGCGCCATTGGGAAATTGGGAAAGCATTTTATCACACCGATCTTGGTGTGGTCAGATGCTTTGAGGGCAGAGGAAAGATCTAGGGTCTAGACCCCAGTTTTTTCAAAAAAAGAGTACCTGTCACTACCTATTGCTATCATAGGGGATATTTACATTCCCTGAGATAACAATAAAAATGCTAAAAAAAATAAAAATATGGAAGGAACAATTTAAAAATAAAATAGAAAAGCAAAATTAATAATAAAAAAAAAAAAAAAAAAAAAGCACCCCTGTCCTGCCCTGCTCTTGCCCAATGGCGAACGCAAGCGTCGGTCTGGCGTCATATGTAAACAGCAATTGCACCATGCATGTGAGGTATCACCGTGAAGGTCAGATCGAGTGCAGTAATTTTAGAAGTAGACCTCCTCTGTAAATCTAACAGGGTAACCTGTAAAGGCTTTTAAAGGCTTTTAAAAATGTATGTAGTTTGTCGCCAATGCGCGTTTGTGCGAAATTTTAAAGCATGTCGTGTTTGGTATCTATGTACTCGGCCTAAGATCATCTTTTTTATTTCATCAAACATTTGGGCAATATAGTGTGTTTTAGTGCATTAAAATTTAAAAAAGTGTATTTTTTCCCAAAAAAATGCGTTTGAAAAATCGCTGCGCAAATACTGTGTAGAAAAAAAAATTCAACACCCACCATTTTATTCTGTAGGGCCTTTGCTTTAAAAATATATATAATGTTTGGGGGTTCAACATAATTTTCCTGCAAAAAAAAATATGTTTTCATGTAAACAAAAAGTGTCAAAAAGGGCTTTGTCTTCAAGTGGTTAGAAGAGTGGATGTAAGCTTCCTAATGTTGTGTATAAAATGCCAGAACAGTTCAAAACCCCCCCAAATGACCCCATTTTGGAAAGTAGACACCCCAAGCTATATACTGAGAGGCATGTCGAGTCCATGGAATATTTTATATGTTGACACAAGTTGCGGAAAAAAGACAATTTTTTTTTTTTTTTGCACAAAGTTGTCACTAAATGATATATTGCTCAAACATGCCATGGGCATATGTGGAATTACACCCCAAAATACATTCTGTTGCTTCTCCTGAGTACGGGGATACCACATGTGTGAGACTTTTTGGGAGCCTAGCCGCGTACGGGACCCCAAAAACCAATCACCGCCTTCAGGCTTTCTAAGGGTGTAAATTTTTGATTTCACTTCTCACTGCCTATCACAGTTTCGGAGGCCATGGAATGCCCAGATGGCACAACACCCCCCTAAATGACCCCATTTTGAAAAGTAGACTCCCCAAGCTATTTGCTGAGAGGTATTGTGAGTATTTTGCAGATCTCGCTTTTTGTCACAAAGTTTTGAAAATTTAAAAAAAAAAAGAAAAAAAAATATTTTTCTTTCTTCATTTTCAAAAACAAATGAGAGCTGTAAAATACTCACCATGCCTCTCAGCAAACAGCTTGGGGTGTCTACCTTCCAAAATGGGGTCATTTGGGGGGGTTTTGTGCTATTTTGGCATTTTATGGCCTTCGAAACTGTGATAGGTAGTGAAGAGTCAAATCAAAAATTTGTGCCTAGAAATCCTGAAGGCGGTGATTGGTTTTCGGGGTCCCGTACGCGGCTAGGCTCCTAAAAAGTCCCACACATGTGGTATCCCCATACTCAGGAGAAGTAGCAAAATGTATTTTGGGGTGTAATTTCACATATAACCATGGCATGTGTGAGCAATATATCATTTAGTGACAACTTTTTGTAATTTTTTTTTTTTTGTCATTATTCAATCACTTGGGACAAAAAAAAAAAAAATATTCAATGGGCTCAACAGGCCTCTCAGCAATTTCCTTGGGGTGTCTACTTTCTAAAATGGGGTCATTTGGGGGGGGGGTTTGTGCTATTTTGGCATTTTATGGCCTTCAAAACTGTGATAGGTAGTGAGGAGTGAAATCAAAAATTTGCGCCCTTAGAAATCCTGAAGGCGGTGCTTGGTTTCCGGGGTCCTGTACGTGGCTAGGCTCCTAAAAAGTCCCACACATGTGGTATCCCCGTACTCAGAAGAAGCAGCAGAATGTATTTTGGGGTGCAATTCCACATATAACCATGGCATGTGTGAGCAATATATCATTTAGTGACAACTTTTTGTATTTTTTTTTTTTTTGTCATTATTCAATCACTTGGGACAAAAAAAAAATATTCAATGGGCTCAACAGGCCTCTCAGCAATTTCCTTGGGGTGTCTACTTTCCAAAATGGGGTCATTTGGGGGGGTTTTGTACTGCCCTGCCATTTTAGCACCTCAAGAAATGAGATAGGCAGTCATAAATTTAAAGCTGTGTAAATTCCAGAAAATGCACCCTAGTTTGTAAACGCTATAACTTTTGCGCAAACCAATAAATATACACTTATTGACATTTTTTTTACTAAAGACATGTGGCTGAATACATTTTGGCCTAAATGTATGACTAAAATTGAGTTTATTCGATTTTTCTTATAACAAAAAGTAGAAAACATCATTTTTTTTTCAAAATTTTCGGTCTTTTTCCGTTTATATCGCAAAAAATTTAAATCGCAGAGGCAATCAAATACCATTAAAAGAAAGCTCTATTTGTGGGAAGAAAAGGACGCAAATTTCGTTTGGGTACAACATTGCATGTCCGCACAATTTACAGTTAAAGCAGCACAGTACAAAATTCTGAATTCACCTCTGGTCCTTTAGCTACCAAATGGTCCGGGGCTTAAGTGGTTAATAAGTAAATAATAGGTAGCAGTTACAATATCTCACATTTAGAAATACTCCAAAAACCTGGGTGACAGATATTGACTGTTTGCCGATACAAGCGCCTACAAAGTAGGAGGATCTCAATTCATTTTAGCATGAAATCATGATTAAATATCATTTCTTGCAGTGTAGATGAGATTTACATCACAGCACTTTTTTTTTTTTTTTCTCAGTCTACAGTAATCCTGCACCAGGAATCATGCTCTAAGATGTTCTATGCCTTTGTGGTCTTTGGGATACATCCCATCCATGCAAACAATTAAAAAAAAGGAGTCCTTCCAGTGTATCCTCCTAGTTTGTGCCCTCTGGTGCTTTCCAATCCATTTCAAAGGCTGCATGAAACCAATCTTCTCCACATTTTCTTCTCCTATTGTTCTTATTCTTCGGAAAGAAAAACAAAAACAGCTTTAGAACTGTAGCTTACGCTATCTGTCAACAACAACAGACTTTTTTTCTTTCTTTTATACTCCTTGCAAAATGAAATCCCATTGCCCCCGCCCCCTTCATATTTTATTGTCTCTTTTTTCAGTGGTAAATGGTAATTAGAGTCAATAATCTTTTGCTGAGAGAGCACCTTGTCCTCACAGTGTTTATATCACCATCAAAGATCTGCCTTTAGGCCCTGGTGTGTTAATAATTTAAGGTGTGCACAGCCTAGTTATAGCAGGAAGCCTAGTTATTGAGTTTGTAAACCAGCTGATGATTTATAGGAACACCTTGCATGAGTCATGCTCATTAAATAAAATACTTCAGTTTAATAAGGAACATGGGGTAAACAGCTCTTCTCATTACAGACTGAGCGGGCAATTGAAAATTGTTGAGCTTTTGTCACTATTTGTGCCATTTCGGCTTTGTCTTAATTGTGCAGGCGGGATATGTGTGTGTATGTGTTTTTTCTTTTTTTCTTTTTTGTTGCTGTCTCTAAGCTGGAAGTGTTTAAGTATTCAATAGTTTCCCACACCAACTTAACATAACTTACAGCCTTCAGTTGCTCAAAAAAGTAAAACCCCTTAAACTGAGCAGCTAAGTGAAAAAGCAGAACATTTCCTGACAGTTACAATTTCTATACACATTAAATCCCCTTTTCTTACAGATATGATTTATTTTTCGCTTTTCTTGCATACAAAAATTAGAAATACAAAAAAAAACTGGATTTACTAGTTTGTGGTGGCAAACTACAGTTTCTTTTTTTTTTTAATGTTATATGACTATGCTTCAAAGAGTGTCATGCCGCATACACACGGCCGTTTTTCTCGTCGAGAAAAACGAAATTTTTCCCATTCGACGAGAAAAACTATAGTCTGTGGGCTTTCTGTCGTTTTTTTCGACGAGAAAAAAGGCATTAAAAACGACGATAAAAGTTAGAACATGTTCTAATTTTTCTCGTGGTTTTTTTCGACATGTTTTCCGCGGCAGTGTTTCCCATAGGGAAACACTGCCGCGGAGCCCACAGACGGTCGTTTTTCTCGACAAGAGAAAAAACGACGTGAAAAACGACCGCGTGTGGGGAACAAGCCGTTCCCTCGTTTTTAATGACATTATTCACGGCGGTTTTTTAACCGCCGTGAATAATGATCGTGTGTACGCGGCATCAGAGTCATCACACATGGGTCTGCTCTATCCTTATCTTAAAATCATTTCTCTTTTTGCTATATATATATTTGCTATATATATATTTTACATATTTTATATGTTACTGCTTTGATCACTACTATAATGAGAATTACTTCTTTATAAAATAAAAAAATACGCACTAAGAAAGGAATATTTTATATTTTGAAGATATTTTAGGAAGGTATTTATTAACATTTAACCACTTAAGGACCAGCCACTGTATATATACGTCGGCAGAATGGCTCATACAGGCACAAGCACGTACCTGTAGGTCCCCTTTAACTGCCCGACGTCAGGGTCGCGCGCGCGCCGCCGGCGGCGCGCTCGTGACTCCCCTGCCTTCCCCGTGAGTCGGACCGCGGGTCCCGCGGACTCGATCGCTGCGGGGATCCCCGCGATCGTCTTACGGAGGCATGGAGCGGGGAGATGTTAGTGTAAACACAACATCTCCCCGCTCCCCTACTGACAATGTCACCGATCTCCGCTCTGTGTAATCAGAGCGGAGATCGGTCACGTGTCACTCGTAGCCACGCCCCCACACAGTAGTAATAGGCACACTTAACCCCTTCAGCGCCTCTAGTGGTTAACCTCTTCACTGCCAGTGTCATTTTTACAGTAACCAGTGCATTTTTATTGCACTGACAATGACAATAAAAATGACAATGGTCCCAAAAATGTGTCAAAAGTGCTTGATGTGTCCGCCATAATGTCGCAGTCATGAAAAAAATCGCTGATCGCCGCCATTACTAGTAAAAAAAAAAAAAATTTATAAAAATGCCATAAAACTACCCCCTATTTTGTAAACGCAATAACTTTTGCGCAAACCAAATCAATAAACGCTGATTGCAATTTTTTTTACCAAAAATATGTAGAAGAATACGTATCGGCCTAAACTGAGGAAAAAAAATGTTTTTGTATATAATTTTGGGGGATATTTATTATAGCAAAAAGTAAAAAAATATTTTTTTTTATAGCGCAAAAAATAAAAACCGCAGAGGTGATCAAATACCACCAAAAGAAAGCTATATTTGTGGGAAAAAAAGGATGTAAATTTTTGTTTGGGAGCCACGTCGCACAATTGTCAGTTAAAGCGACGCAGTGCCGAATCACAAAAAGGGGCCTGGTCTTTATGCAGCGTATTGGTCCGGGGCTTAAGTGGTTAAGTTGATTTACTAAAGGCAAAAAGGTTGTTTACTTTGCAAGGGAAGTTGCACTTTGTAAGGAAATTTTCCCCATAGCCTATTAAATGTTGTGAAATTTCACTTTGCAAAGAATACTCAATCACGTGCAAGGAGATAAAAAATAACTGCATTTTTGCTTTAACATGGTTGGATGATGGATGTTAGCAGAGCTTCGCCTCATTCATCAAGCTCTGGGAAAAATTCCCTTGCAAAGTGAATAGCGTATTTGCCTTTGGCAAATCAACTCCAAAGTGGCTTTTTAGTGTCAACATGCTATGTAGCTTCCTTAATTGATATAGTGAATATAGATAGGCTGAACTACCCCCCAGAACTCAGAACAGGGGAAAAGTTCTAACCCAAATGGCAAACCCCATTGAAGTCTATGGGAGCCGAACAGGAAAAATCAAAAGTGCCCATTTTGAAGGGTAATATCAGGGCCAGGACAAGGGGTGGGCAGGAGGGGCGGCTGCCCCTGGCGCAATGGTTTATTGCAGGGATGGGGGGCACCCAGACCCTAACCTTAAAGGAAAGGGGGGCGCAGTTTGGCATCTTTACCATGGGCGCTTGATGACCTTGTCCCGGCACTGGATAATATGCAAGTAATTGATCATAAAAGAGGTATGGGGGTCCGGGTACTGCACTGGGGGTTATGTATCAATGCTATATTTTTTTTACAAAAAACAATAACTTTTTTCAGGAGCAATGATTTTAATGATGCTTAACCACTTAAGCCCCGGACCAATTTGCAGCATGAAGACCACGCCCCTTTTTGCGATTCGGCACTGCGTCGCTTTAACTGACAATTGCACGGTCATGCAATGTAGCTCCCAAACAAAATTGATGTCCTTTTTTTTTTCCACAAATAGAGCTTTCTTTTGGTGGTATTTGATCACCTCTGCAGTTGTTATTTTTTGCGCTATAAACAAAAAAATAGCGATAATTTTGAAAAAAATTCAATATTTTTTACTTTTTGCTATAATAAATATCCCCCAAAATTATATAAAAAAATTTTTTTCCTCAGTTTAGGCTGATACGTATTCTTCTACATATTTTTGGTAAAAAAAAATTGCAATCAGCGTTTATTGGTTGGTTTGCGCAAAAGTTATAGCGTTTACAAAATAGGGGATAGTTTTATGGCATTTTTATTTTTTTATTTTTTTTATTACTAGTAATGGCGGCGATCAGCGATTTTTTTTGTGACTGCGACATTATGGCGGACACATCGGACACTTTTGACACATTTTTGAGACCATTGTAATTTTTACAGCGATCGGTGCAATAAAAATGCACTGGTTACTGTAAAAATTACACTGGCAGTGAAGGGGTTAACCACTAGGGGCGCTGAAGGGGTTAAGTGTGCCTAGGGGCGTGTTTATAACTGAGGGGGGGCATGGCTACAAGTGACACGTCACCGATCTCCGCTCTGATTACACAGAGTGGAGATCCGGGACAGTGTCAGTAGGCGAGCGGGCAGATGTTGTGTTTACACTAACATCTCCCCGCTCCATCCCTCCGTGAAACGATTGCGGGGATCCCCGCAGCGATCAAGTCCGCGGGACCCGCAGTCCGACTCATGGGGATGACTGCAGGGTTGTGACCACTCGGCAGGCAGTTAAAGGAGACGTACAGGTACGTGATTGTGCCTGTACGTGCCATTCTGCCGACGTATATATGCCGTGAGCGGTCCTTAAGTGGTTAAAGTGCATCAATAAAAATAAAAAATTCCTTTAAATATAGTGCCTCTGCGGTTCCCTTAGTCTGCCTGTAAAGTGGTGCATCTTTAGCATATATATAGATATATCTATATATATATATATAATATGCTGCAGCAAAAATTACATTTCTAAAAGGGAAAAAAAAGTCAATGTAAAATGACTTGCGATTGCAATTGCCGGTACCCGACTATTGAAAAATTTAAAGAAAAAAAGGGTGTGGCCTTTCGGTCTGATATGACTTTATTGGCTTTATTTCATATAGCAAAAATGTATCAAATACCACCAAAATAAAGCTCTATATGTGTGGAAAAAAATTATATAAAGTTGATTTGGGTAGTGTTGGATGATGATGCTAGTTAAAGGAGCAAAATGCTGAATAGCAAAAAAAATTACCTGGTCATTAAGGGGGTGAAACCTTCTGAAGCTCAGGTGCTTAAAATGTAATTATGTTTAATAATATTTTGGTTGTCATAACCTTGTTATATGGAAATAAAGATAGCGTTAGAATAATTGGCATGAGGTGGTGTCTGCTGGAGCATAATGAAATACTTCAACATCCCTTCAGAACACCCCGCAGACCCTTGTGATAATAGTGTATTTGCCCTCTTCAAGGACCAGAAATGATGGCTGCAATTGGCAGCTGCAGGTCTTGCCTACTCAGAACTAGAGATGAATCGAACACCCCCCTGTTCAGTTCGCACCAGAACTCACAAATAGAGAAAAGTTCTGAGCCGAACGGTGAACCCTGTTAAAGTCTATGGGACCCGAACTTGAAAAATCAAAAGTTCCCATTTTGAAAGCTTATATGCAAGTCATTGGCCATAAAAAAAAGGTATAGGGGTCAGGGTTTTGCCCTTGAGGACATGTATCAATGCAAAAAAAGTTTTTAAAAAAGATTACAGCAGCAGTGATTTTATTGATGCTTAAAGTGCAACAGTAAAAATGAAAAATTCCTATAAATCTAGTGCCTGTGGTTCCTTTTAGTCTGCCTGCAAAGTGACACGTCTGTACTGTGGATAGAACTGTGGATAGAACCTGCAGCTGCAAAACTGATATTTCCAGCAGGCGCATTGACGACCTGAAAAAAAAACTGCTCCGTCGTCTAGGACGGTCACCCGCCGAATGCCTCCTCTGTGCTTTGACAGCTCTTATATAGATGAGGGCGAGGCCACTTGGCAAGGTCACCTGGTGGTCCTACCCCCTTGTGACGTAATTGGCCCAGCATGCACTGGTCCGTGATGTTGCCAGGTCGCCCCACCCTTACCTATATAAGAACTGTCAAAGCACAGAGGAGGCATTCGGGATCTGGGGGCTGCCTTGTTAAAGGGGGCTTCCAGATTCTGATAAGCCCCCTGCCAACAGACCCTGACAACCATAGCCCAGGGTTGTTGGGAAGAGACCCTTGTCCCCATCAACATGCAGCGCCCCCCCTGCCCCAAAGCACACCCACATGTTGAGGGAATGTGGCCTTGTATGGTTCGGGGGTGCGCTCACTCGTCCCCCCTTAACTGACCTGCCAGGCTGCATTCCCGGATCAGGGTCTCCCGCAATGTAAGTAGTGACCATCAACTTTTTTGCACTCGACTTGTCAAACCATAGATACCATCTAGTTTTAGTGATGGTGGACCACTTTACTATATTTGGGGTGGCAGTACCGACACATGACCAGACCACCATTCAGTTCAGGCACCCTGTTTTAAAAGCATGTTCAAAGAATGGTTCCGCTCACTAAAGATTAAGAAGTCGCACCCTACCATGTACCACCCAAAGGGCAGGGGACATGAGAGAGCTTCATTAAAGATTTTAATTAAATTGCTGAGAGGTTTATCCTATAAGAAAAAAAAAGGACCCTTTACTTGTAGACGTGGTATGGAAATACAACCATACAGTACGTTCCTCGACAGGCTGCTCACTCTATCACGTTTAGTTTGGCCTTATGAATGAATTTAAATGCACTCTGACTTCCTGGACTTGGCAGTGGAAAAGATGCCTACTTGAAATCTAACAGTTCATTAACGACCAACATGGGTGGAAGAGGGAGAGTTGAAAGCATCAAACGTTGATTTTCAACTTGGGAACAGAGTGCTAGTCTGTTTTGGAGTTAGAGCTGTCCTACAAAAGCCATTATGAGGTGTGCCAGTCTACAATATCCAGAGATAAGGAACTAAAGAAAAACCAAGAGGATAAACTGGAAACACCCTAAACCCATTGAGACCCACAGAGAGACCCAAAAGGGGGATTTCAAAGAACCTATCCAAGTTCATGAGCCACATTACAATCTCTGCAACCAGAAATTCATTGGTGGCTGTCTCCTGCTCTTCCACTATTATCTATAAGACCTCCAGGAAAGCCATAGATCTCAGTTATATTACATAGCCCAATGATCAGCCAGCTCAGGTCCATGCCCCCACCATGGAGCCCCCTGAACCACCATCCACTGATGTGCCTGAAGGCAGAGACACTTCACCTCCTGTACCAGAAGACAGGGCTGGACTGGGACAAAAATTTGGCCCTGGACTTCATCCAGACCGGCCCACTTTAATTCAATAAAATTCTGGTCCCCCCCACCCCCCCAAAAAATCACGCCCACCAAAAGGTCCCTACATCCATTATTGTATATCATGAGAGGGTGAGCGAGAGGGGAATGAGAGAGAGAGGGAGGGTTGAAGGAAAGGGGTGAGAGGGGGTGGGTGAGAGAGGGGGGTGAGTGTAAGAGAGAGGGAGTGAGTGTAAAAGAGAGGGGGTGAGTGTAGGACCCCTTTCACACTGAGGTGTTTTTCAGGCACTTTTGGCCTAAAAATAGCGCCTGTAAAGCGCCTGAAAAACGTCTCCGCTGCAGTCCCAGTGTGAAAGTCCGAGTGCTTTCACACTGGGGCACTGCCAGGGCGTTAAAAAAAGTCCTCCAAGCTGCATCTTTGGGGCGGTGGAGGAGTGGTGTACACACCGCTCCTGCCCATTGAAATGAATGGCCACCGCTGCTGAAGCGCCTGCAAAGCACTTCGGCAGCAGCGCTACACAGGCGCATTTAACCTTTAATTCGGCTGCTAGCCGGGGTTAAAAGCACCTGCTAGAAGCCGAATAGCGCAGCTAAAACGACAGTAAAGTGCTGCTAAAACTAGCAGCGTTTTACCATCAATGCCCGCCCCAGTGTGAAATCAGCATAAGAGTCAGGAAGTGAATGAGACAGAGGAAAGGGCAGAGAGACAGAGGGGGGAGCTGAGAGACAGAGGGGGGAGCTGAGAGACAGAGGGGGGAGCTGAGAGATAGAGGAGGAGAGCTGAGAGATAGAGGAGGAGAGCTGAGAGATAGAGGGGGAGCTAAGAGATAGAGGGGGGAGCTGAGAGACAGAGGAGGGGGCTGAGAGACAGAGGAGGGGGCTGAGAGACAGAGGGGGAAACTGAGAGACACAGGGGGGGAGCTTAAGAGACAATGGGGGGGAGCTGAGAGACAGAGGGGGAGCTGAGAGACAGAGGGGCAGCTGAGAGACAGAGTGGGAGCTGAGAGACAGAGGGGGGCTGAGAGTCAGGGGGATCTGAGAGACAGAGGGGGGAGCGGAGAGACAGAGGGGGGAGCGGAGAGTCAGTGGAGGGGTCTGAGAGACAAAGGAGGGGTCTGAGAGACAGAGGAGGGGTCTGAGAGACAGAGGGGGGCAGAGAGACAGGGGGGCTGAGAGACAGAGGGGGGAGCTGAGAGACAGAGAGGAGATCTAAGAGACAGAGGAGTAGAGCTGAGAGACAGAAGAGGAGAGCTGAGAGACAGAGGAGGAGTCTGAGAGACAGAGGAGGAGTCTGAGAGACAGAGGAAGGGTCTGAGAGACAGAGGAGGGGTCTGAGAGACAGAGGAGGGGTCTGAGAGACAGAGGGGGGGTCTGAGAGACAGAGGGGGGGTCTGAGAGACAGAGGGGGGGTCTGAGAGACAGAGGGGGGTCTGAGAGACAGAGGGGGGTCTGAGAGACAGAGGAGGGGGCTGAAAGAGGGGGAACTGAGAGACAGAGGGGGGGACTGAGAGACAGAGGGGGCAGAGAGACAGAGGGGAGGGCTGAGACAGACCACATAGCACTGTCCCTTTCTGCAGTCCCTCCTCTGCTCACCTCCCCGCTGTCTCAGTGTTCTGGCATGTTTGTGTAGGATTCCAGGTACCTGATGGCCAGCAGCGGCAGCGCCGAGTCTCCCTCTTGATCCGGGGGTGCTCTCGCTGCTCTGCTCCTTACAGTGGCGCATGTTCTCTTACTCCGGGCTCCCAGTCAGCCTGCTCTCCGGCCCAGGCCGCATGGTTCCAGAGAGGAGGTGGAGGAATCGAGGTTCTGGGAGCGCCGGGGGATGGCCGCACTCGCTACTGTTCGATTCTTCGGTGGTCAGGGAGGGGGTAGAGCTCTTCTCCCTCCTCGGAATTTTACATCCAACTGCCCTTCTCGCTGGCCACCTTCCCCGAATCCCCGCCACTGTTTGCTGCCACGCTCCCGCTGCCGCCGAACTGCATAAAAAAATGGCCCACAAATTATTATTTTTTTTTTTTAAACGGCCCACTGAGCCATCAGCCCACCGGGAAACTCCCGGTAGTCCCTGTGGCCAGTCCATCCCTGCCGGAAGATGTTACTGGGACTCAACCCCTGAGATGCTCCCAGGAGACTCCCTGTACACTTTGTTCAGGACGATCGGTCTGCAAATTTGCCAAGGACAGCTGGTTCACGTGAGGTGTAGTGTAGCAGAGTGCAGATTTACATGCTCAGATGTAGACAAGGGCTTACGTTACTCAATTTCTTACAACTACTTGGGTTCCTTAACATGCCCAGGGAAGATAGGCTTCTCTGCTTCCCTCATTCGTCAGCTCATAGAGGCCACACCTGGTGGGAGAGGGGTAGCTGGACAAGTTTTAAGCTGCTGGGTAAGAGTCCCTCCCCTGTCAGAACTGGTATGCAGGCAGCCAGACAGGAGCCCAATGGCTGCCTGCTTTGCCACAAGACCTAGCCTCTCCCCAATCGCTACCACAGTAATACAGTTTTCATCTGAAAGGGCACTTCATCCTTTGGCTCTAGATTAGGGATGAGCCGAACCCCCCCCCCCCCCCCCCTGTTCGGTTTGCACCAGAACCTGTGAACGGACCGAAAGAACTTTCGAACCCCATTAAAGTCTATGGGACTCGAACGTTAGAAATCAAAAGTGCGAATTTTGAAGGCTAATATGGAAGTTATTGTCCTAAAAAGTGTTTGGGGACCCCGGGTCCTGCCCCAGGGTACATGTATCAATGCAAAAAAAAGTTTTAAAATCTGCAGTTTTTTTGGGAGCAGTGATTTTAATGATGCTTAAAGTGAAAAAATAAAAGTGAAATATTCCTTTAAATATCATGCCTGGGGGGTGTCTACAGCATGCCTGTAAAGTGGCACGTGTTTCCCGTGTTTAGAACTGTCCCTGGACAAAATGACATTTCTAAAGGAATAAAAGTCATTTAAAACTGCTTGTGGCTTTAATGTCATGTCTAGTCCAGACAATATGGATGAAAATCATTGAGAAAAACGGCATGGGTACCCTCCACCTTCCCAGCCCATTACCAGCCCCTTTGGGTCTTGTATGGATATTAAAGGGAACCCCACACCCAAATTAAAAAAAGGAAAGGCGTGGGGCCCCCAGGCCCTTTATATACTTTGAACAGCAGTATACAGGCGGTCCCAAGAAAGACAGGGACTGTAGGTTTGTTCTTAAGTAGAACCTGTTTGTAATTTTGAACTGGTACATTTTTAAAGTGTAGCTCCAGACAAAAAATCTATTTTTAAGCTTTTTGGAAAACATAGGGAAGGGTTATCGCCCCTTTAACATTTGGTTTGCTGTCTGTGCACCTCTTCAGAAGATTTCACCTCACTTTCTGTCCCAATGACAATTGGATTTTGAAAATTTGGGGTTTTTAGTGAAACAAGAAACTCTTACAGGAGAGAATTTCCCTTCCTAGGGGTAGATTTCCTCTCACTTCCTGTAGTCTCCTTCCGTTTGCAAGTAGGAGTCGATTGTAAGTTGGATGTTTGAAAGTAGGGGCCTACCCTATATATTCTGCAGAAATTTGGGCCTTAGGTGTTGGTGTTGCCACAACACTGTAAGCACTCACAGTTACTCTTGGTGGGCGCAGGAACGGGACCTGCTGTGAAATATTAGATCAAGAATTGCAATTAAATGCCCCTGTTGAACAGGGTCAGAAAAATTGGGCCTTTGGTGGTGGTGGTGTTGGTGGTGTTGCCACAACACTATAAGGCCTCACAGTTATTCTTGGTGGGTGCAGGAACGGGCCCTGCTGTGAAATATTACATCAAGAATTGTAATTACATGCCCCTGTTTAACAGGGGCTGAAAAATTGGGCCTTAGGCACTGGTGCTGGTGCCACAACACTGCAACCCCTCACACATACTGTAGTTGGAGCGCAGGAATGAGCCCTGCTGCAAAGTATTGCATCAAAAATTGTAATTACACGCCCCTGGTAATCAGGGGCTGAAAAATTTGGCCTTAGCCACTGTTGGCGGTGCCCAGAACCAAAAAATTTCTTACAAGCTATCAGCATGATCATTGAGGAGGAAGAGGATAATCACTTAGCATAACAGGATAGTCACTCAGCATCAGGCAGTCTTGAATGGATCTGACATTCAAAAAAAAATGATTCGGTTACATCAGCATCAGGTGCTTGGTAGCTGGTGATCCAAGACTTTTATGAAGGTCAGCCGATCGACCGTTTCGGTGGACAATCGCACCCTGTGATCGGTTACAAAGCCTCCAGCAGCACTGAATGTGCGTTCCGAAAGAACGCTGGATGCAGGACAGGCCAGTAGCTCAATTGCATACTGTGCAAGCTCTGACCAGTGATCCATCCTCAAGACCCAGTAACCCAGAGGATTTTCGGTGGGAAAGGTGTGCAAGTCTGATCTTGCCCCTAGGTATTCCTGCACCATGTGAATCAGACGCTGGCGATGGTTGCTAGAACCGCTCATACCTTGGGGCTGCGGACTAAAAAATTGTCTGAACGCATCGGTCAGACGGCCACCTACTCCACCGCTCCTTCTGTGACTGACCGAAGCCTCAGCAACACGTTGTCCAGGACCATGAATTTGTAACCTCCCAGGCTCTGGAAAAGCATTGCAAAAACCTTTCTGCAAGGCCTCCTGAAGATGTTTCATTCTCTGTGACGGCAAGATAAGGTCCGCAACCTTACCCTTGTAACGTGGATCAAGGAGGGTTGCCAGCCAGTAATGATCCCTCTCCTTGATACCACGAAAACGAGGATCCTTTTGCAGGCTTTGCAGGATCAGGGAGGCCATGCAGTGTAGGTTTGCTGAGGGATTCGGTCCAGGGTCCTCTGGGTCACTAAGGACGACATGATCCGCAGCCACCTCCTCCCAGCCACATACAAGTCCATGGGTTTCTTGGGACTGTAAATTATCCCTTGAAGACTGAGTGCTAGGCTCCACCTCCATGCTGACACAATCCTCCTCCTCCTCGTCCTCTTCCTGTGTGATCGGCGGGCCAGCAGGAACACTGTCTGGATAAAGGGGGCCTTGAGAGGTAAGGAAGTCCTCCTCTTCTTCCCTCTGTTCTGCCTCAAGTGCCCTGTCCATTATTCCACGCAGTGTGTGCGCCAACAGGTGGACAAGAGGGACAGTGTCACTGATGCATGCACTGTCTCTGCTCACCATCCTCGTGGCCTCCTCAAATGGTGACAGGACAGTGCATGCATCCCTGATCATGACCCACTGGCGTGGCAAAAAAACCAAGCTCCCCTGACCCTGTCCTGGTGCCATATTGGCACAGATACTCATTGATGGCCCTCTGCTGCGTGTGAAGCCGCTGCAGCATTGCCAACATTGAGTTCCACCTGATGGACATGTCACAGATTAGGCGGTTCTTGGGCAGGTTAAATTCCTTTTGCAGGTCAGCCAGCCGAGCACTGGCATTATATGACCGGCGGAAATGCACACAGACTTTCCTGGCTTGCCTCAGGACATCCTGTAAGCCCAGGTACCTGCCCAATAACCGCTGCACCACCAAGATAGGGACGTGAGCCAAACAGGGCACATGGGTCAGCTGTCCCTGTCGGAGGGCGGAGAGGAGGTTGGTGCCATTGTTGCAAACCACCATTCCTGGCTTAAGCTGGCGTGGTGTCAACCACCTCTGAACCTGCCCCTGCAGAGCTGACAGAATCTCTGCCCCAGTGTGGCTCCGGTCCCCCAATTTTTCTTGCGTACTTGCGTAGCCCCTTGAAGGCCTACGGAGCACCGCTGGTTCCGAGGACAAAGCACAGGAAGAGGCCATGGAGGAAGAAGAAGAGGAGGGGGTGGAGGAGAGAGGTGTGTCAGAATCACCAGTAGTAGCATTTTGGAGGCGTGGTGGAACAACCTCCAACACTACTGCACTTTGTCCTGCATCCTTCCCAGCTGCCAGCAGAGTCACCCAATGCACCGTGAAAGATAGGTAACGTCCCTGTCCATGCCTGCTGGACCATGAGTCAGCGGTAATATGCACCTTACCGCTGACCGCCCTGTCCAGCGAGGCCAAGACATTGTCTTCCACATGCGAGATACGCTTGAGACATATGTTGCAAATAGCAGCGGTGCGATCTGATGCACTCGTCTCAAAAAAGCCCACACCAAAGAAATTTTGGAATAACACACAGAGACAGCAGCGCCCTGCACATGTGGAGCTCTGCGGTGTGATGCAGTCGGTGTGCTGCCCTTAAGCTGGCCCCTGGAGGGCATCCTGCCTTGTTGGAGATGTGCCTCCTCCTCCACCTCCTCTCTCCTATCAGGCACCCACGTAGAGTTAGTGACCTCATCATCCCCTCCCTCCTCATCACTGGAGCAAACCTGGCAGTATGCTGCAGCTGGGGGGACATGACTGCCAGATTGCTGTCCTTCTTGGGCACCCCCTCTCTCTGGGCTCACGTTACTGCCTTCCTCTAGCTGGGTACCATCATCAGAGCCTTCAAAACGCTGCCCATCCTCCTGTAGCATGTACCCAACACTGTGGTCAAACAGTTCGAGGGACTCCTCAGGAGGACATGGTG
This sequence comes from Rana muscosa, assembly GCA_029206835.1. Taxonomy (NCBI): domain Eukaryota; kingdom Metazoa; phylum Chordata; class Amphibia; order Anura; family Ranidae; genus Rana; species Rana muscosa. Next base: position 1,102,309,652 of record CM055122.1, on the reverse strand, counting down.
GGGCTAGGGAAGGAGTGACTGATGCCATTGAGCCAAGGGAAGAGGCCGCTTTGGCAGCTGCTTTGCCAGACAAAGTACCCTGAGCCTGGGTGAGAGAGGCTGAGGAGGATGAGGGCGGCTTGGTCATCCACTCTACCAAGTCTTCGGCATGTTGCGGCTCAACACGGCCAGCTGCCAAAAAAAAAGTACAAGCGTGTCCCACGGCCACGTGCTGATGAGGATGCACCATGTCCACGACCAGCATTGTTGCCTCTAGACACAGAGCCTGCTTGCCCTCTTTTATTGGCTTGTGACTGTCTGCCTCTCCTTGTTGGCCTTCCAGACATACTAATGGTCTGCAGTGAGATGTAGCTGCACAAAGCTGGGATGTATATATATATATATATACTGATTATACTGCAGCTAGCAGAATCAACTGCCTGCCTGTAGTATTATTAGGAAGAAAACAACAGGAATTGTCTGCAGTGAGCTTTAGCTGCACACTGTGCCCAGTATACAGTACACTAATATACTGCAGCTAGCTGAATCAAATGCCTGCCTGTGGTATTATTAGTAAGAGAACACCAGCATCTGTCTTCAGTTAGCTTTAGTTGCACACTGTGCAGAGGACACAGTAAACTGACTGAAAATACTGCAGCTGCCTGCCTGTGGTATTATTAGTAAGAGAACACCAGCAATTGTCTTCAGTTAGCTTTAGTTGCACACTGTGCAGAGGACACAGTAAACTGACTGAAAATACTGCAGCTGCCTGCCTGTGGTATTATTAGTAAGAGAACACCAGCAATTGTCTTCAGCCAGCTTTAGTTGCACACTGTGCAGAGGACACAGTAAACTGACTGAAAATACTGCAGCTGCCTGCCTGGGGTATTATTAGTAAGAGAACACCAGCAATTGTCTTCAGTTAGCTTTAGGTGCACACTGTGCAGAGGACACAGTACACTGACTGAAAATACTGAAGCTTCCTGCCTGTGGTATTATTAGTAAGAGAACATCAGCAATTGTCTTCAATTAGCTTTAGTTGCACACTGTGCAGAGGACATGGTACACTGACTGAAAATACTGCAGTTGCCTGCCTGTGGTATTATTAGTAAGAGAACACCAGCAATTGTCTTCAGTTAGCTTTAGGTGCACACTGTGCAGAGGACACAGTACACTGACTGAAAATACTGCAGCTGCCTGCCTGTGGTATTATTAGTAAGAGAACACCAGCAATTGTCTTCAGTTAGCTTTAGGTGCACACTGTGCAGAGGACACAGTACACTGACTGAAAATATTGCAGCTGCCTGCCTGTGGTATTATTAGTAAGAGATTGGTTTGATTACGAGTGCCCATAGGTGGTAATCGTCACCTCTAATAGAAAATGTCCCACATCCTAATAATAGTTGAAAATGGATGATTGTGGAAAAATTGACTTTATAGGCACGTAGGTATAAAAAATATAGGTATTGTTATATTTTTTTATACCTACGTGCCTATAAAGTCAATTTTTTCACAATCATCCATTATTAGTAAGAGAACACCAGCAATTGTCTTCAGTTAGCTTTAGTTGCACACTGTGCAGAGGACACAGTAAACTGACTGAAAATACTGCAGCTGCCTGCCTGTGGTATTATTAGTAAGAGAACACCAGCAATTGTCTTCAGTTAGCTTTAGTTGCACACTGTGCAGAGGACACAGTAAACTGACTGAAAATACTGCAGCTGCCTGCCTGTGGTATTATTAGTAAGAGAACACCAGCAATTGTCTTCAGTGAGCTTTAGTTGCACACTGTGCAGAGGACGCAGTAAACTGACTGAAAATACTGCAGCTACCACAATCACCTGCCTGCCTGTCAGTATATTAAGAAGAAAATAACATAAACGGATCTAGCTAAACTGAATACAGTGTGTGTATATATATATATATATATATATATATATATAGTGGGGCAAAAAAGTATTTAGTCAGCCGCCAATTGAGCAAGTTCTCCCACTTAAAAAGATGAGAGAGGCCTGTAATTGTCATCATAGGTATACCTCAACTATGAGAGACAAAATGTGGAAACAAATCCAGACAATCACATTGTCTGATTTGGAAAGAATTTTTTTTGCAAATTATGGTGGAAAATAAGAATTTGGTCACCTACAAACAAGCAAGATTTCTGGCTCTCACAGACCTGTATCTTCTTCTTTAAGAGGCTCCTCTGTCCTCCACTCATTACCTGTATTAATGGCACCTGTTTGAACTTGTTATCAGTATAAAAGACACCTGTCCACAACCTCAAACAGTCACATGCCAAACTCCACTATGGTGAAGACCAAAGAGCTGTCGAAGGACACCAGAAACTAAATTGTAGACCTGCACCAGGCTGAGAAGACTGAATCTGCAATAGGCAAGCAGCTTGGTGTGAAGAAATCAAATGTGGGAGCAATAATCAGAAAATGGAAGACATACAAGACCACTGATAATCTCCCTCGATCTGGGGGTCCACGCAAGATCTCACCCCGTGGGGTCAAAATGTTCACAAGAACGGTAAGCAAAAATCCCAGAACCACACGGGGGGACCTAGTGAATGACCTGCAGAGAGCTGGGACCAACGTAACAAAGGCTACCATCAGTAACACACTACGCCACCAGGGACTCAGATCCTGCAGTGCCAGACGTGTCCCCCTGCTTAAGCCAGTACATGTCCGAGCCCATCTGAGGTTTGCTAGAGAGCATTTGGATGATCCAGAAGAGGATTGGGAGAATGTTATATGGTCAGATGAAACCAAAGTAGAACTGTTTGGTAGAAACACTTTTTGTCGTGTTTGGAGGAGAGAGAATGCTGAGTTGCAACTAAAGAACACCATACCTACTGTGAAGCATGGGGGTGGCAACATCATGCTTTGGGGCTGTTTCTCTGCAAAGGGAACAGGACGACTGATCCGTGTACATGAAAGAATAAATGGGGCCATGTATCGTGAGAATTTGAGTGCAAACCTCCTCCCATCAGCAAGGGCATTGAAGATGAAACGTGGCTGGGTCTTTCAGCATGACAATGATCCCAAACACACCACCCGGGCAACGAAGGAGTGGCTTCGTAAGAAGCATTTCAAGGTCCTGGAGTGGCCTACCCAGTCTCCAGATCTCAACCCCATAGAAAACCTTTGGAGGGAGTTGAAAGTCTATGTTGCCCAGCGACAGCCCCAAAACATCACTGCTCTAGAGGAGATCTGCACAGAGGAATGGGCCAACATACCAGTAACAGTGTGTGACAACCTTGTGAAGACTTACAGAAAACGTTTGACCTCTGTCATTGCCAACAAAGGATATATAACAAAGTATTGAGATGAACTTTTGATATTGACCAAATACTTATTTTCCACCATAATTTGCAAAAAAAAATATTTCCAAAACAGACAATGTGATTGTCTGGATTTGTTTCCACATTTTGTCTCTCATAGTTGAGGTATACCTATGATGACAATTACAGGCCTCTCTCATCTTTTTAAGTGGAAGAACTTGCACAATTGGTGGCTGACTAAATACTTTTTTGCCCCACCGTATATATATATATATATATATATATATATATATATATATATGTATATATTGTGACAGCAGGAAGGTAAAGTCACCTGGTTGCATCCAGGCGGGTAGATATATTTCGCCCAGATTCAGGCTTTACGCCGACTTATACAACTAGGTGGAGAGTTGTATAAGCCCAGCTGAGGCTAGTGGGCTCATGGATGACTCATGCCTCTAGGGAGAGTGTGGGGCGTCGTGCAGACAGGGAGTTGATGAGACCAGCTGAAGCTTGTCAGCTCATTTAGGCCTCTATAAGAACTCCCAGCTTCATTAGATGTTAGCTCATGCCTGGACCCAGACCTGTGTGGACTGTCTAGGGAGAGTGAACCCCTGTGCGGTGAGACAAAGCCTGTGTGGCTATTTGCTTGGACATTTAAAACCAGGGACTTAGGGACTAGGACAGCACTAGGCTGATCCCAGTTGTTAGTTAGGAAACCTGTATGTTTAGTCAGAGGTCAAGTTGACCAGGATTTATTTTGTTTATGTTTCTTTTTCTTTGCTGTGTTTTGTCACTGTAAATAGAAAATAAACCACACCTTTTTGATTTTGAAAACCACAACCTCCGTTTGCTGGGCCTGTTTTTGTGTGGGGAGCCCATCTCGGGGGTCACACACACCCGCTGCCGAGCTAACCCCCTCACAGTTGGTGGAGAACCAGTGGCAGTTTTTTTTTTTAAGCCAGCATGGAGGAGATACTGAAGCAGCTGGCTCTAGCAAATGCCAATCAACAGCAGACAAATGCAGGTTTGCAAAAGAACTTCGCAGCCCAGCAGCAAGCTCATCAACAGAGCCTTGCAGCCCAGCAGCAGACAAACGCAACTTTGCAACAGAGTCTGGAGGCTCAGCAACAAGCCCAGCAGCAATCTGAGGCCCGCTTCATAGACCTGTTGCAGAAGCAAGAGCAGAGACTACAACAACAGATGGAAGCAGTAATGCAGCAACGTCCGCAGACCAGTGAGGAAAGCCGTCCCACTAATACCGCGTCCTTTGGGGTGAGTCGTTTATTGACAAAAATGACTGGAGAGGATGATCCAGAGGTATTTTTGACCACATTTGAAAGGACCGCTGAAAGAGAAAAGTGGCCTGAGGAGCAGTGGGCTGGACTGGTGGCTCCTCTGTTAACTGGTGAATCGCAGAAAGCTTACTATGACCTAGAGCCTAACCAAGCAAAAGACTATGTGATGCTAAAAGCTGAAATATTGGCAAGGCTGGGTGTCACCCAGGCTGTCCGGGCTCAGCGTGTGCATAACTGGACTTTCCAGCTTGGAAAACCCCCCAGGTCTCAAATGTATGATCTCATTCACCTGAGCAGAAAGTGGCTACAGCCAGAGACTTTGTCCGCACCAAAGATTGTGGAACGTGTTGTAATGGATCGGTTTTTGAGAGCTCTTCCTACTGCCATCCAATGGTCTTGTGGATCGTGTGGAGAAATACTTGGCTACAGAGAACCTGACGGCCTCTTCCAGAGACACTCGGACTTTCCACCCTAAGACCAGACCATCCCCAGGGGCGGATAAGAGGATTCCAAGGGGTGAGGGTGGAGAGAGTGAGAGGGTGGGAGCTCTACCCCAAGTTTGGCGAGAACAGCCTGGGAAATCAGCGGCTCAAGAGGCCGCAAGAAGGATCGTTTGCTACCGCTGCCGGCAAGCGGGACATATTGCAGCCAATTGCCCGGTTGTGGAGGAACCCATGCAGTGTGACTTTCTGACGGGCAGACGTCAGTCGCTGTGTGCGACAGTCGCATGCACTGCCATTCGAGGAACTGAGAAACATTTATGCAAAATGTGTGTTAATGGTAGAAATGTTGTGGTATTGCTGGATTCAGGTAGCCTTGTGACCCTGATAAAGGCTGAGTTAGTTAAAACAGAGGTCTCTGGGAATAACAAGGTAGCTGTTATTTGTGTGCATGGGGACACCCGAGAGTATCCAGTGACTACAGTGTGTTTCGAGACCCCCAAAGGTACCCTCTCTCATCCAGTGGGCTTAGTATCTCAGTTACCGCATGACGCCATTGTGGGAAGGGATTTTCCGAAGTTCTGGGAACTGTGGGATGATCCTGAGCCCCCCACTGGTGCCCCTATGTACCAGGAATGTGATAGCCAGAACTCCCCTGAGAGTGGTGAGGACTCTCCGGAATTTCCCTTATCAGTATTGGCAGGGGAGACTCAAGAAACTGGAGAGGAGCCCACCTCCTCAGACGAAAACCTACCGTCTGTGGAGTTTTCTGATCTTGAGGTTCACAGGGAAAACTTTGCCACAGAACAGTTGAAAGACCCCGCCCTAATAAAGGCACGGGAAAACGTAGTGAAAATAGATGGCGAGTTAGTGAACCCAGATAATACCTGCACTTACCCATACTTCAGCGTAGAGAAGGACCTACTGTATCGGGTGGCAAAAAGGGCAGAAGAAACCGTTGAGCAGCTTGTGGTGCCCAAACCTTACAGGAAGTTGGTGTTGGAGTTGGCCCATGGGCACATTCTTGGAGGTCATCTGGGGACAGAGAAAACCCGAGAGAGGGTATTACAGAGATTCTATTGGCCGGGGGTGATGAAGGACATAGAAAATTATTGTTCCTCCTGCCCTGTGTGTCAGAGGTCGGCCCCGATGCCACATTTCCGTAGCCCGCTGGTCCCTCTACCCATCATTGAGGTCCCGTTTGAGAGGATCGCCATGGATTTGGTAGGTCCTATAATCAAGTCCGCTAGGGGGCACCAGTACATATTAGTTATAATGGACTATGCCACCCGTTATCCAGAAGCGATCCCTCTCCGAAATACCTCGGCCAAAACCATAGCTAAAGAGCTATCTCTTGTGTTTAGCCGGGTGGGTATTTGTAAAGAACTGCTTACGGACCAAGGTACACCCTTTATGTCCCGGGTTATGAAGGAGCTGTGTAAATTGTTCAAAGTGACGCAATTACGTACATCTGTGTATCACCCCCAAACCGATGGGCTGGTTGAAAGATTCAACAAAACCCTAAAACAAATGTTGAAGAAAGTGGTGGATAGAGATGGAAAGGATTGGGACTGTCTACTTCCTTATCTGATGTTTGCTATTAGGGAGGTGCCCCAATCCTCTACGGGATTCTCCCCCTTTGAGTTACTGTATGGGAGACACCCAAGAGGGCTGTTGGATATTGCCAAGGAAACTTGGGAAAGTGAGAGTTCTCCCCACAGGAGTGTGATTGAGCATGTCGCCCTGATGCAAGACCGAATTGCACAGGTAATGCCCATCGTGAAGGAACATTTGGCCCAAGCGCAGTTAGCACAGCAGAGAGTGTACAACCGTGGAGCCAAGACCCGTACCTTTTCCCCGGGGGATAGGATACTGGTACTTGTCCCTACGGTTGAAAGTAAATTCCTTGCCAAATGGCAAGGCCCCTACGAGATAATGGAAAAAGTGAGCGAAGTGAATTACAATGTCAGACAACCAGGAAGGCGAAAGCCCGAACAGATCTATCACGTTAATCTGTTGAAAGCCTGGAGGGATAGAGAGTCCCTAGTCGCAGACACTTGGTCACCAGCTCAAACTGGTTGCGTGATTCCTGAGGTTGGAATAGCAGCCACCTTGTCACAACCCCAACAACAGGAGGTTAAGGAGTTTGTGCTTCGCAACAAGGAGGTATTCTCTGAGCTGCCGGGACAAACATCTGGGGTAGAGCATGACATCATTACCCCGCCCGGTGAAAGGGTGAAGTTAAAACCCTATCGGATCCCAGAGGCCCGACGGGAGGCAATACGGGAGGAAGTACAGAAAATGCTGAACTTAGGGGTGATAGAGGAGTCCCAAAGTGATTGGTCTAGTCCCATTGTGTTGGTGCCTAAACCGGATGGGAGCTGGCGATTTTGTAACGATTTTCGTCAGTTGAATAAAGTTACAAAATTTGACACCTACCCCATGCCACGTATAGATGAGTTGATCGACCGGCTGGGAACAGCCCGATACATGACGACTCTTGACCTCACAAAAGGGTATTGGCAAATCCCCCTGGCCAAGTCGGCCAAAGAGAAAACCGCATTTGTAACCCCAGACGGGGCGTTCCAATATAAAAGAATGCCGTTCGGGTTACAGAATGCGCCGGCCACATTCCAGCGGAAAATGGACCAGATGCTGAGGCCCCATCGGAAGTATGCTGCGGCTTACCTGGATGACGTAATTGTCCATAGCACAGATTGGGCCTCACATCTGCCAAAAGTGCAAGCAGTCCTGGACTCTGTTCGGGAAGCGGGGTTTACGGCTAACCCCAAGAAGTGTACCATTGGGCAGGAGGAGGCCAAATATCTTGGGTACACCATTGGGAGGGGAGTAATAAAACCCCAACTCAACAAAGTCGAGGCCATCCAGAGTTGGCCACGTCCCAACAGCAAGAAGCAGGTACGAGCCTTTCAGGGAATCGCTGGGTATTATCGGCGATTCATTCCCCACTTTGCTTCTAAGGCTGTGCCCCTAACCAACCTGACGAAGGGGAAAGGGTCGGTCATGATTAAATGGACCCCCGAGGCTGAGGCAGCATTCCAATTCTTGAAACAAGCCTTATGTAGCCAGCCAGTGTTGTACTCACCCGACTTCTCTAAAGACTTTGTCGTACAAAGTGATGCGTCAGATGTGGGGTTAGGAGCAGTATTGTCCCAGGTCTGGAACGGGGAAGAGCACCCAGTCATTTACCTCAGCAGGAAGTTGAAGTCCCATGAGGTAAATTACGCCACCGTTGAAAAGGAGTGTTTAGCGGTGAAGTGGGCTCTAGATTCCCTTCGGTACTACCTGCTAGGTAGGCACTTTGACATGGTTACGGATCACGCTCCGTTAAAGTGGATGGCTCAAAACAAGGAAACAAATAGAAGAGTGAATAGGTGGTTCCTGGCCCTCCAGGAATTCAACTTCACAGTAAAGCATCGCCCTGGCGTTCAAATGGGGAATGTGGATGCTTTGTCTCGAGTACATGAATGCCTGATTGCTGGTGTTCCAACCCCGAGGTTAAAACAAGAGGGGGGGGTATGTGACAGCAGGAAGGTAAAGTCACCTGGTTGCATCCAGGGGGGTAGATATATTTCGCCCAGATTCAGGCTTTACGCCGACTTATACAACTAGGTGGAGAGTTGTATAAGCCCAGCTGAGGCTAGTGGGCTCATGGATGACTCATACCTCTAGGGAGAGTGTGGGGCGTCGTGCAGACAGGGAGATGATGAGACCAGCTGAAGCTTGTCAGCTCATTTAGGCCTCTATAAGAACTCCCAGCTTCATTAGATGTTAGCTCATGCCTGGACCCAGACCTGTGTGGACTGTCTAGGGAGAGTGAACCCCTGTGCGGTGAGACAAAGCCTGTGTGGCTATTTGCTTGGACATTTAAAACCAGGGACTTAGGGACTAGGACAGCACTAGGCTGATCCCAGTTGTTAGTTAGGAAACCTGTATGTTTAGTCAGAGGTCAAGTTGACCAGGATTTATTTTGTTTATGTTTCTTTTTCTTTGCTGTGTTTTGTCACTGTAAATAGAAAATAAACCGCACCTTTTTGATTTTGAAAACCACAACCTCCGTTTGCTGGGCCTGTTTTTGTGTGGGGAGCCCATCTCGGGGGTCACACACACCCGCTGCCGAGCTAACCCCCTCACAATATAGATATATATATATACACAACACCTAGGATGCATATATATCCTCCATACACTGTAACTGCAGCTAACTGACTCGCCTGCCTGCTCTATCTAACTCAAATGAAATTACACTGTCTCTCTCTCTCTCTATCTCTCTCCGCCACCGCAACACACTACACAAGGCCGACTTCCAGGCGACCTTATATAATGTGGGGCGTGTACTAAACCCCCTGAGACATAATTCACCAAAGCCACCCTGGCTTTGGCCAATCACGGCTCTCCGTTCTTACGGTGCTGTGATTGGCCAAGCATGCTTGGCCAATCATCAGCCAGCAATGCACTGCGATGCCGCAGTGAATTATGGGCCGTGACGCGCCACTCGAATTTGGCGCGAACGGCCCATAATGTTCGCAATTCAACGAACAACCGAACAGACGATGTTCGAGTCGAACATGAGTTCGACTCGAACTCGAAGCTCATCCCTACTCTAGATCCCTCCAGTCGTTCTGTATTACCAAAGCCACCCTTACCTTTAATTTAATTAATGCTATTATTGAAGATAGTCACAAGTAGTTGTGTTCTGTGCTATTTTACTGAAGTACAGGCTCTCCTTACTTAATTACCAGGCTCCGTTCCAGCGACCAGGTAATTAAACAAATTGGTTGTTAAATGAGGAGCCACAAGTAATCAATATTTTAAGCATTCTTAACTACTGTACTGCACTGCGTTGTGAAAAAAAGGTCTAAACACAAAACTCTAGCTCAATAACGTTGTGTAGCGAGGGGTTACTATCAAAAGTATCCTAACAGACTGCATTGTATTTCTAATTAAGAAGTTGTCTCCCCTGGTGTCCGTTTTATGTTATGCTATTGACGTTTGTTGGTTCAGTCACATTATATGAACAAAGCATGGTGGGCATTGTAGTGCGAGAGGAAATTACTCTATTGCTGTGGGTTGGATTGAGACTACGATACCCACAATGCCACTGTGCTACTAGAATGCAGTGCGCCACCGAAAGTCCTGCTGGGGAATCTTATATAAGGACAAGCAAGGCCTCAGCTCGCTCTCTCTGGACGCCATCTTTCAACAGGCGAGAGGCCTGGTGTGAGTGGGCCTAGGCCGGAGAAGCCTGGGCCTAAAGTTGGAGAGCGGATCGCCAGCGGGGGAATCCTTGTGGACAGCCAGGCCGATTGAGCCATAGAAGGTATCGTACTTTGCTCCACAGCATCTGGAGCCATCCATCCACCTGCACCTTGTGAGCGGCCGCGCGGTGATCCGGCGACATCCTGCCTGACGGAGATACCAGTGAGCGAGGGCTTCTTGGTGGTGAGAAGGCACTTGCCTACCCAAGTAGTTAACTGAGTTGCAGGAGAGTGGTTCCTAACATCTAATTTGTACTTGCTGACACTTGCAGTGCTACAGTTAGGAAACCATTGCACCCGAGAGTTATACAGCGGCCTGAGAGACCTAGCGGTTCCCTTTCCACTACAGTACATTTACAGAGTGATTACCTTTTCCTCTTTACTCCTCGTTTGGAATACAAATAAGTGCACCAACAGAGCTAGCAGAAGATAAAGAGAGTTTAAAGGAACAGTCATCACTTTGCCCTGATCAAAGTTTACCACAGAAGGGACACGCACAACTTTGAACTGTCCACTAGAGGGAGTCATATAGCCATATGAACTTCTAATGCTTGATATAACTGCTTGTATTGTATCTGTTAGTTTGTTGTTTAGTGAGTGTGTGTGAGATCTGGTGGGGAGGGGTCCCAGTGCTGATATCATAGCATTGAGAGATTCCTCCACCATACACTTACTCACATCTGACCTCAGGTTATGGTAATTGTGTCCTGTGATAAAGAAATATTTAACCAGTTATGTTCCATTGACTTTTACAGGGATCTGTGTATAGTCGAGTCTATTTGTATAACCACTGCCTTACCTTTTTCCGAAGTAAACATTTTGCAACTGGTTAAGTTACATCTTGTGTGGGACTCTATCTATTGATGCTGCGAGTCAGGTGACCAGTGCCAAGGTAACGGTAAATATATATATATTACAGTGTGGTTGTAGTGGTCCTTTTTCACCTTTGGGTTCCACATTCATATTTGTTTTCCAGTTGTGCTAAGGGGGGTTCAAGCCAAATTTCTGGGGTTGACAGGCAGAGTGCAGGACCAAAAATAAGTACAGAACACAAAAGAAAATTCTGTAATGTCCTGTACAATACAATGATGTATAGCATGTCTTTTGGGTGGAGAGAGCTGGTCGTAAGTCCGAGCGGTTGTTAAACAGGTAAGTCATTAAACGAGGAGTATCTGTAATGATTCTCAGATTGACTTATAGAGACTTTGCAATGCAGCCACCTGTTACCCTGAAAAAGTCAAAGAGAAATTGCTGTAAAGAGCCCATGTTTGTGCAGCTTTTATATGTTTGTATTGCTTTTATTATTATGCTGTGTATGCATGCTTTTTTGCCATTTTGAACCTGTTTTGCATTATTACTCCTTCTAACTTTGCACCTGTTTATTAAACTGCAAAACACATTTTCTCCCTGTCTGATCATTTGGATAATTACCCTTTGTGTTACATCAGTACTGACTGTGTCACTGCAAAAATATGTCTGCTTGTGTCAGTGCACTACTAAGTGTGTCACCAACCATGGACATGTTTCTGCTTGAGTCCGTATGCTACTGACTGTGATATTGCAGAAATATTTCTGCTTGTGTGATTAATGCTTTTGACTGAGACAATGCAGACATGTTTCTGGTTTTGTCAGTGCGGTATGAAGTGCGTCACTGTTAACATGTTTCTGCTTGTATCAGTACAGTGCTGACTGTATCACAGTAGACATTTTCCGATTGTGTCAGTACGGTATTGACTGTGTCACTGCCAAAATATAGTATCTCTGGTTGTACCAGTACGGTACTGACTGTGGACATGTTTCTGGCTGTGTCAATACAGTGCTGCTGGTGTTTGTGGCTATGTCAGTATGGCAGTTTTGTTCTCTCCTTGCTTGCGATTGTGTTAGTTTGGTTATAATATTTAAAGTCTTGAAAACCTAATTTTGTTTCTGTGTGTTGTTTGTGTGCTGGGGGAGTGGGATGCAGCACTGCATAGCTGGCCTAGGGCAGAAAACTGTTTAAACCCAGCCCCACCTGCACCTTCAGATTTTTGCTCTGACTGCCATGACTTGTGTCCCTTGATCAAAATTACCTTGTGCACCTTCTGTCTTCTGCTCTCCAATTGATGCCCTACCTGATGCACTGTGCCTACCACCAGCTGCCAGATCTGCTGTCTTCTCACCATAATATATTTTGCCTGATTTGACTACAAGCAGCTGCTGCACCTCCTGCTGTCAGTCTGCCACTTACTGCTGTACCATCTTCCCTTGCCTACTTCTGGCATGTCACTTTGCTGTTTTTAAGGTGATTACAGCCATATTAGTACTTTATTGAAGACATTTGTCACTTAATTAGGAAATTAAAATATATATTGTATAATGTTATATATTGCTGTCTGAGTCCCCACTGAGTAGGGTCACTCTCCCTATTTGCCCTGGTGATCATGGTAACAGATAGGGGAACTGATTGGAATTGTCCAATTTGACAGTTTCCACTAAACAAATCTTGCAATAGGGTTGTGTGTTCTAGCATCATCTGTCTGAGATTAGATTTCTGCTGCCGCGTACACACGACCATTTTTCTTGTCGCGAAAAATTACATTTTTTCTCTTTGACGAGAAAAACGACCGTGTGTGGGCTTTTTATCATTTTTTCCCGACGAGAAAAACGGCATGAATCACGACGAGAAAAATTAGAACATGCTCTAATTTTTCTCATTGTGATTCACGGCATTTTTTCCGCAGCAGTTTTCTCATAGGGAAACACTGCCAGGGAGCCTACACACGGTCGTTTTTCTTGACCAAGAGAAAAAATGTCAGGAAAACCGGCCGTGTGTAGAGGAACAAGCTGTTCCTCGTTTTTCCCGTCGATTTTCTCGACGGTGTTTTCACCGTCGAGAAAATCGATCGTGTGTACACGGCATAAGAGGAAAATTTCCCTCACTTTGGAGAGACTTGCTCTACTTCTTGTTATGTCTCTGTGACACAAAGTGAATGAAAATGTCCCCAATGGGACATGTGAAAAAAAAAATTGAGACGGCTATTTGCTATTCTCTATTCAATCCAAAAAAAAAAACATTTTGGCTTTAGATATACTTTAAATAAAATGTGGGTATAAAATCATGTTCAAGAAAAATATCATTCTTTCCACTTGCTTCTTGAAGTTCTCATCTGTGGATATCACATTTTGCAAAGCATCACAACATATGAACATGAAATAGTACCTGAGTGGTACAACTACTTTGGAGTTTTGGGAAGTTCCTCCTTCTGTTACAATCAGTGTAAAATAAATGAAAAAAGGCCAGTATGCACAGAGGGATGCCCTTGTCAAGTGTTATACAGCACAGAGATCTCAACTCCTACAGGAATAGAAAATGTTAACTTTCTTGCATCCACCAAAACAAGAAATATTAGGATTGGACTGATCCTTTAAATGGCTGACTGGTCTCCGCTCCTAAATGTCCATTGCAGTTAGAATAATTTGTTGTGCTTTTGTATTCGATAACCTAAAGTGCTACCAGTGCTGATTACACCATGTATTTCCTTGTTTTTATTACCTGCTGACAGATTGTGACAGAATTAGTCATCCTTACCAACAGTGTTTATGGTTCATTCACCTAACACAGACAAAAATGTGTGGTATCATGTTAAAGAAAATTTCCAAGTCTTAAGCTTTGTACACACGACCGAGTTTCTCGTCCAAAACTGACAAGAAAAGTGCAGAGAGAGCTTTATTGTCGGGAAAAACGTTTGTGTGTATGGTTTTACGACGAGAAAACTGCCGTGAATCTCGACGAGAAAAATAGAGAACCTGCTCTCTATTTTCTCGTCCTGATTCTAGATTTTCTCGTCGTGTTTCTCGTCGGCCTGTTTTGCGACGAGAAAATGGTTCGTGTGTATGCTTTTACGACTCTTCAAAAAGCGCGCATGCTCAGAATCAAGTATGAGACGGGAGCGCATCTTTTGGTAAAACAAGCCTTCATAATGGAGATAGCACATTCGTCCGGCTGTAAATTATTGCATCGTTTAAATGTTGTGCATTTAAATCTTCTTTAGAATGTTACAATAATGAAAACTAATGAACTTGTTTTTCTGCTGATATTCACACAGAGTTCTGACTATCTATTTTAAACCTTTTTCATGCTGCTCTTAAGAAGATTTAGCTGTATTATATCGTGCAAGATCTTCTGAATATTTTAATGTTTTAAATTTTTTAGACAGATGTTAATTTTAATTTGTCTATGTTTTGATAGTGATCTCCAAATTATTTTTTAACATTTTGTTGTGTCAAGTTTACCCCCTATTTTTTTAAAGAACACCTTTAATGATATTTTGTTGTGTTATCTGTCCCTTTTATTTTTTGTGTTCAAATGTATCTGTTTACTCCAAAGGGAAATAAATAATTATTATAAAAACACATAGTCAAGTGTGAACTTAAACAAAAAAAAACATTTATTCATGTATAGAACAAAATATATAGAAGGCAGCGCTGGAGAACCTGCTGCCATTTGTGCATCCCTGGGACCCCAGAGCACACATCAACCTTGTGTGGACACTAAAATTGGGAGCTTGAGAAGCACAACAGTTGTGAGCACAATCTGATGCTGGCCTCCCAGAGGTCAGGAACAGCAGCAGGTGATATATATGTCCCAAGTCTGTGGTACTACAACAGGCTGCCTTCTGTCCGACCACATTGAAGCAAGGCCATCACTTCCTGGTCTTCTTGGCAGCCTTCCCTGCAGCCTTCCCTGAAGCCTTCTCTGCAGCCTTCCTTCTGCGTGTGGCTGGAGGCTGGGCCACTGGAGGGGTACTCCTGTCAGGAGGAGGAGAAGGAGGTGGAGGAGAAGGGGGTGGCGGAGAAGAAGAAGGTGGAGGTGGAGGAGGAGGAGGAGGTTGAGGTTGTGAAAGCTGTGCCACCTCACATATGGCCGTATTGGGGGTAATTCTCTCCATCACCCCCTTGTTCAGCAAGGTGATGAGCAGGGGCTCGCATAGGAGGCGTTGCTCCATGCTCATCACCTTGAACTTGGCCTCAACTAGGCCGGCAATGGCCTCTTCAGGGGATGTGGGCTCCTGGAGGGTGGCATGTGCCTCTCTAATAAGGGCCATTGCTGCCTCACTTGTGGTCCTGTTCCTCCTGCTTCTTTTAGGAAGGTGGATGGGAGGCACCTGAGATCTTGTGCTTCTACTCGTGCCGGCCACCTCCTGTCTGCCACTGGGCCCAGGCACCTCCTGGCTGACAGTGGGCCCTGCCACCTCCTGGCTGACAGTGGGCCCTGCCACCTCCTGGCTGACAGTGGGCCCTGCCACCTCCTGGCTCAAAGTGGGCCCTGCCTCCTCCTGCCTGACAGTTTCCAGACCCTCCTCCTGGCTGATTTCATCCTGTGTATGAAAAAGGGACATAGTTTAATATTTAGGTTTATTATTTTCACACAAATTTGAGATCATAATTGTAGCAATTTGAATGTAAATCAAGAGAAAAGACAAATAATTTTAGGAACACATCAGATTTCCTTTTTTGCACCCAATTTATGGCAGACTAATGTCTAGAGATATTGATTTCACTTTTGTATCCCAAATTATTTTAGGATTTTCATATTGGCTTATTTTACCTGCTTTAATTTTCTCAGAATACCTTTTCATTAATTACTATACCTGGCTCCAGATGTCCAAATCAGCTTCTTCCAGGATGGCTGCCTCCTCTTGCTCCAGAGAAGGCTCAGGTTGGCTGCAGGGAAGTCTGGGGGGAAGAGTGGACAGTGATGGCCTTGCCTCAATGTGGTCATCCAGAAAGGATATCCTGCTGTAGTACCACAAATTCGGGACATACACATCATCTGCTGCTGCTCCTGACCTCTGAGAAGCCAGGACCTTAGAGCGTTCAGTCCTGTATGTGCCTCTCAAGCTCCCAATTTTAGTGTCCACCTATTTTGCTGTTGCTGTGGGCACCTTGGTCTGCACAAATGGGAGCAGGGTCTCCAGCGCTGCTTTTCTTACACCTTTTTTTCGATGTATGGGGTTTTTTGTTTCCCCACAGAGCGGGCAGCTCCCTTACCCGGTCTATAAATTCCACAAGGAATTCCTTATCACTGATAAAGACATTCATTTTGGGTCTGCAAGCCAAAAAAAAACAACAAAAATTAATGTCAGTCACACAGTCTAACCTCCTGTAAATCTTATTCACCATATATATCCTCCAACATTCTCTAGACAGTATAGGCCACCAATTTCCCCAAGTCTCAAAATCACATACCTTTGTTCGCACGTCCGTCACTTTTACTTTACTTCTCTCTCCGCACACCGAACGTAGTCTAGTCACATGTGTGTTTGCTATATATACACACCACGCATGCGTAAAACTACTCACACGTCGCTCCGCACACGTCGCCCGCCCATGGCGTTCTAAGTAACATCTTTTCCCCGCCCCTTCTCTTTCGGCGCGCAGACAGATATGGCGGATTCACAGCAGGTGTCTGCTAATTCCTCAAATAACGAGGAGGAGACAAGCCCGGAGACTGAGGAAACGTCACGACCAGGGAGGAGATTCAAGGCATCTAATATGTCTTACGCGGAGATGGCGGAGATGGTGGACATATTGCTAAAGTCGGATTATGACGCAAAGCATGGGCCGTATAGAAAACCTAATCGAAGGAAGGCCAAAATCATGAAGAAAGTCGTGAAGAGTCTGAAGAAGAATTTCGGGGTGAAACGCTCAAATGAGCAGCTCAGAAAGAGGTGGTCTGACCTCAAACTGAGGGAGCCGGAGCAGTTAAGGAGCATTAAGAGAATGCTTGAAAAAAGTAAGTACTTTTTCCCCATTTTTCCTATTATTGTATTTCACAACTTGCATGTTGCTCCATGTTATTGCATTTTCCTAGTGTACCTTACAAAATGTCATAGTTTGAACTTGGTTTGGCACAGTAATCGTTCGTTACAGACACATCGTTCGGCCACTATGCACGATTTTTATAGATTATACAGGGTTAAAATAATTTACACAGCTGCCTGTTTTTATTCAGTAGTTGTTATAACATTGTTGGCTAGATGATGTGTTTGTAAAGATAATGAAATGCAAACTTTAATCAGTGTAAAGGAGAGGACACTCAGCAGCTGGTTCCACATCTGTACTTTTGAGCACTATAGTGTGGGCCACCAGAACCGCATTTTTTGGGTGTCCCACACAGGTGCATCAGTGAATTTTTGTGGTGCCTCCATGTATAAAAATTTACAGCAAAAGGTGAATATTAAAGAATATAGTTTTTAAAAAGAATGTCTTCATCTTGAAATCCCACCCAAACAGACACTTGTACCCCACTTCCAAGCAATGTATCATGTTTTTATTTTTTAGACAAAATTTCTGTGTGATAACTATACCTTTTGTTTGATTCTCATAGGGGAGAGAAGACTGGGGGGAGAACACTCCAGGGAGCACAAGAAACCCACAGCTTCTAAACAACCCCAACCTCACGAAGACCCACAACCTGAGGGTGTTGAGGAAGTTGAAGAGGTGGAGGAAGGAGAAGTGCAGGAAGGAGAAGTGGATGACGTGGTGGAACTGGTCACCACAACAGGTCAGTATCTGTCACCACAGCTTCGGGTAAGAGACGTAGGCCTGCAGAGTTATAATACCTTTTGTATTTTTTTATAGGGGATGTAAATGTTGTGGTGAAAGAAAGTACGCGTTTCTCTGCTGACAGTGCCCTACGAATCATACAGCAAGTGATGGAATGTAGCACAGAACTGGACAGAATTAAGAAAAGAATTCATGTGATGGATCAAACCTTTAAAGACATCCTAGATGTTTTGGGGAGAATTGAATAAGGCATCAAAACCCCCATTTTTTGTTTGAGATTGTTCTTCCCCATTTTTTAAACTTTTAGACAATCAAGCCAAAATTTGAATATGCACACAGTGTGTCAACATGTGCCATCTGCCATCAGGGGATATCCATGTACGTTTTTTGGGGGTGCAACCCCTTTCTCGTATCTCAAGTAGGTGAACTGAAGAAGGGGTTGCACCCCCAAAACACGTCCATTGATCACCCCTGATGGCAGATAGCACATGTTGACAATAGGGATCGGGAGTCTAAAATCCCAATTGAAAATGACTTCAAATTGTGTGCATATTCAAATTTTGGCTTGGCCAGGGGTGCCAATACCCCATATTAGGACGGCCAGATAGAGACATATTTTGTGTAAGTGAATGTCTCATATTGCCAAGAGGTATCCAATGTTGTAGTTTGTTGAATGCTACTGATGAAAATTATGGAGCACACAGCAACATAAAACCACATAGTTAATCTTGTACTCCGCCAAGTGAATAGGGGTCATAAAAAGGCGGAACCGGCTGGCCATTATCCCAAAGGCATTTTCTACGACTCTTCGGGCCCTGGCCAGCCGGTAGTTGAACACCCTCTTCTCTGGGGTCAGGGTCCTCTGGGGAAATGGCCTCATGAGGTGCGGTCCAAGTCCGAAGGCTTCATCAGCCAAAAAAACAAAGGGGAGTCCTTCAACATTCCCTGCATCCGGTGGCAATGCAAGGTCGTCACTCTGGAGACGGAGGGCAAACTCCGTCTGGATGAAGGATCCCCCATCGGACATCCAGCCATTCTTCCCCACATCCACATAGAGGAATTCATACCGTGCTGACACCACCGCCATCAGCACAATGCTATGAAACCCCTTGCAGTTGTAGTAGTAGGACCCAGAACGGGGTGGTGGCACGATGCGGACGTGCTTCCCATCAATGGCTGCACCGCAGTTGGGGAAGTCCCACCACGTGGCAAACTCCGATGCCACAGTCTGCCATTCCTGTGGCGTGGAAGGAAGCTGTGGAGTCAAACAAGATAAAAATATATTAGTACTTTTGCACATAACATTGCAAGCAGATTATAATAAAATACATTCAAGCCCAACATCATTCTAAATTTCCGTTTAATGTGTTTTTAAAAAGTATAATGGAAGGCTCAAGTATCATATTCATCACCCCCTCTAATGGTCCATTATAATCAAATTTGGGGGGGGGGCTAGATGTGTTTGGCCACAGGATAGCATTGCAGTGGCGGTGTGTCCAGAGTGGGCGCTGGAGCGCTGCCCCCTCTCTCCTGCATTAACCTATGTATTGTCAATGCCGCCCACTATTCAGGTGGATGGCCCCCTGTTGAGCGACGGCCATATGAATAACTGCGGCATTTTTGAGCCAGGGGGCAAATAGCCTTGGCGATTACAGCCTGAGGGATGTAATTGGCTTCATAAAAGTTAACCAGGGGACGCAGGGGGGGGGGGCATTCCTTGGGTAAACACTGACAGGCTCCTCTGCCAATCATGTTCACCAAGTCTGTTTACCGGTAACCTGATTGGCTGATGCAACATCGAGGGCAGGAGAAGACATCAAGGACAGAAGGAGGATGGCGCTGACCAGAAGAAGGTAAGTGCAGGGCTGGGGGTGAACTGGCTGCATTGGAGGGGGCAAACTGGCTGCATTGGAGGGGGCAAACTGGCTGCATTGGAGGGGGCAAACTGGCTGCATTGGAGGGGGCAACTGGTGGCGTTTAATAGGCATAGTCGCAAAAATGGAGGAAGTATATATAAAATTTTGGGGTGGCCCCCCAAACATTTTGAGCAACAGCCACCACTGATGGAGAGGTTAGTGAAGGGAAATATGCATGGAGGAGAAAAAAGGGGCATTTAAAAGCTTCCAGCATGCATGAGGACAAAGGGGACATTCTCAGCATATTACAATCATGGTAATTAGGGAAGGATGAAAGAAATACAATACATTAGCATACATGAAATACATAAAATGTGATGTTAATGGAGAAAACTTACCCTAATATAGTCCTCCTGCAGGACTTGGATAATGGCAGAACAGGTGTCTGGGATTATGAGGCCCAGAGCCTGGGGGGAGATGCCTGGCGTGAGCTTCAAGTCCTGAAGACTTCTCCCTGTCGCCAGGTAGCGTAACGTGGCGATGAGCCTCTGCTCAGCACTGATGGCTTCCCGCATAACGGTGTCCTGTCTGGTAATATAGGGGGACACCAAAGCCAAAAGATGCTGAAAAACGGGGTCAGACATCCGCAGAAAATTCCTGTAGCCCTCAGGATTATTCTCCACGATCTCCCGCAGCACAGGCATATGGCAGAATTGGTCCCGCTGGAGCAACCAATTCTTGGTCCATGAACTCCTCCTCACCCCGTTCATGGACTCGTCTTGGTCCAAAACAAGCAGACGAACACCAAGCGCCCGCACAGAACGAACTCGACAACGAGAATGTACCCGCGACATGGCTAGGAAACGGTCGTCTTATCAGAACGTACTAAACAGAATGCACTTTAGAACAGCAAGGCCTATGAAGAACAAACTGAAATTCAGAAACGAACGGGCAAGAACGTACTGTAAAACAGATACAACCTGCCTACACACCCTGAAAGACAAGATACGAACCCACAAGCACAAACTGAACCGCAGAAAACGAACTGAAAGCACGAAGACTGAAAAGCGCGAATCGTCTCTTCCCAAACTTTTACTTCACACGCGGTAACACGAGATCAGCAAAAGCAGCCCAAGGGGTGGCGCCAGGGAAATCGATCTTCCCCTTTATACTGCCACCGTACGTGCTGGAAGTGACCGCGCAGAACAACGACGAGATTTGGAATTGTCAGTGTGTACGCATGGAAAGCTTGACGAGAAACTCGTCAAGGTTAACAAGAATCTCGTCGAGAAAAACGACGTGTTTTTAAAGACGAGAAACTCGGTCGTGTGTACGAGGCTTCAGTTCAATGAGATCTACTGTGCATTTTTATGTCAATGGAAAAATTTCAAATACATGTATTGTACATAGGATACAGGTTTTTCATGGTATGGATAGAAAACACAAAACTAGGAGTTTTCATTTGCCCAACATTTTGGAGAGAATATGAAGATTTAGGTGATATTTTACCATTTTGGTAAAAATAATGCATTAGAGTCAATAGGAATGCAACATAATGCCGCGTACACACGGCCGTTTTTCTTGTCGAAAAAAACGTAATTTTTCCCATTCTACAAGAAAAACGATAGTCTGTGGGCTTTCTGTCATTTTTCTCGACGAGAAAAACGGCATTAAAAATGACGAGAAAAATTAGAACATGTTCTAATTTTTCTCGTCGTTTTTTGCCCACAGACGGTCGTTTTTCTCGTCAAGAGAAAAAATTACGTGAAAAACGACCGTGTGTGGGGAACAAGCTGTTCCCCCGTTTTAAATGACATTATTCACGGCGTTTTTTTAACCGCCGTGAATAATGACCGTGGTGGTTTTTGAAGTGTGCAATGGACTTTTAATGTCTCATGAGGGTTACAAAAGCTCCTTTTATCTATTCTGAACTTGTCTTGTGCCCAAAAATGTGCTTAACAGTTTCTACTTTAGGGACATTTTTTCAACAGCTAAATCAGTTTAGTCTAAATCCCTTCACTTATGCCCTGACATGGTGTGACAAACAGCCCTATTTGGTCCATGGAAAGTCGTGGATTGAGTTTACCTGTCTCCTAGGTTATGCCATTTTATAAGATAAACTGATTGTAGTGGTGGCTCTTAAGGAGCATAAAGGGGGTTGTTTTTGGGAAGGTTGCATGCAGGGAAGGAACAAGTCTACATCTTTGAGCAGACTGGGTATTATCCCATAAGTGGCCAGGAGGGTAAATACATTTTTGGTTGTTTATTGATCTGTGATTGCTCTTTGTTTGGTCATGTTTGCTGCAACAGTGACTAATAAAATAAACATGGGCAAGAGGTCCTTAAACACACTTTGGCGCCCGGATTACCTCTCTGCAAGTTCTCTGCTTGAAGCTGATCAGGGAGGATCTCAGACATGTTTGAGGACAAATCCAAACCCACCTGAGCTATTCCGCCAGGATGCTGTCAAAGTGGATAGCCGATCATAGGTGGTGGAGGTGTGCTTAGCACGTATACAAGGGTCATGTTTACGTGTGGCTTCAACTCTCCTGCCACCTATGATTGGCAGTCTGCTTTGACAACTTCCTTGCAAGATAGCTGAGGCAGGGTCAGACGCATGTCCGAACACACCTAAGCTCATCCCTTAAGCTGATCACCCACAATGGATAAAAATCTGCCAGACTGGACAATGATGAGTATTTCTGGGTAACGTGTGATATGGAGACATTCTCTAAAAAAACATGATGCATTTTTTAACCATTATACTGGCAGGTCCATACATTGTATTAACCTGACATTGGGGGTAGGGGTTACACACACTCTCGGTGACTGCAGCCACCAGGAGTATGTGTATATCTGACATGCTGACTTCTGGCTGTCAGATGGAAGCAATCCGGTGGCTATGCAGCAGCCCCATCACTTCCAAACACCCCAGCGTGCCCAGCTATGCATCCCAGGAATGGCATGGCAAGTGCCGCTGAGTAGAGGGGTGTCACGTACCTGACTGTGACGAGCCCGGATCTGCAGAGGGAGGCCTCTCTTACGGCTTCCACCGGCGGCCCCTGGTAGTGAAGACAGGAGGCACGGAGGTAGAAGGGGTACGAGTGCCTGGCAGGATGGATCAAGGTAGAGTAGAGTCTGAAGACTGGGATGGATCCAGGCACCCAGGAAGTATGGCAGGCTGAACCGGAACCAGGAACACAGCAACTGGACTGGAACTGAAGAGGCAGACTGGACTGGAACCAGGAACAAGCAACTGGACTGGAACTGATGAGGCTGACTGGACTGGAACCAGGATACAGCGACTGGACTGGAACTGAAGAGGCAGACTGGACTGGAACCAGGAACAAGCAACTGGAGAGATTGGTCAGGCAAGCCGGGTCGGTAGAATTGGCTGGTGGCAAGGTACTGGAGGATCAGGCAGAAGATTGGTCAAACAAAGCCGGAGGTCAGAGGCAGGCAGGAAACTGGAAGGGTCAAGGTAAGCCGGGTCGGATGCAGGTAAATTCACGAATCAGGTTTCTTTGGGTACTGCACGCTGTAGAGCAGACAGCAGGGACTGTCTGTCCCAGGCATGTTTAAATAGCCCTTCTGGCGCGCTTTGTGGAGCGTGCGCGCGCCCCCGCTAAGCGCGTGCGCGCGCACGTGCTCGCCATCGCGCGTGCCCGCGCGCGTGGATGTGCCCGAGATTGGGAGTCAGGAAGTCCAGGAATCCTGTAGCTGACAGGATTTCTATGACAAGGGGAGGGAAGTTAATAGACATCCCCCACATACGTGCATGTTCAAATGTAAATGCATGTGTCAGGGGCGCCTATGCATGAAAACAAAGATTGTGATACATGTTACATATCAACACACGCTGGAGCAAGAGCAATCATTTTCGTACCAGAGCTCCTGCATAACTCTGTACTGATGGCCTATAGGGGCTTTTAAAGCGTTGCCTATGAAAAATTATTATACAGGATTTATATAGCGCTAACAGTTTGCGCAGCACTTTACAATGTAAAAGGAGACAATAGAAAATAAAAGTGTAGCGCTACCTGGATAAACGGTGTATCATAATGAATAAATACACAATTATAATGAAATAAACACGTGAAAACACCCAAAATAACGTGCTAAGTGATACATGTGTAATGGTGACTAAACAATAATGGTAAAACCCATGATGGTAAACACAACATGAAATAAATATTTTTTCTAATCACACAAAGTCCATGGAAAGAAAAAATATATCTAAAAAATAAGGTTCAATCCTGGAGAACGTGTTCGGTCAAAATGTGAACTTGCATTCCAAAAATATATGATATATGATCAATGATATTGACTGTCAGTATTGATTCTATTAATATTGGTTTTCATTTTGTTGACCAGCACTTATTGTACACAAATGTTGTTATTGTACTTATTTAGTGCGGTTGTGTGTATTAACCACACACAGATCGCACAGAACTGTACACTTAATATAACATATTAGATATGACACATTGTGTGAGACATTCTACTTAAAACATACACTATTACAACTCTTATAGTGTCACTTCTATGCACAGTTAGTTTTTAGAGGTACTATTTCTGAGTAATATACATCTTGTTTGTAGTCTGCCCTCCAGCTTGAGACGCGCTTCCCTTTGGATTGGGGAGGATGTGCGTTGCGTGCTGTGGAGGGGCGGACCAACTGGAGTGTGTAGTGTGTGCTTGCCAGCGCCGTCCGTGTGATCAAATGTAGAGGCGTGGCTGCGGAGTGCGGCGGACCGACGTCTCGCTCTTCAGAGCGAGGCCTGGTTTACGCCACTTCCGGTTTCCTCCAGCCTTGCTCCACGGCGGATGTGACGTGTTGGCGCCGTGTCCAGGCCTCGTTTTCATAGCGAGGGCTGGATCCGGCGATACTCACATCGCATCCTATACAGTCTGCAGCGGAAGTGATGCTGGGATGCTATAGATTGACAGCGAGGCTTGGTTAAACGCTGTCACTTAAGGCAATCTGGAGTTTTCCTGTCCTTCTTTTAACTTAATATATTTTGACATTTTAACAATTTTTGTTCATGGGATTATATAAAGAAAAAAAATATATGATACCTTTGCTATTTTGACCATCCACAATTGAACACGAAACCGGAAGTGAAGTAATGGATTGTGGAGGTCAATTTGTTCATTTATTTGCGATGTGTGTGGGATAAGGTCCTTACCCCAGATGATGATTATTTAATCGAAACTAGTCGGGTGGACCTGTTCGTACACATCGCTCTTGTACCTGATATCATGCTTTTAAGACCATCCTAAATGTGAGTGTTACTTTGTTACGCTTTTTTATTAAATCCTTTCCAAACGGTATCATGCTATGTGAGTTTTTTTATATTTTCACACGCATGCATTTTGGATACCGAGCCCTCTTATATATATTGGTGACTGGCGTGTTGGATACCCCGTGTGATTGAAGTCGCTAAACTCCTTCGATTCCAGAATACCCTTCACTTCCAGACCTTCCATATTGGGTTTAACCAACCCTCAAAGCCTTCTCTGATTTGGGTGGCGTATGCCTCTCCAAGTCCGAGACTTCTGGTAAGCCTCCTTCAACTCACCCTTGGTGGCGGTTTTCACATCTCTTTTCTACACAGAAAAAACTTTTTGGAATGCAAGTTCACATTTTGACCGAACACGTTCTCCAGGATTGAACCTTATTTTTTAGATATATTTTTTCTTTCCATGGACTTTGTGTGATTAGAAAAAATATTTATTTCATGTTGTGTTTACCATCATGGGTTTAGTCACCATTACACATGTATCACTTAGCACGTTATTTTGGGTGTTTTCACGTGTTTATTTCATTATAATTGTGTATTTATTCATTATGATACACCGTTTATCCAGGTAGCGCTACACTTTTATTTTCTATCACTTTTACCTTTTTCTATTGGTAGTGTTGGCGGCTCCCTTGGTGCACATATATATATATTTGTCCAGCGCAGTATTACCCCCCTTTCTTTACACTAAAAGGAGACAATATACCAACAGTACAATTCAGAACAAGAGGGTTAGAGGAGCCCTGCTCCTGCGAAGCTTACAGTCTGAAGCCTCGTACACACGAATGAGTTTCTCGGCAAGAAACGACAAGAAAACTGCCGACATAGCTTTCTTGCCGAGAAAACCGTTCGTGTGTATGGTTTCTCGTCGAGAAAACTGACCAGAATCTCGACGAGAAAAATAGAAAACCAGCTCTCTATTTTCTCGTCGAGATTCTCGTTGGCATGTTTCTCGACAAGAAAAGTGTGTGTGTGTACACTTACCTGTCGCCGTGGAAACCTGCGCATGCTCGAATTGACTTTGACGCATGCGCGGTAGCTTCCTAGGCATAGGTAGGGTGTAGCAAGATGGCGGTGACGGCATCAAATGTGACGAGCGCACGCTCGTCGTAGTCGATGACGTCACCGCGTTCGCTCCATTCAAAGAACCGCGGGTTCTTTGAATGGAGCGTGTGTACACTCGGCCGGGACAAGTTTCTTGTCCAAGAATCTCGTCAACAAAAACGACAAGTTTTTTCATGACGAGATTCTCGGCCGTGTGTACGAGGCCTGAGAGGGAGGGGCTGTGAAACAAAAGGTAGGTACTGTGAGGGATGAACTGATGAGGGGAGTAGATTATTCGTTTGTTAGCTGGAGGCAGGGTAGGCCTCCCTGAAGAGATTCGTTTTCAGGGATCGCCTAAAAGTAGGAGACCGGACAAATTAGAGTAGTGAGTGCCAGAGGATGGGAGAGGCTCTGAAGACGAGCATTGGAGGAGGAGACAAGGAAACAAGAGAGCAGAAGGTCTTAAGAGAAGCAGAGAGGACGGTTTGTGTGATATTTGGAGATATGATTAGTGATATAGCTCGGGGCAAAATTGTGAATTGCTTTGTATGTTATTGTTTTGAATTTTATTTGTTGGGCAATGGCAAGCCAGTGGAGGGACTGGCTGAGAGGAGTGGCGGACAAGGAACGGTTGATAAGGTGGATGGGTCTGGCAGCGGCATTCAAGATAGACTGGAGAGGGGATAGCTTGCGGAGAGGTACGCTAAATGAGGAGAGAGTTACAATAGTCAAAGGTGAGAGATAACGAGGGAGTGAATGAGTTGCTTAGTGGGGTCAATGGTTAGAAAGGGGCGTATTTTGGAGATGTTTCGGAGGTGAAGTCTGCCCGATTTGGACAGTGATTGGATACTGAATTTTATCACCAATTCACAGGTGCAATACATTTTAGGATTTGACATGTTGGGTACCTATTTACTCATCACAACCTCATCTTTTATATTTCACCAAATACTGTATTTATTGGCGTATAACACTCACTTTTTTTACCCAGAAAATAGAGGGTAAACTGTGCCTGCGTGTTATTCGCAGGGGGCTGTGTAAAGTTTTTTTTCCTGAAACTTCCCTTTTAAAGTTAGGGTGCGTGTTATACACCTGTGCGTGTTATACGCCGATAAATACTTTAGTTGGGTAAATTATTGTGTTTGTGTGCCCTAAATATAACTTTGGTGTATTTTTTTAATGACATTTTTGTTCCCTAGACCTTTGTGCTAATATTGTGTAACATAAAAAATCGTATCTTGGGTATCTGCTTTCATATAATATATAATTTTGTGGGGGGTTTAATGCAAACTTCAGGGCTAAAATTATTTTTTAAACATATCTGCAAAAAAATGCAAAAATGGCTCTGGTAGCAAAAGGGTTAAAGCTTCTCTTTAGATACCATAAAAAAAATTAAACCAGAGCTCCAAAAAAAGTTATTAGGTATATTTCTTATTTCTTGGTAGAATTATTGGGTATTCGTGACAATATGATATGATAATTGATATTGATATGTGCATTTATATATAAAAAAATTGAATTAATATTTATTTTCGTTTTCCATCTATAATAGGAATAGTTCATTTATTTTTAAATTTTTGTCATTTTTGTAATAAATAATGTTTTAGGATTAAATATCATATTGCTATGCCTCTTTTTTTTTTTTTTTTACCTTTATTGTGCATCACTGATGGCATTCATGGCTTTGTGACCTTCGTTTTACCAGGGATGTTCAGGTACTCGCCTAGTCCTCTTTTGCGCCCTCCTTAGTTTATAGGCCCATTTTTGAGGACTTTTTTAGAGAAAATTATTCTTTGCTTGTTCAATTGTGCTGTGACAACATTTGACTACCCCTTTAAAAAGGGCCAGCAGGGGATATTTTGGTTCCCCTTTATCTTTTGCTACACCTTTGTATACTCCCATGATGTCCCCCTAAGGCGACGATGTATACCATCATGATTACTGTCTGATTATTTTATTGTTTGTATTGATAAAGATAGTCAGCTCCCTTGCTCCTCCTAAGGACTGTTGATTTTGGTAATGTGTCAAGGATTGTATATTTCCCTGCCTCAATGAATATATATATGAATATAACTAGGAGATCATGTGATCAATATATGGATATTATAGAAGCAAAACACACAATGATCAGGGATACATAATTGCTTGGTATCTGTTGTAACATATAAGATCTTTGTGGAATTATGGCATAAGTATTTTCTCTTGTTTTAGATGGACAGCTCTTTTGGCATACCGTATGTTTATGTGGGTTATTAACCATCTTTGAGTTAGCTTATTGTGCCCTAAACAGTCCTATTTTTTTTTTGCCAAATTTTTGTTGTTTTATTGGGATGTAAATACAAATATGTAGCTATATTTAATCCCCCATACAGTTTCATAAATGTTTTTGCTCAAGAAATTAAAATATGACCTATTTTTTCTCTTCCCACTGTATTCAAAACCTAATAAAAAAAAAAAAAGATGTCTGGAATAAGGTTTTATAAACCTTTAAGTGATAATAAATCCTAAAACAAAAACAAAAATGTATTCAATTGCAGCTCATCAATTACTAGATGTGGTGGCTGCATTAGTTTGTTTTGTCTTTTTTCCTTTATTTTCACCTGATGATTCTCCCATTAAGTGATATTTTTCAACTTACTTGAAAAATACTTACCGGTACTTACATTTTACTTACTTCCTTTTTCAACAGACCAGGCTGCCCAGGCAAAGTGGCAGTTTTAAGGTTGAGAAAAAACATTTACCACTGACAGGGGTGCTTACAGTGGTTGGATTTTATTCATTTATCTAAAACCTTTATCCTAAAAGGAAAATAAAAAGTTTCTAACTGCTTATAAAGTGTTAGCTGGAGTTCAGCTTCAATTTGTTAGTCAAGTCCAAAATCTGCTAGTCTAAAGCTGGCCATAGACAATTCGAATGTCAGGCGGTTCAGCAGGAACCGGCCGAGATTCGAACCATGTATGGGCAGGCTGAATGTACCCAAGCTGATCGATTGATCTACTTGTGTACAACCAGCCAGCTGGATTTTACAAGTGGTTATCTTTAGCGGCTATTATAGCTGCTAGCAATAATCACTGTGTTCTCCCAGTGGGGACAGCTTCCTTAGCCCCCACCCTCTGGGAGAACACAATGGGTCCACGGGAGGGATTCCTCTGTCAACACTGTCTGTGAACCCGTGGTTGCAGGAAAGAAATTTTCTTCCTCTATGGCTGGCCGGCCTAACACTACCCTCTCTCAGACTGACAATGCTGCTGTCCAAAGGTGTCTGCTTCACTACTTCATACAGAATAAAGACATCCTAAAGCCTCGTACACACAATCAGATTTTTGACCAACTGAGCGTCAGACTTTTGTCACAAGGGCATGTGCCTGGATTTTGTCTTGCATACTAACGGCACACATTGTCGGCCAACAAACACGAATGTAGTGACGTACTACGTGGAATTTAAGCTCTTAAGTGCCACCCTTTGGGCACCTTCTGCTAATGTTGTGTTTGGTGAGCATTGATTCCGAGCATGCGTTTGTACTTTGGATTTTTGTGTGACGGACTTTTGTACAGACGATACGAAAATCTGACCGTTGTCCGGCAAAAATTTACTAGCCTGCCATCCAACATTTGTTGGCCGAAAGTTGGACAACAATTGTCTGAAGGAGCGTACTAATGGTCGGATTTTAGGCCAAAAGTCTGTCATTAGACAATCCCCTGCCAACAATCGGATCGTGTGTACGAGGCTTTAGTCAGGAAGTGTGCAGCCACATCAAAGGATTGATAAGCTGTAATATATTACATTTTTATTTTTGGGTTTATTGTTTGAGTCTATAATTTTTTTCAGAAATGATGTGATCATAATCAAACAGATTTTACATCACCATATTATATCAATCCCTTGGAAAGCACATTATATCAATCATATGCTCTCTTTAAAGGCTTACTTAAACTTTCTGACTATGGTTTATGTCAGGGGTGTCCAAAATTTTTTGAAAGAGGGCCAGATTTGATGAAGTGAACGTGCGTGAGGGCCGACCATTTTTCCTGACATTCTTTGAACCATTAAATTTGGTGTAAGTGTGTTCGTCCGAGCACTAATACACGGCCCAACAAGAATTCTCCTACCTTTGTGGCTGCGTGTGGTGAATATATATATCTCCTCTTTGGTCCCCAACAAATCCCAAAGCTCCGCTCAGGGTAAGGATGAGCTCAGGTTGTAAAAAATATATATTTTCTCTATCCCCTTAGAAATCTGGCCTTTATCTCTTCTGTGGCCCCCAAGCTCCACTCAGCGCAAGAATGAGCTATTTATTTTTTATATTTTATATTCTCTCTGGCCCCCACTTGCAATTTGCCCTTATCTCTTCTGTGGCCCCCAAGCTCCGATCAGGGCAAGGATGAGCTCCTTTTTTTAAATTCTTATATATATTGAAATATTTGCTTTATATCCGTTACAGTAGTAAACTTATCTTATCCCCTGAGAAATCCTCGATGACCTCTGGCGCGCCTGCTAGGATGCTGACAGCATGCAG
Organism: Rana muscosa; assembly: GCA_029206835.1. Taxonomy (NCBI): domain Eukaryota; kingdom Metazoa; phylum Chordata; class Amphibia; order Anura; family Ranidae; genus Rana; species Rana muscosa. The sequence goes on along the minus strand of CM055122.1, from coordinate 1,102,279,102 downwards.
CGCCGTAGCCAATCACCGCCGCCAATCAGAGGCACTGAGACACAGAGCTCTGCAGCTGTGGACCGGGAAATTACTCAGTGTCTGTTATTGGCGATGCACGCTTCCCAATGGGCTTTGGAACATGCCCCAGCAACACGCCCAGCTTATCAGTGAGAGAGGCACTCAGAGATTAGAGAATATATAATATATACCGTATTTATCGGCGTATAACACGCACCCTAACTTTAAGAGGGAGGTTTCAGGAAAAAAACTTTCCACAGCCCCCTGCGTATAACACGCAGGCACAGTTTACCCTCTATTTTCAGGGTAAAAAAGTGAGTGTTATACGCCAATAAATAGAGTGTATATGTATATATATATATATATATATATATATATATATATATATATATATATCATTTGAATTTTTTTTTTTAAACTGAGCTCACCCTTACCCTGTGTGGAGCTTGGGGGGCCACAAAAGTGATAAAAACAAATTGCAAGTGGGGGCCGTATAAAACCGGCCCGCGGGCCGGACTTTGGACATGCCTGGTTTATGTTGTTTTATTCATAGGTGTGACATAAAAAACAGTAAGGACTCGTTTAGACTAATTATCAGACAACTGAACCGCAACCTTGCGCTCTGTGCACAATTGCCAGATGGCTGCAGCACAGCACTTTTCACTTGAATGGGTCATGCTCAATGGGCAGTACCGCCCAACGAGCGTGACAGGGGATATAATTCCTGCGCAGCCACAAAGCAAAACATCACAACGGCAGCATTTGTACACCCTGGCCTGAGCAGCAATAGGGGGAGCAGTTAGGGACAGTAAAAGCATCTCTCAATGCCTACGTTTTACCAAAACTCAATCACAAAAAGGCCCTAAGATTCCCTAACCCCCCACCCTTAACCCCCCTTCCTTCTCCCTGCAGATATCTGCTTTGTTTTGAGTTTATTTGAACTGAATGGAAATACTACAAGTCCCATTTTCCACAGCAGCAGAGGGACTTATAGACTGTACCATCATCACGCTTGTAGTTTGTTTACTTCCTCCAGCCCCATATACCTTCATAGGGACCTACGATTTCAGTTTTTGCAAAAGGTGAACTATGCCTTTAAATATATTGTAAAATCTGGGCCTGGGTATTAAAATGAATCAATAAAGACCCAACAAAGCTGGTAAATGATATACACTCCCATGCAGCATGGCCAAATATTGCCATTTACAGACCTCAAAAACACCAACCTTTATTCTGCAGATCAGATAAACTGATATTTAATTTCTGAAGGTTTTCAACATTGCCCATGCAGCTTCAGCACAATTTTCTTACCAGGATGTGTATAGTGTTTCTGGCCACAATATCTGATTGGCCATCTACATAGCTCCCAACTGTCCCTGATTTCGAGGGACTGTCCCTGATTTTCAGCAATGTCCCTCTGTCCCTCTTTCCTCCTCATTTATCCCTCATTTTAGTCTGATCTATATAGTTGTATATAAAATGCACTTTTTATCTTTCAAAAAGTATTTCCCAGTGCTAAACCTTTCATCCAAATTCTAAATTGCTGCATTTGTAAATTTTAAAAGCCAATATAAAGGAATATTAGTGGTAAAAAAAGCCCTTGTGAATTTAATTAACCTTTTTTTTTGGTTAATTTTCCTTTAACCACTTAAGCCCCGGACCATTTGGCTGGCCAAAGACCAGAGCACTTTTTGCGATTCGGCACTGCGTCGCTTTAACTGACAACTGCACGGTCGTGCGACGTGGCTCCCAAACAAAATTGACGCCCTTTTTTTCCCACAAATAGAGCTTTCTTTTGGTGGTGATTGATCACCTCTGCGGTTTTTATTTTTTGCGCTATAAACAAAAAAAAAGCGACAATTTTGAAAAAAAAAAGCAATATTTTTTACTTTTTGCTATAATAAATATCCAGAAAAAATATATAAAAAAACAATTTTTTTCCTCAGTTTAGGCCGATACGTATTCTTCTACATATTTTTGGTAAAAAAATAGCAAAAAGCGTTTAATGATTGGTTTGTGCAAAAGTTATAGCGTCTACAAAATAGGGGATAGTTTTATGGCATTTTTATTATTATTTTTTTACTAGTAATGGGAGCGATCAGCGATTTTTATCATGACTGCAACATTATGGCGGACACATCGGACATGTTTGATGCCATTTTGGGACCATTGTCATTGATACAGCGATCAGTGCTATAAAAATGCACTGATTACTGTAAAAATGACACTGGCAGTGAAGGGGTTAACCAGTAGGGGGTGCTGAAGGGGTTAAGTGTGTCCTACGGATGTTTTCTTATTGTGGTGGTGATGGGCTATGTGTGACACGACACTAATCACGGCTCCCAATTACAGGGAGCTGTGATCAGTGTCCTGTCACTAGGAAGAATGGGGAAATGCTTGTTTACATCAGCATTTCCCCGTTCTTCCTCTCCGTGAGACGATCGCGGGTATCCCTGGACATCGAGTAGGCGGGACCCGCGGTCACACTCACGGAGCTCGCGGCGGGCATCTTAAAGGGCAACGTATATATACGTTAATCTGCCCAGCCGTGCCATTCTGCCGACGTATATCGGCGTGAGCCGGTCGGCAAGTGGTTAAGGGGATGTGTCAGGGGTGTGTGTCCTATGCCTACATACGTTTGCAAGTAGGTGTCCCTCATTCCCATCTCAAAATGTTGGGAGGTATGCATTTACAGCCATTTGCAATGACTATTCACAAATGATTATAACATTTCTATTTCAAAACCTTTTTACCTCATTATTCTTTTGGCCTTCTGAATATTTCCTCCATCTAAGGGCAGGTTCACACTGCTGAGATCCAATTTTGATCCAACTTTCAGTGCAATTATGTTGTGCTATGAGGATGCTACTTGCACTTGGACGCTGCTTAGAATATGCAAACCACATCCAAGTAGTTTCTATCGAGCTAATATCAAGCTTGAATTGCATCAATGTAGTACAGTAACAGGAACCTTTTCCAAAATTGCTCTGTACATTGGTGTTAATGGATACCTTTGAAAACATTTTGATTTCTATTGTCATGAAATTCTGTGCGACTCAAGTTGCATCTGAAATTGCATAAGTGTGAACCAGGCTTAAGATTTAAAAAATTCATAGCTGATAAGCACTGAATGAGCACCCGGATATACAGCCCAATTTTGAAGTGCAGGATCAAGCACAATCAGGTCGGGCATTCAGAATTTATAAGCTGCTCCTGTCTACATGTGTCCTTTAAAAAAAAAAAAGACAATAAAAGCCTAGAGTTTACAGAGTTGCTCTAAGGCATTTTTAAATGGAGACATGTACATATCCCACAACAAGTGAGTACTTGACTAATGAGATGCTTGATTTATGGGACTGTATACAAAAGCCAGGGTCTTGGTGGGCAGACTTTCGAAAGGAAGACTGGCTAGCCTTTGTTTCAAGATTATATCTTTTTTTATTGTAAGCTTGTAATACTTAAACAATTTGGAATTAATGCTGATCTCCATTAAGACAATTCAAATACATATATGAGAGCTGTTTTACCTGCCAATGGATTTGTAATTCTACCTATTCATTCCTGAGATTTACACAACACAGCCAGGCAGGTGACATCGCTTTTTCTGTTATACCTAATGAATATAGCAGTGCCTTCTCTCCAACATCTGTCTGCTGAATGGACAGTGAAGGAGCAGCAGCAGACTGATAGGCTCATTCTTCTGCTCACTCTGCTCAACATTTTCCTTGTCATTACATTTGCATGCATTACACCCCTTTGGCTTCTATTGCTGCCCCTCCCTCTGTCAGGGCTCATGTACAGTGCCTTGCAAAAGTCTTCACCCCCCCCCCCCCCTTGGCTTTTTACCTATTTTATTACATTACAGCCTTTAGTTCAATGTTTTTTTTAATTTGAATTATATGCGATGGATCAGAAAACAATAGTCTAAGTTGGTGAAGTAAAATTAGAAATATATATACATAAAACTATTCAGAAATAAAACAAACTATAATTAGCGTATTTGTTATGAAGCCCATAAAAAGCTCTGGTGAAACCAATTACCTTCAGAAGTCACATAATTAGTGAAATGATGTCCACTTGTGTGCAATCTAAGTGTCACATGATCAAAAAATTATTCAGATATTGGTCAGATGTCCTTAACACCATAAATAGGATATATAAAATAACATTAGAAATGGAACCTAGACTGTGTATCCTGGGATTAGGGGAGGGAATAAGCAGAGAGGCTAGTACACTAAAAGCAGTGCTCAGGTGTCTCTTTCATGCAAGAAAATTAATTGCGCAAAGATGGCAAGCAGAGAGACCGCCGTTGGTAAAAGACTGGGTTAATGTAGTCACGAAAACAATTTGGAAGGAGAAAGTAGCTTACACTAAGAGAAGGAATATTAGAGAGTTCGAAAAAGTGTGGAAACCGTGGTTGGAAAGTATGGGGTACCCTTTGTAAAAACAGAAGTAATGTAGTAAATAGAAGAAGAATAAAATAAAATAAAAACTAAATTAACAATGTGTGAAAAAGGAAGAAAATAAGCTAGAAACCCTAGTACGAGAAATTATAGAGTCGGGGGAAGGGGGGAGGGAGAGTAAAAGGTTTAATAGAATGGAAAAGGTGCTAATTATATAAATGTGTGTTATTATTATTACCGTGTTACTATAAGGGATGGAAATCATTAATGCATATGTATGCTCACTGTTATTTATAATGTTGAAGAAAATCAATAAAGAAAAATATAAACAAAAAACAAAAAAAAGTGTCACATGATCTGTCATTACATACACACACCTTTCTGAAAGGCCCCAGAGGCTGCAACACCTAAGCAAGAGACACCACTAACCAAACACTGCCATGAAGACCAAGGAACTCTCCAAACAAGTTAGGGACAATGTTGTTGAGAAGTGCAAGTCAAGGTTAGGTTATAAAAAAATATCCAAATCTTTGATGATCCCTAGGAGCACCATCAAATCTATCATAACCTAATGGAAAGAACATGGCACGACAGCAAACCTGCCAAGAGATGGCCGCAGACCAAAACTCACAGACCGGGCAAGGAGGGCATTAATCAGAGAGGCAGTACAGAGACCTAAGGTAACCCTGGAGGAGCTGCAGAGTTCCACAGCAGAGACTGGAGTATCTGTACATAGGACGACAATAAGCCGTAGAGTTGGGCTTTATGGCATTGTGGCCAGAAGAAAGCCATTACTTTCAGCAAAAAACAGAATGGCACGTTTTGAGTTTGCGAAAAGGCATTTTGGAGACTCTCAAAATGTATGGAGGAAGGTGCTCTAGGCCGGATGAGATTAAAATTGAACTATTTGGCCATCAAAGAAAAGGCTATGTCTGGAGCAAACCCAACACATCACATCACCCAAAGAACACCATTCCCACAGTGTAACATGGTGGTGGCAGCATCATGCTGTGGGGATGTTTTTTAGCAGTCGGGACTGGGAAACTGGTCAGGGTTGAGGGAAAGATGGATGGTGCTAAATATTTTGAGCAAAACCTGTACCACTCTGTGTGTGATTTGAGGCTAGGACGGAGTTTCACCTTCCAGCAAGACAATGACCCCAAACACACTGCTAAAGCAACACTTGAGTGGTTTAAGGGGAAACATGTACATGTGTTGGAATGGCCTAGTCAAAGCGGAGACCTCAATCCAATAGAAAATCTGTGGTCAGACTTAAAGATTGCTGTTCACAAGCGCAAACCATCCAACTTGAAGGAGCTGGAGCAGTTTTGCAAGGAGGAATGAGAAAAAATCCCAGTGGTAAGATGTGGCAAGCTCATAAAGACTAGGGATGAGCTTCGTGTTCGAGTCGAACATCGGCTGTTCGATCGTTCGACAAAGATCGAACGTTATGGGCCGTTCATGCCAAATTCGAGTGGCGCATCACGGCCCATAATTCACTGCGGCATCGCAGTGCATTGCTGGCTGATGATTGGCCAAGCATGCACTATGACCCGCATGCTTGGCCAATCACAACGCCGTCTGTACAGAGAGCCGTAATTGGCCAAAGCCAGGGTGGCTTTGCCCAATCATGGCTTAGAGGAGTAGGTACACGCCCCACACTATATAAGGCTGCCTGGAAGTCGGCCTTGTGTAGTGTGTTGGCGTTTGTGAAAGAGAGAGTTACAGAGAGAGAGACAGTGTCATTTATATTGAGTTAGATAGAGCAGGCAGGCGAGTCAGTTAGCTGCTGTTACAGTGTGTAGAGGATATATATGCATCCTAGGTGTTGTGTATATATATTTATACACTGTATTGAGTTTAGCTAGATCCGTTCCTGTTAGTCTCTATACTGTGACAGGCAGGCAGGTGATTGTGCTAGCTGCAGACAGTCAGTGTTTCACTTAGTGTACTACTGTGTGCTTTGCATAGCGTTCACCTAAAGCTCACCTGAATACAGTTATTCTCTATACTGTGACAGGCAGGCCGGTGATTGTGCTAGCTGCAGACAGTCAGAGTTTCAGTTAGTGTACTACTGTTTGCTTTGCATAGCGATCACCTAAAGCTCACCTGAATACAGTTATTCTCTATACTGTGACAGGCAGGCCGGTGATTGTGCTAGCTGCAGACAGTCAGTGTTTCACTTAGTGTACTACTGTGTGCTTTGCATAGCGATCACCTTAAGCTCACCTGAATACAGTTATTCTCTATACTGTGACAGGCAGGCCGGTGATTGTGCTAGCTGCAAACAGTCAGTGTTTCACTTAGTGTACTACTGTGTGCTTTGCATAGTGTTCACCTAAAGGTCACCTGAATACAGTTAGTGACTATTATAGTGGTGTTCTCATAATAAAACCACAAGCAGAGAGCTGCAAGTATTTTCAGTGTACTGTGTCCTCTGCACTGTTTTCACCTAAAACTAACTGAAAACAATTGCTGCTTTTCCCATACTAACACCACAGCAGGCCATTAGTATGTCTGGAAGGCAAACAATGAGAGGCAGACAGTCACGAGGCAATAAAAGAGGGCAAGCAGGCTCTGTGTCTAGAGGCAACAAAGTGGCCTCTTCCCTCGGCTCAATGGCATCAGTCACTCCTTCCCTAGCCCCACCATGTCCTCCTGAGGAGTCCCCCAAACTGTTTGACCACAGTGTTGGGTACATGCTCCAGGAGGATGCCCAGCGTTTTGAAGGCTCCGATGATGGAACCCAGCTGGAGGAAGGCAGTAACGTGAGCTCAGAGAGAGGGGGTAGTAACGTGAGCCCAGAGAGAGGGGGTGCCCAACAAGGTCAGCTATCTGGCAGTCATGTTCCCCCAGCTGCAGCATACTTCCAGATTGGCTCCAGTGATGAGGAGGGAGGGGATGATGAGGTCACTGACTCCACGTGGGTGCCTGATAGGAGAGAGGAGGAGGAGGAGGCACGTCTCCAACTAGGCAGGATGCCCTCCAGGGGCCAGCTTAAGGGCAGCACACCGACTGCATCACACGGCAGAGCTCCGCATGTGCAGGGCACTGCTGTCTCTGCGCGTTATTCCAAAAGTTCTTGGTGTGGGCCTTTTTTCAGACGTGTGCAGCAGATCGCACCGTTGCCATTTGCAACATATGTCTAAAGCGTATCTCGCCAAAACATCAGCCGCTTGGGCACCATGTGCTTGACCAGACATATGTCGACCTGCCATGCAGTCCATTGGCAAGCACACCTAAAAGACCCACACCAAAGAACAAGCCAGACCTCTCCTTGCTCCTCATCAGCTGGGATCTCCAACCCCACTATACCTTCAGTCCTCTCTGAAACCTGCACTGAGAGGAATGAAGGTGTAGAATTAGGTGTGTCACAGCCAAGTACTTGCGGGCAATCTGCTATCGGTACACTGACGTCCAATTGTACCAGGCAAATTTCCCTACCCCAGCTGCTGCACCGCCGAAAGAATTTCGCTCCCAGCCATCCACATGTCCAGTGGTTGAATCCTAGCTTGGCTAAATTTCTAGCACTTCAACTGCTGCCTTTTCAGTTGGTAGACTCTGCCCCCTTCCGTGAGTTTGTGGAATGTGCGGTTCCTCAGTGGCAGTTTCCCAAACGCCACTTTTTCTCATGGAAGGCGATTCCGGCTCTCTACCGGCATGTGGAAGGCAATGTCTTGGCCTCGCTGGACAGAGCAGTCAGCGGTAAGGTACATATTACTGCTGACTCATGGTCCAGCAGGCATGGACAGGGACGTTACCTATCTTTCATGGCGCATTGGGTGACTCTGCTGGCAACTGGGAAGGATGCAGGACAAGGTGCAGTAGTGTTGGAGGTTGTTCCACCACCACACCTCCAAAATGTTACTACTGGTGATTCTGACACACCTCTCTCCTCCACCCCCTCCTCTTCTTCTTCCTCCATGGCCCCCTCCTGTGCTGATTTGTCCTCGGAACCAGCGGTGCTCCGTAGGCGTTCAAGGGGCTACGCCAGTACGCAGGCAAAAAGATGCCATGCGGTGCTTGAGCTGGTGTGCTTGAGGGACAGGAGCCACACTGGGGCAGAGATTCTGTCAGCTCTGCAGGGGCAGGCTCAGAGGTGGTTGACGCCACGCCAGCTTAAGCTAGGAAAGGTGGTTTCTGACAATGGCACCAACCTCCTCTCCGCCCTCCGACAGGGACAACTGACCCATGTGCCCTGTTTGGCTCATGTCCTTAACTTGGTGGTGCAGCGGTTCTTGGACAGGTACCCGGGCTTACAGGAGGTCCTGAAGCAGGCCAGGAAACTCTGTGGGCATTTCCGCCGGTCATATAATGCCAGTGCTCAGCTGGCTGAGCTGCAAAAGGATTACAACCTGCCCAAGAACCGCCTAATCTGTGACATGCCCACCAGGTGGAACTCTACGTTGGCCATGCTGCAGCGGCTGGACACGCAGCAGAGGGCCATCAATGAGTATCTGTTGCAATATGGCACCAGGACAGGGTCAGGGGAGCTTGGATTTTTTCCCCACGCCAGTGGGCCATGATCAGGGATGCATGCACTGTCCTGGCACCATTTGAGGAGGCCACGAGGATTGTGAGCAGTTACAGTGCATACATCAGTGACACTGTCCCTCTTGTCCACCTTTTGGAGCACACGCTGCGTGGAATAATGGACAGGGCACTTGAGGCAGAACAGAGGCAGGAAGAGGAGGACTTCCTTACCTCTCAGACAGTGTTCCTGCTGGCCTGGCTATCACACAGGAAGATGAGGAGGAGGAGGAGGAGGATTGTGTCAGCATGGAGGTGGAGACTAGCACTCAGCATCAGCAGCAGTCTTCAAGTGATCAATTACAGTCTCAAGACACCCATGGACTTGTACGTGGCTGGGAGGAGGTGGCTGCGGATCATGACGTCCTCAGTGACCCAGAGGACTCGGCACCGAATGCCTCAGCAAACCTACGCTGCATGGCCTCCCTGATCCTGCAAAGCTTGCGTAAGGATTCTTGTATTCGTGCTATCAAGGAGAGGGATCATTACTGGCTGGCAACCCTCCTTGATCCACGTTACAAGGGTAATGTTGCGGACCTTATCTTGCCGTCGCAGAGGGAGCAGAGGATGAGGCATCTTCGGGAGGCCTTGCAGAAAGGTCTGTGCAATGCGTTCCCAGAGACTGGGAGGTTACAAATTCCTGGTCCTGGACAACGTGTTGCTGAGGCTTCGGTCAGTCAAAGAAGGAGCGGTGGAGAAGGTGGCCATCTGACCGATGCGTTCAGACAATTTTTTAGTCCGCAGCCCCAAGGTATGATCGGTTCCAGCAACCATCCCCAGCGTCTGGTTTACATGGTGCAGGAATACCTAGGGGCAAGATCAGACTTGGACACCTTTCCCACCGAAAATCCTCTGGGTTACTGGGTCTTGAGGATGGATCACTGGCCAGAGCTTGCACAGTATGCAATTGAGATACTGGCCTGTCCTGCATCCAGCGTTCTTTCGGAACGCATATTCAGTGCTGCTGGAGGCTTTGTAACCGATCACAGGGTGCGCCTGTCAACCGACTCGGTCGACCTTCATAAAAATGAATCAGTCTTGGATCACCACCAGCTACCAAGCACCTGATGCTGATGTAACAGAATAATTTTCTTTGAAATGTCAGATTCCTTCAAGACTGCCTATGCTGATGCAGAGTGACTATCCTGTTATGCTGAGTGACTATCCTCTTCCTCCTCAATAATCATGCTGATAGCTTGAAAGAACATTTTTGGTTCTGGGCACCGCCACCAGTGGCTAAGGCCCAATTTTTCAGCCCCTGTTTAACAGGGGCGTGTATTTACAATTTTTGATGCAATGCTTTGGAGCAGGGCTCATTGCTGTGCTCCAACTACAGTATCTGTGAGGGGTTGCAGTGTTGCGGCACCAGCACCAGTACCTAAGGCACAATTTTTAAGCACCTGTTTAACAGGGGCGTGTCATTACAATTTTTGATGCAATACTTTGCAACAGGGCTCATTGCTGCGCTCCAAGTACAGTATCTGTGAGGGGTTGCAGTGTTGTGGCACCAGCACCAGTGCCTAAGGCCCAATATTTCAGCCCCTGTTTAACAGGGGCGTGTAATTACAATTTTTGATGCAATACTTTGCAACAGGGCTCATTGCTGCGCTCTAAGTACAGTATCTGTGAGGGGTTGCAGTGTTGTGGCACCAGTGCCTAAGGCCCAATTTTTCTGCCCCTGCTCAACAGGGGCATGTAATTACAATTCTTGATCTAATATTTCACAGCTGGGCCCATTCCTGCGCCCACCAAGAGTAACTGTGAGGACTTAAATTCTTGTGGCACCAGCACAACCGCCACCACCAAAGGCCCAATTTTTCTGCCCCTGGTCAACAGGGGCATGCAATTACAATTCTTGATCTTATAATTCACAGCAGGACCCATTCCTGCGCCCACCAAGAGTAACTGTGAGGGCTTACAGTGTTGTGGCAACACCACCACCACCAAAGGCCCAATTTTTCTGCCTCTGTTTAACAGGGGCATGTAATTAAAATTCTTTATCTAATATTTCACAACTGGGCCCATTCCTGTGCCCACCAAGAGTAACTGTGAGGACTTACAGTCTTGTGGCACCACCGCCACCACCAAAGGCCGAATTTTTCAGCCCCTGTTCAACAGGGGCATGCATTTACAATCCTTGATCTAATAATTCACAGCAGGGCCCATTCATGCGCCCACCAAGAGTAACTGTGAGGGCTTACAGTGTTGTGGGACCAGCACCACCACCAAAGGCCCAATTTTTCCTACCACTGTTCAACAATGGCATGTAATTACAATTCCTGATATAATAGTTGACAGCAGGGCATTCCAGTGCCCACTAAAGCCCCGTACACACGATTGGTTTGACTGATGAAAAACGTCCGATGGATGGTTTTCATCAGACCAACCGATCGTGTATGGTACCCATCGGTCTTTTTTCCATCGGTTGTAAAAAATAGAACTTGTTTTAAAATTTTCCGATGGATAAAAAACCGATGGGAATTTCGGATCGTCTATGGGCAAGTCCATCGGTTACAAAACCCACGCATGCTCAGAATCAAGTCGACGCATGCTCAGAAGCATTAAACTTAATTTTTCTCGGCTCATCTGAGTGTTTTACGTCACCGCGTTTGGAACGGTCGGTTTTTTGACTGATGGTGTGTGGCCAAGACTGATGAAAAACAGTTTCATCGGATTTCCGATGGACAAATCTATCGGACGAAAATCCATAGGTTATCCGATCGTGTGTACGGGGCTTAAGAGTAACTGTGAGGGCTTACAGTGTTGTGGCAACACCAACACCTAAGGGGCAAATTTCTGCAGAGTATACTGTATACGGCAGGCCCCTACTTTCAAACATCCAACTTACAAATGACTCCTACTTGCAAATGGAAGGAGACAACAGGAAGTGAGAGGAAATGCAGTTTTTCTCAATGATTTTCATCCATATTGCCGGGACCAGACATTACATTAAAGCCGCAAGCAGTTTTAAATGGCTTTTTTTCCTTTAGAAATTTCATTTTGTGCAGGGACAGTTCTAAACATGGGAGACACGTGCCACTTCACAGGCATACATTAGACACCCCCCAGGTACGATATTTAAAGGAATATTTCACTTTTTTTTTTCACTTCATGCATCATTAAAATCACTCCTCCCGGAAAAACAACCGTTTTTAAAAAATATTTTTGCATTGATACATGTCCCCTGGGGCAGGACCCGGGTCCCCAAACCCCTTTTAGGACAATAACATGCATATTAGCCGTTATAATTAGCACTTTAGATTTCGAACGTTCGCGTCCATTGTATTTAATAGGGTTCTAAAGTTCGCGCAAACTTTCGGTCCGTTCGAAGGTTCTGGTGCGAACCGAACGGGGGGATGTGCGGCTCATCCCTAATAGAGACTTATACAAAGCGACTTGGAGCTGTGATAGCCACAAAAGGTGTCTCTACAAAGTATTGACTTTAAGGAGGTGAATAGTTATGCACATTGACTTTTTCTGTTATTTTGTCCTATTTGTTGCTTGCTTCACAATAAAAAAAAAAACATCTTTAAAGTTGTGGGCATTTTCTGTAAATTAAATAATGCAAATCCTCAAACAATCCATGTTAATTCCAGGTTGTGGGGCAACAAAACACAAAAAATGCCAAGGGGGGTGAATACTTTTCCATTCAAACTCCAGCTTTTATCCTCTATATGAAATATCTCATTTAGCTCAAAATATTTTTCTTCTAAATTCTAATCAATTTATTTTATCAAGGTGCATAGGTTATGACTATTTATAGCCTTGAGCACATCTAGGCAAAAGTTCCTTATATTGAACTGCCTGGACTGTTACCAAATGACATGGCTTTTCTAAATAATAAATCAGCTACATCTGCTTTTTAGGGAACTTATCTCCAAATAAATAGCAATCGCACATACTACAGTATATATCTCTCTGACAAGTTTCTGGAATAGCGATATGATTCAGCGTAGTAGAAATACTCTATGGCTGATTATCAAAACCATTCATTTTCTTACTAAGCCAGCTCTAAAAAAAAAACAGCGAAGGCATAATCTCTTACATATTTTCTGTACTTCAAGAGAACAGATGTAGAATTAATTCTGATTTTGTGATTTAGGAGGAAGCAAATGAATTAATTAAATCAATGCAAAAAAAAATGAAAAAGTGATTTGAAAAATAACTTTTAAAGTAGCCTTTAAAAGTCAGTGCCTAAAGACAGCATTGTTGAATCATGTGTTATCATTTGAGTTTCTTAAAAAAATACAAAAAGCCTGATTTTATCATACCCAGAAAGTTACAAAGAGCATCTTCCTGCCCTCTTTATTTTGCCTTGACAATATTCAAGAAAATTATTCTGTAGGGTGGGGCTTAAACCCTTACACATACCCAGTGAAGTGACTTGCCTCAGGTAATACACAGAGATGAAACAAATCCTCCTATACAAGTTGTACCTGTTTATCTGCAGTCTTTATAAAGCTTGTCTGCGTGGTCAGAAAAAAGGGGGCAGAGAGCTGAAATTACACACTGTGGAGCTCAGTGAGGACAGCCCTGACAGCTAATTGGAGGGAAGTAACACACCCAATTCACACAATACACAGGATTAGATCTGTTGCTGCCAATTAGCTGGAGATCCCTCCCCTTTTACCTTTTTCCACTTGGTGTCAGGAAAACTTTTCAGAACTCATGCTTATAGCAGAGGAATGAATCAGCAGACAGAAATGTTTCTTAAGCCCTGTACACACGATCGGTTTTACTGATGAAAACAGTCCGATGGACTTTTTTCATCGGACAAACCGATCGTGTTTGGGACCCATCGGTCTTTTTTCCATTGATTTTAAAAAATAGAACATGTTTTACATTTTTCCGATGGATCAAACACCGATAGCAAATTCCAATTGTCTATGGGCAAGTCCATCGGATAAAAAACCCACGCATGCTCAGAATCAAGTCAACGCATGCTCAGAAGCATTGAACTTAATTTTTCTCGGCTCATCGGAGTGTTTTACGTCACCGCGTTTGGAACGGTCGGTTTTTTGACTTGGTGTGTAGGCAAGACTGATGGAAGTCAGCTTCATCAGATTTCCGATGGACAAAACCATCGGATTAGAATCCATAGGATATCCGATCGTGTGTACAAGGCTTTAATGTTCTTAATTGAGACAAGTACACACTACAGAAGGTTATGCTTTGTTCATATTTTATGTCTGAGGTTTACAACCACTTTAAGGGTAGGGATGGGCCGAGCACCCCCCGGTTCGGTTTCGCACCAGAACACCTCAAACAGGCAAACCTTTCTAGCGAACATGCCGATGTTATTAAAGTCTATGGGACACAAACATGAAAAATCAAAAGTCTTAATTTTAAAGGCTTATATGCAAGTTATTGCTATAAAAAGTGTATGGGGAACCGGGTACTACCCTATCAATGCAATAAAAAGTTTTTAAAACAATCATTTTTTCAGGAGCAGTAATTTAAATTATGCTTAAAGTGAAACAATAAAAATTAAATATTCCTTTAAATGTCGTGCCTGGTGGGGGGTCCCCTTAGTCTGCCTGTAAAGTGTTGCATCTGTGTGATGTGTAGAACATGCCGCAGCAATAATGATATTTCTAAAGGAAAAAAATTAGTTTAAACTTGCTCGTGGCTGTAATGTATTGCCAGCTCCCAGCAATATAGGTGAAAAACAAAATTAATTTTAAAAAAACGGCATGTGGTCCCGCCCCCAGTCCATACCAGGCCATTTGGGTCTGGTATGGATTTTAAGGGGAACTCCATGCCAAAATTCTAAAACAAATTGGCGTAGGGTCCCCCCTAAAATCCATACCAGACCCTTATCTGAGCATGCAGCTTGACAGGTCAGGATGGGGGGGCAAACAACCACCCCCCCGAACCATAGCAGGACACATTTCCTCAACATGGGGGGTGAGTGCATTGGGGCAGGTTGGGCTCTGTGACCCCCACCCCAAAGCACCTTGACCCCATGTCTGAGGTTTACAACCACTTTAAGGGTTGATCCTAAAGCTTAGCTAATATTTTTAAAGTGCATCTAAACTCAAAAGCAAAACCTTAAAATATTGCAGTTTGCCAGTCCCTAGATGTAGTAGCTGTATTTGTTTAAATTTTTTTATCCTAAGAAATTTTTCAGCAAGTATAGAAAATACCTAATGATATTGCCAGAAATACAGTGTTTTTGACACTTTCTGTGAACTGAAAAGACAGCAAAACATCCTTATCTTTGGTGTGTCAAGTACTAGTCCCATCAATCCACCATGTAATGGACATAAACACAAAGGCAGACATTTTTGAAGTCATGTGATAACCATGGCTCCTTCCATAGATATAGTGGAAAAATTCGAGAAGAAAAAAACTTCAGAAATCCCAATCTAAGGGCCTGTAGACTACAATATATTATATATTTGTTTTGGGGTTTAAATATGCTTTATGCTGGGGTCACACTTATGTGAATTGGATGCAGGTTCCCCAGCAATCCGCAATAGCAGGAGATTTTGACCGACTCTCACATATCTCTGCTGCGGCTCTGAGTTTGCACAGGAGCCCTGTGCATCTTTTGGTCCGTTTCAGGTCCGAATTCAGCGAAAAATTTGGGCCGAAATTGGACCTGAAACGGTGAACGGGGACGCACCGGAACCCTGCTATAAGCCACATGCAAATATAGTGTGAGATAGGCTCTGAGTAAGAAGGTATCCCTTCGCAAAGCATCAGTGGGTAGTGGTCCTTATGTCCTCTCCTTCATCATCATTCATTAAAGGCCTTTACATTGCGGTTTTCTTTCACATGCTTGTAAGTAGTTTTTAATCTGTTCTTTTAATACATTTATCAAAGGATAATGCAGAAGCCCTTGTTTTTTTATTTCTTTTCTTGAAGATAGTGTGAACCCAGCCTTAAGTATTCCTAGATGCAATGGGTTTGTGAGCATTGTACAAGTACTTTCAGTTTTGTATAACTATGTTTGCAAGGCTTTGTGTATTATTTGCATTACTTCCTCTGCTTTTAGTGATTTTTTTGTTCCTGCACAATCCGTGTGTGCCCCTTTGGAGATTCATTGAAATATAACTTTTATTTGTGACACATTCAATTATCAACCTTTATAAAATATATTTATTAAATACTCACAATTTTGTTGTGAGTATTTATTTTTGCTCCACACCACAAATAGTTTACAAGGAGGAAAATACCTCCTAAACTGTATACAATGTGGAACAAAAACTTTAT
The DNA here is from genome assembly GCA_029206835.1 of Rana muscosa. Lineage (NCBI taxonomy): Eukaryota > Metazoa > Chordata > Amphibia > Anura > Ranidae > Rana > Rana muscosa. The sequence continues at coordinate 1,102,262,951 of CM055122.1, read as the reverse complement.
GGGGTGTAGAACATAGCTAAAAATAAAAATGCAATGCTGTAGAGTAGACTATTGTCGATCACATCATCCATCATCATCCAATGCTCAATGAATAATAATCATCTCACTGAAAGAAAAAAACAACAATCGATCAAGATCCATGTCCAAACTGACAGCTCCTAGCTGAATGTAGTGCAACCAGCCAGTGTCCCTAACCACTAGCCACACCAGTACTAGTGTCACCAGGCCAGTGCAGCCAGTCACAGTGTCAATGATCACTGCCACATCAGACCAGTGTAACCAGAAACAGTGTTCTTGATCACTGCCACACTAAACCAGTTCAGCCAGCAACAGTGTCCCTAATCACCACCACACCGGTCCCAGTGTCACCAGACCAGTCTAAGCCAGCAACAGTATTCCTGGTCACCACCATGGATGTGCTCAGACATGTTCAGACATTAATCCAAACCCACCCAAGCTATCCCGCTGGGAATCTGTCAAAGCTGACAGCCAACCATAAGCAGCAAAGGCATTCCCCACCCTGGAGCACACCCTTTGTATGCATGCTGCTCCAATCGCTAGGTCAGCAGTGTTAGCAGACCAGTGCAGCCAGCAACAATATTCCTGATCGCTAGCTACACCAGTGGCAGAGTCACCAGAGCCAGTGCAGCCAACAACTTGGCTGACGCCTGTACTGACCCTGCACTGTTTATTGATCACATTTCTGCTTGCCACCTTAAACCAATCCTTTGTCTGTTTATTGACCATGTGTCTGCCTGCCACCTGAACTAAACAATCTGAACATGGCTATGTCCCTTTGAGACACCAGTCCCAGTCATCCCTCATGGACAACTGCACTCCTGGACCCACAAGGACTCTTTTGTTCACCCTTTGTTCAGCCTTTCGTACTTCCTGGACAGTTAACAGGGGATTCCTGGGAGCTGTCATGTACAAGTAGGCTTGCATGGCTTATAGGAATGGGAACTTCTATAGGGTACACAAGCATTACAGTACACTGTTTTTGATACAGTGCTTATTGATTTTTGTGATACACAAGATACAATGTCTGGTAGATAGGTAATCAGTCCAAACTTTGGAAAAGTTTCACACACATGGTATTCCCGTATTCCCTGCAGAATGTGTTTTGGGCTGAAACGCTAAAGCCCTGTACACACGATCGGATTTCCTATGGATTCAAATTCGATGGATTTTTCCATCGGAATTCCGATTAAGCTGACTTCCATCAGTCTTGCCTACACACCATCAGTCAAAAATCCGACCGTCCCAAACGCTGTGACGTAAAACACTCCTATGAGCCGAGAAAAATGAAGTTCAATGCTTCTGAGCATGTGTCGACTTGATTCTGAGCATGCGTGGGTTTTTTCTCCGATGGAGTTCCACACAGACGAAGATCGGAATTTGCTATAGTTTTTTTCCCATCGGATAAATTTAAAACATGTTCTATTTTTTCTCACCGATGGAAAAAAGACCGATGGGGCCCATAAACGATCGGTTTGTCCGATGAAAAAAGTCCATCGGACTATTTTCATCGGTAAAACCGATCTTGTGTACAGGGCATAAGTATGCCAAAGCTGTGTGTTGGAAATATCTTAATACATTAATAACTTTGTGTAAAAAAATTGATTTTTCATTTTCTTTTTACACTTGCCATAAAACTTTGGTTTGGAGTCAGCATCCAAAATTCTTGATCCTTTATCATATTCTTGGAGGCAGTTCTTAACGTTATTTATACCTAAATTATTATTTTTTTAAAACAAAAAGGTAGTGCCACTTTTGTAACAAATGCAAATGTAAAAAAGCCAAGAATTTAAGAATAAGAATCAGCTTACCTGCTAGACACAGATTTAGAAGAATTAATCAGGATGTTTTTAGGTATTATTCAATCTTAATGTAGATAGCAATGAATATTCTATGCAATAGTATGAACACTTATAAAAAATTCAGTAACAAGGTAGCTGCTCATTAACTCATGGTTTCCTTAATGTAATCCTCTAAAAGCAACCCATTCCTTCACCAATGTTTACAGAAAATGCTGCTAAATATGAACTATTCGGCCTATAAATAACATAGTGGTGCTAAATGAGTGAGCATGCCCCTTTCAGTCATCATAGAGAAGGTAAAACAAAACTGTCAATCACAACTTATGCCTTAAACCTCAGATTACTTCACCTGTTATCCCTTATTCTGCAAACATAGTGGATTCTGCATTCACAATATTCTCATAGCTATTACCAAAACCTTTAAAAGTTTGATCTTCCATGTATTGTGAACAGACATGTTATTTGTGTTAAACGTGTTGCCTTATTTTACTATTATAGGATTTCTAAAACCTATTGACACACCATGACACTAAAATAAAAACTTATTGAATGAAAAATATATTTAAACAACAGTCTGGCTCTCCTTTTCCCATGCTTAACTTTTTAAAGATATTTCTTTTTATCAAAAATATTATCCACTCATTTTAATTTAAGCAACTGGCCACATCAAGCATTTAAACTGGCATCTCAATAAACATTTGGGCCCCATGTTATGTGGATAGGTTTGAGCTGGTTATCTACCAGCATAAGGGTTGCCTGACTAAATTCCATAGGGTCTGGGGTGAATGACTGAATATCCCTGGCCTTGCCCCGGCAGACCTGGTTATGGATAGATTGTTTGGCTGACACTCATACACATTTGTTCATTTATAGCCTCTTTATGGGCTTGGCAACTGTGAATGGCAGAGTGCTTTCTTAGACAGGGTGGCAGGACATGTGCCTTACCATGTATCTGAAAAGAAATTTATTGGTTCACGTGTCAATGTTGTATCTATGTTTTGATATTGTCAGGGACATGGCATGCGTAGACATTGGTATGGTGAGCAGCTTGCGGAGATGTTGCCGGGTTTGGGGGAATGTAGGTCTGATGATTCCCCCCACCCCGCAGCGCGCGCGAAGGTCACGGCCTCCGGCCCGTTTTAGTCCAGAGGTATCCTTCAGGGTGAGCCGCTGCTTAGGGAGCCCGATTGCGGACCCTCCGGCTCCCCGGGCGAAGCGCCCTGCTATTGCTTCTGCGGGGGAAGCTGGGAGGAATCCCCAGCCTAGGCGGGACCCGGCCAGGAGGGTGGCATCTCCTTCCCCCTCCAGGACTGCAGCGGTGGACAGGGATCCTGCGATGGCACGTGCTGGGCCTTCTGCCCAGCACCGCGCGACCCGGTGTGGGAGACCTGCCAGAGCGGCCGTGGGCCCCTCCTCCAGGGCGGCCGTGGCTATCGCGGGGGGAAGCGGAGGTCCGGATGGTGGTGACGGCGTCGGTCCTAGAGCGGCAGCTGCTGGCACGCAGAGGGCCCCGCGTGGGAGGATGGTGGAGGAGAGAAGTGCGGACTGAAGTGATCCGGGTGATGTTGTTGCCAGTGTGTGTCTGGCCCTGTCAGCGGGTCGGGGGGACCAGCGTTCGGAAGGCAAGCTATTGGACATGGACTCGGATGGTCCAGGAGCAGTGGCGGGCCCGTCGGGCCTCAGTGTGGACCCGGAGTGGCGGCTGGTCGGTCGGTTTCCCCTGGGCAGCCGGGTAAGTCATCTTCTATTCCTTTAACTGTATCTTCTCCTGTTTCCTTGTTGTCATTGTCCCCCTCCTCCCCCACTCTCCCCCTTGCAGTAAGGTCAGGGTATCCGGTGGGGGGTGTACCTGTGTTGGCATCGGTGGTATCGGCGGGTGATGGTTTGGGTTTGGTAGTGGGGGGTGGTGTCCCGGAACGGCGTTGCTTCAGCAATTGTTGGCATCCTTGTTGCAAGGTTGTAGGGATGTGGCGAACGTGGGCAGCAGCGGTTCCCCCTGCTGCCACATTACTGCCGGTGGTGGCCTGGTTGGTGGGGGATGGGGGGCGAGCAGGTTCTGTGCCCCCGCAGGCTACCTCGCCGGGAGTACAGGTTGGGCTTCAGCAGCCTACGGGGGCCCACGGGGAGGCTGCTGCCACCTCAACGGTGACTTCTCCGGTGGGGATAGGGGTGAGTGTCGTTAATCCGGGAGTGGCAGGAGAGTTGCAGGTGAGTACGGGTACCCCTGGGGTGTCTTCTCCCCTGTGACGGCGACGTCACCAGTGAGCGCGGGCCGAATGTCGTTTCCCTGGCAGTGGCGGGGGTTTCTCAGGTGAGTACGGGTGGGGGTTTCACGTCAGGTTTGACAGCGGATGGTGTTCGTTTAGTGGACGCAGCAAGGTGTGAGGTCTACGTTTGTTACGAAGGCCCCCTGGGTTCCCACTTGAAGTCGGAAGTGAGGGAGAGGATTTGGAAGGGAGACTACATGGAGATATTCTCGTTGCTGCCGCTCGAGAAGTTTAATTTGGACAAGGTAAAGTCGGAGGAGAGAAAAAAAGAGCAGGAGGAGAAGCGGCGGTATCGCCTCATTCCGCGTACGTTTGCCAATTGGGCGCAGGTATTCTACATTTTGCCGAGTGTTATTGGGGAGAAGGCGCCGGAGAATTGTTTGGGGTTATTCTGTTATATTGACTCCTAGCCAGGCACAGAGGGTGTATGGGGGGTGGCGTGGCTGGGCTATGATTAGCAGTTCTGGCAACGGAAGGCGGTGAGACCATCTTTGCGATGGGATCAGAAAGACATTGCCTTATGGATGAGGCTAATGACACAAGCCAGAGTCGGGCTGCAGCCCTTTCAGGGGGGGGCCGGGGGTGCCCGAGCCTCTTCGCCATCGGCCGTAAAGCGCAAGGGGTTCTGTAAGTTCAATGAGGGCACTTGTAAGTTTGGAAAAAGATAATGATTGTTGCGCTATGAGTGTCAGCTGTAGGCAAAGCTGTGTTGTTAACGGGTTGGAGGGAAGGGGTTAACCGTGTCCAGGGATGAGACACAATTAAAACTAGCAGCAGAGAGTCAGTGAACAGTTGATTGAAAAGTGACTCCTGGTGAGAATTCAGTTCCTTGAAAAATGGGAGAGTGTGTAGCCAACCACAGTGAAATGTAACTGACACAAAACAAGAGGCAGCACGCTGAAGGGTAAAAAAACCTTTAGGAGAAATACAAAAGAGAGAAAACAAGCAGCACCAACCTAAGTGCAGTAGTGTTATCACATGTTTTTTAATTTTGGTATAAATGCACTCACTCTGAGTAGAATAAAAGCAGGCACGTCATGATAATGTCTAATGGACAGCAGGATGGACAGCAGGGCTCCAAGAGGCGATCTTCTAGCGCTGTAAGTTCTTGTCTGGTGGTGCCTGTGGCTTCCAGTGTCCCAGGCTAGAGCAAACAAAGCGCAGGGGGAAATCGTCAGTCCAAGAGTCCCTGGCCGCGGTCGGATGATGCTAGTAACGTACACGCATTCGGAACATGCATGCTCCTTCATCAGGCATAGCTACTTGTAAGTTCGGTGGCTCCTGTTGTTTCCGCCACGAGTGTTCCCGGTGCGGGGGGCCCATCCCTTGTCCAAATGCTTTAAAAAATGAAAAAAAGCTGAGCTACGCTGGAAAAAGGGAGGACACCGGTGAGAGTGGAAAAAATGGCGCTGTACCTAAGTAGGTATCCGAACAGGGGGCGGTGCGTACGTTGTAGTTGGGCTTTAAGGAGGGATTCCCGATTCCCAGTGAATTGGATGCAATCCCCCCATCGCGGCCAACCTGCGGTCGGCGTATGATCATCCCGATGTGGTTTATGTGAAACTACAGAAGGAGGTGAGTTTAGGCAGGATGGCAGGTCCATTTTCGGAGCTGCCGATGGGGGACTTGGTGGTATCGCCGTTGGGGGTGGTGCCTAAGCGTGAGCCAAATCAGTTTTGGCTTATTCATCACCTTTCCCACCCAAAGGGAGGGTCGGTGAATGATGCCATCGATCCTACCCTGTGCATGGTGTCGTATGCATCTTTTGACGAGGCTGTGCGATGGGTGCAGCGTTTCGGGAGGGGTGCACTTATGGCAAAGACCGACATCGAGTCAGCGTGTAGTTTGCTGCCGGTGCATCCGGATAGTGTCAGGTTGCTGGGGTGTTGTTGGGAGGGAAAGTATTTTGTGGACAGATGTTTGCCCATGGGTTGTACGATTTCCTGTTCCTATTTTGAGTAATTCAGTTCTTTTCTGGAGTGGGTGGTCAAGGATTTGTCGGGCCTTGGCTCGGTTTTGCATTATTTGGATGATTTCCTGGTGATAGGTCCACCGGACGATCGGTCCTGTCTTATTTTGTTGTCCACCATTCAACACATTTTCAAAGTTTTTGGTGTTCTGCTGGTGCAGGACAAGACGGAGGGTCCTGTTACAGTGATAACATTTTTGGGTATCATTATTGATACTGAAAGGATGGAATGCCGGCTGGCGAGTGACAAGCTGGAGGATCTTCGTGAGACGGTGGCGTCAGTGGCCCGCTGTTCGAAAGTGAAGTTGAGGGATTTGAAGTCACTGTTGGGAAAACTCAACTTTGCCTGCCGCATCATGCCTATGGGGAGGGTATTCTGCAGACGTTTGGCGGCTGCCACGGCTGGGGTTAAGGCTCTGCATCATTTCATTTGTTTGGGCCGGGAGCATAGAGAGGATTTGAGAGTTTGGGAGACGTTTCTAGAACAGTACAACGGTAGATCGTTTTGGCTGGGACCTGTGGTGCAGGCGAGAGACTTAGAGCTCTTTACGGACGCGCCAGGATCGGGGGGTTTTGCGGCTTATTTTCAGGGGCGTTGGTGCGCTGACCAATGGCCAGAGAGGTTGGCGGGGTCGGCGGTGATCAGGAATTTGATGCTGTTGGAGTTGTTCCCCATAGTGTTGGCAGTGGAACTTTGGGGGTCGGAATTTCAGAACCGAAGGGTTCGCTTTCATTGTGATAACCTGGGGGTAGTGCAGGCGATTAATTCGCTGACGGCATCATCTTTGCCAGTTGTGCGTCTGTTACGTTATTTAGTGTTAAAGTGTTTAACATTGAACATTGTGGTGTGTGCTGTGCATATCCCTGGGGTGCAGAATGAGGTAGCTGATGCGCTCTCTCGTTTGCAGTGGGACAGATTCCGGCGGGTGGCTCTGGAGGCGGAGAGGTTTGGGGTTGCATGCCCCAGTGGTTTATGGGATCTCGTGTCGGAACGGTGATGTCTTTGGTTTGGCGGTCTGTGGCGGAATCTCCCTGGCGGTCTTATGAGCATGTGTGGCGGGAGTGGCACGAGCTGGTGAGTGATCTTGGGGTTGGTTCCTCTGCGGATGACAGGCTTCATGTGTTGTTGTATTTTCTGGGTTGAAATTGTAAGCAAGGGGTGTCTGTTGCATTATTGAATGTCAAAATCGCTGGTTTGGCGTTCTTGTTTCACTTGGGGGGGTTGAGGACGTCACAAAGGCATTTGTAGTGCGCAAGGCTTTGTAGGGTTACCGGAAGGGGCGTACTAAGCCCGATTCCAGGCGACCGGTGTCGTTCGGTATGTTGAAAATGTTAGTGGGGGTGTTACCCCTGGTGTGTCTTTCTCCATTTAAGGTTCAATTGTTTCGGACGGCTTTTGTGGTAGCCTTTTTTGGGGCGTTGAGAGTGGGCGAATTGGTTAGCCCTTCGAAGTCAGTGGCTGGAGGGTTGGATGTCTCGGATGTAGTGGGGCATGGGGACTCACTCAGGATTGGGATCCCAGGCATGCTATGGTCTAGGGTCATGCCAGAAATACAGCGATACGCTCGCTTAGATAGTCCCCCGGATGTGCTGCTGTTGCATGTTGTGGGTAACGATCTCTGTCTCAGGGCATCCCAGGATCTTATCCGTGATGTAAAATGAGATTTCCTATGACTACGGTCGGCCTTCCCGTAAACCATTGTAGTATGGTCAGATATCATTAGGAGGTTGTCTTGGCGGGGGGCCCGGTCCGTGGATAAGATCAACAAGGTTAGAGTGAAGGTGAACAAGGCAGTGGCAAAATTTGTGGTCCACAATGGGGGGCTGATGGCTCGCCATTGCAAACTGGAAGGGGAGTATGGCCTTTATTTAAGGGGAGATGGAGTTCGTTTGTCTGTGGTGGGCATTTATATGTGGGCCCTGGGGCTCCAGGATGGTCTACAACGTGCCTTACGGCTGTGGCGGGACACCCACGCGTAAGGGGTCACTGGTGGTCGTCTGTGGCAGGGGTCTCTGGTACCTGAAGGTCGGATGGTGGGTGGTATTTATATATTTATATGTATATATCATATATGGTTGGTACGGGTTGGGGCCTGTATCGATATGGGCACCTTCCCTATCTGGTTATTTTGGCTATCGTCATTGGGCTGTATGGTGAAAGAAGGATCAAGTAATTTGTCTCGGAGCTGGTGGGATCACGGCTAGAGGCCAGGATACTGTGGTGAGGGTGGACAGCCGATGGGATAGCATTTTTTTATTTTCTTTCAGGAACCTCAGACGCAGCAGTTAACTGCTTAAGGACCCCTTCACACCGATATACGTCGGCAGAAAGGCACGGCTGGGCACAAGCACCTACCTGTACATTGCCTTTAAGAGCCCAGCCATGGGTCGTGAGCGCGCTGCCGGCGGCGCGCTCGCGACCTGGTCCTGTGCTCCATTAACGCCCCCGCGGACCCGATCGCCGGCGGTGTTCCGCGATCTGGTCACAGAGCTGAAGAACGGGGAGAGGTAAGTGTAAACAAACCTTTCCCCGTTCTTCCTAGTGTGACTGCCACTGATCGTCTATTCCCTGTCATAGGGAACGACGATCAGTGATGTCACACAGCAAGCCACGCTCCCTAACAGTAGTAATCCCTCCCTAGAAAACACTTAACCCCTTCCTCGCCCCCTACTGGTTAACCCCTTCACTGCCAGTGTAATTTTCACAGTAATCAGTGCTTTTTTATAGCACTTTTCGCCGTAAAAATGACAATGGCCCCAAAATAGTTTCAAAAGTGTCCGATGTGTCCGCCATAATGTCGCAGTCATGATAAAAATCGCTGATCGCCGCCATAACTAGTAAAAAAAAAAATATTAATAAAAATGTCATAAAACTATCCCCTTTATTGTAGACGCTATAACTTTCGCGCAAACCAATCAATAAACGCTTATTGTGATTTTTTTTACCAAAAATATGTATAAGAATACATATCGGCCTAAACTGAGGAAAAAATTTTTTTTTATATATTTTTGGGGGGATATTTTCTTATAGCAAAAAGTAAAAAATATTGCATTTTTTTTAAATTGTCGCTCTATTTTTGTTTATAGCGCAAAAAATTAAAACCGCAGAGGTGATCAAATACCACAAAAGAAAGCTCTATTTGTGGGAAAAACAGGACGTCAATTTTGTTTGGGAGCCACGTCGCACAACCGCGCAATTGTCAGTTAAAGCGGCGCAGTGCCGAATCGCAAAAAGTGGCCTGGTCCTTAACCAGCCAAAATGGTCCGGCGTTTAAGTGGTTAAAGAAATTAGTTTGGGTTAAAATGTTTATGTGTTTAAATATATATATTTATTTAAAGATATATATATTTATTAAAATGGTTATTTTTATGTTATTTTTACATGTTATCTTTTGGAATTAATAAAGAGGCCTTTGTTGGCCATTTAATCCAGAATGTGTCATGTGTTTAATCTAGTAAGTAAGGTTAAGTAATTGGGGATGTGGGTTGGTTTAGGTCAGCAGTACACCAGTCATGTGCCATATTTTATCATTTCATCTTTTGTAGATTAATTTCATTGCCGCCTCATTCATGACTCGCTTTGATACTGTAAAACTGAGCGAAGTGCTGTATTATACGACATCTGACGTGTAATGAGAGATATGGCCAGCATCATGGCACACAGCTTTGTAACAAATTGGATGGAATACACAACAATAGTACATCTTAAATCAGTCCTGCAGTGTATGGCTGTCACTCCCTGCACATCTTTTAAATTCCTTGTTGTTTATACCCAGGAGCTATACCACATTTTAATTAGTATATGTCACTTTCTCCACACTGATAGCAGTTGTTTTACAGATAAAATCCATCATACTATTACCTACCAGAATGCCACTGGCAGCTACTGTAACATAATTGTCACATTATACAGTGATCAAATACTTTGCACTCTAAATCTTTGTAATTTAGAAGTTCTTAACACTTCTTTAATTTAATCATTCTATTCAAATGTATTACGATGAAAAGGCGGCATGTCTTTTTTTATCTGCTGTTTGTGTTTTAAAGTGGACCTATCATTACAATTCATACAGACCAGTAGGACACATCTCAGTGTTACGAAATCATGTTATTATTTTCATGCTTTCTGTGATTCAAAGACTGCTGTGATAATGCTTCCATGTGTGATCTAAAGCCGGGGCTGCCTAGACCTAAACATGTTTTTAGGCTACCAGGACCTTTGTGGAAGTTTCATGTCATAATAGACTGTTTTGTAGGTAAAGTGGTCCTTCTTGATTGCTGATAAATAATTGATGTTAGTGTCAAACACAAACTATTGCATGTACTGGAACTAAGAAAGGAAGCATGTCATATGTGGGTTGCCATTGCTGACCTCTTTCTGAAAAATGAAATTCCCAATTGTGAAGCTGGTTTTCTGGCTTCAGCACTTTCTAAGTCATTAGTCTGCACTAAGCATGCTAGTCAACTAAAGCCCCGTACACACCATCAGAAAATTTTACGAAAAATACCGCTTTCGATACGATCGTACGATAATCTGATCGTTAGTACACAGCTTTCGTCTGAAATTATCCGAAGGGACAAACACAAAACCACATTTTCATTTAATCAGTAAAGTTTTTGTCCAAAAATACAATACAATACATTACATCACTTCCGTAACCTCTTTGTTTTTGTTATGGAGACTAGCATACAAAAAATAAACCTTGATCATTCATCCGATATTCTCATTGTGTGTACGAGGCTTAAAGGGGTCGTAAAGTCAGAAGGTTTTTAATCTTAATGCATTCTATGAATTAAGATAAAAAGCCTTCTGTGTGCAGCAACCCCCTTCAGCCCCCCTAATACTTACCTGAGCCCCATCTCTATCCAGCGATGTCCATGAGTCCCTCAGCTGTCAGGGACTCTTCCTCCTGATTTTCTGAGACACAGGCCATTGGCTCCTGCTGCTGTCAATCAAAGTCAGTTAGCCAATCAGGAGAGAGAGGGGGCGGGGCTGAACCGCAGCTCCATGTCTGAATGTCAACTGCTTGCTGTAGGGGCACTCGACAGATGGGAGGGGCCAGGAGCACCGAAGAGGGACCCGAGAAGAGGAGGATCTGGGCTGCTCTGTGCAATACCACTACTCAGAGCAGGTAAGTATAACATGTTTGTTATTTTATATTTTTTTAAATGTGACTTTGCAATCACTTGAAGAGTAAAATCAGGAAACCTGATCTGCATTATTGGTCTGTGTTTGGAAAGTATTAACACCAGAGCATCAGCTTGATAGCCAGGCAACTAGTATTTCCAGAAAGACCTTGGCAGATTAGGCTTTGTGATTGAGATCGTGACAGGTTTCATTTAGTGGTTGTTCCACATGGAAATTGTGCATTATAATTGTATAAACAGTAACAATTCACAGGGGTTTCAAAAGACCAAAGCAATGCAAGAGATATTAGCTGATCTGATCCCTCTAATGCCTGGAAAGGAAGCCGAGAGAGGGCAAGATAGCCTCCACTCGGCTCTATGCCCTTTGAGGACCAAAGCAACATCTGACGTCACTTATGCCTCTCGGGCTTAAAGGGATTTTTTTTTCTTACAGTCAAATTGACACCTTTTTTGCTTTTAAAGGTAAATGAGAGATCTGGGGCCTTTTTGACCCCAGATCCCCCAAAAAAGAGGACCCCTCATGCTTATTTCTATTAAAAGGGATGTTTACATTCCCTGTAATAAAAACAAAAGTCATCATAAAAAATAAAAAATAAAGGGACTGTGTAAAAATAAAAAGTAAAATAAATAAAAAATAACAAATTTAAGGCACCCCATCCAATGTTTTGTTTGATTTATTGAAGTAAATTTTTTCCCCAAAAATTGTGTTTGATAGACTGCTGCCCAAATACAGTGTGACATAAAACATTGCAATGACTGCCATTTTATTCTCTAGGGTCTCTAAAAAAATATATATAATGTTTGGGGGTTCTAAGCAATTTTTAATAAAAAAATACAGATTTTTTGTTGTAAACAGCAAATGTCAGAAAAAAGTCCTGGTCTTAAAGTGGTTCATGTACAAACTTAAAGTTGAACTCCAGGCAAACAGCCAAAAATACCATTGTAATTCAAATATAGGAGCAGCTGTTGTACCTCCATCAGATTTGTAATTCTGTACATCAAGCCCTGATGGAGATGAAGTGGTTATGGTGAAAGAACCTTCAAAGCAACAAGTTATTTACACAAAAATGTTTACTTTTTCATATTTTTGTATCCTGGAAAAATAGGATGCTAGAGATTACAGCTAGTGTTGAGCGAACCCGAACTGTAAAGTTCGGGTCCGTACCGAACTTTAGCTTTTTCCCGAACCCGAACCCGGACTTTGCCCAAAAGTCCGGGTTCGGGTTCGGCAATCTAATAACGCATTTAGAAATGCTTCAGGGGCCAGCCAATCACCTTTTGATTAGCTGGTGTGCCCTTAGAGGCCATCATAGCCATGCCTACTAATGGCATGGCTGTGATTGGTCAGTGCAACATGTGACCCAGCTTCTATATAAGCTAGAGGCACACAGCACACATGACACTCTGCTTCAGAATAGATAGGGAGAGGATCTAGTCTGCTGCTGCTGCTGCTTTTAGGGAGAGATAGAAAGATAGATGAGGTAGTCCTGATTCTACAATCTGAGGGAAAACATAGAGAGATAGTGTAGGGTAGGGCCAGGTTCCTGTGTTGGTGCTTTCAGGGAGAGAGATTTATTATATAGGAGTCCAGATTCAGAGATTAAAATCAGCGATCTGCATAGGTCTACCTATTTGTGTTGCAGTGCAGTCTTTTTACACTGCCATGAGCCCAGTGTCAGAGAAAATCTAACTTTTAGGGGAAAAAAAAAGGCACTTTATTGTTCTCTTTTCCAAAAGACCCATAGGGCAAAAAAAAAAAGCATTTTATTTTGCTCGTGCAAAAAAAGACCCGTTTAGGGCAAAAAAAAAAAAAATTGCACTTTAATGTACGCTTGCAAAAAACGCCGTTTAGGGGCACAAAAAAAAGTTTGCAGTGTGTTATACATATTTTGAGGTGTGTGAAATAAACAATTTCTATATAGTTTTCTCCTACTGTGCTATACTAAAAAAAAAACATTTTTTTTGGAATAGCATTTTCTGCAGTTCTGTAGCTGTGCGATTCAGCGGTTACGTACTGTGGGTGTGTTCTGCTCTTCCAAAAAACGCCGTTTAGTGGCACCAAAAAAAGTTTGCAGTGTGTTATACATATTTTGAGGTGTTTGAAATAAACAATTTATTTATAGTTTTCTCCTACGTTGCTATACTAAAAAAACAACATTTTTTTTTAATAGCATTTTCTGCAGTTCTGTAGCTGTGCGATTCAGCGGTTACGTACTGTGGGTGTGTTCTGCTCTTCCAAAAAACACAGTTTAGTGGCACCAAAAAAAGTTTGCAGTGTGTTATACATATTTTGAGGTGTGTGAAATAAACAATTTCTATATAGTTTTCTCCTACTGTGCTATACTAAAAAAACAACATTTTTTTTGAATAGCATTTTCTGCAGTTCTGTGTTTTATTTTTTTTATGTTATTTTAAGTTATTTCCCTATCCACATTTGTTTGCAGAGCACTTGCCATGCTCTTAACAACATTTTGCTGCCATTTGCAGCCCTCTAGCCCTTTCCATTACCTTTTTAGAGCCTTTTTAGTCCTTAGAAGTCCGGTTCCCCATTGACTTCAATGGGGTTCGGGTTCGGGTTAAAGTTCGGTCCCGAACCCGAACTTTTTTCCGAAGTTCGGCCGAGCCCGTCGAACCCGAACATCCAGGTGTCTGCTCAACTCTAATTACAGCAAGGGTCCCCAAGCTCACAATAAATGCACACGTGCTTCCAAAAATTGAGTTAATTGTAGCCCAGTTGGTAAATAGCAGATTATTCTTAATCCTCCAACATTGTGGCGCAGCAAGCCATCCGTATTCACTGTGAGCCATGATTTACACATATCAGTGCAGTCATCACTTCATATATAGTTTGCCTGTGTACTTTCAATTATTTCAGGGAGGAAGTAGCTTTTGAATGAAAATGTTGAACCAATAGCTGCACAAACACTCCCACCAACATACACTGACATATAAGAACATTTGCCTGATTCAGCCATTTATGGCCTGATTTATTACTAATTATTTATCTGTAGACATAGGCGTGCACAACCTATTGCATTAGGGTGTGCACCCCAAAGCTCAAACACACATGAATGCCACCAGCTGTCACCGGGAGGAGACTCTGGTGGTGGGAGACAGTTGATTGGGAGCATATTACGCTACACCCTAAATACGAGTGTAATGTGTTCCTAAAGTTGAACCTAGCCTTTAATATAATGGTGGCATTTACACTGGCCACTGGCACCCCCCAACCACCCACCTGGTGCCGCCCCTGTATAATGCTAATTCACATGGGGTGATTAGGGTGTGCCCAGACACATCCGGCACACCCTGTGTGCACGCCTATGTCTGTAGACCTCCTTAGATGCCCATTTTCTGAGCCCACTCAGAAGAGAACTGATGGGTTGGTATGAATTTTCCCACCGGGTGATCCTTATAATCACTGTCAATATTCAGATGAGAAAAGGTGTCCCATTAGATGTATTTAACCCTTGGGAAGTATCTCTCAAAAACAAATTAATTTTGCAGGGGGTGCCTAAAATTTGACTTGTTTCTTACTGTGGACTTCTGGGAAAATCAGTGAGCCAATAGCACAAGCAGAAAGTGACATTTCCTTAGGCATTCTGTACAACAACAGTGTACAGAATACTTCCAGGTTGTCATATTGTATTGAATTTTACAGAAAATTACAGAGCTGCAAACTGAAAAGGAAAGTTTGTTTTTAATAACATTAAATCACAATGTAGCTTGTGTAGTAATTGTACATGCTATATTATTATTTTTTATTTGCTATTGTTTTTTCTCAACAAAAGTGAAGTTACCCTTTAAATGTTTTAAAGTATGACCCCATTTATAAAAGCCATTGTTTACAAATACCCACACTTGCATATATTTTATCATAGTAACTGTTTTCATGTACATTTTTCTAACAAAAACCTTTTGCTTTTAAATATTTCCTCAGATCTGTGTTTATTATGTTTTATTAATTGCTGAAATTCTATACTGATCTTATGAGCATCCCATACAATCAGTTATGGTGTCAGTTAAAACTTCCTTTTTCTGAAGTTGAACCAACAAAAAACATCAGTTAAAACTTCCTTTTAATGAAGCTGAACCAACACATTCTAGAATCTGATTTAATACCATATTTACACTTTATACTTTGCTTCTTGTGCTAGTTACTAAATATGCTTGATGTTGTTCTAAAAATATGTGATGTTAGGGTTTTAGGGGTACTATATGCCTTAGTTTTAGCATGGATATTTAAAGCAGTATAAAACCTAAAAGCAAACATTTAGTATATTGAAGCTTATTAGTTCTTAGATGTGATGGCAGCATTCATTTTAATTTTTAGGCTTTCTTTCTTCCACAACATATTTGTTGATCCAGCCAATAAGTCTGTTGTTTTTCAGCACAACAATCTGTCATGCAGATGTATCAATTACAGGGATGAGACAAACCATTTAACACTGGCAGGGGTGCTTACAATTATCAGCTTTTTTAATTTATGTAAAAACTTTGTAGCACCCTCTACTTTAGGTAGGTGCTAGAAGTAGGATTTTTGTGAGTGCAGGTAAATTTAATCAGTCATAGCTTTAAGCTAAGCCTGTTTGTTTTGATCTCTGTGGGCTGGGAGTGGCCTAGAGTAGTAGCAGGTGACTCACATGCAGCATCACTTCTCGGTTACCTCCCTCTGGCTTCTAGAGGATTCTAGAAGAGAGGAGGGGAAGAGAGGTGGAGCTGGGGTGTTCTAAGGAGCCCTGACCAATCCCCAACTTGGATTGGCAGGGGACAGGCCTCCTTAAATACCTAGAGTCAACTCTGCTAGGGAAAAGTTGTCAGGTGGAAGAAGCTGGAGATGGAGCACTAGGCTGTCTGGGCCTTTGAGCCACATCCCAGTCTGGGGGAGTGACCTTGGACCTGTGGGGTTCGGGTGCAAGTCGGAGCCTTTCTTTGAAACAAAGAAGAACCTGGACAGGAGGCACCGAGAGGAACCAAGAAGGACAACGGGAGCTAGTGTTGCCGGGCAAGTTTCCAGGAGGGATCCACCGGAGTGCAGCCAGGAGGGCTGGTGAGTGACAGGCACAGTTGGGAAAGCTGGGGAGGCATGCCGGAGTGGACTGGGAGTGTGCAGTCTGAGATGGATGTAGAGCCAGCAGGAGAGACTGTGATGTCATGGGCAGTGGAGTTGGGCAGCTGCAGTTAGGAGGGATGGCAGGGCCTGAAGAGAACTGACTGGGAGCAGTATTCCACCATAGGACAGCTAGCATTAGAAGAATTTTCTTTCACTATTTGTTGCTACACTAAAGGGGCCCTCAGTCCCTGCTGCAAATGGCATTTGCTAAGGCCTGTCAGAGTCAGAGTTAGGCTTACCATGTGCTAGCTGTGCCTGGAACCAAGTATTGTACATGAGAGAGAGAAACAGTTTACAAATAAGCATTGGCCTGAAGGAGGCTGGAGCGCTAGAAGAGTAAATGGAGGTTCCAACTGATCATCCAATTGATTCTATTATTGATTCTGGGTATCCCATAGTTTTCCTTAACCTATCCAAGTTCAAAATCCCTCAATATAATACAAAACAAACATACTGTCTCTAAGGTGAATGGGAAGTGAATGATGGGCAGAGGTGATAGGTGGGACCACAAAATCCAGCATCCCCTATGGGGGTACCGCTATACCTTTATCCCAAAAGGAGAAAAAAAAGCTATGCTGTAACTGCCTATAAAGTGTTAGGTGGAGTTTGGCTTCAATTCGTTAGTGTATTTAAATCTGCTAGTACATATAACTAGGGATGGGCCCGGTGCTCGATTCGAACCCATGTTCGAATCGAGCACCGGGCGTTCGCTCGCTCGTCGAGCCCAGAACTATTTGGGCCGTTCGCATCACATTCGTGTGATGCGAGCGGCCCCGCAATGCATTGCGGCCGGCGCGGCCGGCGCAGTGCATTGCTGGCTGATGATTGGCCAAGCATGCACTGTGACCCCGCATGCTTGGCCAATCACAGCGCCCGAAACTCGGAGAGCAATAATTGGCTACAGGCAGGACGCCTGTAGCCAATTACAGCTCAGGGGCTTTAGTACATGCCCCACCATTTAAAAGGCCGCCACGCCATCGGCCCCGGTCACATGAGGTCCGGCTTTAGGAGAGATCAGTCTGCTGATTCTGTCTTTGCTTGATACTGAAAGATTTGCTCTTCTTTGCTAAACCATTGGCTATTTCTTTGCTAAACCATTGCTACCTAAGTCATTGATCGTTCATTGCTGCTGATTGCACAGTTAGCGTGTTATTAGCTGCTGCTGGGGATTAGTCTGGTGCGTGCTTACTGTTAGTACAGTATTGCAGTAGTACCAACCGCAGTGCTGTTAGCACAGCATTGCACCCCAACAGCACCCATAGGACTTCTAGTGTGTTAGTGGCAGCAAACAGAGCTCCTATATTTTCTTCTCAGCAGCACCCATAGGACTTCTAGTGTGTTAGTGGCAGCAAACAGAGCTCCTATATTTTCTTCTCAGCAGCACCCATAGGACTTCTAGTGTGTTAGTGGCATCACACAGAGCTCCTATATTTTCTTCTCAGCAGCACCCATAGGACTTCTAGTGTGTTAGTGGCAGCAAACAGAGCTCCTATATTTTCTTCTCAGCAGCACCCATAGGACTTCTAGTGTGTTAGTGGCAGCAAACAGAGCTCCTATATTTTCTTCTCAGCAGCACCCATAGGACTTCTAGTGTGTTAGTGGCATCACACAGAGCTCCTATATTTTCTTCTCAGCAGCACCCATAGGACTTCTAGTGTGTTAGTGGCAGCAAACAGAGCTCCTATATTTTCTTCTCAGCAGCACCCATAGGACTTCTAATGTGTTAGTGGCATCACACAGAGTTCCTATATTTTCATCTCAGAAGCACCCATAGGACTTCTAGTGTGTTAGTGGCATCACACAGAGCTCCTATATTTTCTTCTCAGCAGCACCCATAGGACTTCTAGTGTGTTAGTGGCAGCAAACAGAGCTCCTATATTTTCTTCTCAGCAGCACCCATAGGACTTCTAGTGTGTTAGTGGCAGCAAACAGAGCTCCTATATTTTCTTCTCAGCAGCACCCATAGGACTTCTAGTGTGTTAGTGGCATCACACAGAGCTCCTATATTTTCTTCTCAGCAGCACCCATAGGACTTCTAGTGTGTTAGTGGCAGCAAACAGAGCTCCTATATTTTCTTCTCAGCAGCACCCATAGGACTTCTAATGTGTTAGTGGCATCACACAGAGTTCCTATATTTTCATCTCAGAAGCACCCATAGGACTTCTAGTGTGTTAGTGGCATCACACAGAGCTCCTATATTTTCTTCTCAGCAGCACCCATAGGACTTCTAGTGTGTTAGTGGCAGCAAACAGAGCTCCTATATTTTCTTCTCAGCAGCACCCATAGGACTTCTAGTGTGTTAGTGGCATCACACAGAGCTCCTATATTTTCTTCTCAGCAGCACCCATAGGACTTCTAGTGTGTTAGTGGCAGCAAACAGAGCTCCTATATTTTCTTCTCAGCAGCACCCATAGGACTTCTAGTGTGTTAGTGGCATCACACAGAGCTCCTATATTTTCATCTCAGAAGCACCCATAGGACTTCTAGTGTGTTAGTGGCATCACACAGAGCTCCTATATTTTCATCTCAGAAGCACCCATAGGACTTCTAGTGTGTTAGTGGCAGCAAACAGAGCTCCTATATTTTCTTCTCAGCAGCACCCATAGGACTTCTAGTGTGTTAGTGGCATCACACAGAGTTCCTATATTTTCATCTCAGAAGCACCCATAGGACTTCTAGTGTGTTAGTGGCATCACACAGAGCTCCTATATTTTCTTCTCAGAAGCACCCATAGGACTTCTAGTGTGTAAGTGGCAGCAAACAGAGCTCCTATATTTTCTTCTTAGCAGCACCCATAGGACTTCTAATGTGTTAGTGGCATCACACAGAGTTCCTATATTTTCATCTCAGAAGCACCCATAGGACTTCTAGTGTGTTAGTGGCATCACACAGAGCTCCTATATTTTCTTCTCAGCAGCACCCATAGGACTTCTAGTGTGTTAGTGGCATCACACAGAGCTCCTATATTTTCATCTCAGAAGCACCCATAGGACTTCTAGTGTGTTAGTGGCAGCAAACAGAGCTCCTATATTTTCTTCTCAGAAGCACCCATAGGACTTCTAGTGTGTTAGTGGCAGCAAACAGAGCTCCTATATTTTCTTCTTAGCAGCACCCATAGGACTTCTAATGTGTTAGTGGCATCACACAGAGTTCCTATATTTTCATCTCAGAAGCACCCATAGGACTTCTAGTGTGTTAGTGGCATCACACAGAGCTCCTATATTTTCTTCTCAGAAGCACCCATAGGACTTCTAGTGTGTTAGTGGCAGCAAACAGAGCTCCTATATTTTCTTCTCAGCAGCACCCATAGGACTTCTAGTGTGTTAGTGGCATCACACAGAGCTCCTATATTTTCTTCTCAGCAGCACCCATAGGACTTCTAGTGTGTTAGTGGCAGCAAACAGAGCTCCTATATTTTCTTCTCAGCAGCACCCATAGGACTTCTAATGTGTTAGTGGCATCACACAGAGTTCCTATATTTTCATCTCAGAAGCACCCATAGGACTTCTAGTGTGTTAGTGGCATCACACAGAGCTCCTATATTTTCTTCTCAGAAGCACCCATAGGACTTCTAGTGTGTTAGTGGCAGCAAACAGAGCTCCTATATTTTCTTCTTAGCAGCACCCATAGGACTTCTAATGTGTTAGTGGCATCACACAGAGTTCCTATATTTTCATCTCAGAAGCACCCATAGGACTTCTAGTGTGTTAGTGGCATCACACAGAGCTCCTATATTTTCTTCTCAGAAGCACCCATAGGACTTCTAGTGTGTTAGTGGCAGCAAACAGAGCTCCTATATTTTCTTCTCAGCAGCACCCATAGGACTTCTAGTGTGTTAGTGGCATCACACAGAGCTCCTATATTTTCTTCTCAGCAGCACCCATAGGACTTCTAGTGTGTTAGTGGCAGCAAACAGAGCTCCTATATTTTCTTCTCAGCAGCACCCATAAAACTTCTAGTGTGTTAGTGGCATCACACAGAGCTCCTATATTTTCATCTCAGAAGCACCCATAGGACTTCTAGTGTGTTAGTGGCATCACACAGAGCTCCTATATTTTCTTCTCAGCAGCACCCATAGGACTTCTAGTGTGTTAGTGGCAGCAAACAGAGCTCCTATATTTTCTTCTCAGCAGCACCCATAGGACTTCTAGTGTGTTAGTGGCATCACACAGAGCTCCTATATTTTCATCTCAGAAGCACCCATAGGACTTCTAGTGTGTTAGTGGCATCACACAGAGCTCCTATATTTTCTTCTCAGCAGCACCCATAGGACTTCTAGTGTGTTAGTGGCATCACACAGAGTTCCTATATTTTCATCTCAGAAGCACCCATAGGACTTCTAGTGTGTTAGTGGCATCACACAGAGCTCCTATATTTTCTTCTCAGCAGCACCCATAGGACTTCTAGTGTGTTAGTGGCATCACACAGAGCTCCTATATTTTCATCTCAGAAGCACCCATAGGACTTCTAATGTGTTAGTGGCATCACACAGAGCTCCTATATTTTCTTCTCAGCAGCACCCATAGGACTTCTAGTGTGTTAGTGGCAGCAAACAGAGCTCCTATATTTTCTTCTCAGCAGCACCCATAGGACTTCTAGTGTGTTAGTGGCATCACACAGAGCTCCTATATTTTCATCTCAGAAGCACCCATAGGACTTCTAGTGTGTTAGTGGCATCACACAGAGCTCCTATATTTTCTTCTCAGCAGCACCCATAGGACTTCAAGTGTGTTAGTGGCAGCAAACAGAGCTCCTATATTTTCTTCTCAGCAGCACCCATAGGACTTCTAGTGTGTTAGTGGCATCACACAGAGCTCCTATATTTTCTTCTCAGCAGCACCCATAGGACTTCTAGTGTGTTAGTGGCAGCAAACAGAGCTCCTATATTTTCTTCTCAGCAGCACCCATAGGACTTCTAGTGTGTTAGTGGCATCACACAGAGCTCCTATATTTTCATCTCAGAAGCACCCATAGGACTTCTAGTGTGTTAGTGGCATCACACAGAGCTCCTATATTTTCATCTCAGAAGCACCCATAGGACTTCTAGTGTGTTAGTGGCAGCAAACAGAGCTCCTATATTTTCTTCTCAGCAGCACCCATAGGACTTCTAGTGTGTTAGTGGCATCACACAGAGTTCCTATATTTTCATCTCAGAAGCACCCATAGGACTTCTAGTGTGTTAGTGGCATCACACAGAGCTCCTATATTTTCTTCTCAGAAGCACCCATAGGACTTCTAGTGTGTTAGTGGCAGCAAACAGAGCTCCTATATTTTCTTCTTAGCAGCACCCATAGGACTTCTAATGTGTTAGTGGCATCACACAGAGTTCCTATATTTTCATCTCAGAAGCACCCATAGGACTTCTAGTGTGTTAGTGGCATCACACAGAGCTCCTATATTTTCTTCTCAGCAGCACCCATAGGACTTCTAGTGTGTTAGTGGCATCACACAGAGCTCCTATATTTTCATCTCAGAAGCACCCATAGGACTTCTAGTGTGTTAGTGGCAGCAAACAGAGCTCCTATATTTTCTTCTCAGAAGCACCCATAGGACTTCTAGTGTGTTAGTGGCAGCAAACAGAGCTCCTATATTTTCTTCTTAGCAGCACCCATAGGACTTCTAATGTGTTAGTGGCATCACACAGAGTTCCTATATTTTCATCTCAGAAGCACCCATAGGACTTCTAGTGTGTTAGTGGCATCACACAGAGCTCCTATATTTTCTTCTCAGAAGCACCCATAGGACTTCTAGTGTGTTAGTGGCAGCAAACAGAGCTCCTATATTTTCTTCTCAGCAGCACCCATAGGACTTCTAGTGTGTTAGTGGCATCACACAGAGCTCCTATATTTTCTTCTCAGCAGCACCCATAGGACTTCTAGTGTGTTAGTGGCATCACACAGAGCTCCTATATTTTCTTCTCAGCAGCACCCATAGGACTTCTAGTGTGTTAGTGGCATCACACAGAGCTCCTATATTTTCATCTCAGAAGCACCAATAGGACTTCTAGTGTGTTAGTGGCAGCAAACAGAGCTCCTATATTTTCTTGTCAGCAGCACACATAGTACCTATAGTGTGTTAGTGTCAGCACCCATAGGACCTACAGTGTGTTGTGAGCACACATAGGAGTTCTATTTTTTATACTATATACACTACCGACTACAATGGCTGGAAGACCGCCAAGGAGAGGCAGAGCGTGCCGAGGCAAGAACACAGGGCAGGCAGGCTCTGTTTCTAGAGACAACAGTGCTGGCCGTGGACGTGGTCGTGCATCGTCATC
Source organism: Rana muscosa (assembly GCA_029206835.1). Taxonomy (NCBI): domain Eukaryota; kingdom Metazoa; phylum Chordata; class Amphibia; order Anura; family Ranidae; genus Rana; species Rana muscosa. The sequence goes on along the minus strand of CM055122.1, from coordinate 1,102,240,357 downwards.
AGCACGTGGCCATGGGACACGCTTGTCTTTGTTTTCGGCAGCTGGACATGTGGAGCTGCATCATGCCGAAGGCTTGGTAGAATGGATGACCAAGCCCTCCTCATCCTCCTCATCCTCTCTCACCCAGGCTCAGGGTACTGGCAGAGCAGCTGCCAACGCGTACTCAATGGCATCATCAGCCACCCCTTCCCTAGACCCACCATGTCCTCCTGAGGAGTCCCCCGAACTGTTTGAGCACAGTGTTGGGTACATGCTCCAGGAGGATGCCCAACGATTCGAAGGCTCGGATGATGATACCCAGCTTGAGGAAGTCAGTAGTGTGCGCGCAGAGAGAGGGGATGCTGAAGGACAGCAATCTGGCAGTAGTGTTCCACCAGCTGCAGCTTACTGCCAGGTTTGCTCTAGTGGTGAAGAGGGAGGGGATGATGAGGTCACTGACTCCACGTGGGTGCCTGAAGGGAGAGAGGAGGAGGAGGAGGAGGATGCAGCGTCACATGTCCAACGAGGCAGGATGCCCCCTGGAGGCCAGCTAGAGGCCAGCACAGCAACTGTACCACACCGCAGAGCTCCGCCTGTGCAGGGCGCTGCCTCTGCACGTTATCACAAAAGTTCTTTGGTGTGGGCCTTTTTTGAGACAAGTGCATCAGATCGCACCACTGCTATTTGCAATATTTGTCTCAAGCGTATCTCGCGTGGCCAAAACATCAGCCGCTTGGGCACCACAAGCATGAGCAGACATATGTCGACCTGCCATGCAGCTCGTTGGCAAGCACACATAAAAGACCCACACCAAAGAACAAAGCGGACCTCTCCTTGCTCCTCATCAGCTGGGATCTCCATCCCCACTATATCTTCAGTCCTCTCTGAAAGCTGCTCTGAGAGGACTGAAGGTGTAGAATTAGGTGTGTCACAACCAAGTACTTGCAGTACACCGACGTCCGATTGTAGCAGGCAAATTTCCCTGCCCCAGCTGCTGGACCGTCGAAAGAAGTATACTCCCAGCCATCCACATGCCCAGCGGTTGAATGCTAGCTTGGCTAAATTGCTAGCACTTCAACTGCTGCCTTTTCAGTTGATAGACTCGGCCCCCTTCCGTGAGTTTGTTCAATGTGCGGTTCCTCAGTGGCAGGTTCCCAAACGCCACTTTTTCTCACGGAAGGCGATTCCGTCTCTCTACTGGCATGTGGAAGGCAATGTCCATGCCTCGCTGGACAGGGCGGTCAGCGGTAAGGTGCATATTACCGCTGACTCATGGTCCAGCAGGCATGGACAGGGACGTTATCTTTCTTTCACGGCCCATTGGGTCACTCTATTGGCAGCTGGGAGGGATGCAGGACAAGGTGCAGTAGTGTTGGAGGTTGTTCCGCCACCACGCCTCCAAAATGCTACTACTGGTTGTGACACACCTCTCTCCTCCACCCCCTCCTCTTCTTCTTCCTCCATGTCCTCTTCGAGTGCTCTGTCCTCGGAACCAGCGGTGCTCCGTAGGCGTACAAGGGGCTACGCGAGTACGCAGGCAAAAAGATGCCATGCCGTGCTTGCGCTGGTGTGTTTGGGGGACAGGAGCCACACTGGGCCAGAGGTTCTGGCAGTTCTGCAGGGGCAGGCCGAGAGGTGGTTGACGCCACGCCAGCTTAAGCCAGGAATGGTCGTTTCTGATAATGGCACCAACCTCCTCTCCGCCCTGCGACAGGGGCAGCTCACCCATGTGCCCTGTATGGCTCACGTCCTCAACCTGGTGGTGCAGCGGTTCTTGGGCAGGTTCCCAGGCTTACAGGATGTCCTGAGGCAGGCCAGGAAAGTCTGTGTGCATTTCCGCCGATCTTATAATGCCAGTGCTCGGCTGACTGAGCTGCAAAAGGAGCTGAACCTGCCCAAGAACCGCCTAATATGTGACATGCCCACCAGGTGGAACTCAACGTTGGCCATGCTGCAGCGACTGCACACGCAGCAGAGGGCCATCAATGAGTACCTTTGCGACTACGGCACCAGGACAGGGTCAGGGGAGCTTGGCTTTTTTTCCCCACGCCAGTGGAGCATGATCAGGGATGCATGCACTGTCCTCTCACCATTTGAGGAGGCCACGAGGATGGTGAGCAGTGACAGTGCATGCATCAGTGACACTGTACCTCTTGTCCACCTGTTGGAGCATACGCTGCGTGGGATAATGGACAGGGCACTTGAGGCAGAACAGAGGCAGGAAGAGGAGGACTTCCTTGTCTCTCAAGGCCCCCTTTATCCAGACAATGTTCCTTCTGTCCCACCCATCACACAGGAAGAGGAGGAGGAGGAGGAGGAGGAGGATTGTGTGAGCATGGAGGTGGAGCCTGGCACTCAGCATCAGCAGCAGCAGTCTTTTAGGGATGATGTACAGTCCCAACAAACCAGTGGACTTGTACGTGGCTGGGAGGAGGTGGCTGGCGATCATGTCATCCTCAGTGACCCAGAAGACTCCGGACCGAATGCCTCAGCTAACCTACGCTGCATGGCCTCCCTGATCCTGCAAAGCCTGCGGAAGGATCCTCGTGTTCTTCGGATCAAGGAGAGTGACCATTACTGGCTGGCCACTCTCCTTGATCCACGGTACAAGGGTAAGGTTGCAGACCTTATCTTGCCGTCGCAGAGGGAGCAGAGGATGAGACATCTCAGGGAGGCCTTGCAGAAAGGTCTGTGCAACGCGTTCCCAGAAACTGGGAGGTTACAAACTCCTGGTCCTGGACGACGAGTTGCTGAGGCTTCGGTCAGTAGCAGAAGGAGCGGTGGGGAAGGTGGACGTCTGACCGATGCGTTCAGACAATTTTTTAGTCCGCAGCCCCAAGGTATGATCGGTTCCAGCAACCATCGCCAGCGTCTGATATACATGGTGCAGGAATACCTAGGGGCAAGGTCAGACTTGGACACCTTTCCCACCGAAAATCCTCTGGCTTACTGGGTCCTGAGGATGGATCACTGGCCAGAGCTTGCACAGTATGCAATTGAGCTACTGGCCTGTCCTGCATCCAGCGTTCTTTCCGAACGCACATTCAGTGCTGCTGGAGGATTTGTCACCGATCATAGGGTGCGCCTGTCCACCGACTCGGTTGATCGACTGACCTTCATAAAAATGAATCAGTCTTGGATCACCACCAGCTACCAGACACCTGAAGCGGATATAACGGAATAATTTATAATGTCACATCCCTTCAAGACTGCCTATGCTGATGCTGAGTGACTGTCCTGTTATGTTCACTGTCTATCCTCTTCCTCCTCCTCAATGATCCATGCCACCACACCAGTGCCTAAGGCACAATTTTTCAGCCCCTGTATAACAGGGGCGTGTAATTACAATTTTTTAAAAAGATGCTTCGCAACAGGTGTGACTGCTGTGCTCAGAGTACAGTATCTGTGAGGGGTTGCAGTGTTGTGGCACCAGCACCAGTGCCTAAGGCACAATTTTTCAGCCCCTGTTGGGGCGTGTAATTACAATTTTTAGGCAATGCTTTGCAACAGGTCTCATTGCTGTGCTCAGAGTACAGTATCTGTGAGGGGTTGCAGTGTTGTGGCACCAGCACCAGTGCCTAAGGCACAATTTTTCAGCCCCTGTATAACAGGGGCGTGTAATTACAATTTTTTAAAAAGATGCTTCGCAACAGGTGTGACTGCTGTGCTCCAAGTACAGTATCTGTGAGGGGTTGCAGTGTTGTGGCACCAGCACCAATGCCTAAGGCACAATTTTTCAGCCCCTGTTTAACAGGGGCGTGTAATTACAAATCTTGATCTAATAGTTCACAGCAGGGCCCATTCCTGCGCCCACCAAGAGTAACTATGAGGGCCTACAGTCTTGTGGCAACACCGTCCACCCCCACCACCACCACCAAAGGCCCAATTTTTCTGCCCTGTTCAACAGGTGCATGCAATTACAAATCTTGATCTAATAACTCACAGCAGGGCCCATTCCTGCACCCACCAAGAGTAACTGTGAGGGCTTACAGTCTTGTGGCAACACCGTCCACCACCACCACCACCACCACCAAAGGCCCAATTTTTCTGCCCGGTTCAACAGGTGCATGCAAGTACAAATCTTGATCTATTAACTCACAGCAGGGCCCATTCCTGTGCCCACCAGTCTTGTGGCTACACCAACATCTAATAGGGCAAATTTCTGCAGAGTATATACGGCAGGCCCCTACTTTCAAACATCCAACTTACAAACGACTCCTACTTGCAAACGGCAAGAGAAAACAGGAAGTGAGAGGAAATCTACCCCTAGGAAGGAAAATTCTATCCTGTTAGATTTAATTTGGGAAAAAGGTATCTCCTCTCTACTGATGCTTTATCACCAATCCTTGTTTCAATTAAAACCCCACTTTTCCAAAAACATTTGTCATTGGGACGGAAAGTGAGGTGACATGTTCTGAACAGATGTGCAAAGACAGCAAATGTTACAGGGGTGATAACCCCTCCCTATGTTCTCCAAAAAGCTTAAAAATTGATTTTTTTGGGATGTAGCTACACTTCATAATGTACCTGTTCAGATTCTACTTAAGAACAAACCTACAGTCCATGTCTTGTTTGCACCACCTATATACTGCTGTTCAGAGTATATAGGGTTGTAGGTATAGGGTTTTATTTTGGGTGCGGGGTCCCCCTTAGTATCCATACAAGACCCAAAGGGGCTGGGGTGGGGGGGGGGGTGATGGGGTAGCCATGCCATTTTTCTCAAGGATTTTCAGCCATATGGCGGCCAGGACAAGACATGACATTAAAGCCGCAAGTGGTTTTAAATGGCTTCTTTTTTTCCTTTACAAATGTCATTTTGTGCAAGGACAGTTCTAAACACGGGAAACACATGCCACTTCACAGGCATACTTTAGACACCCCCCAGGTACCATATTTAAAGGAAAATTTCACTTTTTTTTTTTTCACTTTATGCATCATTAAAATGACTGCTCCCGAAAAAACTTTAGTTTTTAAAATTTCTTTTTGCATTGATATATGTCCCCTGGGGCAGGACCCGGGTCCCCAAACCTGTTTTATGACATTAACATGCATATTGGCCGTTGTAATTAGCAATTTTGATTTCGAACGTTCGCGTCCATTATAACGAATAGGGTTCGAAAATTCGCGCAAACTTTCGGTCCGTTCGAAGGTTCTGGTGCGAACCGAACCCGGGGGTGTTCGGCTCATCCCTACATATAACACTCCTCCCCTTCCCTTCTCTCAGACTGACAATGCTGCCATCTAGAAGTGCACCTTGTGGGGGCACTCTAATACAGAAGGTGTGTTATTGGCCAGATCACCGGTGGAAAATAGAAGGAAAAAAGCCTAAAAAATAGAAAATCCATGCATCCAACACATCCAATCACTGGTAAGCTGCAATATATTACATTTTGGTTTTGGGTTTAATACTGCTAGCTTTTAAGAGACACTAAATATGTTTATAATAAAACAATTTGAAGATCAAATGCAATATCTATGGCTAATATAATCCAACTTGTATGTGTAGGACTTCTTTAAAGTGAATTCTAATTGGATGCTTTGGGTTACTGAATGGTGTACTGTATCCTATAAAATGGAATGAGCAAAAAGTATTCAAAGCAACAGTGCTTTACTGTCATCTTCTAACCAGTTTTAAAGTATGGTTGGATTTTGCTTGGTTTCTATGAAAATATTGTTGTTGTGTCCTCTGCTACCCTATAGGCAGAATTTGGTAAACTGACACAAGTAAACTGACTATTTAGAAATGTACAGGCAAACATGCTGCTGATTAGTAATGAGTGAACCAATTCATAAATCTTATTTTTTTATTTGCCTGAGTAAATGCATGTAACTATTTCCAGTCCGTGTAAAATAATACAGTTCATTAATCACAATTTCCTATATTTCTGACGTCTTTGGTTCTCTGCTGATCAGATAGATCTGAATGCAAATTTTTAGGCATATCAAACACCTGTGAAACGTAGATTTGATCAACACTGCTGCTAACTTGTTTCCAACCTCAGTAAAAGTCTATTATAATGCTTATTTAACACTGATATGACTTCTCTTTATTTTTGCAATCATTTTACCTTAATCATTTTGTAGGAAAAAAAAAAAGGAAATCTCTGGTCTGATGAAAATTAAAGTGGCAAAAATGCAAACAAGCTCAAGCGGGTCCAAGTATGTGCAGCAATGTTTCATTGCTTTGTGGACGGATTTAAAGGCCTCCATAGCAATTCAAAACTTTTTGGATTAAGTGTGACATATTTAATTTTTTCTGTAGAGATCTGCTCTTTTTATTTGTCATTTGCAAAGATGCAAAGCGATTGGAAATCCAGTTTTTTGCAGTTGTCACCAGAGCAGGAAGAGAGTGTGTACTACTCTTAAGAGTAGTACACACAGGCCGAATGTCGGCCGGCATTGGGCGATTCAATAGAAACTGGTCGACATCTGGCCTGTGTGTATGGCAGCTGGTCCATAAAGGTCTGCCGACCGGCTCCTGATCAGCACTCTCAGCCAATGGCACTGACAAGAGTGTTCTGGTGGGGGGGTTATCACCCTGTCAAAACACAATAGAACAGCAGGGGAGATCGCTGTACTAACATTGGATGGTTGGTACAGTGGTACAGTTGGTTCAGCCCGCTGGGGGTTGAAAACTAGTGGTGTGCATGAGGCTTTACAATGTGGGCACTTGTTCTGGTATCTTAGAAGGGATTTCTTCTCATCTTGGAGAGATTTCCTGTTTCTGTTGTCTCTCAAGAACAGGAAGTCAAAGAGTAAAAAATCACTCAGGTTTTACAAAATATCAACCCATCCTGCAACCTATGAAAACCAATTGAAACTCATCTTTTTGGCAATAATAAAGCTAGTTTCGTATCAGGCTAACAGGAAACCGTAAATTCTTTTTTTGAGTAAATCAAAAATGTTCTGCTTTCACAGAACCACTTACCCATGGTAAAACAGGCATTTCACTACAGAAGCACACTCTTCCTCTCTAATTGTGTTCTTCATTCTGAATTAGCTCATTTCACCTTGGGAGATGTAACTATGTCACCCCAGGCCATGGGACTGATAATGAACCTTTACATGATGAGGCAATTTGGATCATTTTGATATCATAAAGAAAATTGTGATCCCAGACTATTAGCTGACATTCAAGCTCCTGCAACCTCAGTCTCTCTATCTCCTTATTGGGCAATTATTCTCAAATGGTGAAGGTGAAAATAAAGTTGCAATGTATTAAAATTTCAAAGTATACAGTATATAAACCTGAGAACAAAAATGTAATATATTGAGCTTACCAGTCCACTGCAATGGCCCAGGCTAATGGCATTCCATATAAATACAGAAAAATACCTGTTGATCTTGTCAGAAAAGTTGTGCACATGTAACTTCCTGTGGATTGAACAGAAATCTCACATGATGTTATTAACATTCTCTTCTGTGAACCACAAATCAATGCCCCTATATGTAAAGCCGACCATAGGTTGTTCAAATCTCAGCCAGTTCAGCAGGAATCGGCCCAGATTCTAACCATGTATGGCAGGCTGAATGTACCCAAGATAATCAATCGATCAACTTGGGTACGACCAGCCTATCAGATTTTACATGTTGGACTGTGTTGGGCGGCTATCCACGGCACACCACCAACACCCCCACCCTGCACGGAGAACACAATGGCTCCGTGGGATTCCCCCAACACCCCCACACGCCGGGAGAACCTGCCGGGAGAACACAATGGCTCTGTGGGATTCCCCCAACACCCTGACACGGCCGGGAGAACACAATGGCTCTGTGGGATTTCCCCAACACCCCCACCCCGCCAGGAGAACAAAATGGCTCCGTGGGATTCCTCCAACAGCCCCACCCCGTCGGGAGAACACAATGGCTCTGTGGGATTCCCCCAACACCCCCACCCCGCCGGAGAACACAATGGCTCAGTGGGATTCCCCCCAACACCCCCAGCCCGCACGGAGAACACAATGGCTCCAAGGGATTCCCCCATCGGCACTGACTGTGTTGATAAGGGAATCAAGCAGTTTTCTTTCCTGCAACCCATGGTTGCGGGAAAGAATACCATTCTATCTATGGCCAGCTTAATGGAGTAGAGTAGAGATGGAGTTGTTTTTGGCCCTGATCAGAAGTACAGCCTAGGGGGAAAATGCTGCAACTTCATAGATACGATGTCGTGAGCGTTGTCACCTTAGGACAGGGAGTGTGTTATTGGCAAGAAGTGAAAAAAAAAAGAAGAAAAAACATCTAATTTTGTCTTTAGTTTTAGATAAGCTTTATCTATAGACCTTTGTGTTATGTTCGTTTGTAACATTTTGCACCAGCGAGTCATTAGGACCACACATTTCTTGCGAGATCTACAGTTCAGAACCTCTTATTTCCTTCTAATGAACAAAGTGATAAGGTTTAGGTTTCTATCAAAAAAAAAAAAGAAAGAAAACAATAGTACAGTGATAGGGAAGCAGCTGTAGAGAATAAAGGGCGATTAAAATGCATTTGCAGTGGTCAAAGCTTTCTAGACTTGTTAACAGTAAACAGACACAAACTGTTAGAAGGCTTCCATGTAATAATGTATAGCCTCACTCTGTAGCTCCAGGCAAAAGAAGATTTCTTTAGTGGAGATGCAATCAGCTCTGACCAATCAGTAATATAGGTTAATCAGCTGATCGATTGGTCCATGAGTAGCATGGACCTGGCTCCTCTCTGACTGGCTCTAGCATGGCCTTGGGCAATAGGTTGGAAACTTTTAATTATCAGCAGCAGCTTCTCTCCTGATTGAATGGTCAATGGCTTTACTACCAAGGCAGCCCTGTTTGAATAATAATAGGAAACAATGTGAAAAGGGCAGGCAGCAGCAAAGTAAGACACATGGATATGGAGAGCGCTGAAAAGAAGAGTTAATTACTTGGCAAAAACAACATTTTAGGACATCAGGGGGCAACCAACCCATAATTTAAACTGTGCTGACATTCCAGCATGTAGCCTGCCTTTCTGTGCCACACAGGAATATGCTTTACCTACGTATTCCAGATTTTCTGCAGCTGTCAGGGTAAACATGCCTTACCAGCTAAATAATGCAAAAATCTATATCAAAATGTAATTATTTAACATTGCACAATATTGGGGGCTGAGCACAGTCTGCATCTACATCAGTGCAAAGTGACCTAGAGGGCATAGTCTGTTCTGGCTGAGGAGCTAATTAACCCCGGGTCATGAGTTAGAATTTAGCCTACTCCTCTCTTCCACTTACAATATATGAGAAGTCTGCTAAGTTTGCTCCATACTGGAAGAGGGATCTGCAAAAAAAAAAAAGATACTACATCATGACTGTATTTCTATGTATTTCTCCTGTTTAACAAATTACCATAGCCTGAAATGACACCTCTGATTACAACAAACCAGACAAATAAATAAAAAGAACAGCAGGCGTTTGTAAATTGCTCTGCTTAATGCAGTATTTTCTTTTATTATACTGACATTTTTTTTTTTTTTATATATATATTTTTTTTTTTGGGAGAGGTTCCTGTAACGCTTTGTGGCGCAATATATTTAAGGCGCATCTGGCAGCACAGGCGTTAAACACTGCTTACCAGCATCACGATTAGCCTGCGTGCCAAAATTATAATTGCATATCACAGTTCCTTTGCCTAGCCAGACATATTAATGGGGGCTTGAGGAGATGGATACCACTTGCAGCTAGATTTGCTAATTCCGTGATGTGTACCGTCACCCTTGCTTCATTCATTTTTACCAGTTATGCACAATTTTTTTTTTTTTTTTTAATTTCCATAAATGTTTTGTAGAAATGCGATATCACCTCAGTAAAGGTCCCAAAAATCGGCAGGGTGTTTCAATGTTGTTGAGTTTAAGCCGAGACTACCTAAAAATCAGTCTTTTTCCTGGTCTCAGATAAACACAGTGTGTTCATCACATTGAGCCAGCTTCATTACTATTTATATTACCGTGCACTGGCTTTGTGCAGTCAATTCATAATTGTCCAGTTTTTCTAATTAATCACAAAAGATTTTTGTCTTGCCTGGAGCTAGTTCTGGGGTGACTCACAATGGCAAGCCAAAGCTCATACATCAAACACAGACCCTCTTTTACTTCAGCCTTCTGCTAGGGAATGCTTCTCAGCTCTTCTCTTGCACGAAGGGACAGACTGGGCATGTGCAGCCCCCAGGCTACGAAGAAGCACTGCGCCCTGTCCTCTGCCGTGTGGCTTGTTATTTTTATCTGATGCTTGCATTCGCAGGCCCAAAACAGATCCAGTTAATTTGGCACAGACTCTTCATTCAAAGTGTTTGGTTCTCTCTATTCCGCTGTCCCCTCAGTTTTGCCTTGGCTCCAATTTACATTTTCAGAGCTTCAAAAGCGAGCTAGCATCCATTGTTTCACTGTCCGTGATTTCCTGATTATTTCAGGGCCATGGAAAATTGCAAACAGTGGCAGATATTCTTAACCTGATAATATGTGTTTGACTCAAGTGACTGTAATACAATTATCTTAGTGAGAGGCAGGGTGATTTGTTGTAATTATGGAACAGGCCAAACAATATTTAGCAAATTAAGACAATGAGATTACATCAGTAGATGCGAATGGATGTTGATTAACTCATTCAGGGCGAGCCTGGATAGCAGAATGGAAGGCATAATATTGCACGCTGAAGATTTTTTCGAAAATACGTGGTGACACTGGGATGGATACGGAGTTATAACAAAGGCGAAATTGGCTGTATTGGGCACTTACAGACAATAGGCGTTCTAACAGTAAGCTGTGAATTTGCACAGCTTTGTACAAACTAATATGCCTGCAGCTGACAAGTGTTCATTTTTATATACCAACACAATCTCCTATTATAATTCCAGCCCTGATTACCCTCATTACAGACTTAGCACAAATATAAATAGTGCTGGCAGACTGCTATATTGTCTGTACTTACATTTCCATAACAATGAAAAGTTACACTTGCAATGATAACTGTGTCTACAAAGATTGTGTAGATGAATTCAAGCTCTATTACTTTGTAAATCCTTTCACTGCATACAAGGCTTTGCAATAGCTGGACCACATTTCATTTAATCTCTGCACCTCTTACATTTTACTAACATGATATTCTAATATAGACAAAAACTGCTAATAGTTATCTTTTTTTTTCAGCTAAAGAAGGTCTGATGTATGTGTAGCGGGTATACACTTTTCTGTGTGTTAAAACTGGCAGAGACACCAGTGATGTGCAGTTCCCTGCAGCCCCACGGGTGGCGCTGTCGCCGTGGGCTGGGGTTGAACCATTGCTGTGTGCTGGGTTCACTTTTTGTCCTCCCTCGGCAGTGGTATGGTGGGGGGGAACCCGCCGTGCTTGCTGGGAAAGGGTATAAGGGGGCCGGCCATCTTTGTCAGGGGGTTGAGTCCCGGGCACCTTCAGCCTGTGGGCGGTGGTTCGTGTCGGTCCCCTAGGCGGCCTAGGCCTAGAGGACGTTCGGAGGTCGTGTTCCATCCCAGGCACCTTTAGACTGGGGTGAGGTACTCGGATGGAGGTCTGGAGCTCAGTGCCCACCACTGAGTTCCGCGAGGGAAGGAGATCCTAGGGAACCCCGGGAGTGGGTACCCGAATCCGGAAGGCGTAATGGACCGGTGGGAGATACTTGCTTGAAGACCTAGTGCAGCATATTGCCAGTGACAGGTGGGCCTCTCATCGGAGACTGCCTGGAAGGAATTTCCCCCTCGTTCGGAGACCACAACCCACTTTCAGGAAGGAAAGTGGAGAGTTCATTGTGTCTGGGCCTACTCGCATCCACACCTTCCTGTCTGTTCTGTTCTCTAAGGCAGTGTTTCTCAACTCCAGTCCTCAAGGCGCCCCAACAGGTCATGTTTTCAGGCTTTCCATTATTTTGCACAGGTGATTTGATCAGTTTCCCTGCCTTAGTAATTACCACAGCTATTTCATCTGAGGGATATCCTGAAAACATGACCTGTTGGGGCGCCTTGAGGACTGGAGTTGAGAAACACTGCTCTAAGGGAGTCCAACTGATTGTGTTCACTTGTGCATTGAGAAGAATAAAGGAGTGTTGGACTTTAATGGTGTGGGGCTCATTTCCTGACAGACATTGTTCAAGGTAACTCTCTTTGGAGGCTCCAGGTGCAGAACACCGACCCGAAGGTAACATAAGAACTCTTCTTACACCACACAAACATCTGCGGTGAAGGCTTGGCATGGTGACCCCGCACTCTCTCCTCTAAGGTACCCCTAGACAAGAGACAGACGAGCTGATAAAGAGAGGAGAGAGAGGAGGCCGCTACACGTGTTGGCTCGGGTCCGGGATTGGTGTTCGTGCTACAAGGAGTTGAACGTGTCTGCCGGGAGGAGTTCCGAGTAGGTGGGCCACATCATTGGCCAAAGTGTATCCCTGCTCAAAGTCGTGGACATAACCCAGTGAAGGGAAAGGCCCGCGCAGAAGAGCGAGAGAAGGGGGGAGCCCAGCCGTGTGAAGTAGTACACGTGGGGGTTTCTATTTGCACTGCGCCACCAGGCACACCCCCACCGCTTAGTTCGTGGGCGTGACTCTGAAAGGAAAAAGAAGAAAAGCCCGCGAACTGGAGCAAAGGGGAGGAGTCCAATACGTGTGAAGGACTACACGTGGAATGTTGGTGCAAAACTTTGCAGTGCGCGATGGACCAACAGCAAGTCACCATGTTTGGACAAACAGCGTGGGTGCCACTTCATCCTGCTACCACGTCTTTGACTGCTGCTGCTCCGGTGACTGATACAGGGATTCGGCTAAAGCCAAGGGGACGATTCGCCCTGTATTCATGCATGGACGTTGAGGCCCTGGGTGTGATTTGTCCCGGTTGTTCGGGACTTGTGTGCCAACTGAAGCCATTGGGGCGATGCGAGGCCTGTGGGGAGTTTCTATTTGAAGTAGATCCAGCGGTTGAGAAGCCGAGAACCATCTATCCCAGCCGTGTTGCAGGCAGCACCACTCAGAGAGGAGGAATCACTGCTTTGACAGCCATCCCTGCGCGCACTGCAGCGACCGCGGAGGAGGTCGCGACAACTCAACGGGAGAAATACGAGAATGCTGACTCGGTCACCACTGTCTCGCAGCGTCCACCACCGAAGAGGAAGACCGGCATGGTAGCCCCGACCAGCAGTTGTGGTGGACCATCTCGCCCGCTTACGCACGGCCCGGAGGGCTCCGTCGGCAGGAGTTCCGGACGTCCCGCCTCAAGTAAAGGCCGAGGTAAGCCAGGCGGAGAGATTTGGTGTGTGGGAGGAGGTGGTAATTCAGTCTCCACTACGGGCTACCTGCCTGCGGAGGAGTGTGACACCTCTGACCTGGAGTCGCTCTCGGATGTGGGAGACGATGTTGCTATTGATGAACTGTTTGCAGAAAAGGGCTGGGACAAAGTACCTCTTGCCTCGTCCCGTGGAACCAGGGACCCACCCATGTCTACGGGGGATAGTACACCCCGGGTGGAGGCACCAGCGCCTGAAGAGGGGTCCCGTCTTTAACTTGCCCTTACATTCCCGGTACCCCCTACACCTGGGACTGGGAAAAAGAGACTGCTGTTGCGAGCACCTATGCCCAGATCAGATGTAATCAAGGTCCCTCGTCACCCGGACTCAGTAGTTTTGCCTGGCGAAGGGGACAGGGCCACTATGCCTCCTCTGGCGAGACTGCAACACCTATTTGGCCAGAAGGTTGCTGCCGAGTACGGATGGGAGTATCCATACTTGTCCAAGGAGTTGCTGTATGAGGTGGAAGTGTGCCGGGAGCGCTGGTACAATGACTTTGTGTGGACCCACCTTCAGGTTCCACACGCTCGCAGGTACCTGGCATGCTCCCCCAAGGCCTCTCAGCGTTTTAAAGACTGCAAGGCAGAATGGATGTTGGGACGGCACATCCACGCGGACAAGGTGCTGATCCGGCGCAAAGAATGGGATGATGTTGAGTACCATCTGGAGACCATGGATCAGCACTTGTTTTGCCCCATCCCCATTTCTATCTGTAGGAGGAAAGAGACTCCGTTCTTGCTTCTTATGCTGCTGAACTTTCTGGGGCTTGTTGTCCCTGTTGCCCAGAGAAATGAAGGACTGTTCCTGTGTTTGTTCTTCAATTTTCTCCGAGAGATCATGGACTCTGGGGTAGATAGGGCTTAAGAGAAGAAGAGAAGTTCCACGAGTGCAGTTACTGCGGTGCTGTCACCAGGTGGCAGTGTTGTGCATCGTTAACACTTTTCATGCACTCACTCCTTGGAGAAAAGGGATTTATTTTCGAAGAAGTTTCTTTCCTCTTACACGAATACATGTGTCAGGGTTATGTGTGTTAATTTTCTTTTTTCCCTCTGCAGGAGAGCATCCCATCAAGACCACTGAGTATGGGGTGGGTCTTAGTCAGGATGGGTGGGAAAAAGTGTATGTGAATGTGATTCTAACATTATGGTTTAAATGTTGTTGTTTCCCTTACCTTTCATGTAAGGCTCAGACACAATTGCTTCAGTTGACCAAGTTTTCAGAAGTTTATTTTTGTACAATTTGTAGTTGGTTTCTGGACTTGGCTATGCCAGCCGTTGAGGGCATAGTTTACTCCAGACACTGGGGACCAGTGTCAAATTACTAGGGGGGAGAGTGTAACGGGTATACACTTTTCTGTGTGTTAAAACTGGCAGAGACACCAGTGATGTGCAGTTCCCTGCAGCCCCACGGGTGGCGCTGTCGCCGTGGGCTGGGGTTGAACCATTGCTGTTTGCTGTGCTCCCTTTTTGTCCTCCCTCGGCAGCGGTATGGTGGGGCGGGGAACCTGCCGTGCTTGCTGGGAGAGGGTATAAGGGGGCCGGCCATCTTTGTCAAGGGGTTGAGTCCCAGGCACCTTCAGCCTGTGGGCGGTGGTTCGTGTCGGTCCCCTAGGCGGCCTAGGCCTAGAGGACGTTCGGAGGTCGTGTTCCATCCCAGGCACCTTTAGCCTGGGGTGAGGTACTCGGATGGAGGTCTGGAGCTCAGTGCCCACCACTGAGTTCCGCGAGGGAAGGAGATCCTAGGGAACCCCGGGAATTGGTACCCGAATCCGGAAGGCGTAATGGACCGGTGGGAGATACTTGCTTGAAGACCTGGTGCAGCATATTGCTAGTGACAGGTGGGCCTCTCATCGGAGACCGCCTGGAAGGAAATCCCCCCTCGTTCGGAGACCACAACCCACTTTCAGGAAGGAAAGTGGAGAGTTCATTGTGTCTGGGCCTACTCGCATCCACACCTCCCTGTCTGTTCTGTTCTCTAAGGGAGTCCAACTGATTGTGTTCACTTGTGCATTGAGAAGAATAAAGGAGTGTTATACTTTAATGGTGTGGGGCTCATTTCCTGACAGACATTGTTCAAGGTAACTCTCTTTGGAGGCTCCAGGTGCAGAACACCGACCCGAAGGTACCATAAGAACTTTGCTTACACCACACAAACATCTGCGGTGAAGGCTTGGCATGGTGACCCTGCACTCTCTCCTCTAAGGTACCCCTAGACAAGAGACAGACGAGCTGATAAAGAGAGGAGAGAGAGGAGGCCGCTACATATGGATAGAGAAATTGATGCTAACTGATTATCTTTAGCTGTCTATGCTAGGTACTTAACCACTTCCATACCAGGCACTTTCCCCCATTTCAGCCCAGGACAATTTTTAGCTTTCAGTGCTGTCGCATTTTGAATGACAATTGCGCGATACATCATCATGATACCCTGTACCCAAACTAAATTTTTATCATTTTCTTCCCACAAATAGAGCTTTCTTTTGGTGGTATTTGATCACCTCTGTGGTTTTTATTTTTTGCGCTATACATGAAAAAAGACTGACAATTTAAAGAAAAAAAAACTGATAGGCACTGATAGGCGGCACTGATAGGCAGCACTGACGGCACTGATAGGCAGCACTGACGGCACTGATAGGCGGCACTGATGGGCACTGATAGGCAGCACTGATAGGTGGCACTGATGGGCACTGATAGGTGGCACTGGATAGGCAGCATTGATGAGGAGCTACTGACAGGCATTACTGAGTGGCACCGATTTGCACTTTGATGGGGCACTGACAGGCATTACTGATAGGGTACTGATTGGCACTTTTTTGGGCACTGATTGGCAGTGTTGTAGGCACTGATCGGCACTGTTGTGGGCACTGGCAGGCATTTATTAGGGGACAGGCTGGCAGGTGTTGGGCACTGATTGGCACCTTTTGATGGGGGCTGTGCTGATAATCAATGTGCTGATTATCAGCACAGACCCCCCCCCCGATCGGCTCTCCCTGTCAGCGTGAACTGAGGAAAGCCGTTTACCGGCACTTCCTGGTTCACGCGATGATCAGCTGTGATTGGTCACAGCTGGTCACATGGTAAGAAGCCTCTGTCAGAGGCTTCATATCACGATTGGAGTTGCTGTGTGTCAGACTGACACACAGCACCTCCGATCGCCGCGCTGCGTGCCCCCGCAGGAGCACGCTGGCTGTGATATCCTGATCACGTCATATGACGTCCGGTCAGGATTTCACAACCACTTTGCCACAGTCATTCTGCTATATGGCAGGCGGCAAGTGGTTAAATAACAGCTTTACAATTGAGGATAAAAGCACTTCAACACAAAGTGCACTTATCCTTTCTGTCTTTACTCCCCAACCTATAGTAAAGCCTCCTACACACTACTAGGACAGCCCAGATTGGAGGCGCTGTACTAACTATCTGATGTTAGTACAGAGATCTCCCCTGCTATGCTATTGTGTTCTGACAGGGGGATCCCCCCCCCCCCGCCGCCAGAACACTCTTGTCAGTGCCATTGGCTGAGAGTCCTGATCAGGAGCCGGCCGGCAGACCTTTATGAAGCGGCTGCTATACACACAGGCCGAATGTTGACCAGTTTCTATTGAATCAGCCAATGCTGGCCGACATCTTGCCCGTGTGTACTAGGTTTAAGTGTTCCCCTCTCTTCCTGCTCTGGTGACAGAAGACTCCCCCCGCCAGAACACTCCGGTGTGTGCTAGGCTTGACCCACCCTCCTCTTTTCCATGTGTATACTTACCTTTATCACAAAAACCTCTTACCTAAATATATTTTGTGCTATTGACACAAAAATTATAGGGTGGCACACCAATGACATCACTTCCTTGTGTACATCTTTATTCATCCAGACATGTTGCTGCCAGGTCCTGCAGGAACTGGCCGAGATTCAAACCGTGTATGGGCAGGCTTAATATACCAAGGTGATCGATCAGTCAACTTGGATACAACCAGCATGCAGGTTTTATCTGTGATTATTGCTAGCAGCTGCCATAGCCGCTAGCAATAATTACTGTCTTCTCTCGGCAGGGACAGCTTCCCCCCCGCCGGGAGAAGACAATGGCCCAGCAGGAGGGATTCCTGCATCAATATTTCTTTCTGTATGGACTTTCCTAACTGCGGGTAGATAGCTTATGTGGCAGATACCTTGTTATGTTATGCTGAAGATAAGTGGACTTTTGTTTTCTTGTTGCTGAAGTTAAGCTGTTTTTGTTTGCCTTGAACAAAAAAAAGATGTTATTAAAGATGTTTATGAGAAATGGTTTTGCATGTGATCCCAAAGGACTATCACAGTAACTATACCACTGAAATTTATACAATAATTAATAAAAAGGCATCTTGCACATGGCATGCTATTCAAGTATCAAGTGGACCACAAACATTGAGTTACTAACATATACTTTAGTTTTTGTGAATACAATTTCATACAATAACACTTTATAAGCTCATTCTAGCCTCATGCACACTGGCTATAAGGGGTGTCTGCCATTTTTGCACGTGTTGGCAAGCGTCAAGCATTTGTTCTACCACAATGCTGTTGCCAGCAGAAAAGATGTCTAGGAGGGATGGCGAAAAGTTGTTTGTGCATGAGGCCTAAAAGCTGGATGTGTAAATAATATATTTAGCTATTAACATATAAGGCCCCTTTCACACATTTCCTTTCTGATCTGCAGGGGATCAGTTCACAGAACCCCTGCCGATTGGAGCAGAGCGGGTGGATGACACATCTGTGTCTGCTCAGTTTCAACATAGCGGACACAGG
Organism: Rana muscosa; assembly: GCA_029206835.1. Classification (NCBI taxonomy): domain Eukaryota; kingdom Metazoa; phylum Chordata; class Amphibia; order Anura; family Ranidae; genus Rana; species Rana muscosa. Next base: position 1,102,222,314 of record CM055122.1, on the reverse strand, counting down.
CAGATCCCACTATGCTGTATGGGTGGCCGGGGGTAAAAAGACTTTGCTGTCCATTTACACCCTGCTATCTCCGATCCGCTCCACCTAAACAGAAAAGGATGGAGTCACCTTCTGTTTTTTAGTGGACCTGATCTGACCCAGATGTAGGTGGGTGTAAATGGACACAAGTATGTTTATAACCACCTGTTCATAGGGATAAATTGACCCTTCAATCAGGTCCGCCTAAAAAAGTGACAGGATTTTTCTTCCTGTTGATGCAAATTGTACCATGATTTATAGTATGGCGGGGAGGGGGGAAGTTTCCTTCCTCTGGATCTAGTGTGGATTCTGTATTCTATAAATGCCAATATTTGGTTTATTTATTAATTGTTTTTTTATGTTGAACTCAATGTCTTTTTCTAACCTAAAAATTACTTTGTAAGTACAGATAACTATCAAAACCTTTCACTGGGGTGTTATCAGCGGGAATCTGAATTGTTACTGACAAACTGGACTATTTTCCTTTTCTAGCCTACAATGCAATATGAAACATGGAAAAGGAATAGTTGTTACAGACAATAGCTAAACTTTTTTTTGTTTTTACCAAAATGGTTTTATTGAAAAAAAGGATGCCAATGTACAGAGCATAGTTAGGTTTCATGGTCATCCCTAACCCAAAGATTATCCCTAATACTGAGTGTCCAAGAAATATTACAAATAAAAATACTTTATGCTGTATAATTAGAATGCACAAGTCAAAAAGAATACTAGTACCCTACCAAAAGTTCAAACAGACAAACAAAAGTGCCATGCAGTCATACACAACATGTAGTGTTTAATGGATCTACCACATCATTGGCAATAGCAGAAAGAGGAAATGAAGTATAGGTCTCAATGCTATGCACCTTAAAGAAACCAAAGTGGTTGCATGGAACTAAAGTGCATTAAACACAAAACAAGTAGCTCAGTGGTGTAGTAAAGAAATAATAAAATGCACTCACATATAGAAAACAATGAATAGCCTGTATGAGAAGAACACACATGGGCACACAGGGGCACACAGGACTCAGCCTCTTTGGGCTGCAGTTGGGATTTCTGTTTGTTCTGTCTGATTTTTACTCTACACATTCTATACAGTCATGGTTATTGAATTAAGCTGTCTGTGCCACCTGTGGGGATTTAAATGCTGGGGTATCATACTGACACTCATTAGAACTGAAGAAGTGGTTTGAAGAATTTATAGCACGTCTTCAACATTACAGAGCAATTTCAGTTGAGTGTGACTACTACTACTAACTATACCATGATCTGGATAAATGAAAACCTTCCCAGACACTTCTATAGAAAGCATTCCAAAGAATTACAAGATACTCAATCATATTTTATTTTCCCTATGTAATATTCCCACTGCAAATCACACCTTTTAATGAGGCTCCTCTTTACTATCTTGTTTACTTTAAACCCCTATATCCAGCTGAGCTAAACAATAGTGATCTAACACTTGCTGAGTATAATGTGTTTTATACTCAGGTAATCACATGGAGTGACAACTCCCAGTGGTCAGATTACCATGAAAATGGTTGAATAATGGTTTGCCTTTACCTTTCAATGACTCTAGAATAAGGCATCACTCATGTTTAGGGTACTCATAGACATTAGATATGTGTCACCCAACTCAGATGATTTAAGCCAAACCAGACAATGACTGTGGGAAACAACTGACACTCCTGGCACATCATAGTTGAGAAACTAGCAACCAGCCATATGGATAGTTTTGGCCACTTGTTACTATTTCCCCAAGAAAGTACCTGGGTGTCTGGCTACCTGTACACTACACTTACCATGCAGGTTTTGGCAATCTGAACATAATTTAGGGACAAAGACTGAGAAAGAACACATATCCAACTGCCATCTCATATCTAATGTGAACAAAAAAACAAATCCCATGTTTACTTTGTTGTAATGTTTATTTAAAAGGAATGTAATAGTATTTCTTATATTCTTTCTATATGTTTTGTATGTTCACAACTAAAAAATAAGTCTTACATTTTTAATAATTAGGTAATAAAATTGTGTGCTTACAATTAGAACCAGCAGGTGGAGCTCTATGCTTCTTTTTTACATATTTGCCTGTTTTCTTAGCTCCTCTAAAAAAATGTTTACAGAGCTCACTAGCTCAAGCTCTGATTTACACACACAACTCAATGAGTCAAATGAATAACAGCAATCAAACTGCCCATAGAGTCTCACTGGCAGTAGATTGTGTAGGCATGATCTGTCCACCCTCAGGGCAAGCTGTCATCACAGAGCACTCTAAAGCTGTCCATACACTGATTGCAATTAGGCTGGTTCAGCAGGGATTGGCTGCATTTCATTCAGTGTGTGACTATCCCTTCTGGAAAACTTTTGTTGATCAGCGGCTGCAATGACTGACTAGTGTATTCTGACAGCAGTGGGTCCTGCTGTCAGAATTAAATGTACCGGCAGAAGGGATCCCCCTTCCAACCACATGGCAGGGGAACAAGTGGACCTAACAATAGTTTTAAGAAAAGAGTTAAATGAAAAGTTAAAACATGTTTGGCTATATTTCTCTTTTTATCATTCTTCAGTTCTTGCAATGGGTCAGTACCCAATGTACTGGACATCTTGTTCTTTGACAATAAATAGTCATTGGTAGTGATCTGTAAACTGGCAATGTGTCGCAAAGGTACAATGGTGTCCTGCAATGTTTAGACAGATTCAGTGTCATTATGTAATAGTTCCAAGCTTATGAAGTTCATCACTTTTCAGTATTTCAATAAGTGTAAGTTTTCAATATTTTAAAAGACATGCATGCCTTAACCATACTGACACAAACCTATCTGTTTTTTTTTAATACATGTTAGTGCTCCCCCCAGGTCTGGTCTATTTACTGATCCATGAGCAGGGCCGTAGGAACAGGACAATCAATTGCTTGGGGCCCCGAGCTGGCCTGGGGCCCCAGCCTAGGGTGCCTGCCTGCTGCCTGTCACTGTCCTCAATTTCCGCCCTGAGCCGATCCGCGGATTGCGGCCATAGGAAAGACCGTGGCTTCGGCCTATCTCCGGAGCGGTGGCCATCTTGGTACACCCGGCGGCAGCAGCCGAGGTGAGATGTGGGGAGATGGGGACATTACAGGGGGGAGATGTGGACATTACAGGGAGGAGATGTGGACATTACAGGGGGGAGATGATGTGGATATTAAAGTGGGGGAGATGATGTGGATATTACAGTGGGGGAGATGATGTGGATATTAAAATGGGGGAGATGATGTGGATATTACAGTGCAGAGTCCCCCTGTCCATCCCACGGTCCCCCTGTCCATCCCACGGTCCCCCTGTCCATCCCACTGTCCCCCTGTCCATCCCATGGTCCCCATGTCCATCCCACGGCCCCCCTGTCTATCCCACTGTCCATAAACAGTCCTAAACAGCATCTTAATGTTAATGTGAGTGTGTATGTGTTTTAAGTATGTTGGATTATATGCAACAGCAGTATTTTTCACTGTAAACCTTTTTTATTTATATAAAGTGTGGGTGAGCTTAAACTGTATCGCTATGCTGTGAGTGTGGGGGGGGGGGCTGGGGGGGCCTCCATGTCCATTTTGCTTGGGGCCCCCAAATTCCTTCAAACGGCCCTGTCCATGAGCCAAACTGATGGGGACAGTTGATGTAAGGTGGTACTTTGATGGGGACAGTTGATGTAAGGGGGCACTCTCATGGGGACAGTGGTGATTTTGCAAAAGCGTTCGATACAGTTCTGCACACACGGCTCATGTGTAAGGTAAAGTTTACAGGATTGGAAATATCAGTTGTAAATGGATAGAAAACTGGCTAAAAGACAGAATTCAGAGAGTAGTGGTTAATGATTCAGTGCTGGGACCCTTACTTTTTAATATCTTTATAAATGATATTGGGTTTGGGATCAAAAGTAACATTTCTGTCTTTGTACATGACACCAAGCTATGCAGTGGAATGACGTCCTTACATGATGTCGCTAATTTACAAACCGACCTCAATGCTCTGTCTAATTGGGCGACTATGTGGCAGATGAGGTTTAATGTTGATAAATGTAAAGTTATGCACTTGGGGGCTAAGAATATGAATGCATCATACATACTAGGGGGAGTACAACTGCGGGATCCGTAGTGGAGGAGGATCTGGGGGTTTTGGTAGATCATAAGCTCAATAATGGCATGCAATGCCAAGCTGCGGTTTCCAAAGCGAGCAGAGTCCTTTCTTGTATTAAGAGAGGTATGGACTCCAGAGAGAGAGATATCATGTTGCCCCTGTTCAAATCATTAGTAAGACCTCATCTGGAATATGCAGTTCAGTTTTGGGCACCAGTTCTCAAAAAGGATATCAGGGAACTGGAGAAAGTGCAGAGAAGGGCAACCAAACTGATAAGAGGCATGGATGAGCTCAGCTATCAGGAAAGATTAGAGGAACTGAATTTATTCACTCTTGAGAAGAGGAGAATAAGGGGGGATATGATTAACATGTACAAATATATAAGGGGTCCATATAGTGAACTTGGTGTTGAGTTATTCACTTTACGGTCAACACAAAAGACAAGGGGGCACTCTTTACGTCTAGAGGAAAAAATATTTCATCTCCAAATACGGAAAGGTTTCTTCACAGTAAGAGCTGTGAAAATGTGGAACAGACTCCATCCAGAGGTGGTTCTGGCCAGCTCAGTAGATTGCTTTAAGAAAGGCCAGGATACTTTCCTAAAAGTACATAATATAACTGAGTACTGAGTACTAACATTTATAGGTAAAGTTGATCCAGGGTAAATCCGATTGCCTCTCGGGGGTTTAGGAAGGAATTTTTTCCCCCTGCTGTAGCAAATTGGATCATGCTCTGCTGGGGTTTTTTGCCTTCCTCTGGATCAACTGTGGGTATAGAATTGGGTATATGGGATTGTACGATATTTTTTATTTTATTATTTATTTTTTTATGGTTGAATTGGATGGACTTTGTCTTTTTTCAACCTGACTAACTATGTAACTATGTAACTATGCAAGGGGGGGACTCTGATGAGGATAGTTGATGTAAGGGGGCACTCTCATGGGGACAGTTGATGTAAGGGGGGGTCTCTGCTGAGGACAGTTAATGTAAGGGAGCATTCTGAATGGGGGAAATTGATGTAAAGGGGCACTCTGGCACTCTGATGAGGACAGTTGATGGAGGGATGAGAAGGAAGTGTCACCAGCACACCAGGATCTCCAAAATTGGGTCCAAAACTTTAATCACATAGTATCAAAAAATAAAAGTGATGTTTCGGAGCCACGCAGGACCCCTTCATTGTGTCACATGCCTAATGAAGGGGTCCTGCGTTGCTCCGAAACGTCACTTTTATTTTTTGATACTATGTGATTAAAGTTTTGGACCCAATTTTGGAGATCCTGGTGTGCTGGTGACACTTCCTTCTCATGATTGCAGTCGGTTTCAGCCGTTGGTCATTTCTAAGATACAGTCGTTTCTGCAGGAATGTGTGCGTTGGGAGTTTTGCATTGGCAGTTGATGGAGGGGACACTCTGATGGGGACAATTGATGCAAGGGGGCACTCTTATGGGGACAGTTCATGTAAGGGGACACTTTTGATGAGGACAACTCATGTAAGGGGGACTCTAATGGGAGCCTGATGTAAAAGGGGACTGTGATAGGGACACCTGATAGAAGGTTGCACACGTTCTGTTTATTCGTCCTGATCTAATAACAGCCCCATACATAGTTGTTTTCGCCTGCATTCACTACCAATCAGACATTATTTCTGGGTCATGACTCGTGGTACAGAAGTGCACCGAGTGAACCAGGGAATACTTGTTTCCTGCATCCATGACAGACCTTCGGTGACACACAGTGTTGACAATATGCCCTCTGACTTTTTTACTGCACCCCCAGATCTGATAGGCTTGATCCGATCCCTGAGAAGAAAGGGAAGTCTATAGCCTAAAACGAGGCACCTGATACACAGACCAATCTTTAGAGGCCTCAAAATCTTCAGGAATATGTAAAATGTGTATAAAAAAAACTTTATAGGGGTAACAATGATGATGTCATAAAGCTATAATCTACTAAGAGCCAGCACATAATAAGTGCTTTCCTGGATGCTTTGACTCCTTTAATCTATTTTCATTTCTCCAAACCCCAGTTAGTCAGTGCAACCAAACACACAATCCCAAAGTGCACAGCTAAGCAAGTTATTAGGTCAATACCGATATAATTATATGTGAGAGTCTTTTTTTCTTGGATTCATTCACATGGTTTGTGCAATTCTTTGTGGCTGATAATTTGAGGGGGAAGTGATACACTGTATGTGTTATAATAAGGCAATGTATCAAATGCCATGATTGATTGGCCTCATTTTCTCTACATTTCCTGTGTCAAACACTGTGGCCAGGTCTGTGCCAGTTAAACTGAAGAACGTTTCAACTAGAAAGGATAACAATACAGCGATTTTGTATTTACTTAACAGAAGCATGGCTGCTTCATATTGAGACAGGGTACATCTACAACTCTGTTTTATTCATGTTGTTATAAAATAAAACTTGCTTTTATCAAATTATCTTTGAAGTAGTCATCTGATCTGAATAAGTACAAACCAATGTCTTTTTTCTTGTTTCGGAAGTCAGGCATTTTCATATGGCTGTCATTTTTTTTTGTTACATCAAGCACCACGTGATGGACTGTCAGGCCTCGTACACACGGCCGAGATTCTCGTTGAGAAAAACATGTCGTTTTTTTCGACGAGATTCTTGGACAAGAAACTTGTCCCGGCCGAGTGTACACACGCTCGTTTCAAAGAACCCGCGGTTCTTTGAAAGGAGTGTACGCGGTGACGTCATCGACTACGTCGAGCATGCGCTCGTCACATTCGATGCCGTCGCCGCCATCTTGGTACACCCTACGTATGCCTAGGAAGCTACCGCGCATGCGTCAAATTCATTTCGAACATGCGCGGGCTTCCGGGCGGACAGGTAAGTGTACACACACTCACTTTTCTCGTCGAGAAACACGCCGAGGAGAATCTCGACGAGAAAATAGAGAGCAGGTTCTCTATTTTCTCGTCGAGGTTTCTTGTCGGTTTTCTCGACGAGAAACACGCTAGCAGCGTACACACGACCGATTTACTCGGCAAGACCTCTCTGCCAGCAAGTTTCTTGCTGGTTCTTGCCGAGAAAATCGGTCGTGTGTACGAGGCCTCACTGTAAAAAAGCTAAGCATGAATAGTAGACCACTAGGCATACAGTGAAAAAGTATTCATACTCCTTGACATTTTCCACATTTTGTCATGTTACAACCAAAAACGTAAATGTATTTTATTGGGATTTTATGTGATAGACCAACACAAAGTGGCACATAATTGTGAAGTGGAAGGAAAATGATAAATGGTTTTTATTTTTTTTACAAATAAATATCTGAAAAGTGTGGCATGCATTTATATTCAGCCCCCATTAGTCAACACTTTGTAGAACCACATTTCACTGCATTTACAGCTGCAAGTCTTTTTCGGTATGTCTCTACCAGCTTTGCACATCTAGAGAGTAAAATGTTTGCCCATTCTTCTTTGCAAAATAGCTCAAGCTCAAGCTCAGATTGGATGGAGAGAGTCTGCAAACAGCAATTTTCAAGTCTTGCCACAGATTCTCAATTAGATTTAGGTCTGGACTTTGACTGGGCCATTCTAACACATGAATATGCTTTGCTCTAAACCATTCCATTGTAGCTCTGGCTGTATGTTTAGGGTCGTTGTCCTGCTGGAAGGTGAACCTCCACCCCAGTATCAAGTCTTTTTTAAGACTCTAACAGGTTTTCTTCTAAGATTGCCCTGTATTTGGCTCCATCCATCTTCCCATCAACTCTAACCAGCTTCCCTGTCCCTTCTGAAGAAAATCATCCCCACAACATGATGCTGCCACCACCATGTTTCACGGTGGGGATGGTTTGTTAGGTGATGTGCTGTGTTAGTTTTCTGCCACACATAGCATTTTGCTTTTAGGCCAAAAAGTTAAATTTTGGTCTCATCTGACCAGAGCACCTTCTTCCACATGTTTGCTGTGTCCCCCACATGACTTCTCGCAAACTGCAAACAAGACTTCTTATGGCTTTCTTTCAACATGGGCTTTCTTCTTGCCACTCTTCCATAAAGGCCAGATTTGTGGAGTGCATGACTAATAATTGTCCTGTGGACAGGTTCTCCCATCTGAGCTGTGAATCTCTGCAGCTCCTCCAAAATTAACATAGGCCTCTTGGCTATTTCTCTGATTAATGCTCTCCTTGCCCGACCTGTCAGTTTAGGTAGATGGCTATGTCTTGGTAGGTTTACAGTTGTGCCATACTCTTTCAATTTTTAGATGATGGATTAAACAGTGCTCTGTAATATGTTCAAAGCTTGGGATATTGTTTTATAACCTAACCCTGCTTTAAACTTCTCCACAACTTTATCCCTGACATGTCTGGTGTGTTCCTTGGCCTTCATGATGCTGTTTGTTCAATAAGGTTCTCTAACAAACCTCTGAGGGATTCACAGAACAGCTGTATTTATACTGAGAATAAATTACACACAGGTGTACTCTATTTACTAACTTCAATTGGTTCCACTAGATTTTAGTTAGGAGTATCAGAGTAAAGGGGGCTGAATACAAATGCACGCCACACTTTTCAGATATTTATTTGTAAAAAATGTTGAAAAATATTTATCATTTTCCTTCCACTTTACAATTATGTGCCACCTTGTGTTGGTCTATCACATAAAATTCCAATAAAATACATTTACATTTTTGGTTGTAACATGACAAAATGTGGACAATTTCAAGGGGTATGAATACTTTTTTAAGGCACTGTATGTCACAGCTAACACAAAAGTCCCCAGTGTCAGTTGGGGTCAAATGCTATGGGGAACAGTGAAGTCACCCCTTTTTTTACTTCTAGCTATTATCTACTAAACCCAGACAACTGTCACAGGGGTGGAGGTCACATGCTCTCCACATCTGAAAACATCAGGTATTGCTGTCAGTTGCAACAGATGTAGGATGGAAAAAAACGGGCAAGTTTAGTATCAGTGGGTCAGGAGATCCCTTGGAAAAAAAAGTAATTATCGCTTTACTCTGAATGGGCATTGTGTGTCTCCTTAACCACTTGACCTGAAAGATTTACCCCCCTTCATGACCAGAGCATTTTTTTGTGATACAGCACTGCATTATTTTAACTGACAATTGAGTAGTCATGCAACGCTGTACCCAAATGGAATTTATGTCATTTTTTTCAGCACACATAGAACTTTCTTTTGGTGGTATTTGATCACCACTGGGTATTTAAATTGTTACTGTACAAACAAAAAAAAAACAGACAATATTGAGAAAAAACAATAGTTTATCAAATTGTTCATGAAGTCCAGAGATTTCAATAAATGCACCACCTCCTATAGAGTATAACAAGAAAGTGTATAGGCCCCACGGGGGCAGTAAGCGGAGTTTTAAGGTGCAAAAAATCAAAGAATCAATTATACAAAGAATACAACATTTATTGATATGTTAACAGTATAAAACTACTTATACAATTAGGGCTATAGATAGCCCAATGGTCATATTACAAAAGAATGGTTGCCTCTACATGTTTCACCGCTTCTTCTGGCTGAAACTTTTGTAGGACCTTTATTTTAAAACATTACCACCCGTTGAATGGTCACGATTCCGGATACTCCCCAAGACCCACCAAGAGGTCCAATGGGGGACGTCTGTACCACAAGAGTGAAAGGAAAAAAGTTGCCCTGTAGTTACACCTGCTATTTCAAGAAGTTTTGGCAAATCGATCGATCAATATTTAATCTTTCCCCATAAACGGACTTCATCCATTACCAGCATACCTGAAGGTGCGTGTATTCTCCGAGTGTTTCCTTTATTTCACTTTGCCATCGTTGCTTGACTCAGTGTCTGAGAATGACACCATATACCCAGGGAGGATCAAAGAAATTTCAACTGTCCCAAGGGATTAAACCTTTTTGGGAAATTAGTATTAAGCCTCACCAACAGCATGCTAAGTGGCCACAGAAAAAACAATATTTTTTACTTTCTGCTATAAAACACATCTCATTAAAAAAAAAAAAAAATCAAATTTCTTTATCAATTTAGGCCAATATGTATTCTGCTACAGATTTTTGGTAAAACAAAATCCAAATAAACATATATAGATAGTTTTGTGCAAGAGTATAGCATCTACAAACTATGGTATATATACTTAAATCTTTATTTATTTTTTTATACTAGTAATGGCAGCAATCAGCGACTTATAGAGGGACTGCAATATTGTGCCGGACATTCTGATACTAACTCACACTTTATGGGAACCAGTGACACTAATACAGTGATAAGTGCTAAAAATATGCACTGTCACTGTACTAATGACACTGTCTGGGAAGGAGTTAAATATCTAGGGGTTAACTGTGTGCCTAACCAGTAGGGATGAGCCCAACCCCCCCGGTTCGGTTCGCAGCAGAACATGCGAACAGGCAAAAAATTTGTGCGAACACCGTTAAAGTCTATGGGACACGAACGTGAAAAAATCAAAAGTGCTTATTTTAAAGGCTTATATGCAAGTTATTGACAAAAAAAGTGTTTGGGAACCCGGGTCCTGCCCTAGGAGACATGTATCAACGCAAAAAAAAGTTTTAAAAATGGCCGTTTTTTCAGGAGCAGTGATTTTAATAATGCTTAAGGTGAAACAATAAAAATGAAATATTCCTTTAAATATCATGCCTGGGGGGGGGGGGGGGGGGGGTCTTCTTAGTCTGCCTGTAAAGTAGCGCATCTTCCCCGTGTTTATAACAGTACCACAGCAAAATTACATTTCTAAAGGAAAAAACTTCATTTAAAAATGCTTGCGGCTGTAATGTATTGTCGGATCCTGACAATGTACATAAAAATAATTGAAAATAACAATGTGACCCCCCCCCCCAGAGTCCATTACCAGGCCCTTTGGGTCTCGTATAAATATTAAGGGGAACCCCGCTCCAACTTTTTTTTTTTAAATGGCGTGGGGTCCCCCCCAAATTGCATACCAGGCCCTTCAGGTCTGCTATGGATATTAAGGGGAACCCCGCGCTAAAATAAAATAAAAATATGGTGTGGAGTCCCCCCAAAATCCATACCAGACCCTTATCCAAGCACGCAACCTGACAGGCCGCAAGAAAAGCGGGGAGACGAGAGAGCGCCCCCCCTCCCTAAGCGTACCAGGCCATATTCTCTCAACGTGGGGGGTGCTTTGGAGTCCCCCCAAAACACCTTGCCCCCATATTGATGGGGACAAGGGCCTCTTTCCCACAACCCATGCCCAGTGTAATACATTACAGCCGCGAGCAGTTTTAAACAACAATTTTTCCTTTAGAAATGTAATTTTGCTGCTCTCATTCATTACATTATGTACGGTCATGTAAGCAGCCTTACACAGTGTCGGGTGTGGACTTAGCCCCCTGAGCCATGGCTCTCACAGCAGAGCGTGCTGTGATTGGCCAAATCATGCAGGTCAGGTGCATGCTTTGGCCAATCAGCAGCCATCAATGCACTGCGATCTCGCAGTGCATTGATGATCCACAGTTTATTATGGGGCTTTTCGCTGGAATTTCCCACAAATGCCATAATGTTCTAATTCGGCGAATGGACGAACACCCAATGTTCGACTCGTACATTGGGCTCATCCCTACTTGCCAGTGTAGCGGCCTCACCCCATCTCCTTTTTCTAGGGGTATGTCACACGACATGGTGAGATGCGCTACGGCCCATGTCCTCCCCATAGCTGTGGGTGAGGTGAAGGCCAGTACCAGATATTTCCTCGGGCATATGTGCTTTTGTCTAGAATCAAGTCCCGCTGTGTCAACACTTCCCTCTGCTCCCATTAACTAGAGTTCCACACACCGATCACAGTCCAACTCTTGCTTTATTGTACATCTCACAATAAACAGTGCTTCAGTAGCCATCTGGTTGCGACTTGATAACATTTTGATACGGGGGATGAGCAGGTCGAGGCACTATCCTGGTTATCAGCTAAACCACTGCGATCTCGCCAGCGGTTACTATAGCATTAGCTAAAAAGGATTTAGAACTTGAGAGTCTCTACCAGCAACTCAAGAGAACGTAGATAGGAGTACCTTCGCTGCGCTGCGGCCCCTATCAGGGGAAGATGTCCCTCCAAGGGAGTTACCAGAGGCCCATCCGTCACTGGGTTGATGCTGCTCCAGACTCTCCAAATGGGTAACCTCCCCGGCCTCCTCACCTCAGACATGGGCCCCATCCACCTCAGGGACCCTCGGACTTCTCCACCCTCGCGGGATCCAGTCGAAGTCACTGGACCCCAGGCCTCCTAGTTTAGTACCTCACCCCAGGCTGAAGGTGCCTGGGATGGACTCCAACTCCATTCCGGTCAGGCCTAGGGCGCCTGGGCCAGAATCCGGATTCGCCCGCACCCAGGCCTAAGGTGCCTGGGCGCGTGAAGAAGATCCTCCTGAAGACCTCGTGATCAGGGCGTCTCCCCCTTTTATCTCCTCCCATCGACACCACGGCAGGTTGCCCGCCCTCGCCGTACCATCTCCGGAAAGGGACAAAAAGGGTAGCACTGTAATGGCAAATCTACCTTGAGCCTCCAGGTACCCCGCCACCCAGAGGCCAAAGAGACTATTACACCATCCAATCCTCCACGAACACAAATGGTCCATTATTCCCATACTTACACACCTGAGTGTCCCACCTAAATTTAGAGACCCTGCTACACCAGTGTTTGTGATTACTATGTGCTGCTTTTAAGGGAAGTGATGGATTTTATTCCCTGTTTTGCTTTGGGTTGAACGAAAAAAACCTGAACGCTCAGATGGGTGTAGCTGTGCTAACAATCCGATGTTAGTACATCGATCTCCCCTGCTATTCTGTTCTGACAGGTGAACGCCCCCCTTCCCCGCCAGAACACTCCAGTCAGTGCTCACAACTATTGGCTAAGAGCGCTAAATTGGAGCTGGTCAGTATACCTAACCTTTTATTCATGAGCCTTCAACGTTTGACCGGCTTCTGTCGGACCAGCTGCCATACACATAGGCCCAATGTCAGCCGGTTTTTATCGAACCGTTCAATGTGTACAGGGAATAAGGGTTAAGTGTTGGAAATACATTTTGCTTGTGCTTGTGGAAATTAAATGAAAAGGGTTTAGAATTAATTTAAAAAAAAAAAAATTTAGGTTAAATTTTAAGGTTTAAGTAGGCCTAAGGTTGGCGGTCAAGGTTCGCAGGGCACTCATTTAATTTTACTATTGCAGTGCTAAAAAGTCCAGTACTGAAAAAAAAATGGTTTTTAGCACTAAAGCCTTATGTACAGCTAACACTTATTGACTTTCCTTCATTAGCACGCTTGGGTGTAAGCACGTGAGTCAGATTTTCATTACATCAGGCTTTTACAAACTACACAGGAATTTATGTTATGTCATGTCACACCAGGCCAGGCTTTTGTGGCCTTTCCACAAACTAAGTGTGTGCTTCCCCATTGTGCACACCCTTTAACAGCAAAACAAAAGAACAGGTAGCTTGGCACCGACAGGAACAAGTACTTGTTTTGTACATACCAACCATTTTATGTAAGTCCATTGTTACACAACTTGGGGGTATCTTAAGTGTAAACATTTTCTTATGTTCTCTTTTGTGTAGAACAATCTCTAGGTAGACAGATTTTGAAGCATTTGAAAAGGTAAATACTGTATAATGACAAACTTATACTTTCTTTAGATATGCTAGACCATGTCCTTTGCATCTTTTGAATTTAACTAGCCAGCCCCATCTGGGTATCTCACAAGTACCCAGAGCAAAGCTCGGCTTGGAAGCATGCAGGCAGTACTTGAACAGTTAGAAAATCCCAGATCTTAATTAAGGACGTCATGAAATGTAATGTAGTGTTTGTTTACAGAATAGGCATTTATTTAGTCTTAGTAGACTATAAGACTTAAGCCGCGTACAAACTACTCTTTTTTATTTTTTTTCGTTCAACTGACAGCTCAGATCAGAACCACTGTACTAACAATCTGATGTTTGTGCAGCGATCTCTCCCGCTGAGCTATTGTATTCTGACAGGGGGATGACCCCCCCGCCAGAACAGTCCATTCAGCACTCTCAGCCCGGAGCCAGTCGGCAGCCGTTAGGCCTGCTTCTATCGGACTGGCTGCCATACACAAGGGCTGAATGTCAGCCGGTTTCTATTGAAAACATTCAGCCCATATGTACTAGGCTTTACATTAAGAGGATCAGCATTACACAATTACTTTGTAGAACTACTGATAAGGGAGCACACGCTGTGTATGTCCCTTATTTTTTTGACTGTATTCCATATACAATGTTGTAGAGTTCCAGTATATGACAATTGCATCAACTTCTTCTAATTGGCTGCTGAAATAAAATCAGCTAAAAGATATATCATCTAAATTTTCTGCTGTTTTCAACCATCCCTAGAAGACAGATAAACCTAAACTAAGCCTGGTCATACACACTTAGATTTTTTTTATTCACAACAAAAAAAGAATTGAACAGATTCCTCCATCTATGCTATACAGCCTAGATGGACAAATACCCCTGTTGGGCTATTGTATTCTGACAGCCAGCGTTGGCTGTCACAGTGCATTTACTGATTGAATGCAGCCACTGTTCAACTGACAATTTTCCACCCAGCTCCAATGGTTTTTTAGCAGGGCCACCCACTAAGCAAATTTAGGCCAGTTCAATGAAATCCATCCAAAATTCAAACAGTGTAAGACCAGCTTGATAGAGAGAACAAACACTGTACAGTATTAAACAGCCTGTATGTGTTACTAGTAAATCAGGTCATCCCCATGTGCATTTATCTAATTACATACTGTAGAGTTTACTGATTTTTTTTTTTTACATTAGTTGGTAATCACATACGTATCACCACCATGATTAACTGCCCAGCTTTCCAAAAGCCAAAGCTCCCATTACAATCAGATTCATTAGCGACACTAAATACTGAGTCTGATCATAAAAAATAATAGTCTTCTCCAACATCATCTTTGGCTTGACTCTAATTCTCATGGGAACAAGTGCCAGAGCTGGTAAACCCTGTACCACACCAGGCAGTGAAACAATCGTTGTTTTACTACAGTGGTATCTGCTTCTACTTTTTGACTGCTGAGATTAAGAGTGCAATAGGAGAGGTTGCTACAGGTAAATTTATCTAAAACATAATCTCCTAAATTATCCTTACAGGGGAATTTAGTACAAAAACCATTTAACCATTTAACCATTTAAGTTCTAAACCCTAACTGGATGACATTTCATTTGCTAAACATTGTATATCATATAAGATTAACATTTCTCATAATATACTGGTTTACCCTTTATTCATTAATCTCTGTTGAGCCTCTTTGTAGAATTTCCTGTCTGAATGCACTTTTTCCAGCAGTAGCTGCCTGCACTTAAAGCGGAGTTCCACCTAAAAGTGGAAGTTCCCTTTTAAGCACTCCTTACCCCCATTTTATGCCACATTTGGCATGTCATTTTTTTTTGGAGGGGGGAGCAGGTACCTAGTTTTGATAGGTACCTGCTCCCACTTCTGCTCGGGCCACCTAGGCAACTCGAGCAGAAGTTCTCCTCTCCCCCTCCCTCCCTGCAATCTTCCAGGACACGTCACAGGAGATTGCCAAGCCATTAAGGAGGCACAGGGCGACTTGCGCATGTGCAGTGTGCACCCGGCTGTGACACCGCAAACTGTCGTAGCCAGTTGCCCATACTTGTAATGCTGGCACCAGGGAGAGGCAAGGGAGAGAACCGAGGGTTCAGGCGGCCGCATCGCTCTCTCCATATATATATATATATATATATATATATATATATATATATATATATATATACACACAGGGCTTTTTTTTAGGGGGGACTTGGTGGAACTCAGTTCCACCACCTCTGGCTCTGACACTTGGGGAGGGGCCTGCTCACCACAACCAAGTCCGGTTTCTGTGTTTACAAGCGACAGCTCTGCACTCTGTGTGTAACTCTGCACTTTGTATGTAATACAATCCTGGTATTTAATGGCCCTTTAAGACCCTCCTACCATTCATGAAATTTGACTGACCACACCCACTATTTGATGTGATTTGGAGGGTGTGTGTGAGTGGAGGGGTTTGGGGGGGGGGGGCGTGGTTGAGTTCCAGCACCTATTGTTTGAGAAAAAAGCCATATATTTATCATTTATTTTTATTTTTTTACCACTCTCTTTTCAGTCCTTTTTTAACATGTCTTCAAATAGGTCCCTACTGAATTTCATAGAACTGAATACATTACCTTGCTTCTTAAAGTTATTGAAGGCCAAGTTTGAAGATGTGAAGTGTGTAGACTTCTAAACTGTCAGGCTCTGTTGTGTACAGAAATCAATACATGAATATACGGTATAGCAAAAGTTGTTATGGGTGGGTTCAAAGGTCACAAAAGCTATTATGCTATCACCCTGACATAAAAACAGTACAATAACAGGTTTAGAGTTCTGGGTCTGCGACCTCCTGTTGTAGGAACTGAAAATCACTGTTACAGAAAGAAGAAAAAAAACTGCTTCATCGAAAATTACGCTACTTAAAACAATCAGGATCTTGCTTAGGTAAAAGTTAAAATAGGTCAATAAAAAAGTCAGATTTTTAATTTAGCCTCTCTTGTTCTGTATAACGGTAAAGTTACAAGAATAACACAAAAGAAATAATCAGGAAAAGTTATAAATACATATAATTAACAAATGGATACGTTTCCATTACACAAACAACATAAAATCATTCTCTTGTTTTTGATGTATAAACAGCTAAAGGGGGAAAAGGATCCTGTAGGTCAGCTCCATTTCCTTTAAAATAAAAAAAAGTTAATCATATTTTAAATATTGGTGATATAATTATCTTAAATCTTTCTTTAAGTTATCATGTCAAAACTTCCTGCACACTGGATTGCATAGGCTGGCCTATCTAACGTGTTTTAGGCATTGGGGGCTTTAGAGTGGGTGAACGGTGGAAGAAACTCAGCAGTATGGTGATGATGCTTATACTAAAGCCTCGTACATACGACCGGTTTTCTCGGCAAGAAAACTGCTGGGAGAGCTTTTTGCTGTGAAAATCATTTGTGTGTACGGTTTCTCGACAGGAAAATTGCCGGGAATCTCGACAAGAAAAATAGAAAACCTGCTCTCTATTTTTCTCGTCATGATTCTCGGCAGAGTGTTTCCTGCCAAGAAAACTGGTTGTCTGTATGCTTACCTGTCCAAGGTAAACCCGCGCATGCTCGAAAAGACTTTGACGCATGCGCGGTTTCATACAAGGTTAGTGTGGTGTGTAGCAAGATGGCTGCGATGGCATAGAATGTGACGAGCGCTGGCTCGTCGTTGTCGTGAACGTCACGCATTCTTGCCATTCAAAAGAACAGTGTTTTTTTGGAGTGGCCGTCTGTACACAGGGCTTGGCAAGACAAGCTTGCCAGGAATCCCATCAGGAAAACCGACGGTTTTCAAATAGATATGTACAGGGCTTTAGACCAATGAGCAATCTAAAGTCAGAGAAGTGATGCAGAATGCTGGAGAGATGCAGACTTTGAATAGTACTGTCACCCCTCAAGTACTATAAGATTTTCAATTGTGTATTGAGAAATTTGGTTGGAGTTCTGCTGCTTTAGTTCTGGAAACAAATCTGCATTTTAAAGCATGTTTTATATAAATATTCATTTTTGGGTTGATCAAAAAATAACTAGTAGTGTATGCTTAAAACTCATAGCAAACTATGTTGGCACTTCCTTAATCAACAGTGAGTGACGTAATCATGCTAACTCCTTCCAGCACATTTCATCCAATAGGACATCTTCAGGGGATAGCAATTTATGGTTACATTTATGGAAAACTTTAATATTGTAAATCTGTTAGGTGGGAGTAGGGATGAGCTTCGTGTTCGAGTCGAACATACGTTCGACTCGAACATCGGCTGTTCGATCGTTCGACGAAGATCGAACGATTTGGGCCGTTCGCGCCAAATTCGAGTGACGCGAACGGCCCACAATGCACTACGCCATCGCAGTGTCATCCAGGCGCTGTGATTGGCCAAGCATGCACTGTGACCCCGCATGCTTGGCCAATCACAGCGCCGGCAGCGAGGAGAGCAATGATTGGCCACAGGCAGGATGCCTGTGGCCAATTATTGCTGAGGGTGTTTAGTACACGCCCCACACTATAAAAGGCCGCCAGCACGGCGGCCTAGTGTAGTGTGTTCCGGAGCAGGGAAAGACAAGCATAGGCAGGGACAGTGACATTTATTTCTTTCTTGCTTAACCTGGATTCCTTTAGTTTAGGGAAAGAGAAGGATAGGTAGGGAGAGTGTCAGTGTGTTTTACTGTGCGAGTCCTTGTTTCTAGGGACAAAGAAGGAAAGTGAGGGGAATTCTCCTTGTGCTACAGTGTGCTTTAAAAAAACATTTTTTCTAGGGACAGAAAACTCTAGGTAGGGAGAGTGTCAGTTTCTTTCACTGTGCGAGTCCTTGTTTCTAGGGACAAAGAAGGAAAGTGAGGGGAATTCTCCTTGTGCTATAGTGTGCTTTAAAAAAACATTTTTTCTAGGGACAGAAAACTCTAGGTAGGGAGAGTGTCAGTTTCTTTCACTGTGCGAGTCCTTGTTTCTAGGGACAAAGAAGGAAAGTGAGGGGAATTCTCCTTGTGCTATAGTGTGCTTTAAAAAAACATTTTTTCTAGGGACAGAAAACTCTAGGTAGGGAGAGTGTCAGTTTCTTTCACTGTGCGAGTCCTTGTTTCTAGGGACAAAGAAGGAAAGTGAGGGGAATTCTCCTTGTGCTATAGTGTGCTTTAAAAAAACATTTTTTCTAGGGACAGAAAACTCTAGGTAGGGAGAGTGTCAGTTTCTTTCACTGTGCGAGTCCTTGTTTCTAGGGACAAAGAAGGAAAGTGAGGGGAATTCTCCTTGTGCTATAGTGTGCTTTAAAAAAACATTTTTTCTAGGGACAGAAAACTCTAGGTAGGGAGAGTGTCAGTTTCTTTCACTGTGCGAGTCCTTGTTTCTAGGGACAAAGAAGGAAAGTGAGGGGAATTCTCCTTGTGCTATAGTGTGCTTTAAAAAAACATTTTTTCTAGGGACAGAAAACTCTAGGTAGGGAGAGTGTCAGTTTCTTTCACTGTGCGAGTCCTTGTTTCTAGGGACAAAGAAGGAAAGTGAGGGGAATTCTCCTTGTGCTATAGTGTGCTTTAAAAAAACATTTTTTCTAGGGACAGAAAACTCTAGGTAGGGAGAGTGTCAGTTTCTTTCACTGTGCGAGTCCTTGTTTCTAGGGACAAAGAAGGAAAGTGAGGGGAATTCTCCTTGTGCTATAGTGTGCTTTAAAAAAACATTTTTTCTAGGGACAGAAAACTCTAGGTAGGGAGAGTGTCAGTTTCTTTCACTGTGCGAGTCCTTGTTTCTAGGGACAAAGAAGGAAAGTGAGGGGAATTCTCCTTGTGCTATAGTGTGCTTTAAAAAAACATTTTTTCTAGGGACAGAAAACTCTAGGTAGGGAGAGTGTCAGTTTCTTTCACTGTGCGAGTCCTTGTTTCTAGGGACAAAGAAGGAAAGTGAGGGGAATTCTCCTTGTGCTATAGTGTGCTTTAAAAAAACATTTTTTCTAGGGACAGAAAACTCTAGGTAGGGAGAGTGTCAGTTTCTTTCACTGTGCGAGTCCTTGTTTCTAGGGACAAAGAAGGAAAGTGAGGGGAATTCTCCTTGTGCTATAGTGTGCTTTAAAAAAACATTTTTTCTAGGGACAGAAAACTCTAGGTAGGGAGAGTGTCAGTTTCTTTCACTGTGCGAGTCCTTGTTTCTAGGGACAAAGAAGGAAAGTGAGGGGAATTCTCCTTGTGCTATAGTGTGCTTTAAAAAAACATTTTTTCTAGGGACAGAAAACTCTAGGTAGGGAGAGTGTCAGTTTCTTTCACTGTGCGAGTCCTTGTTTCTAGGGACAAAGAAGGAAAGTGAGGGGAATTCTCCTTGTGCTATTCTGTGCAAAAGCAATCATCCTCAACCATATTTAAAAATCCTTAAGTAAAGGGACAGAGAAGGACACCTGAAGGTAGCCCTTATTGCTTTTTTCCCATCTCCCTGCAGGCCATCTATTAGAATGTCTGGAAGGCAAACAAGGAGAGGCAGACAGTCAGGAGGCAATAAAAGAGGGCAAGCAGGCTCTGTGTCTGGGGGCAACAGTGCTGGTCGTGGACGCGGTGCATTGTCATCAGCACATGGCCATGGGACACGCTTGTCCTTCTTTTCGGCAGCTGGACATGTTGAGCCACATCATGCCGAAGACTTGGTAGAGTGGATGACCAAGCCCTCCTCCTCCTCCTCATCCTCTCTCACCCAGGCTCAGGGTACTGGCAAAGCAGCTGCCAAAGCGTCCTCTTCCCTGGTATCAATGTCAGACTCATCATCAGTCACTCCTTCCCTAGACCCACCATGTCCTCCTCCTGAGGTGTCCCCCGAACTGTTTGAGCACAGTGTTGGGTACATGCTCCAGGAGGATGCCCAGCGTTTCGAAGGGTCTGATGATGAAACCCAGCTACAGGAAGGCAGTAGCGTGAGAGCAGACAGAGGGGATGCTCAAGAAGGACACCAATCTGGCAGTCATGTTCCAGCAGCTGCAGCATACTGCCAGATTGGCTCCAGTGATGAGGAGGGAGGGGATGATGAGGTCACTGACTCCACGTGGGTGCCTAATAGGAGAGAGGAGGAGGAGGAGGATGAGGAGGAGGCACATCTCCAACGAGGCAGGATGCCCTTTGGTGGCCAGCGTAAGGGCAGTACACCGACGGAATCACACCGCAGAGCTCCGCCTGTGCAGGGCGCTGCCTCTGCCCGTCATTCAAAAAGTTCCTTGGTGTGGGCCTTTTTTGAGGCTAGTGCATCAGATCGCACAGCTGCTGTTTGCAACATATGTCTCAAGCGTATATCGCGTGGCCAAAACATCAGCCGCTTGGGTACCACATGCCTGACCAGACATATGTTGACCTGCCATGCAGCTCGTTGGCAAGCCTACCTCAAAGACCCACACCAAAGAACAAAGCGGACCTCTCCTTGCACCGCATCAGCTGGGATCTCCAACCCCACTATAACTTCAGTCCTCTCTGAAACATGCACTGAGAGGAATGAAGGTGTAGAATTAGGTGTGTCACAGCCAAGTACTTGCGGCCACTCTGCTAGCAGTACACCGACGTCCGATTCTAGCAGGCAAATTTCCCTGCCCCAGCTGCTGGACCGTCGAAAGAAGTTCACTCCCAGCCATCCACATGCCCAGCGGTTGAATGCTAGCTTGGCTAAATTGCTAGCGCTTCAACTGCTGCCTTTTCAGTTGGTAGACTCGGCCCCCTTCCGTGAGTTTGTGCAATGTGCGGTTCCTCAGTGGCAGGTTCCCAAACGCCACTTTTTCTCACGGAAGGCTATTCCGGCTCTCTACCGGCATGTGGAAGGCAATGTCTTGGCCTCGCTGGACAGGGCGGTCAGCGGTAAGGTGCATATTACCGCTGACTCATGGTCCAGCAGGCATGGACAGGGACGTTACCTTTCTTTCACGGCCCATTGGGTCACTCTTTTGGCAGCTGGGAAGGATGCAGGACAAGGTGCAGTAGTGTTGGAGGTTGTTCCACCGCCACGCCTCCAAAATGCTACTACTGGTTGTGACACACCTCTCTCCTCCACCCCCTCCTCTTCTTCTTCCTCCATGGCCTCTTCCTGTGGTTTGTCCTATGAACCAGCGGTGCTCCGTAGCCGTTCACGGGGCTACGCAAGTACGCAGGCAAAAAGATGCCATGCCGTGCTTGCGCTGGTGTGTTTGGGGGACAGAAGCCACACTGGGGCAGAGGTCCTGTCTGCTCTGCAGGGCCAGGCCGAGAGGTGGTTGACGCCACGCCAGCTTAAGCCAGGAATGGTGGTTTGCGACAATGGCACCAACCTCCTCTCCGCCCTCCGACAGGGACAACTGACCCATGTGCCCTGTGTGGCTCACGTCCTTAACCTGGTGGTGCAGCGGTTCTTGGGCAGGTACCCGGGCTTACAGGATGTCCTGAGGCAGGCCAGGAAAGTCTGTGTGCATTTCCGCAGATCTTATAATGCCAGTGCTCGCCTGGCTGAGCTGCAAAAGGAGTTGAACCTGCCCAAGAACCACCTTATATGTGACATGCCCACCAGGTGGAACTCAACGTTGGCCATGCTGCAGCGGCTGCACACGCAGCAGAGGGCCATCAATGAGTACCTGTGCGACTACGGCACCAGGACAGGGTC
Source organism: Rana muscosa (assembly GCA_029206835.1). Classification (NCBI taxonomy): domain Eukaryota; kingdom Metazoa; phylum Chordata; class Amphibia; order Anura; family Ranidae; genus Rana; species Rana muscosa. Next base: position 1,102,200,002 of record CM055122.1, on the reverse strand, counting down.
AGGGGAGCTTGGTTTTTTTTCTCCACGCCAGTGGGGCATGATCAGGGATGCATGCACTGTCCTGGCACCATTTGAGGAGGCCACGAGGATGGTGAGCAGTGACAGTGCATGCATCAGTGACACTGTACCTCTTGTCCACCTGTTGGAGCACACGCTGCGTGGAATAATGGACAGGGCACTTGAGGCAGAACAGAGGCAGGAAGAGGAGGACTTCCTTGCCTCTCAAGGCCCCCTTTACCCAGACAGTGTTCCTTCTGTCCCACCCATCGCACAGGAAGAGGAGGAGGAGGAGGAGGAGGAGGAGGAGGATTGTGTCAGCATGGAGGTGGAGGCTGGCACTCAGCATCATCAGCAGCAGTCTTTTAGGGATGATTTACAGTCCCAAGAAACCAGTGGACTTGTACATGGCTGGGAGGAGGTGGCTGCGGATCATGTCGTCCTTAGTGACCCAGAGGACTCCGGAGCGAATGCCTCAGCAAACCTACGCTGCATGGCCTCCCTGATCCTGCAAAGTCTGCGGAAGGATCCTCGTATTCTTCGGATCAAGGAGAGGGACCATTACTGGCTGGCCACTCTCCTTGATCCACGGTACAAGGGTAAGGTTGCGGACCTTATGTTACCTTCGCAGAGGGAGCAGAGGATGAGACAACTCCGGGAGGCCTTGCAGAAAGGTCTGTGCAACGCGTTCCCAGAGACTGGGAGGTTACAAACTCCTGGTCCTGGACAACGAGTTGCTGAGGCTTCGGCCAGTCAAAGAAGGAGCGGTGGGGAAGGTGGCCGTCTGACCGATGCGTTCAGACAATTCTTTAGTCCGCAGCCGCAAAGTATGATCGGTTCCAGCAACCATCGCCAGCGTCTGATAAACATGGTGCAGGAATATCTAGGGGCAAGGTCAGACTTGGACACCTTCCCCACCGAAAATCCTCTGGCTTACTGGGTCTTGAGGATGGATCACTGGCCAGAGCTTGCACAGTATGCAATTGAGCTACTGGCCTGTCCTGCATCCAGCGTTCTTTCGGAACGCACATTCAGTGCTGCTGGAGGATTTGTCACGGATCACAGGGTGCGCCTGTCCACCGACTCGGTTGATCGACTGACTTTCATCAAGATGAACCAGTCTTGGATCACCACCAGCTACCACACACCTGATGCTGATATAACAGACTAATTGATTTTAACATGTCACATCCCTTCAAGACTGATGCTGATGCTGAGTGCCTGTGCTGTTATGTTGACTGGCTATCCTCCTCCTCCGAGTCCTCAATGATACGATTGATGATGATAGCTTGGAAGATCATTTTTGTTTATGGGTGCCGCCACCAGTGGCTAAGGCCCAATTTTTCAGCCCCTGTTTTACAGGGGCGTGTAATTACAATTTTTTTAGCAATAATTTGCCATAGGGCTCATTGCTGTGCTCCAAGTACAGTATCTGTGAGGGGTTGTAGTGTTGTGCCACCAGTGCCTAAGGCCCAATTTTTCAGCCCCTGTTCAACAGGGGCATGCAATTACAATTCTTGATCTAATAATTCACAGCAGGGCCCATTGCTGCACCCACCAAGAGTAACTGTCAGGGCTTACAGTGTTGTGGCACCAGCACCACCATCAAAGGCCCAATTTTTACTACCACTGTTCAACAATTATATGTAATTAAAATTCCTGATATAATAGTTGACAGCAGGGCGTTCCAGCACCAACCAAGAGTAACTGTGAATGCTTACAGTGTTGTGCCAACACCAACAACTAAGGGGCCTATTTCTGCAGAGTATATACGGCAGGTCCCTACTTTCAAACATCCAACTTACAAACGACTCCTACTTGCAAACGCAAGAAGACAACAGGAAGTGAGAGGAAATCTACCACTAGGAAGGAAAATTCTCTCCTGTAAGAATAAATATGGGAGAAAGGTGTCTCCTCTGTACTGATGCTTTATCAGCAATCCTTGTTTCAAGAAAAACACCACATTTCAAAAACAGTTGTCATTGGGACGGAAAGTGAGGTGAAATGTTCTGAACAGGGGCACAGACAGCAAAACAAATGTTACAGGGGTGATAACCCTTACCTATGTTTTCCAAAAAGTTTAAAAATAGATTTTTGGGCTGGAGCTACACTTCAACAATGTACCTGTTCAAAATTACAAACACATTCTACATAAGAACAAACCTACAGTCCCTGTCTTGTATGCACCGCCTGTATACGGCTGTTCAGAGTATATAGGGCCTTTTTTATTTTATGTGCGGGGTTCCCCTTAATATCCATACAAGACCCAAAGGGGCTGGTAATGGGCTGGGGTAGGGGGGGGGTCATGGGGTAGCTATGCCATTTTTCTTAAAGATTTTCATCCATATTACCGGGACCAGACATTACATTAAAGCCGCAAGCAGTTTTAAATGGCTTTTTTTTCCTTTAGAAGTGTCATTTTGTGCAGGGACAGTTCTAAACACGGGAAACACGTGGCACTTCACAGGCATACTTTAGATACCCCCCAGGTACGATATTTAAAGGAATATTTGACTTTTTTTTTTCACTTTATGCATCATTAAAATGACTGCTCCCGAAAAACGACCGTTTTTAAAACTTCTTTTTGCATTGATACATGTCCCCTGGTACAGAACCCGGGTTCCCAAACCCTTTTTAGGACAATAACATGCATAATAGTTGTTATAATTAGCACTTTAGAATTCGAACGTTCGCATCCATTGTATTTAATAGGGTTCTAATGTTCGTACGAACTTTCGGTCCGTTCGCGGGTTCTGGTGCGAACCGAACCTGGGGGTGTTCGGCTCATCACTAGGTGGGAGGTGTACTTCTCTTCTATTTTGGCACTTAAGTTGGTCATAGGCTAGCAGATTTTTTAATGAACGGTTTTACGAACATTCAAACAAACTTTCAGTACATTTTATGACTTCACGAATGTCTTTCAAAACTACTTAAAAAAATTTGTCCTTAAAATTTGATTTTGGAGTGAGTGATGTTCCCAAAGGACATTCCCAAATTTTTAAGTCACTATAGTCGAAAATGAAAGTTGACTTGATGCCCCCGGACCATTGGAAAATCAAATGAACGTTATAAAAACAAAAATTTTTGAACAAAATTCTACTACCTGTAGTGTATGTCCAGGTAAAGACCAATACCATAAACATCATATTAAAGATCATATACATCTGGGTTTTATCAGCCAAGGTGAACAGAAAATGAGGCACATCATACCATCCTAGAAGACCCCCCACCCCTTTATGCCTGTCCAATTTACACAATTAAAATAGTTTTTGTTCCATCAATGGTAAGACTATCACATAATTCTGTCAACTATGTTTGTATCTTGTAAGAATCTCACCCTTGGCATGCTTGCTTATTGTCTGGATGTTAGCAATTATAGTTATGATTAAAACTGCATAAGACATTTGTTTTTGTGCACCAGTAATTTCAAAGCCTGGGAAATGTTGTTACTTAAAGCGGAGTTCCACCCAAATGTGGAAGCTCCGCTTATCTGCTTACTCCCCCCCTCCGGTGCCACATTTGGCACCTTTCGGGGAGGAGGGGGAACTACCCTGGAAGTTTGGCCCCCCTCCTCCTTTCCCTGCCGCTGGGCCAATCACAAAGCGCAGTGCGTTTTGCATCAATTTTTTTAATTGCTACAGACAGAATCTGGTGCAGTTGTGCATTATAACCAATCAGCTTCTATCTTCAGCTTGTTAAGTTAAGCTTTGAAAATGAAAGACAGAAGCTGACTGGTTGCCATGCACCACTCTTTCAGATTCTGGCTGCTTCAGATTTGTTAAATTCTGGGGGGATCACCAGCAGGAGGAAGAAGGTCCTTATTCCACAATAGAGAGCTTTGGTTAGATCAAATTAAAAAAAAATCTTCTAGTTCTGTAGTCCTCTTTTACAAAAACGTTTAAGAGATGGGCAGGTTAACCACTTTCGGATGGCCCACTGTAAATATACTGCAGCAGGGCGGCGGCTCTGTGCCAGATCATCTACCTAGTACGTGATCTGACACATCCAGCTGCCAGCGACCCGCTCCCGCTGTGAATAGACACATCGGGAGCCCAGCGGTGGGTACTGCAGACTCGATGTCTGCTGGCAACTGCCAATTACACAGGCAGATTGTCGTTCTGTCAGAAGGTATTGCTCCTTTGTTTCTGCTAAGTAGAAACACGGATCTTTGCCTTCCCCTAATCAAAGCACTTCCCCCACAGTGAGTAAGCACAACCTAGGCACACAGTTAACCCTTTGATCGCCCCTGATATTAACCCCTTCCCAGCCAGTGTCATTATTACAATGACAGTGCATTTTTTCCAACACTGATTACTGTATTAGTGTCAAAAGTGTCAGTTAGGTGTCAAATTTGTCCACCACAATATCGCAGTCCCACTGTAAGTCGCTGATCGCCGCCATATCTTTTGTGCAAACCAATCTCTATATACTCTTTGGGATTTTTTTTACCAAAAATATGTAGCAGAATAAATATTGGCCTAAATTGATGAAGAAATTAGATTTTTTACATTTTATATTGGGTATGTTTTAAAGCAGAAAGTAAAAAATAAAAAACGCATTTGGGTACAGTGTCGCACGACCATGCGATTGTCAGTTAAAGTAACGCAATGCCGTATCGCAAAAAATGGCCTGGTCATGAAGGGGCTAAAACTTTTCCTGAGCTCAAGTGGTTAAGAGACGGGCAACAAAAATGGTGCAAAGTCTGATGGACAAAACATATCAGGACAGAGAAAGTAGGAGGGACAGTTTTTCCAAATTTTTTGGTAGGAAAGTTCAAACCTAACCTCAAGAATTCCTATGTAACGAGTAAAAGTGGATGCTTCTAACAGCTTTCCTGCAGAAATAGTGAAAAATTGTAAATAGACTTAAAGTGGATGTAAACGCCAATTCATTAAATTTGAGCTGTGTTTTTTTATCTCTCTTCAAATCACTATGTCTAGGGATGAGCCGAATAGTTCGGTTCGCATCAGAATATGCGAACAGGCAATAAATTTGTTCGAACATCCGAACACCGTTAAAGTCTATGGGACACGAACATGAAAAATCTAAAGTGCTAATTTTAAAGGCTTATATGCAAGTTATTGTAATAAAAAGTGTTTGGGGACCCGGGTCCTGCCCCAGGGGACATGTATCAATGCAAAAAAAGGTTTTAAAAACTGCAATTTTTTCAGGAGCAGTGATTTTAATAATGCTTAAAGAGAAACAATAAAAGTGAAATATTCCTTTAAATTTCGTACCTGGGGGGTGTGTATAGTATGCCTGTAAAGTAGCGCTTGTTTCCCGTGCTTAGAACTGTCGATGGGCAAAATGTAATTTCTGAAGGAAAAAAGGTCATTTAAAAGTACTGGCGGCTGTAATGTATTGTCGGCTCCTGGCAATACAGAGAAAAGTCATTGAAAGTCATTGATAAAAAAAAAAATGCATGGGGGTCCCCCCAAATTCAATTACCAGGCCCTTCAGGTCTGGTATGGATATTAAGGGGAACCCTGCGCCAAATTAAAAAAAAAATGACGTAGGGTTCCCCCCAAATATCCATACCAGACCCTTCAGGTCTGGTATGGATTTTAAGGGGAACTCCGCGCGAAATGTAAAAAAAAATGGTGTGGAGTTCCCCCCAAAAATCCATACCAGACCCTTATCCGAGCACGCAACCTGGCAGGCCGCAGGAAAAGGGGGGATGAGAGAGCGCCCCCCCTCCTGAACCATACCAGGCCACATGCCCTCAACATGGGGAGGATGCTTTGGGGTCTGGACCCCAAAGCACTGTGTCCCCATGTTGATGGGGACAAGGACCTCATCCCCACAACCCTTGCCCGGTGGTTGTGGGGGTCTGCGTGCGGGGGGCTTATCGGAATATGGAAGACCCCTTTAACAAAGGGGACCCCCAGATCCCACTCTCCCTATGTGAATTGGTAAGGGGTACATTGTACCCCTACCATTTCACAAAGAAATTGTAAAAAATTGTAAAAAAACACACAGACACAGTTGGGATAAGTCCTTTATTAAAAATAAAAAATAAAAATATAAAAAAAAGATTCCAGCGGTGGTAATCCACTCTCGATCTCCACTCCAGTGATGTCGGAATCCAGTGACAGATGATCTGCAGGCTCCAGCAATGATGTCCAGCGAGGAACAGCACACGGTCCTGTCTCCACCGGAGACACCCTGGGAATGACGTTGCGGCAGCCTGACAGGTCTTATGTAGCTGAGGACGGGGCCACCCGTCACGTGACCCCATCCCCCCCTGACGCAAGGGGAAACCCGGGCTTTCCCAGTGACGTGCGGGTGACCCCGCCCCCCTCTGATGCAACGGGAAACCTGCATTACATCAGAGGGGGACGGGGTCATGTGACGGGTGGCCCCGTCCTCAGCTACATAAGACCTGTCAGGCTGCCGCAACGTCATTCCTGGGGTGTCTCCGGTGGAGACAGGACTGTATGCTGTTCCTCGCTGGACATCATCGCTGGAGCCTGCAGATCATCGGTCGTTGGATACCGACATCACTGGAGTGGAGATCCAGAGTGGATTACCACCGCTGGAATCTTTTTTTTTTTTTTAAGAAAGGACTTATCCCAACTGTGTCTGTGTGTTTTTTTTACAATTTTTTAAAATTTCTTTGTGAAATGGTAGGGGTACAATGTACCCCTTACTAATTCACATAGGGGGTGGGATCTGGGGGTCCCCTTTGTTAAAGGGGTCTTCCAGATTCCAATAAGCCCCCGCCTACAGACCCCCACAACCACCGGGCAAGGGTTGCGGGGATGATGCCCTTGTCCCCATCAACATGGGGACATGGTGCTTTGGGGTCCAGACCCCAAAGCATCCTCCCCATGTTGAGGGCATATGGCCTGGTACGGTTCAGGAGGGGGGTGCTCTCTCGTCCCCCCCTCTTTTCCTGCGGCCTGCCAGGTTGCGTGCTCGGATAAGGGTCTGGTATGGATATTTGGGGGAACCCCACATAATTTTTTTTAATTTGGTGCAGGGTTCCCCTTAATATTCATACCAGACCTGATGGGCCTGGTAATTGAATTTGGGGGGACCCCCACGCATTTTTTTTTATTTTTATCAATGACTTTCAATAACTTTTCTCTGTATTGCCGGGACCTGACAATTCAATACAGCCGCGAGTACTTTTAAATTACTTTTTTTCCTTCAGAAATTGCATTTTGTGCAGGGACAGTTCTAAGCAAGGGAAAAAAGCGCTAATTTACAGGCATACTATACACACCCCCCAGGTACGAAATTTAAAGGAATATTTCACTTTTATTGTTTCACTTTAAGCATTATTAAAATCACTGCTCCCGAAAAAACAGCCGTTTTTAAAACTATTTTTTGCATTGATACATGTCCCCTGGGGCAGGACCCAGGTCCCCAAACACTTTTTATCACAATAACTTGCATATAAGCCTTTAAAATTAGCACTTTAGATTTCCCCCATAGACTTTTACAGGGTGTTCCACAGCTTTTCGAATTTGCCGCGAACACCCCAAATTGTTCGCTATTCAGCGAACAGGCAATGTTCGGGTCGAACATGAGTTTGACTCGAACTCGAAGCTCATTCCTAACTATGTCCCGTAGCTTTGTCCTGCTCCGTTCTTCTGCTATCAGCCTGATAACTTTTGATAAGCTCTCCGAGACGGGAGATAGAAGTGTGTGTTGGGGAAGGTTGCTATAAATAGATTAGCACACAGCTAAACTAGTCACAGGCAACCTCTGCATGTGTGGGGAAGGGGTGTGTGCCTTTCCTCCAATCAGCTGTCTCACAGTGTCTAGCAATAATCCACTCCTACAGAGGAATCAGGAAGAGAAAATTCTAACGCAATGTGCACTTTCTAAACAGTATATAAAGATGAAGACAGCAAATATATGTGTAAAACGTATGTAGGGAGATTAGTTTCATCCCTCTGTATCATCTGAGGCTGTTCACTTCACTGGGTATATATGAGGGTTCACATCCACTTTAAAGCCAAATGAAACTGTTATGCCTTGTACACACGACCGGATTTTCCGATGGAATAAGTCAGATGGGCTCTTTTCATCGGATATTCCGACCGTGTGTATGCCGACGGACTTAGATGGAGAACTTGTTCTTTTTTTCCGACGGACAAAAATTTATATCGGAAAGTCAGTTCGTCTGTATGCAATTTCCGACGGACTAAAAACCACGCATGCTCGGAAACAATTTGACGCATGCTCGGAAGCATTGAACTTCATTTTCTTGGCTAGTCGTAGTCTTAGTCTTTTACGTCACTGCGTTCTTGGCAGTCAAAAGTTCACTTTTGTGTGACTGTGTGTATGCAAGACAGCTTGAGAGGAATTCCGTCGGAACTCCATCGGACAATCCGTCTGACTTTATTCCGACGGACAGTCCGGTCGTGTGTACAAGGCATTAGATTAAATAAGCTAAATATACTCCAGGTACATCAAAGCAAAAGTTGTGCAAAGTCTTAAGCCGGTGATATGGTAAGAATCTCGGCCAGTTCAGCAGGGACCAGCTGAGATTCGATCCATCTATGGGCAGGCTGATTGTACCCAAGTCAATCTATCAATCGATGTGTCGGATTTTCAGGATGTGATATATTTCTATCGCTATAGCCGCTAGCAATATTCATTGTGTTTTCCCGGCAGGGACAGATCCCCACATTCCCACACCGAGAGAACACAATAGTTCTGCGGGATGGATTCCCCCATCAACACTGACTGTGCTGATGGGGGAATCAAACTGTTTTCTTTCCTGCAACCTGTGGTTACAGGAAAGAAAACTGCATCATTTATGGTCTGCCTTACAGTTTGTTTTCCACATAAAGAAGATACTGCCTAAATAGAAAAACTAGTCCAGCATGCTTTAGAGAAGGACTGCTGTTCTCTGTGTAGAAGTGGTGGTCCCTCTGCAGTAATTCAACACACCCCCTGCTCAGTCATACCTGAAGTGCTTCCATCAGTAGGGATCAGTTTTGCTAATTTGAGATTATTAGGTCTGACTCAGTAAGGGGTATGTTGGACCTCTGCAAAGAGACTACTGCTTCAACACAGAGAGAAAGGTTTATTTTCTCCAGCATGCTGTTAGGGAACAGGCTTTTCACTTATGGTAGCCATACACTCTGATTTATTTTCCAATCAATCTCTTTCATTAGGAATAATCATTCTTTTGTCAATGAGCAATTTGATCAATATGTCAAACCCCCGGGAAGTGGATTTCAATAAATAGTTAAGGTTCAATGGTAATTTACAATCATAATTTATTAATTACATCTCTTTTTCCACTATTTAATCTCATAATCTGATTCATTGAAATACGATTGTATTCATGAACAAAGTATGTCATTGCTGCTGTGTGACGTAAAAAGATTGATAATATTCTGCCAATCAACTCAGTTTGGTCGCATGATCTGATCTAAAACTATTGGAAGGGAACTTATGGCTATTCGATTGCTTGTGGGTTCAATCACTTTGATCGGATTGCAGATCAATAAGATAAAAAAATGACTGCTTTTTAAATATGACATACTGTAACAGCAAGCTCACACATATTGACAGGCATTTTACTGCATTGTAAAAAGCCTGTTCACGCAAGGACACACAGAAAACAATTGTTTTCTGTGTGCCCCATTCGCATTGCAACACGGCCTGGAGCTGCGCTGCAGCAATAAAATGCAGAGATGCTGCATTTTATTGCAGCACGCTGTACAGAATAACATGACACTGTACAGTAGTGCAGCAGTGACATGAATTAAAGTGGAGTTCCACCCAAAAGTGGAATTTCCGCTTACCTGCTTCCTCCCCCTCCCTCCGGTGCCAGGGGGAGAGGGGGGTACCTGTTTTTGACAGGTACCTATCCCCACTTCCAGAAGATGGCGCTGCGGCGCCGTCCCTTGGAAGTTCAGCCCCTCTCCTCCTTTCCCTGTCGCCGTGCCAGTTAGAAAGCGCAGCGCGCTTCGCGCATGCGCAGTAGGGAACGGCTATGAAGCCAAAAGGCTTCACTGTCGGTTTCTCTTACCATGAATGGTGACGTCAGTACCTGACAGCCGATCTGAAAATCTTCTGGGGTGCCGACATTGCGGACTCCCTGGACAGGTAAGTGTCCATATATTAACCACTTGACAACTGGGCACATAACCCCCTTCCTGCCCAGGCGAAATTTCAGGTTTCAGCACTGTCACGCTTTGAATGACAATTGCGCGGTCGTGCGACGTGGCTCCCAAACAAAATTGACGTCCTTTTTTTCCCACAAATAGAGCTTTCTTTTGGTGGTATTTGATAATTTCTGCGGTTTTTATTTTTTGCGCTATAAACAAAAATAGAGTGACAATTTTGAAAAAAACACAATATTTTTTAATTTTTGCTATAATTAATATCCCAATTTTTAAAAAAAACAACTATTTTTTTCCTCAGTTTAGGCCGATACATATTCTACATATTTTAGGTAAAAAAAAAAATCGCAATAAGCGTATAGTGATTGGTTTGCGCAAAAGTTATAGCGCCTACAAAATAGGGAATAGAATTATGATTTTTTTATTATTATTTATTTTTTATTTTTTTACTAGTAATGGCGTCGATCTGCGATTTTTTTTTTTGTGACTGTGACATTATGGCGGACACATCGGACACTTTTGACACATTTTTGGGACCATTCACATTTATACAGCGAACAGTGCTATAAATATGCAATGATTACTGTATAAATGTGACTGGCAGGGAAGGGGTTAACCACTAGGGGGCGATCAAGGGGTTAATATGTTCCCTGCTAGATGTTCTTACTGTGGGGGGAGGGGACTGACTGGGGGAGGTGACCGATGGTTGTCCCTATGTACAAGGGACACACCATCAGTCTCCTCTCCCTGACAGGACGTGGATCTCTGTGTTTACACACAGAGATCCACGTCCCTGGCTCTGTGACAGCCGATGGCTCGTACCTGGCGGACATCGCGGCCGCCAGGCACGCGCATCGGCACCCGCCTGACATCGGGCACAGACGTCCTATCAGCAATTGACGACCGCTTTGCGGACGTCTTTTTAATATGGCCCGGGCGCGAAGTGGTTAAAAGTAAGCAACTACAGTATTTGTAGCTGCTGACTTTAAAACAAAAATTTCCACAGGCAGAACTCCTCTTTAAGTGTACTTTTGCATACTTCAAATAAAGTTTGCGCAAAAAGAAAAAAAAGGGAGGTTTGTGATGTGCTGAATCAATCACCATATGGCTGGAGAGGTAAAGCACTCTGGCAGCTGTCAATTCTAATGTGGAAATCAGGGTACACACGGGCCGAATGTCGGGAGACATTTGCCGGTTCAAAACAAAACGGCCGACATTCAGCTTGTGTGTATGTGGGTCTGTCCGTCAGAAGCCAGCCGTTCGGCTGGCTTTTGTCGGAAGTGCATCATGGAAAATCAGCAGTCGACCGACTCCTGATCAGCGCTCTCAGCCAATGGCAGAGAGCGCTGATCGGAGTGTTCTGGCAGGGGGGAGCGTCCCCCTGTCAGAACACAATAGCTTAAACAAGTAAAAAGGCACATTGCTCAGATACCTCAAATATACTCATGTGTGGTCCATAATAGTCCAAAGGGCAGATATCAAGGGAGAGAGATAAAGTGAGTCTGTCAGGGCTGCCACCAGAGGAAACCAGAAGCAAATTCCAGTAGAGCTAAGAGAGAAACAAGGAGAGGGGCGCCTCTGAGAATATATCAAAAACACTTTATTGGGAACAACAATATCCACTCAAATGGAAGTAAAAGACGTTGGGTGCATCACTGGGATGAGCAGGAGGAACCACAAGTAGCAGCAAGTCCTTTTTGCTGGCAGGAAGCAGCAGCATCTAATCCCAGGGATGTAGAGGGAACTATAGTGATGTCATCATCCTGTGCCACGCCGCTTGCGATCCAAGCCTCATTTTGGCTCCCACACTGCACGGCCGTCCTCCATCTTTGCGGTGACCAGACGAGAACAGCTGTGTCACTCTGCAAGGATCTGACTGCTCACTGCCCTCTATGTCCCTTTGATTAGATGTTGCTGCTTCCTGCCAGCAAAAAGGACTTGCTGCTACTTGTGGTTCCTCCTGCTCATACCAGAGATGCACCCAACGTCTTCTACTTCCATGTGAGTGGATATTGTTGTTCACAATAAAGTGTTTTTGATATATTCTCAGAGGCGCCCCTCTCCTTGTTTCTCTCAGAACACAACAGCTCAGCAGGGGAGATCACTGTACTAACATCCCATAGTAAGTACGGCGGCTCCGACTCGAGCTGACAGTTTTTTTTTTCGTTCAACCTTGTGAGTTGAACCAGGCTTAAGCATCTTTGTTTTGATGCACCTGGAATGTACAGGTGGTCCCCTAGTTACAAACATCCGACTTACAAACGACTACTACTTACAAACGGAGGGAGACAACAGAAAGTGTGAGGAAATCTACCCCTAGGAAGGGAAATTCACTTATGTAAGGTTTATTATGGGAAAAAGGTGTCTCCTCCACTGATGCTTTATCACCAAGGCTGGTTTCCACAACAACCCAAAATTTTCAAAATCCAATTGTCATTGGGACAGAAAGTGAGGTAAAATCTTCTGAAATGGGGCAAAGACAGCAAAACAAGCATTGCAGGGGTGTCAACCCTTCCTTATGATATCCAAAAAGCTTAAAAAAAATTTTTTGGGCTGGAGCTACACTTAAAAAATTTACCTATTCCGACTTACAAACAGATTCAACTTAAGAACAAACCTACAGACCCTGTCTTGTTTGTAACCCGGGGACCGCCTGTATTTAGCTGATTTAAACTGAAAGTTCAGCTGGGCTTTAAACATGCTTGGGATAAATATAAGTTTCCACTTACACACAAATTTAAAAAATATCGCAGATTTATAAACCACTTGGACTTGTTCTGCCGTCAGTCTTCAGTGTTTCTATGGCATACATATTCGAATGCAGTAAAATGTGTTCCACTGCAGAAGAAAAGACAAATCGGAGCACAGCAACTCAGCGCAGCAATGTGAAGTGCATTCAATCCTATAGCAGCCCACAGGGGAGCACACATCGGAACTGTATAGTAAAGTTATTGCTCTTTTTGTAAAACAGACCCACAGGAGTTTTTTTTTTCCCAAATGTTCATTGTGAGCGAAATGGAACTTATACTTTAAGTAGGTCATTGTTTGTGCTCTCCTTTCTCTGTGTTCTATATCTAATAATCTTTCATAAGACAGGAGAGAGGATACATCTATTAAATATTGCCGTGTTAAAAGTCTGCTTCAATTTCACTTTGGCCAACACATTCATTTTCTACAAGTGTATGAAAAGTTGAAACGCACGGGCCAACACAAATAGGGTATTACAAGCTCAGGAATGGTTCCTAAGGCACCGTTTTATTAGAACTAGTGTTTATATCAAACAATACATCCTAAGTACTTTCTATTAAATTTGGACAAATCATTTGCCTCAGGATTATGGTGTTTTGCCATTGAAATGTAATCTCTTTGTTGATTTTGTACCTGCCAACCCAAACAGAGTAATGGAGATTTCCATTAAAAATGGGAATTATAAAAAAAATAAAAAAATAAAAATTGGTTCTTAAATGTCTCTATCTTTGAATCAAGTAAAAGAAAATACAGGCTTAGCCAGTCTGTCTTAACAACAGGATTTTTAAACAATAGCTCTTAACAAACATTATACTAAACTATATTCCTTTAGTTACAAGTAAAGCTTATTTAATTTGAAACCAACCATTAAAGGCTGTTCTTTAACCTTGCATGATATACCCTTCAGGCTATAGTGCATTAAAGGTATGCAAAACGTGTTGGTCCTCTTTGTTCACAAAGTACCTGTTCACCACATGGGGCAAAGGTCAATGAGGAGACAGTTGTGTCTTTCCCGAGGCATGTTACATCTTCAATATTTACTATACGGCAGAGCAAAAAAAAAAAATTTAGAATATAGAAAATCTAAGTTACTGCATTCTTTGATTCACGCCTTGCAAAATACACGCCATAAACGCTATACTTTCCTGGCTTTATCCTGTGTGTGTGACTCACTTTTGGAAAGTCAGAGCTGCGGTAGTCATACTGTAAACGAAATACTGAAGTCAGCACACAAATAACATGTTCAGGCTTGATACTCTTAAAGTGCTTTTTCTTTAGGATCAAAGGAAAGTATTTCAAACATCTGAGAATTTGACAGATCCAAAAATATTTCAGGCTGATACAGAGATGTCCTAAATAGCATTCTGGGTATGTTTCTCTTCAAACTGGAAATCCTAAAATAGTCTGAAGAATAGTTTCCATCTGATAAATTCAAATTATACATTACAGCGTGGAAATAAAAGCCCACGGGTTTAAACAATGCAAATGAATGAGGGTTTTTGTACACTAGCTATGCAACAGGACAAGCTTGAATGTGCTGAAATACAATTACCTGGCAATTCAATTGTTTAATTGACATTGTTTGTAATTCTGAAAACAACAATTAATAGTAAACAAATATATATAATATACATGGCAACCACTAAAATAATCTGAAAATCAACACATGTGCGTGTGTGTATTTAACCACTTAAAGGATCACTAAAGAATTTTTTTTAAAAAAATTTAAATAACAAACATTATACTTACCTCCACTGTGCAGCTCGTTTTGCACAGAGTGGCCCCGATCCACGTCTTCTGGGGTTCCTCAGCGGCTGTCTCTGCTCCTCCCTGCAATCACTCACCACCTATATGCGAGCGAGCGAGCATGGTGGTGAGTGATTGCGGGCGTGCTCCTGTGATACAGCCAGCGGCTATTGCCGCTCACTGTATCACTCGGCCGCGCCGCATCATTGGATGTGATTGACAGCAGCGCGATCCAATGGCTGCGCTGCTTTCAACCTATCCACTGTAACCAATCAACGGCCAGGCTGAGCGGCGAAGAGGATGTTGGGGGCGAGCGCGGGACTTTCGAGGGGTTAGGTAAGTAAAACGGGGGGGCTGGGAGCGGCGGTATTGTCGGATGATTTTTCACCTTAATGCATAGGATGCATTAAGGTGAAAAAACGTTTTCCTTTACAACCCCTTTAAGGACCGAGCCTCTTTCTGAGATTTGTTGTTTACAAGTTAAAAACAGTTTTTTTTTGCTAGAAAATTACTTAGAACCCCCAAACATTATACATTTTTGTTTTCTAACACACTAGAGAATAAAATGGCGGTTGTTGCAATAATTTCTGACACACCATATTTGCGCAGCAGTCTTACAGGCACACTTTTTTGGGAAAAAATACACTTTTTTGAATAAAAAAATAAGACAATAAGTAAAGTTAGCCCAATTATTATTTTTTTATTGTGAAAGATAATGTTACACCGAATAAATTGATACACAACATGTCACGCTTCAAAATTGCGCCCGCTCGTGGAATGGCAACAAACTTTTACCCTTAAAAATCTTCATAGACGACGTTTAAAAAATTCTACAGGTTGCATGTTTTGAGTTAGAGGAGGTCTAGGGCTAGAATTATTGCTCTCGCTCTAACGATCACGGCGATACCTCACATGTGTGGCTTGAACACCGTTTTCATATGCGGGCGCTGCTCGCGTATGCTTTTGCTTCTGCGCGCGAGCTCGGGGGGGACAGGACGCGTTTAAAAAATGTATTTTTTCTTATTTATTTTAACTTTTATTTTTTTATTTTTACACTGTTCTTTTAAAAAAAATGGTGTCAGTTTTATTCCTATTACAAGGAATGTAAACATCGCTTGTAATAGAAAAAAAAGCATGACAGGGCCTCGTAAATATGAGATATGGGGTCAAAAAGACCTCAGATCTCATATTTACACTAAAATGCAATAAAAAAATAAATACAATTTTAATGTCAAAATGTTGCTTTAACCACTTAACGACCGCTCACTGTATATATACGTCGGCAGAATGGCACGGACAGGCACAATCACGTACCTGTACGTGACTGCCTTTGTATAGTTGGGGGGTCCCATCGGACCCCCCTTCTATACAGTGAGCGGTGGTTATCGTTCCGGGAGCGATCCGTGAAGAGGAGACGGCCATTCGTTTCCGGCCACCCCCTCGCGATCGCTCCCGGCGAATGAGAATCTTCCTCTGCCTGTGTAATGTAAACACAGGCAGAGGAAGTGATGTCATCTCTCCATGCGGTGGTCTTTTCGATCCGGCGCGAGGAGAGAAGACATCTCACAGTAAGTGCACCAACACTACACTGACACCAGTACACGTAGGCACACTTACAACCCCCAGTCACCACCAGATCACCCCCCAGATCACCCCCAGTACCCCCAGTCACAGTGCACCGTTTGCAGTGGTCATTTTTTTACTGATCACTGCAATCAGTGTCGTTTGTGACAGTAAAAAGTTGCTGGGAAGTTAGGTTTAGGCCCCTTTAGGTCCAGGGTAGCCTCCTAACCCCCCCCTAATAAAGGTTTAACCCCTTGATCGCCCCCCAGGTAACCCTTTTACCCCCTAACGCCAGCGTCACTAAGCGATCGTATTTCCGATCGCTGTATTTAGTGCCGGTGGTGCCCTAGATAGCCAGTTATTTATTTTTAGTTTCGCCGCAGGTTTTTATAGCGTCAGGTACCCCCATATATTATTTTAACCCCCTGATTGCCCCTAGAGTTAACCCTTTCACCAGTGATCACCGTATAAGTGTCACTGGTGACACTGGTTAGCCAGTTAGTTATTTTGTTATTTAGGTTACCCGTCAGGTTTTTATATAGTGTCAGGTACCCCCATATATAACCTAATAAAGGTTTTAACCCCCTGATTGCCCCTAGTTAACCCTTTCACCAGTGATCACCATATCAGTTTTACGGGTGACGCTGGTTGGTTAGTTTGCTTTTTATAGCATCAGGGCATCCGCCGTATATAACCCAATAAAGGTTTAACCCCCTGATCGCCCAGCGGCTGCTATCAATTAGGTTTTAGCGCCAGAGAAGGTCTGCGTCGCCCCAGGCAGCGTTAGGTTAGTGCCAGTAACGCTAACACCCACGCGCAAAGCATACACCTCCCTTAGTGGTATAGTATCTGAACAGATCAATATCTGATCTGATCAGATCTATACTAATGTCCCCAGCGGTTTAGGGTTCCCAAAAACGCAGTGTTAGCGGGATCAGCCCAGATATCTGCTAGCACCTGCGTTTAGCTCCTCTGCCTAGCCTAGCCCAGCCCAGCCCAGCCCACCCAAGTGCAGTATCGATCGATCACTGTAACTTACCAAACACAACACACATAACTGCAGCGTTCGCAGAGACAGTCCTGATCCCTGCGATCGCTAACAGTTTTTTTTTAAGCGTTTAATACATTTGCTGACAGTCAGGTGCTTTTTTACCTGTGAATCTTACTAATGTACCCCTAAATTTAGAGCCCAAAATGGCAAATCGAAGGTACACTAGTAAAGAGGCCTACGAGATGCTGAGCATGACAGATAGTGAAGAGGAGGTCACGCATCTGTCAGATTCAGGCTCAGAATATCTTCCCGTAGAAGACAGTGAAGTCAGCGGCTCCATGTCAGATAGCTCTGACGACGAAGATGAGGTCCCTGCTAAGGTCAGGCGTACCCGATCCCGATCTTCTGAGGTTGTTGAGGAGCAAGAACCGCAGGGCTCTCGTATCATGGAGCAGAGTAGGACTAGCGCCGCTATTCCTTCTGGTGAATTGGCAAGCACCAGCGGCCTAATACAGCCTGGGCGTACATCCAGCACTGCAGTATCACGTGGTGACGTGGCGAGTCCCATAAGTGCAGTTCAAGCTGGCGAGGTGGCAAGCACAAGTAGTGTCCCGCTGCCACCAAGAAGAAGACAAAGGCAAGCCCGTTGTGCCCATAGTGCCCTTCCTGCAGAATTTGCCTATCCTGATTGGGTCCCCACCACTTCTGCAGAACCCGTACTTCCCCCATTCACTGCCCAACCCGGTATTCAGGTGGAAACAGCTGATTTTTTGCCAATTGATTTTTATTCACTGTTTTTCACGGAAGATCTCTATAGATCTATTGTGGACCAGAGTAATTTATATGCTGGTCAATTCATCGCCGCTAATCCCCAGTTGCCTTCCATTGCCAAAGATTGGAAACCAATTACGGTTTCCGAATTTAAGACCTTTCTGGGCACACATAAATTCCTGTCATTGCGTGCTTATTGGTCCACGCACCCAATTGACCACATGCCCGTGTTCTCTGCCTCCATGCCCAGGAAACGATACGAGCAGATCTTGCGGTTCATGCATTTCAACGACAATGAACTTTGTCGTCCACGTGGAGACCCTGAATACGACCGGCTCTACAAAATTCGGCCCCTCATAAACCACTTCAACGAACGTTTTGCAGCCTTGTTTATTCCCAATCAAGTTGTCTGCGTTGATGAGTCCCTGATTAAATTTTCTGGCCGATTGTCTTTCAAGCAGTACCTTCCCAGCAAGCGTGCCAGATACGGGGTCAAGCTCTATAAGTTCTGTGACAGGGCAACAGGCTATGTATGGAGCTTTACGGTTTATGAGGGAAAAGATAGTCAGGTTGAGCCGGTCAACTGCCCAGATTACATAGGGAGCGCTGGCAAGATAGTGTGGAACTTGGTGTCACCCTTATTCGGAAAGGGGTACCACTTGTATGTGGACAATTATTACACAAGCGTGCCACTGTTTAGTCACTTGTTTGATCATCAGATTGGAGCATGTGACACCGTGCGACCTAATCGCCGGGGCTTTCCCCAGAGGCTTGTAGATTCCCGTCTTAGGCTGGGGGAGAGAGCCTGCTTGAAGTGTAATAACTTGCTCACTGTGAAGTGGAGGGATAATAAGAATGTTTTCCTTCTTACCTCCCTTCATGCAGACACGACAGTCCAAATTTGTACGGCGACTGGTGTTGTGGAGAAACCCCTAGGTGTCCACGAATATAACCAAATAATGGGAGGGGTGGATCTCAATGGCCAGTTGTTGGCGCTGTATCTAATTGACCGCAAGGCGAGACGCTGGTACAAAAAAGTGTCTATCCTTATTCCAATTGGCTTTGCTGAACGCTCATGTGCTATACAGAGCTTCAGGCGGGACTTTATCTCTCCTAAAATTCCAGGATGAGATAGTCACAGAACTCCTGTATTCAGGCGGTTCTGCACCTCACCATCCCCAACCAAATGCAGTAAGCCGGCTGCATGAGAGGCATTATCCGTATGTCCTCGAGAGTACCCCTACCCAACGAGCCCCCCAAAAAAGATGTGTCTGTAGCAAGCGCGGATTTAGGCGTGACACGCGTTATTTTTGTCCACGCTGTCCTGACAATCCTGGTCTTTGCATTGGTAAATGTTTTGAACGCTTCCACTCAAAAGTGAAGTTTTAGCGTAGGGTACAGCATTGCACAGAACAGGACACACTTACACAGGGTCTCCCAAGATGCCATCACATTTTGAGAGATCCGAACCATTACAGTTGTTAAAGTTACAAAAAAAGTATAAAAAAAAAAAAAAACGTAAAAACAAAAAACACAAAAAAATATAAAATAAAAAAAACAAAAATAGTTGTCGTTTTATTGTTCTCTCTCTCTCTCTATTTTCTCTCTATTGTTCTGCTCTTTTTTACTGTATTCTATTTTGCAATGTTTTATCATGCTTGCTTTTCAGGTATGTAATTTTTTGTTTTCAGGTGCGCCATTCAGCTGCAGCGCAGAATTATTTATCTTGACAGCAACAGCGTTTGCTCCCACGATACATAAAGCCGTGACTCCAGTGCTGTAGGAGGTGATTTCACCACCACAGTTAAAAAAAAGAGCATATATGCCGAAGCATAGGGACGGAGGATCGATTTTGCTCCTAATGCCGCGTACATACGGTCGAAATTTCGGCGGAGGCTTGCCCGTGGAAAAGTCCAACCGTGTGTACGCGGCATAACTTTTTTTGCGGGAGGATGCCCCCATGCTTCGGCATATATATATTTTAGGCACAGATTGCGTTAAAAAAATGTTTTATTTTTTACTAGGTTTTTTTTTGGTATTTGCTTTGCAGGTATGGTATGGTAAGGTCTTACTGTTATACTGTAATGTTACTTTGTTTTAATGTTAACCATCATTTGCTTAGCAGGTACGCCATTCAGTTGCAGCGCGGATCCATTTATCTTGACAGCAACAGCGTTTGCTCCCACGATACATAAAGCCGTGACTCCAACGCTGTAGCAGGTGATTTCACCACCACAGTTAAAAAAAGAGCATATATGCCGAAGCATGGGGGCAGCAGGGGCGGAGGAGCGATTTTGCTCCTAATGCCGCGTACATACGGTCAAAATTCCGGGGAAGGCTTGCCCGTGGAAAAGTCCGACCGTGTGTACGCGGCATAACTTTTTTGCGGGAGGATGCCCCCATGCTTTGGCATATATATATTTTAGGCACAGGTTGCGTTAAAAAAATGTTTTATTTTTTACTAGTTTTTTTTTGGTATTTGCTTTGCAGGTATGGTATGGTAAGGTCTTAAGCCCTGTACACACGATCGGTTTTACCGATGAAAACAGTCCGATGGACTTTTTTCATCGGACAAACCGATCGTGTATGGGACCCATCTGTCTTTTTTCCATCGGTTTTAAAATATAGAACATGTTTTAAATTTTTCCGATGGATCAAATACCGATAGCAAATTCCGATCGTCTATGGGGAAGTCCATCGGATAAAAAACCCACGCATGCTCAGAATCAAGTCAACGCATGCTCAGAAGCATTAAACTTAATTTTTCTCGGCTCATCAGAGTGTTTTACGTCACCGCGTTTGGAACGGTCGGTTTTTTGACTGATGGTGTGTAGGCAAAACTGATGGAAGTCAGCTTCATCGGATTTCCGATGGACAAAACCATCGGATTAGAATCCATAGGATATCCGATCGTGTGTACGAGGCTTGACTGTTATACTGTAATGTTACTTTGTTTTAATGTTAACCATCATTTGCTTAGCAGGTACGCCATTCAGTTGCAGCGCCGATCTATTTATCTTGACAGCAACAGCGTTTGCTCCCACGATACATAAAGCCGTGACTCCAACGCTGTAATAGGTGATTTCACCACCACAGTTAAAAAAAAGAGCATATATGCCGAAGCATGGGGGCAGCAGGGGCGGAGGAGCGATTTTGCTCCTAATGCCGCGTACATACGGTCGAAATTCCGACGGAGGCTTCTCCGTGGAAAAGTCTGACCGTGTGTACGCAGCATAACCTTTTATGCCGCGTACATACGGTCTAAATTCCGACGGAGACTTGCCAGTGGAAAAGTCCGACCGTGTGTACGCGGCATAACTTTTTTGCGGGAGAATGCCCCCATGCTTCGGCATATATATTTTTTAGGCACAGGTTGCGTTAAAAAAATGTGTTATTTTTTACTAGTTTTTTTTTGGTATTTGCTTTGCAGGTATGGAATGGTAAGGTCTTACTGTTATACTGTAATGTTACTTTGTTTTAATGTTAACCATCATTTGCTTAGCAGGTACGCCATTCAGTTGCAGCACGGATCTATTTATCTTGACAGCAACAGCGTTTGCTCCCACGATACATAAAGCCGTGACTCCAACGCTGTAGGAGGTGATTTCACCACCACAGTTAAAAAAAAGAGCATATATGCCGAAGCATGGGGGCAGCAGGGGCGGAGGAGCGATTTTGCTCCTAATGCCGCATACAACGGTCGAAATTCCGGGGAAGGCTTGCCCGTGGAAAAGTCTGACCGTGTGTACGCAGCATAACCTTTTATGCCGTGTACATACGGTCAAAATTCCGACGGAGGCTTGCCCGTGGAAATGTCCGACCGTGTGTACGCAGCATAACTTTTTTGCGGGAGGATGCCCCCATGCTTCGGCATATATAAATGGTGCATGTATGCCCATCATTAGAAGTGGGTGGATGAAGGGAGGTATTCTAATGGTGGGCATACCCACCGATCAATCTCTGGCTGCATGAAAAAAAAGATTACAATACATGTCCAACAAGGACCAGCAACGTACTGGTATGTTGCTGGACTTTGAATGTTTATACCAGAATGATGCCTGCGGGTTTATGTATCATCTTGGTATCATTCTTTTCAGCCAGCGGCCGGCTTTCATGTAAAAGCAATCCTAGCAGATAATTAGGCTCTAGACTGCTTTTACAAGCAGTGGGAGGGAATGTCCCCCCCCCGGATATAAACAGCGCTAGGAAAGATCTAGGGTCTAACCCCCCAATTTCTTTCAAAAAAAGAGTACCTGTCAATACCTATTGCTATCATAGGGGATATTTACATTCCCTGAGATAACAATAAAAATGGTAAAAAAAAAATATGGAAGGAACAGTTTAAAAAAAAATAAAAAAAAGCAAAATAAATAATAAAATAAAAAAAAAGCACCCCTGTCCCCCCTGCTCTTGCGCAAAGGCGAACGCAAGCATCGGTCTAGCGTCATATGTAAACAGCAATTGCACCATGCATGTGAGGTATCACCGCGAAGGTCAGATCGAGGGCAGTAATTTTAGCAGTAGACCTCCTCTGTAAATCTAATGTGGTAACCTGTAAAGTATTTTAAAAATGTATGTAGTTTGTCGCCGATGAGCGTTTGTGCGGAATTTTAAAGCATGTCGTGTTTGGTATCCATGCATTTGGCCTAAGATCATCTTTTTTATTTCATCAAACATTTGGGCAATATAGTGTGTTTTAGTGCATTAAAAATAAAAAAGTGTGTTTTTTCCCAAAAAAATGCGTTTGAAAAATCACTGCGCAAATACTGTGTGGGAAAAAAATGCAACACCCACTATTTTAATCTGTAGGGCCTTTGCTTTAAAAAAATTTATAATGTTTGGGGGTTCAACGTAATTTTCTTGCAAAAAAAAAAAATGTTTTCATGTAAACAAAAAGTGTCAGAAAGGGCTTTGTCTTCAAGTGGTTAGAAGAGTGGATGATGTGTGACATAAGCTTCCTAATGTTGTGCATAAAATGCCAGGACAGTTCAACCCCCCCCCCCCAAATGACCCCATTTTGGAAAGTAGACACCCCAAGCTATTTGCTGAGAGGCATGTTGAGCCCATTGAATATTTTTTTTTTTTGTCCCAAGTGATTGAATAATGACAAAAAGAAAAAAAAATGTACAAAAAGTTGTCACTAAATGATATATTGCTCAAACATGCCATGGTTATATGTGGAATTGCACCCCAAAATACATTCTGTTGCTTCTCCTGAGTACGGGGATACCACACGTGTGAGACATTTTGGGAGCCTAGCCGCGTACAGGACCACGAAAACCAAGCACCGCCTTCAGGATTTCTAAGGGTGTAAATTTTTGATTTCACTCCTCACTGCCTATCACAGTTTCGGAGGCCATGGAATGCCCAGATGGCACAAAACCCCCCCCAAATGACCCCATTTTGGAAATTAGACACCCCAAGCTATTTGCTGAGAGATATGTTGAGTATTTTGCAGATCTCGCTTTTTGTCACAAAGTTTTGAAAATTGAAAAAAAAAAAAAATTCTTTCTTCATTTTCAAAAACAAATGAGAGCTGTAAAATACTCACCATGCCTCTCAGCAAATAGCTTGGGGTGTCTACTTTCCAAAATTGGGTCATTTGAAGGGGGTTTTGTGCTATTTTGGCATTTTATGGCCTTCAAAACTGTGATAGGTAGTGAGGAGTGAAATCAAAAATTTACGCCCTTAGAAATCCTGAAGGCGGTGCTTGGTTTTCGGGGCCCACACATGTGGTATCCCCGTACTCAGGAGAAGCAGAAAAATGTATTGTGGGGTGCAATTCCACATATAACCATGGCATGTTTGAGCAATATATCATTTAGTGACAACTTTTTGTACATTTTTTTTTCTTTTTGTCATTTTCTTGGGACAAAAAAAAAAAATATTCAATGGGCTCAACATTCCTCTCAGCAAATAGCTTGGGGTGTCTACTTTCCAAAATGGGGTCATTTGGGGGCGTTTTGTGCTATCTTGGCATTTTATGGCCTTCAAAACTGTGATAGGTAGTGATAGGTAGTGAGGAGTGAAATCAAAAATGTATGCCCTTAGAAATCTTGAAGGCGGTGCTTGGTTTTTGGGGTCCCATACGCAGCTAGGCTCCCAAAAAGTCCCACACATGTGGTATCCCCGTACTCAGGAGAAGCAGCAGAATGAATTTTGGGGTGTAATTTCACATATGCGCTTGGCATGTGTGAGCAATATATCATTTAGTGACAACTTTGTGCAAAAAAAAAAAGGTTTGTCATATTCCCGCAACTTGTGGCAAAATATAAAATATTCCATGGACTCAACATGCCTCTCAGTAAATAGCTTGGGGTGTCTACTTTCCAAAATGGGGTCATTTGGGGGGGTTTTGTGCTATTTTGGCATTTTATGGCCTTCGAAACTGTGATGGGTAGTGAGGAGTGAAATCAAAAATTTGCGCCCTTAGAAATCTTGAAGGAGGTGCTTGGCTTTTGGGGCCCCGTACGGGGCTAGGCTCTCAAAAAGTCCCACACATGTGGTATCCCCGTACTCAGGAAAAGCAGCAAAATGTATTTTGGGGTGCAATTCCACATATAACTATGAATATACAAGAGAAAATTGGGGGAAAGGGATTGGGATGGGGGAAGGGGAAGCAAGCTTTTCCACTGGTTCACAGGGATTCGGTGTGAATACCTGGTTTTGGTCAATACACCTTAGTGGGGTGTTGTTGCTGTAACCATAGTATACTATAAGAAAAAGGGGGGTTTGCCTGGTAAAGAACAGGCACAGGGGTTACCTAAAGCAACAAATAATTTGACCAATAGCCAAATGGTTGGAGTTAATTGGCTAGTTTTATTGATATCAAAATTATATACAAAATCAGAGTGCTGTCAAACAATAAAAAGGTGCCACTTGGTACCATGTACATTTAATGACCAACAGGACATACTAGGACAAACATGCAACATAAAGACACCGGTCCGGACGCAGCAGTTCAGCCTGGTGAATTATGCAGCCTACTGGTAATTACCCAAATAACTTCCCTAATGCGGGATAATTTCGTTCAGGGTGTGCGTATGGCACGAGTACCGTCAAATGGGTGCTATTGTCCACAGGCTGAACCTGAAAGGAGGAATGGGTCAGAAAGAGGGGGGAGGGGGGAAGGGGGACTAGGAATCACTGCATGTGCACTGTTGGTAAGTTGGTTATTGCCACCTGCATCCTAAGTAAGGTACATTCGATAAAAACAACACAGCCAGTATTGGGCAATAATACCCCCCCCCCCCCCGATGAGTTCAAATAGATGGGAGAGCTTGCCTGTGGATTAGTTGTTCAAGGTCTATCGTGTTATTAATGCAGTTACCTTACCGGTAAATTGGTTTGCAAAAACTGTTTGTCAGTGCACGTTTATATTTCGGCACGGTAGGCTTTGGTGGGAACATGGAACTCCTGTTATTGCTATAATGTATCAATTTTCCATTCGGATATTTGTAAATCTGTTGCATGTAAAACAGGGTACTCACATTCCTCTGTAGTTCCTCATTCACAGCGATGATGTAGTAGAATGAGGATTTTTGGCCTTACCGGACTGTCAGCGCTCTGACTTCCACTTCCGGGTGTTGGCTCAAGTTGTCACCGCTGTTGTGCTGGATGGCAATGAATCGTCATATATCCAGTTCCCAAGTAGGTTTACCTACGATAGTTGGTGTATGGCAAGGTATCCTCACACTGGGGGAAGCTGTTGGTCACCGTCAGCCAGCCTTTTGCGGATCGGGATGTCCGTTCTCTCCGACCTCCTCGTTCAGACGCCACTCAGCGTCACGTGACCGGTGTCGACTAGTGACATTGACGCGTTTCGCCGTACACGATGGCGTAGCTTCGTCTTTGCTATTTTGGCATTTTATGGCCTTCAAAACTGTGATAGGTAGTGAGGAGTGAAATCAAAAATTTACGCTCTTAGAAATCCTGAAGGCGGTGCTTGGTTTTCGGGGCCCCGTACGCGGCTAGGCTCTCAAAAAGTCCCACACATGTGGTATCCCCGTACTCAGGAGAAGCAGCAAAATGTATTGTGGGGTGCAATTCCACATATAACCATGGCATGTTTGAGAAATATATCATTTAGTGACAACTTTTTGTACATTTTTTTTTTCTTTTTGTCATTATTCAATCACTTGGGACAAAAAAAAAAAAAATATTCAATGGGCTCAACGTGCCTCTCAGCAAATAGCTTAGGGTGTCTACTTTCCAAAATGGGGTCATTTGGGGGGGTTTTGTGCTATCTTGGCATTTTATGGCCTTCAAAACTGTGATAGGTAGTGATAGGTAGTGAGGAGTGAAATCAAAAATTTATGCCCTTGGAAATCTTGAAGGCGGTGCTTGGTTTTTGGGGTCCCGTACGTGGCTAGGCTCCCAAAAAGTCCCACACATGTGGTATCCCCGTACTCAGGAGAAGCAGCAGAATGTATTTTGGGGTGTAATTTCACATATGCGCATGGCATCTGTGAGCAATATATCATTTAGTGACAACTTTGTGCAAAAAAAAAAAGGTTTGTCATATTCCCGCAACTTGTGGCAAAATATAAAATATTCCATGGACATAACATGCCTCTCAGTAAATAGCTTGGGGTGTCTACTTTCCAAAATGGGGTCATTTGGGGGGGTTTTGTGCTATTTTGGCATTTTATGGCATTCAAAACTGTGATAGGTAGTGAGGAGTGAAATCAAAAATTTGCGCCCTTAGAAATCTTGAAGGAGGTGCTTGGTTTTTGGGGCCCCGTACGGGGCTAGGCTCTCAAAAAGTCCCACACATGTGGTATCCCCGTACTCAGGAGAAGCAGCAAAATGTATTTTGGGGTGCAATTCCACATATAACTATGGCATGTTTGAGCAATATATCATTTAGTGACAACTTTTTGTACATTTTTTTTTCTTTTTGACATTATTCAATCATTTGGGACAAAAAAAAAAAATATTCAATGGGCTCAACATGCCTCTCATCAAATAGATTGGGGTGTCTACTTTCCAAAATGGGGTCATTTGGGGGGAGTTTTGTGCTATTTTGGCATTTTATGGCCTTCGAAACTGTGATAGGTAGTGAGGAGTGAAATCAAAAATTTGCGCCCCTTAGAAATCCTGAAGGCGGTGCTTGGTTTTCGGGGGCCCGTACGCGGCTAGGCTCCTAAAAAGTCCCACACATGTGGTATCCCCGTACTCAGGAGAAGCAGCAAAATATATTTTGGGGTGCAATTCCACATATAACCATGGCATGTGTGAGCAATATATCATTTAGTGACAACTTTTTGTAATTTTTTTTTTTTAGTCATTATTCAATCACTTGGGACAAAAAAAAAATATTCAATGGGCTCAACATGCCTCTCAGCAATTTCCTTGGGGTGTCTACTTTCCAAAATGGGGTCATTTGGGGGGGGGTTTGTACTGCCCTGCCATTTTAGCACCTCAAGAAATTAGATAGGCAGTCATAAATTAAAAGCTGTGTAAATTCCAGAAAATGTACCCTAGTTTGTAGACGCTATAACTTTTGCGCAAACCAATAAATATACGCTTATTGACATGTTTTTTTTTACTAAAGACATGTGGCTGAATACATTTTGGCCTAAATGTATGACTAAAATTGAGTTTATTCGATTTTTCTTATAACAAAAAGTAGAAAATATCACTTTTTTTCAAAATTTTCAGTCTTTTTCCGTTTATATCGCAAAAAAAAAAAATCGCAGAGACAATCAAATACCATTAAAAGAAAGCTCTATTTGTGGGAAGAAAAGGACGCAAATTTTGTTTGGGTACAACATTGCATGTCCGCACAATTTCCAGTTAAAGCAGCGCAGTGCCAAATTCTGAAAACACCTCTGGTCTTTAAGCTGCATAATGGTCCGGGGCTTAAGTGGTTAAAAGCATTGGGCGAAAGTGACGTTTTGGCGTCGCTTCAACCCTGCAAGTGTATGGAGACAGGTGGGGGCCATCTTCCACTCACTCGTCTCCATGCCACAGAGGAAGAAGGACCCTAATGCCTCCGCAGCTACAGATGGCTCAGGTAATCGGCGGAGGGTACAGGAGAGCGGCGGGAGGGGGGCCCTCTCCTGCCGCCGATAAAGGTGATCTCGATGCAAATCCGCCGCAGAGACCACAGCAGCTAGCTGCTGCCATAAACGGGTGGCACAGTGGTGTAGTGGGTAGCAGTAAAAAGGGTCGCTGGTTTGAATCTCAACCACGACACTACCTGCCTGGAGTTTGCATGTTCTCCCTGTGCCTGCGTGGGTTTCCTCCGGGTACTCCGGTTTACTCCCACACTCCAAAGACATGCTGGTAGGTTAATTGTCTTCTGTCTAAATTGGCCCTAGTATATGAATGTGAGTTAGGCACCTTAGATTGTAAGCTCCTTGAGGGTAGGGACCGATGTGAATGTACAATGTATATGTAAAGCGCTGCGTAAATTGACGGCGCTATATAAGTACCTAAATAATAATAACAAAGATATCCCTCTTCAAAATGTCGAAGTATAACGGCGGGAGCTGGTCTGGAAGTGGTTAAAATTATGTGACATAGTAAGGGGGAACCAGTTAAAAAAAAATTGAAATTAGTTAATTTGCCAAAAATCCCTCTAACCACAACTTGCAATATCTTTTGAAATGCCACTAATGTGAAAGAAACCTGTTCCATTAATACTAGGCTAATGCTTTTAAAGGGAAGGGGGGAATTTTTAAGGCAAGGTTCTTGAAGAATCTGAATGGTTTATATAGACCTTCAGACTGTTGTTATGAGCTCCTTTCTTTTTAAACAGTTAATTTTTTATTTAAAAACCTGGAAAAAAAAAAGATCTGGCAACATCACCATTGGTGGATTAGCCTAATCTGGAGAATTTAGTGACAAGGAAGAAATTAACCACTAGGCTGCAGACTTTACATAGTGAGCCAAGCTTTAAGCCTCATACACACTACACTACAGTACAGCAGTTGAACGAAAAAAAAAAACCCTGACAGCTCAGGTTGAAGCCGCTGTACTAACAATCTGATGTTAGTACAGTGATCTCCCCTGCTGTACTATTTTGTTCTGACAGGGGTAAGGCTCCCTCCCACCAGAACACTCCGGTCAGTGGCCAATGGCTGAGAGCGCTGATCGGGAGCCAGTCGTCAGAGCTTTTTTGGTCAGGACCCTTCTACAGAAGCCAGCCAGCTTCCTTTTGGATGGGCTGCCATACACTTGCGCCGAATGTCGGCCAGTTTCTATTGAACCGGCCGATGCCGCCCGACATTCGACCCATGGCTTTAGAATACAGCTTTATTAGTTGGTCTCTTTACCCATATAAGATATCAGTCTAAACAAAATGCAAGTGCAATTGAACTTTTGTTTATCTGAGAAAGATAGATTGTATCTTTTTTAAACAAATGTAACCAGAAAAAAATGGTCTGCAGAACTAAAATTAGCTATTTTACACCCAAGGGATAATCCTTTTACATGTCTATTGTTCATAACTATCCATAACTATGGAACTGAATGAGTGCACTTCATGTGCATATGCATTTCCCATACCTGGGAGAATAATTTCAGTAATACCTGGCATTTAAAATGAAATTACTTGATATATGAAAGGCCATTAACTCCGGAGAACAGTGTTGTTTGTGCATGGGTATCATCAGGGCTGGTGCAAGGATTTTTGACACCCTAGGCGTAAGCTAATTTTGCCGCCCCCTGTCTCCGCCTCTGACTCTACCCCCTTTGCCCTGCCCATGTATAAAGTGGAGGTGGCAGGGGTGGATTTTTTTTTGCAGCACCTCTCCACCTAATTCTTCAGCCATGGTCTCCACCTGCGTCTCTGATTACTGTTTGCTGTCAAAGGGACTAGGAGAGGATGCTCACATGCCCAAATTGACAAAATACCAGAAAAACCCTCTAATGGGACTATAAGGGGGCATAGACTCCAAAGGAAAAGGTAATAGTAGTATAAAAGTACAAAGTTTATTATGCCAATAATAAAAGGATTGATCTAGAATTAAAACATGAGCATATTGATGCGGTTACAGTAAATACATGACACGTGCAATATTGGAATAACCACAAATATCTGTCAATGGTACAACCAGAACCAGAATAGTACCCAAAAGGATTGTGTAATTCTTCTTCTTCAGGGGTAAGTGGTTATATATACACATAGGGGGTTATTTACGAAAGGCAAATCCACTTTGCACTACAAGTGCACTTGAAAGTACACTGAAAGTGCACTTGGAAGTGCAGTCGCTGTAAATCTGAGGGGTAGATCTGAAATGAGGGGAAGCTCTGCTGATTTTATCATCCAATCATGTGCAAGCTAAAATGCTGTTTTTTATTATCCATGCATGTCCCCCTCGGATCTACAGCGACTGCCATTCCAAGTGCACTTGCAGTAGTATTGCAAAGTGGATTTTCCTTTAGTAAATAACCCCCATAGTATCTATAGTACAGAAAGTTAGGGACAAAGGGGAAATACAATTATAGATTTACAGAGACATCTTTATCATAGCACAGTTTTGTTATAGGTATTTACTAGCCATATGGATAAGGATTCATATCCTCAATAGCCACATTGTTTGAAACCAAGGAAATGTGCTGCCATGAGAACCCAGAAGTCCAGAAGAGTGGGGAGCCATAGGCCCCAGCTCAGGCTACCCACAATGGGCACCACCAAATTCGCTCCAAAATACTAAATTAACTCTGGCCAGTGTCGTCCTCCTAATAGTGGAGAATTTCCGGGGTTAGAGAAACTCTCAGATTGAAGGAGGGGAGGGTGCAGGGTAATCAGATAGGAGGAAGGATAGAGTATCAAGTAGAGTGTAAAGAGGATAGAGAACCCATGCAAAAAGCCAGGGAGACATGAGAGAAGGTTTCCTGCATCTCCGATGTGTCATTAGCCATGGAGGTAGTTTTCAATGTCTATGGTAGGCTCAAGAGAGAGTTACATAAGAATAAAAGTGTGCGATCTGTTTCAACAGGTGATGAAGAATGTTTTTTTGTTTTTTTTGTTTTTTATATAAGTGAGTCACAGTCATGTATTTGTAGTGTCGGCATGGGTCTGTGAGTGACAGACAGCATTCATTATGCGGTGATATGTACAGTATTTCACAAAAGGTGAGTACACCCCTCACATTTTTGTAAATATTTTATTATATCTTTTCATGTGACAATACTGAAGAAATGACAAGCAGAGAGAGAGATACAATGTATCTTTGCTATCCATTCACAGAGAGAGAAACACAGGGGCAGGCTTCACAGTGACTGATCACTGTGATAAAGAATGAGGGGTTAGGGAGGTCTCCAGCGCCAGTGCGCTGAGCGTCTTACTGCTCATGCGATGGCGTTGCCCTCCCTTGCTGCACTCGACGTGACGTTGGAGATCACCCTCGATCCACGGCTGGTAAACATCTCCATCTTGCACTGCGGTCATCCTCTTTTTTCACTCTCCTCACACCCCTGTACTTTCCCTCAACATCCCCCCTTCATACCTCTCAGGTACCTCATGGATCATCCTATTTATTTCCTGGTCACCATTCGGTTTTCTTTCTCCAGTGTCCTATACACATAGTTGGTAGCACACTTTTGTTTTGCACTTTCTATGTTCATGCCTGTGCATTCTTGTGCACTCTTTCACTTTCTTTATGTTCACCTGGTGTCTGGCCATCTTTCTCCAGTTTATTAGCTGCATAATTAGCTGATTGCTATTTTACTTTTACTATTGTTACAGATATTTTGGAATACCTACAATACAAACAATACAAATTTTTCACTATGCAGACCCTAGCTTCTAACTGGAGCCTTCACCTTCCTATTGGCTGCTTTGCACTTACCGCCGTGCCCAGGGTTTATATCTCCTCAGCTCCCGGGGGGGACGCCTGATCCAATGCACCCCTTGATTATCGCTACCATCTACCATTCTATTTTACAAATACCAGGTGAGAGTGTTTGGAATCTGCTTTAGTTTCCCCTCTTCTCTTTACTTACTACATACCCTATTCTGACTACCATACCATGTTATATAATAATTTTTATTTTAGATATTCCCATACCCTGCATCTTGCTCCTGATGAGTGGTCATGCTACCACGAAACGCGTAGAGCTTTCCTATGATGCAACGTCACAGTGCCGGTCCTACTAATACTATTTCTATCCGTTTTTATTATATTCCAATGAATTTATCCACCATTGTTTTTATACCTATACGTAATCACTATTACTTACTGGTATATATACCTTGGTCCATTACTATGTGTACTATGTTGTAACAATTATGTACTGTTACTAATTGTGCAATCTATTGCTACCGAGACCAACAATTACAATTTAATGTTTTCTTTTATTATCTATTTTACAGTGTATATATGCCAATTGTATTTAATAAACAATGTGTACATTGATTGATTCATTCTACTTAGTATTGCTGCTTCATATAAAGTCCCACTGCTTTCTTTTTTCAATATGATCACTGTGATAGCCATTCAGAGGCTATCACAGCGATCAGGTGATCCGGAACCAGGATTTCCAGGTCCCGATCTTTAGTATGGGACCCGGGGGCTCCTGGTGAGACCCTGGGTGCTGAGAGCATGCTGTGTAGCACGCTCCCAGCACAATGGCAGATACAAATATATGCGGCCCCACAGAAAAAAGCCAAGTCAAGTGGGTCCGCATATATGCGTACTGTCGATGGGAAGGGGTTAAAGGAAATTGAAAAATTACAGACTTATCGGCCATATTACCAGGGAAGAATAAAATAATAACTAAAAATAGAAAACGAATGGCGCCACCACATTTAGCCACTTGCTGCCTGCCCACCCGCACTGTACTGTTAGCGAGTGGCTGCTTTAGGCAAAGTGTTGTACCTTTTGGTAAACAACACAGAGCTCTGTACAAAAG
Source organism: Rana muscosa (assembly GCA_029206835.1). Taxonomy (NCBI): domain Eukaryota; kingdom Metazoa; phylum Chordata; class Amphibia; order Anura; family Ranidae; genus Rana; species Rana muscosa. The sequence goes on along the minus strand of CM055122.1, from coordinate 1,102,167,230 downwards.
GAGCAAACTGTCGGTTTCTCATCCCTGAGAGATCATTAGTAAAAAGTAGCACATTTTACACACATTGCACATAAGCACACTTTTAACCCCTTGATTGCCCTAGATGTTAACCCCTTCCTAGCCAGTGTCATTAGTACAGTGGCAGTGTATAGTATTATCTCTGATCACTGAATTAATCTCAGTGGTGATGTCAGTGGCCGTTAGTCAGTTTCCCCTAACGTCAGTTAGTGTCAGAGCCTGCTGCACATGCTCAGTGTCATATCCAGAGGTTGTCTTTGGGAAATAGACGTATGAGTGCTGCCAGCAATTCTGCAGAGGTTGTAAGGGTGGGGGGGGTCAGCCTGTCAGTGCTCAGACCATACTCCACACGCTGCATCAAATTGGTCTGCATGGCTGTCATCCCAGAAGGAAGCCTCTTCTAAAGATGATGCACAAGAAAGCCCGCAAACAGTTTACTGAAGACAAGCAGACTAAGGACATGGATTACTGGAACCATGTCCTGTGGTCTGATGAGACCAAGATAAACTTTTATTGGTTCAGATGGTGTCATGGGTGTCTGGCGGCAACCAGGTGAGGAGTACAAAGACAAGTGTGTCTTGCCTACAGTCAAGCATGGTGGTGGGAGTGTCATGGTCTGGGGCTGCATGACTGCTGCCGGCAGTGGGGAGCTACAGTTCATTGAGGGAACCTTTAATGCCTACATGTACTGTCACATACTGAAGCAGAGCATGATCTCCTCCCTTTGGAGACTGGGCCACAGGGCAGTATTCCAACATGATAACGACCCCAAACACACCTCCAAGATGACCACTGCCTTGTTAAAGAAGCTTAGGGTAAAGGTTATAGACCGGCCAAGCATGTCTCCAGACCTAAACCCTATTGAGCATTAGACATGTGCATTCATTTTCGTCTGAATGCATTTTTGGCCAAATTTCTGGGTATTTTCGTTATCGTTTTAACAAACGAAAAGAACATGCAGAATCCGAAATCCAAAAGATCCGACATACAAAAATGCTTTATTTTCATTTTCGTTGCTACAACAGTTCGATATAGATAGTAGATTCAACATGACGCTGACAATAGCTATCTGTGTCTATTGAACATGTGGTCGAATGTGCCTAACCTTAACTCTATTAGTCCAAGATTATTCTACATAGAGAGGAAAGATTTAACATTGAGAGAAAAGATTCGACATTATAGGGACAGTGTTGGGGTAGACCATTCGGCATGAACGACGAAGATTCGACGAAGCAGCGAAAAACATACAAACGTTGAATCTGTCATTGAAGGCTTATGGTGTCTGTCGAAAGTTCTAAGAAGATTCGACAAGCAGCTAAACTGTACGACGCCGCAATCGTACATTTCCAGTCAAATGCTCAGCCCATAGGTGATAGAAGAATTTGAATGTTGGTTGACTAGTAATAATAATTTATAAAGATAATTATTACTAGTGTCCTACAGCATTAGAATTCTTCTATAGCTTGTAGGCGGAACATTCAACCGGAAATGTATGATTGCGGCGTCGTACAGTTTAGCTGCTCCGTCGAATCTTCTTAGAACATTCGACAGACACCATAAGCCTTCAATGACAGATTCGACCTTAATTAATTTGAATTTTCGGAGGAATGCATTTTTTAACGAAACAAAATAAATAAAAACAAATTTCGGGAGTAACTAAATAAATGTATTTTTCGGACGAAAACTAAATTCCGAAAAAATATATTTCAGTGTGCACATGTCTATTGAGCACCTGTGGGCAATGGCGTCCCTAGGGGGGGACCAGAGGGGGCCCTGGCCCCCCCAACATTATGCTGTGCCCCACCATGTGCCCCCCCAAAAAAAAGAATAATTTTTTTTTCTTTTTTTTTTGCATCTTTTTTTCTCGCTCGGGCTGCTGCTGGGGTAACATAGTCTCTCCTGAGAGGAAGAGCGTCTCCAGTCAGCTCCTGCGGGGGATTCCTCCCCCCTCCCTCTGCTCGCTGACACTGCATAATGTGAGCGCTCACACAGCCGCCCGATCTGCTCCTTTCCCTGCATCCTCATTGGCACGGAGAAGAGCGAGTTGCAGGAAGGACTCCATGAGCACTGTGGGAGGGGGGCCCAAGCCTTCATCTCAGTTACTGAAAAAGCAGACTGATTTCTCCCGTCCTTAGAATGGTGACTGCAAGCTGAGCCGAGTGTCAGTCTATGACACTCTTTCACAGCCCAGCGAGTCCAGCCACCCCCCCTCACTCTCCTCACATACGAGCAGGGAGGAATACAGCTCCTCCTCCTCCTTCCAGTCCCGCCCACACTATCCCGGCGTGCTGTATCTGAAGAGAGGGGATGTGTGGGCGGGAAATATGAAAATCAGCAGCATTCCTGGCTGTGTGTGAATGATGCCTGAGATTCTAGCCTGGACCGTGAGTAAGTGTGTGCACTGCAGACTGTAGTACACTGTAATCACTGAACTGCATTATCTCCATCCCTTCTCTCCCCCATCTGTCTCCCTCCCCCTCTCCTGTTCTTTCAAGACATTCACAATTTACTTTCACTTTCAGTTAGGCAGGTAATAGACGGTGCAAATTTCTTTCCTGCATCCACAGATTGCAGGAAAGAAACTTGCATAATTCCCCCATCAACACAGACAGTTCTGACAGGGGAATATCCCTCCTGCCCAGCAATTGTATTCTCCCGACAAACAGTGATTATCACTAGTGGCTATAGCAATCACTAGTGATAATCATAAGAGAATCTGCTCATTAATGGTTCAAATCTTAGCCAGTTCCTGCTGAACCAGCTGAGATTTAAACTGTCTATGGCTGGTCTTAGCTCTTAGGCCCCTTTCACACTGATACGTTTTCAGGCGGTTTATCGCTAATAATAGCGCTGCTATACCGCCTGAAAAAATCGTGCCCTGCAGTCTTCAGTGTGAAAGCCCAAAGGCTTTCACACTGAAGCGGTGTGCTAGCTAGCCGCATCTTTACAGCGGTGAAGGAGCGGTGTGTTCACCGCTCCTTTACCGCTGCTGCCCATTGAAAGCAATGGGAGACCGCGGTAATACCGCCCGCAATGCGCCTCTGCAGAGGCGCATTGCAGGCGGTATTAACCCCTTTTTCGGGCGCTAGCGGGGTTAAATTCACCCCGCTAGCGGCCGCATACCGCGGTAAAAACGAAGGTATAGCGGCGCTAAAAATAGCGCCGCTATACCCACAGCGCACCTCCCGCCCCAGTGTGAAAGGGGCCTTAGGCAGCCCATACATTGATCACTTTTTTTCATTCAACTATTAGGTTGAATGAAAAAAAAAGGAAATTATCCAATTCCCCCATCTACACATTATAGGTGGATGGGGGAATGTTCCCAGTGTGGACCAGTGCTGGAACAACCAGAGTTGCTGTCCTGTCCCGGCTATTCACAGCGCTGGTCTCTGTCTCCATGGTAGCGGCGGCAGCACATTGGAACCCAGTGCTGGTTACTTTATGGGGCTGATGTACAGGAGGGCCAGCACAATTTGTTGTTAAAGATGGGCTGGGCATGTTCAAAATTCCACATGCCAGAGCCTGCCAGGAAGCCCACACTGCACAGCGCTAATCACAGGCAGTGAGACATTTCCCGTTCCGCAGCTGCACAGATCAGGAAATGTCTCACTGCCTGTGATTAGCACTGTGGAGTGTCGGCTTCCTGGTGGGATCGGGCATGTGGGATTTCAAACACACCCGGGCCCATCTCTATTGGTTGTAGACAGTTGAGCTCCCTGTAGGTTGCTTAGCAGCAGTGGAGCCTTCTCTGACATGCTGATCGTGATGCAATCCAGATGATGCTCCTAGTCAAATCCTAGTGTTAAATATCAGTGATTTTATTGATCAAAGCCCACACTTTACAGGTATAGAGCCCACATGGCTGCTGTACATACGGTTGATTATATATATGTGGTTGTACTCTTGATGCTAATAAATACTGTGTTTATTAGATCTGACTGGGAGCATCACTAGGATCACATCCCGATCAGCATGTCAACAGAGAAGGTTATACAGCATTACTGCTGCTAGGTGACCAGCTGGGGGCTCGGCTCTCTATAACCAATAGTGCCAGCCTTCCCCTACATGCACCCATAATGTCACCAGCACAAAGTCCTAATAGACTGCCGCCGGTGCCAAGGAGACAGATGCCAGACCAGCGCTGTCAATAACAGGGACAGGACAGCTGGGGAACCCCACAGTGGCAGAACACCAGGGCCCGGTGGCAAGACAACCTTTGCAACCCTGATAGTTCTCCCACTGCTTTGGACCCTTATATTTTCTTGGTGTGCTGGTGACATATATCTCTTGTTTTCTGCCACCCTGGTGGGGCCCCAGTATAGTAGGAAGGGAGCTCACTGCAGAACATGTGAAAGGGCCCATTGTGGGATCGTAGTAAAGGGCCCCAGGAGATATATATATATATATATATAATTGCATTTTATAGTTGGTCCCCCTACTTTTGTCCCTGTCCCCCCAGTGCCCCCCCTAAATATGAAAGCTGGAGATGCCACTGCCTGTGGGGCATCATCAAAAGGAGGAGCGCAAGGTCTCTAACATACACCAGCTCCGTGATGTCGTCATAGAGGAGTGTAAGAGGACTCCAGTGGCAACCTGTGAAGCTCTGGTGAACTCCATGCCCAAGAGGGTTAAGGCAGTGCTGGAAAATAATGGTGGCCACACAAAATATTGACACTTTGGGCCCAATTTGGAAATTTTCACTTAGGGGTGTACTCACTTTTGTTGCCAGTTGTTTAGACATTTAAGCCCTGTACACACGATCAGATTTCCTATAGATTTTAAACCGATGGATTTTTCCATCGGAAATCCGATGAAGCTGACTTCCACCAGTCTTGCCTACACACCATCAGTCAAAAAACCGATCGTCCCAAACGCCATGACGTAAAACACTCAGACGAGCCAAGAAAAATGAAGTTCTATGATGCTTGTGAGCATGCGTCGACTTGATTCTGATAAATTTAAAACATGTTCTATTTTTTAACACCGATGGAAAAAAGACAGATGGGGTCTAATATACGATCGGTTTGTCTGATGAAAAAAGTCCATCGGACTGTTTTCATCGGTAAAACCGATCGTGCGTACAGGGCTTAATGGCTGTGTGATGAGTTATTTTGAGGGGAAAGCAAATTTACACTGTTTTACAAGCTGTACACTCACCACTTTACATTGTAGCAAAGTGTAATTTCACTTTTGAGAGATACTGTATCTGTTGTTCAAAAATGGAGCCAGCATGCCCATGTTGAATTATTTTTGGCTGGAGATTCTTTAGCTATATGAATCAATTCCTCCATCTCCGCAACTTTGTTGATGCGTGAAAACCATTCTGAAAGAGAAGGCACACAGGCAGAGTTCCAATGCACTGGCTGCATTTACCAAGTGCCTTTCAAGTGATTTGTAATACACTTTGAGAGGAAGTGAATTGTGATGCAACAGGTATTGTGCTGGAGAGTACTCTAAGGTATCGGTTGTTACTTGGAGGATGATTAAGTGTACCTCAGACCAGAAAGATTGGAGGAGTGGGCATTCCCGCCATACATGCAGAAGCATGACCACTTCCTGCTGACATCTCCAGCATCGGTTGGGATGGGATGGATCAAATTTGTGTAACAATGCTGGAGTCCTGTACTACCTGGACAAAAGTTTATAATTAGTTTCCATTGAGACATTTACTGAGCCCTTGTGAGCAGTATGGAAAATACTGTATGTTCCCAACCTTCTGGGGGAATATCGACTAGTAAGTCTCCAGCCCAGGCACGACACACTTTTGCTGTGCTTGGTGGTGTATGTTCTCCAAGGAGACCATGGATTGTGGAAATTACGTGTTGTTTAGGGGTAGTTTCACCTAAAACATTATTAAAATCGTTGATCCTGCGCTAAATTACTTTTTAAAAATGTATTTTTCTTTAGTTTTTTTCCCGTAGGCTGTGCTCAGCCCCCCCCCCCCCCCCCCATGCCATCTGTTTGACAATTCCTGCATATTAGGCAGGAAAATGGTCATTACTGTTTTTTAACATTTGGCTACAATTGACTTATTGACTTCAATAGGATTTTGATTCGGCAACCAAACTTGGCTCTTGATCGACAAACCTGTTCCAAATTGAACCCAAGTACATTTAGCTCATCACTGCTCAGGACCTATGGCAACCCGCTGGAGATGCGGAGTAAGTCCTTAGGGTGCCCAGCAACTGTCAGCACTAGCTGCAGCACTACGGATGCCCTTATTAGACCCCCTTATTAACACCCCCGTAAGAAAGATCTTTGCTAAATAATCCTTCTGTCATATTTTGGTTTCTACTGTCTAAACCCAAGCACGTAATAATATAGAATGTATATATTCATGGGACAGCTTTGTTACTTCATTTTTATGTATTATTTTTCCTTTACTGTGCAAAACATTTGTTGTTCATGTAGGGTAGTCTGCAGCCTATCTTTAAAACGGGGAATCAGTGTCTACAGGTTTATTGTTGCTGTTTTTGTTTACTTTTCTTTAGCCCTATAAGTACAGCTCTGTTATTTATGTTTAAATGAAGTATGGCAGTAGGTTAACAATATGCCTCTTGTAGAACCATTTCTGTTTTAAATTAATACCCCACGCCTATTCAAAATATATTCTCTGCATACAATGGTTTGCTGGATGCACAGCAAAGAAAGTTGTCCCTGCAAAAAAGTGTTTTAAATGTTGGCAAATATGAAATGGTAGTGTCACGTTTATGCCTACAGAAAGAAAACAGGTGGGTAAATCTGTGAGACAGAAGAAAGTGGAGAAACATAACAAAATCGACTGTATTGGTGAAATGAATATATTTATAGTTCACTCACGATAAAAGCCCATTAAATCGGACTGTTTAAATTGACTTATATGCTCCAAACCTGCTGCATACTTATGTACTCAAAGGCTGAACTAACCCTTTTTATATTAAAGCCAGTGAAAAGTTAAATTTTTATTATATTGCCTGGCCTAGAATCTATACACTGACAGCAATGTATCTTACTATTTCCCCATGTATTAGATTTATTGTAACCTTGATCTGACTATTGGGGATTGAGTCCTAATTTTATCATAGGCATGCTGCTTCTGTCTCATAGGCCATAGTCTTGTTGCTTTCTGTTAATGTCAATCGTTGCAGAGTTGACACATTCGTTAAGCATCACTTTGATCATGGTGAGATTCACATTCAGATTCCTACCTTGGCCCTGTGGAAAGAAAAACATTGTCATAACAATCTGTATTGATCTGGATTTTTGTTTTACAGTATTATGATTTTGGAGCTGAAGCACTTGCGACACAATTATGTGTACAGGCCTCTTTTTGAAATACTGTAATCAACCTTGCAGCCTTGACAGCAAATTTTGAATGTAACTAAACATTTTCATAGCTACTGCAATAGAGAAGACCTTGTCAGACTCGAGAAAAATACTATTCAAAGTTTCCTGCAATAGAAGAGGGATACTCGCCTCTTCCCTTGTTTCCTACCTTCACTATGTTCTAGCCGCCCAACCTAAAAAAATACTGTTCGGTTTTCTACACTTATGAGAGTATCAGATGTCTGTGTCCAACCAGTACATAACTACAAGCCATAGTAATAATATAAAGAACAGAAATAAAAGCCACAATAAGTGACACAGAAGGGAAAACACTTTTATCCCCTCTCCCAGCATGCACAGCAGGTTCCCCGCCCCGCTGTACCACTGCCGCGAGAGGACAAAAAGGCACAGACCTCCAATGGTGGTTCAACCGCGGCCCATGGCGACAACACCATCTATAGGCGATAGGGAACTGGACACCATTGATATCCTCCACTGGCATAAATTGGTCCATGAACCCTAACAATTGCTGCATCTGAGCCTGTTATCACTCAGATGCCTCCCCTAAATGTAACCACTCGCTACACATCCCCCCAGTAATTTGACACTGGGCCCCAGTGACTGAAACCAATTTATGCCCTCTAAATCAGAGTCCGCATAAATCCGATCCAGAGACAAACCTAACCAAGAAACAAAAAAAAAATGGCAATTTAAAAATTGTTTCGTTTGTGCCTGAACCAAAGGGAAAGGGAAGGAACAACAAATAAAACATACACAGGTATAACAGCATAATTTTTTTTCAAAAATTATATTTTCCCCCTCCCACGTCACTAACTAAGATTTGCCCTATTCTCAGCAGACTTGAATGACGTTCTCCTGCAGAGGGGAAAAGAAACACATTATCTAACACAGTATGTAATTTGGAGTGAAAAGGCTCCCCCTAGAGGAAAACCCTTTCCTTCCAAAAAGTCAGGTGTGGTGTGTGTGAATACCCGTTGTGCAACACTCCACCTAGTGGCCGTGTCACGATCTGGAAAACTTCTCTTGATCAGCAATCTCTTCATCTATATCTTTGCCCTGACTTAACTAAACCCCAAAGTCCTCATTATCTTTGCGGTGGAGAACAGGGAGAACAAAAAAAAAAAACAACTGCTTCCAATTCTCCCAAGGAGTAGCCACCCCCTGCAACGAAAAGAGTCCCTGAGTTCCGGCAAAGGCACTCCGGAATGTTCAGCAACAACAGAAAAACACAGGAGTCTATTCTCCTATAAATAAAATCCTGGGTGCGGCAATATCAGGGATTTCAAGTACCTATCAAAAGTTTCCATATGGTACTCCACATCATCTCCATCCTTTCGACAAATAATCACCCTGTCAACATGAATGTGCCGACCCAGCATCCATTCAGCCTTGCAATCTTTAAACCTTTTGGAGGCTACAGGAGAACATGAGAGGTACCTGCGAGCGTGGGGCACCTTGAGATGTGTCCAGATAAAATCATCATACCATCACTGCCTGTGTGCCTCCACTTCATACAACTCTCTTGGTAAGTACGAGTACTCCCACCCGTACTCGCTGGGAACCTTTTGGCAAAACAGTCTCTGCAGTCTAGACAAGGGTGGCATTGTGGCACGGTCTCCCTCACCAGGCATGACAATTGACTCTGGGTGCCGAGTTGCCTTGACCACCTCCATACTGGGCATAGGAACCCGCAGCGACACTCGCTTCGCCCTAGCTTCGGGCGCAGGTGACTCCGGGAGCAGAAGGGCAGGCAGGGGACCAGATTCCTCCTCAGGCGCCAGGGCCTCCACCCAGGGTGCGCTATCCCCAGTAGACATGGGTGAGTCCCTTTGCATACGGGACGAGGCCAGGGGCATCTTGTCCCAGCCCTTCCGCTCAAAAAGTTTGTCTATGATGCCATCATCTCCAGCATCGGAGACTGATTCCAGGTCGGAGGTGTCACACTCCTCCACGGGCAGGTAATTCCTTGTGGACATGGAATCACCCCCTCCCTCGGGCTCCCATGGCTGTGGCTCCCCGACACCTCCGACAAAACATCAAGTCCCGTTCCTCGGCTTACCACGGCCTTTACTTGAACTGGGATGTTCAGGGCTTTTCCATCCGGATCCATCCGGGCCGGGCGAGCGCAGGGATGTTTCCTCCATCACGGCCGCTGGAAGCTCTAACGAGACCGATCTTCCTCTTTGGCGATGGGAGTAGGGAAGCTGTGGTGACCGAAGCAGCATCCTCTGATTTTTCATCCCCCAAACTTTTGATCGCGACTCTACAGTGCGCGTGGGAATGGCTGTCCAAGCTTTGACTTCTCCTTCACGAGTGGTGGCGCCTGTTAGGCAGTGGTTGTGGAGTTCCCGAGGCCTTTCTATTGATTGCTCCACCTCGAAAATGAACTCTCCGCAGGCCTTGCAGCGCCCGAACGGCTTCAGCTGAAACACCAGTCCCAAACAGCCAGGACAAATCACACCAAGGGCCTCAACGTCCTTGCATACATACAGGGCGAATCGTCCTCGGGGCTTGAACCTAATTCCCATATCTGTAACCGAAGCAGCAATTGGGGTCATCCTCGTGGTGGTAGGAACTGGAACCCACGAGGCATTGTTGAACACGCTGACCGCTTGCTGCTCCATCACGCACTGCATAACTGGTGCCAAGTCCCCACGTTTATCCACACACATGGCCGGACTCCTCCCCTTTTCCACACCAGTTTGCAGGCTTTCTCCTTGGCACGCCCACGAACTGTGCAGGGAGGGTGTGCCTCGTGGCGCGTTGGCCAAAAATGGCCGACCTCCTCAGAACTCCTCTGGGCAGCAAAGTTCAAACTCTTGAAGGCCTCGGCTCCGTTACACGAACACAAATCCCGGACCCAGAGCCCCCACGTGTAGCGACCTCACCTCTCACTCCCTCCTTCTCTGTCATTGTCAATGGCTCACGTCTAGGGGACCAGGGAGGAGAGTGGGACGCACCACCAGCTCGTATCCTCTTTTGTGTAGAGGTGTGAGATATAACCAATTACCTTCGGGCCTGTGCCCCTCTCCAGAGCCAAAACTTCCCTTGAGAATGACCTTTAACTCCCAGAAAGCCAAGTTCCACACCATTGAAAGTCTAATGCCCCGTACACACGATCGTTTTTAATGTCATTTTTTAAACCGACGTTTTTCTCCTCGTTTTTTTTCATGTTTCCTCTCAAGCCTGCCTTGCGTACACACCATCATTAAAAAAAACGATCAAGCAAAGCGCAGTGACGTTCAACACGTACGACGGCACTATAAAGGGGAAGTTCCGTTCGAATGACGCCACCCTTTGGGACGCTTTTGCTAATTCCGTGTTTCCGCGTGTTAGTAAAAGTTTGGTGAGAGACGATTCGCGCTTTTCAGTCTTCGTGCTTTGAAGATCGTTTTCGGGAGTTCAGATTGCGCCTGTGGGTTCGTATCTGTTTAGCACTGCTTGTAGTCAGTTCATATCTGTTTATTCAGTGCGGCCTGCTCTGCCCGTTCGTGTTTTTCAGCTTGTTCTTCATAGGCCTTGCTGTTCTTCCGTGCGTTCTTCTAGTACGTTCTGTTCAGCCGACCGTTATCTAGCCATGTTGCGGCTACGTACTCGTCGTAGAGTTCGTGCTGTAGTTGGTGCAGGGGTTCATGCTGTATCCCGACTCCATGCCATGAGCAGGGTCAGGAGGAGTTCATGGACCAAGAATTGGTTGCTCCAGCGGCACCAATTCGGTCACATGCCTTTGTTGCGGGAGATCAGGGAGAATAATCCTGATGATTTCAGGAATTTTCTCAGGATGTCTGACCCCGTATTTCAGCAGCTGTTGGCTTTGGTGTCCCCCTATATTACCAGGCAGGACACCGTTATGCGGGAAGCCATCAGTGCTGAGCAGAGGCTCATCGCCACGTTGCGATACCTGGCTACTGGGAGAAGCCTGCAGGACCTTAAGTTCTCCACAGGCATATCCCCCCAGGCTCTGGGGATCATTATACCAGAGACTTGTTCTGCCATCCTTCAAGTTTTGCAGGAGGACTATATTAAGGTAAGTGTTCTTCTTCAAAAATTCACATTGTATGGTTTTTATTTTGGGATATTTTTAATTTGCTTTATTTGCAGTCCCTAATTCACATGATTCTTAGCTGCAGGGAATGTCCCCTTTCTCCCCATGTTTTATTATTTAAAGTTTGGTGTTTGAGGCCTACCTGTAAATTTGGCTTACCTAACCTCTCCAGCATGCTATCCTGGGGCCATACCTACCTTGCCTAGTCATTTCCATGTTTTTTATTATATGTTCCATCGTAGTGCTTTACCCAAAACGCACTCTAAATTTTGCCTAGGAATGTTTCATTTTTGTTAACTTCAATACAGAGTGCTACAGCCTTCATGTGTGATATTCCCAACTCATCTTCAACCCTTCCCCCCCCCCCCCCCCCCATAATTTTTTTTTTTTCTTGCTTCCAATTTTTTATGTGTTTAACAGTTTCTACCAATGTTGGCCATGAATGTGTGTATGAAATCAGCTTGCAATGTTTCTGGCTCCAAGTATTAATTCGTTATTTCTTTAATTCCACAGTTCCCTTCTTCGCCACATGAATGGCAGAATGTGGCTTCTGAGTTTGCCCAGCGATGGAACTTTCCGAACTGTGGAGGAGCCATCGACGGCAAACATGTTCGGGTCGTCCCACCACCCCATTCGGGATCCTTTTATTATAATTATAAGGGGTTCCACAGCGTCGTGATGATGGCAGTGGTGTCGGCCACCTACGAGTTCCTCTATGTGGACGTTGGCAAGAATGGCAGGATGTCTGATGGAGGAGTTTTTGCCCAGACGGAGTTTGGAGAACGGCTCCTTTTGGATCTGCTGGCCTTGCCACCCGCGGAGCAGAATGTGGAGGGACTACCTTTTGTGTTTGTGGCGGATGAGGCGTTTGGCCTGGGACCCCATTTGATGAGGCCATTCCCGCAACGCACCCTCACCCCTGAGAGGAGGGTTTTCAATTATCGGCTGGCCAGAGCCAGAAGGGTGGTGGAAAATGCGTTTGGGATCATGGCCAGCCGATTTCGCCTCTTCCTTACCTCCATCCACCTTGCCCCATACAAATGGAACCATGTGGTTATGACGTGCTGTGTGCTGCATAATTTCCTAAGGGTGCATTCAACGAGTTATATATCTTTGAGTGGGCCTGAGGCCTCTTTAATCAATGCAGAAACTTTGGTGGCCCTGGAACCTGGCCGTCCTGGCTTGGCCCCCCCAACCGGACGTGAGGTCCGTAACCAATATGTGGACTATTTTATGGGTAGGGGGGCCATTGAAATGCCAGACAATCTCTAATAATTTTAGACCAAAAAAATAAAACTTTTTAAAAAAGTAAAGATTGGTTTGTCATTTTTATTGTATAATGTTTGATGTTTCTGGTAGGTTTACCTAGTGCATTTGTTTTGCCATGTGGATTAAAAAATCTTTTAATTAGCCTTCATTGTCAGTGTAAACACCAAACATTGATTAGTTCACTCAGCACCACATTTACATAATGAAGCCACAATGATTTGTTATGTAAAAATACCTTTATTTTTTTGGTTTAGGTGGTCAACTTCCATAGAAATGTGGATGTTCCCTTAATTTCAGGTGTATTAAAACGCATGACCAGCCATGCATAAACAAACTATAGTTCTCCAAATTTTGAAAAAGCTAAACATGTGCTAGTCATTAAAGGGTAAAATAACCAAAAAAAAAAGAAAACTCTGCAAGTAAAACGTTATTTGGTGTAAAAACATTAGACACGCCCAAGCACAGCCATGATATTTTGGAGCCTTTCCTCCACCCGCTTTGTATTTGCCCTGATCTCTCGCAAATCTCCCTTAATTTTTTCGAGGTCACGACAGCAGACCATCAGGTATTGGATCAGGATCTGGGCACTGTGATGTGACAACTTATTGGGGTCTTCCGCCAGAACTGCACCTAAATGTAAAAAGAAATATGTAGGATAGAATATGTAGGCCTACATCTATTTAACATGCATGTGTCTGGTTTCTCTCTGACCTGTGGTGGTGCCACTTTCAACTTCCACAACATCACATTCCTTTCCATCCTGGGGTTCTGGGGGTATTGTTGTAGGTATTGCAATTCTCGTCTCATCTGAGGTAGCTTTTCGAATCCCTAGGGAGATTGAAATAAAAGGAATAGTTTCATTAGTAGCGACTCAATTTTGCTAAAATAAGATACATGGAAAAAAACTTTTTAATCATTCTTTTGAAGCATGCTCCATTTTAATTTGTAACCCCTGTGCCAACCGGGACACATGATTGGATACATAGGCCAAAACAGAGCATATACATTTTGTGAACAAATTTGAAACATTGTAACACCCCAAAGTATCTACACTGGATCACCTGTGTGTGACTCCATCAAGCTTTTTGGCTTTAGGCCCACACTTGTACTACTGCGTTCAGATGTTTCATCAGCTGCTGAGCATTCACTCCCTTTAACATTACCATGCATATCGTTTTTCAAAATGAACAAATCTCCTTTGGATTAGCACACCAAAAATAAGTGTGGCCCAAATTTACTCCCCCAAATAAACAAAAAAACATGGGTGTTCACACTGGATGATCCTAAAACATCGTTTGAGGAACTGTACGGAGAAAGAGGTAAAATACGTCCGTTTACTATGCGGACGAACCTAAAAAAGATGGTATCTTTCAGTGTACTATATGAAAGTTAAAAATACACGACAGAATACAAGAAAATAATATGTACCATGGAAACTCAAAAAAAACAACTTACTTTTTAATATAACTTTCTTGATTCTTTTATATTGGTCGGCCTCCCGCAACTTCAGATCTGACCATCGTTTTCTGAGCTGTTCCTTCGTTCTGCACACCCCGAATTTTTGGTGGAGACTTTTGACCACTTTGCCCATAATTCTGGACTTGACCAGATTAGGCCTTTTATACGGACCATGCTTGGCATCATAATCCTCCTTCTTTAAAATGGTGACCATCTCCACCATTTCCTCGAATGACATGTTGGATGCCTTATATCTCCTGGGTCTTGATTTGGGCTCCTCTGTAATTTCATCCTCTGTAGAGGTAATCTCAGCCACCTGTGTCTCCGCCATGTTTTGTTCAGCACTACGAGCGAGAAGGGGCGGGGAAAGTACAATATCGAACGTCAGGGGCGGGGAAAGCGTGCGGAGTTTCACGCATGCGCTGTGTATATAAAGTGAAGATCCATGTCTGGGAAATACGTTCATTTTTCGGGAGAGAGAGTTAGCAATGAACGTCGTGACCAAGGTACCTAACAATTTTACTTTTTGAGGTTCATCAGACGAGGAGATTTGTGTGCTCAAAATATGTAGACAATGCACAGTTGAGGAATGTTGCCTGAAATATATTTTTATTTTGGTTTCTCGCTTTTACAGATATCATGAATACTTTTAAAAACCCAGACTTCATGGGGGAGTTCATCGACAAATGGCAAGAGCTCCCTATATTATGGCAAACCAAAAGTGGCGGAAATAAAAATAAAGACGCCAGAAAAGCAGCACTGGAGAGCCTGCTTGCATTTGTGCAAACAAAGATACCCACAACAACTCTCCAAGATGTCAAAAACAAAATTGGGACCATCAGAGGGACATACAGGACCCAGAGGACTATGGTCCTGAGGTCCCAGAGGTCAGGTGCACCAGCAGATAAGGTTTATAAACCCAGTCTGTGGTACTACAGTAAGCTTGCTTTTCTGGATGACCAGCTGGAAGTGCGGGAATCTCTCTCCACCCTTCCCCCCAGAGGTCAATCCAGCCTTCCTTGTACCCAACCCTCCAGCCTTCCCTGCAGCCAGTCCTCCAGCCTTCCTGTCAACCCTGCTCTGGCTTCCTCTGAGGATCAAGATCAGGGCCTTGAGGAGGCAGATTTGGAGATATGGAGCCAGGTAAAGTTTTGCTATCTATATTTCTATCGTACAAAATTGTAGATTTTAAATAGATGTTATTATTGTTAAAGGTATGTACACTTCTACCAATAAAGTTTGTGAAGAGCAAGATACAGTAGTGGGCTAATTTTATGTGTCCAAGACAACAAAACCAGGATGCGTAATCAATGAAAAGGACATAACTTTTGGCATTGATTTCAACAATGTCTAGAGGTGAACAATGTCTGTGAATGATGATGTGGCAAAATAAATAATGTCCCTTTCTTTTTTTACAGCCAGAGCAGAGCCAGGAAGAGGGTGATGTTGGGGATCAGGAGGAGGCTGGGCCCAGTGGCACCCAGGAGGAGGCAGGGCCCAGGGGCACCCAGGAGGAGGCTGGGCCCAGTGGCACCCAGGAGGAGGCTGGGCCCAGCACAAGAGCCCAGATGCCTCCCCTGGTAGTTAAACCACGAGGGCCAAGGAGAGGTAGGCAGGTGGAGGAAGAAACCAGGGCCTTCCTCAGAGAGGCAACAGCGGCCCTCAGAGAGGCACCCTCTGTTGAAGAGGGATTTGCCGCAGTCCTCACCCACAAACTAGGGCAAATGGAGTTGCAGCAAAAAATTTACAGTGAGACCCTGCTATTGAAAGTCATCAATAAGGGCGTGCTGGGTGAACTCACTAGGTACACGGACATAACGGAGGTTGTCCCTACTCCTCCACCTCCTCCTCCTACTACTCCTCCTGACACAACCTCTCCTCCTGATCCCCAGCCTCCAAGGAAGAAACCAACCAAGGCTGCAGAGAAGGCTGGAGAGAAGGCTACAAGGAAGAGAAGAAAATAATGCCTGCTGTAGTACCACAGACTGGGGACATATAGGACTTATCTGCTGTGGCTCCTGACCTCTGGGAGCTCAAGACAAGATTGGGCTCATTTTTTGGGGGGATCTAATCTCTATTTTGGTTTGGACATCTTGTATGGTTGTTGTGGGGTCAAAGGGATGCACAAATGCAAGCAGGCTCTCCAGTGCTGCCTTCCACTTTAATTTGTTAATGTTCTGAATTAAAAAAAAATTGAGTGCCCTTTAAATACTTGACTATGTGATTTGTATTTCAAAAGAGAGCTTGCTAGGAAGCAGGCAGGGACATCTCAAATTATATTATTGTTATTATCAGGGGACACAAACCTCCCTGAGGCCAAATGAGACACATTTGGAAGGTTGTTGTGGTAACTTTACACAAGAATAATTTAAGCCAAAATACTTAAAAAAAGGCCAAAAAAAAATAACCAAAAATAATATAAAATTTAAAGAAAAAAGAAGAATTAACTTATTTTATTATTATTAGTATTATTTAGGAGGGAGGTGCGGCTTATAAATAATATTTTAAAATCATTAGAGCAATTTGGAATTACTTTAGAAACAAGTTTGGCATAAAACTCTCAATGTCAAAAGAAGAACGGAATGCGCTGCATTAAAACGATGCTATTAATTCCACCGTGACGAATGTGCCATCTCCATTTCCAACATTAGCTTTACCAAAATGAGCGCTCCCGTCTCATAGTTGCTTCTGAGCATGTGCGTTTTTTTTCACGTCGTGAAAGCATACACACTATCGTTTTTCACGTCGTTAAAAAAAACGACATGAAAAACGACGTGAAAAAAGAGAGCATGTCCGGAATTTTTAATGGCCGTTTTTCACGTCGTTAAAAATGCTCTGGAGCCTACACACGATCATTTTTAATGGCCATTTTTAAAAATGGCATTTTTAACGGCATGAAAAACGATCATGTGTACGGGGCATAACACTTATTTATTCTTTTAGAGCAATAAATAGTCCTTTTAGAGCAGACTGGTTAGACAACGAACAGACAAGGTGAAGAGGAAGGTCCAGGCACAAACATGAACTTGTTACTCTCCTGTTTAAGTGTGCGCAAACAGGCTTGGCGCATGGCCGCTACCACCGACCGTGAGGGTGGTCGCTGCCACCGACCGGGTGAATTGGACTTGAGGCCTTTGCCACCGACCTGGGTCTCAGTTGGGTCGCTGCCACTGACCATGAGAGTGTGGAGATGCGGCCCCTGTCAGGGGAGTCATCCATCCGGACGGTCACCAGAGGCCTCCACCGTCACCAGCCAATGCTGCGCTGGATCTTCGGGAAGGTCACCTCTCTGGTCCCCTTCGCCCTAGATTCAGGTGTCCAACACCGGAGGACACCCTAGGAATCCTCCATACCATGCGGGACTCAGTCGAAGGTACTGGGCCCCAGGCCTCCAGAGAGTACCTCACCCCACACTAAAGGTGTCTGGGATGGAATCGCAGCTCCATCCCCGGGCCGAGGGCGCCCGGAGACCACCAGCACTCACCCCCAGGCTGAAGGTGCCTGGGTGTGGACCCTGAGGGGAAGATGTCCGCCCCTTTAATCCCCTCTCCCAGCATGCACAGCAGGTTCCCCGCCCCACTGTACCACTGCCGCGAAAGGACAAAAAGGCACAGGCCTCCAATGGTGGTTCAACCCCGGCCCATGGCGACAGCGCCATCTATAGGCCGCAGGGAACTGGACACCATTGATATCCTCCACTGGCATAAATTGGTCCATGAACCCTAACAATTGCTGCATCTGAGCCTGTTATCACTCAGATGCCTCCCCTAAATGTAACCACCCGCTACATTTAGTAGGCATGTGTAGTAGTAATCCATGGCTAAGTGTGGGGAGTCTCCCGTGGGATCCTTGTCTGTAGCAGCTTCAATGAAGAATAGTGGCTGGTACTGGCAAACCTGGAAGCAGCCAAGCACCACGACAACCAGTGTGGAACGCAAGGTGGCGCCGGACCAGAACTGATGTCAGCGGGAGGACATGCTGCTGTGGATGGGGGTGGTAATGCATTTATAAATTTCTGTTTCTTCCTCAGACCTAGTTGGCTGTCGTACTAGTTCCCTTTAAACATCAGCAAGCTCAGAGCTGGGTAGCCTCTGTAGTCCCACCCATAGACTTTATCAGACTGCCTCGCACAACAGCCAAATAGGTCTGAGGAAGAGACTGAATCTTTGAAACATGGCAGCACATCCCCCCACTGATGTCAGTTCCTCTCCAGAGCCATCTTGCATGCTACTGACAAGGATCCCATGGGAGACTCGCTACGTTCAGCCATGGATTACCACTATACATGCCTGCTTGTTTCTACAAATATGTGATTTGCCAATTGATGCACTTTTAATAAACCAAGGTGATTTTAATACTGCACTTAGTCTGGCGCCCCCCTGTGTTTTCTCTTATATGCTTACATAGTTCCTGCTTTGCTCTAAAGGGTGCTGACGTTATGTTTTATCACCTGCAAGATATTTCTGTTATTGCATCTATGCTTGACTTTAATGGACTTCCATCCATTGAATTTTAGTTAATCATATTTCTTTAGCACCATTTTTTATTTCCTATAACAAGGGATACCATATGCAAGGACAAATCATATGATACTTCCAGAAGTCTCAAATCCTGAATAGTCATATGGAGGCTGTGTGCTGGAACAAAGGGAGGGTAGAAAACAAGGGTCACCGGAGAGATGAGTATAATCCCTATTCTATTGCAGTGAACCTTAGGTAGGATTTTGTTAGATACTGGAAAGTTCTCTGAAAATTTTGAATATTTTTTTTTCCTTTTCCTATATATTAAAAATCCACAAATTTAATAGTTATCCCACAAAACCAGTCGTTTTGTGCGAGAAGCCCAAACTTAATATTTTGACTTCTTGAATCTTTTTTACCTGAAGATTTTATGATTAATTTTACAGCACTGTATATGTCTAATTATCACATTATTTATATGATAATAGTGGTAACTAACCAGTGGCCAATGGCAAAGTTTCAGGCAGGAAGACAAAAAATAAATAAAAGCATCTTATTAAAATAAATACAATATTTTTCTTAAATGTAGTAGTAGTGGATATGTAAAGCTATATATCAGTCTATAATTTGACCCATGGACTGACAGGAAGTCCATTAACGTGGGCAGTGTAAGGAGTCACCTTAAGACTCATTAATGTAGACAGTGTTGAGATTTTTGGAAGAGCACACAGCAGCCACAGACTATCAACTATCCTCAACTTTTACAAATGGATAGCCAACAGTCTGAGGGATGAAGAGGCTATTGCCATTATACACTATGGTCCATGGATAATTTATAAACAAACTTTTACAAGACATTACATAAAACAGTGGCTTAAAGTGTATGTAAAGTCTCACATATACCGTGCGGTGGGCTGTGGGCAGGTGCTGAGGTGACTATTGCGTGCCAGCCCGTGACATCATATCCGCTGGAGCTGCCTGGCGCGTGGGCATTGGCACCAAATAGGCATCCATGTCCCATGGGTGATGTCAGACGCCAGTGGGATGGGGGAGGATAAGAAGTGGTGTTCAGCCACCACAACTGACAGAGGCTGTGGGAGAGAGGGATTGTGTCTCTCCATTCCCTCCCATAGTCCGTGGACTATACCAGTGACAGGTGAGAACGGATAGACAATAAGGATAAGATGTATCAAAAGGTTAAGATTATAAGTGGTGGATGGTGAAGGCATGGCTCGCAGTTCGCCCTTGCAGGGTGTCCACATTGGCACATGTGTTTGTTCTCTAATGTGTCTCAGTGGGGGACTGGTGTTTGGCCTCCCCTGCTGGGGTAAATTGTGTGTTAGGGCCCAACCCTCCTGCCAGATTGCAAAACCATATATTTCAGATACCAATAGCATCTGCATATATATTTATCTCCTTAGGAGTCTCAAGTTGAAATTTGAACTGAGGGCAGGTCTCCCAAGAAGGGTTTCCCACTGATTCGGGCACAACTCATTTGGAATATCTTCCCTGCTATCCATCTCAAATGCTCCCCCTTGTTCTCCATTGATTATTTTCCCAGCAGTAAGTGTGAACCTACAGTATTGATTACAACCTAAAATACAACTTAGGTAAATACTACATATAACAATTCTTTCAAGTGGGAAGCCTATGCTGGCTATTGCCACAACCAGGGCAGGGTAGTCCTTACCTAGTTGTTTGAGGCTATTTATATACTTTTAGTGGTTTTAGGTATTTTTCTGTCTTCCTCCTATTGTCACAACACGTCCTACAGGTTCGGTATTTATTGGGACCTTTTGCCTTCAATCAATCTATCAAGTTCTTGTTTTTAAGCATTGGATAGGTCTCCTTGATTCAATACACATGTATATAATAACATAATTTTCAGTAAAACTAATAGATGATAAGTGTCATGTTAATCTATGCATTGCTATGCAATATCTGTATTGTAATTGTTTACTAATGTTTGTTTTCTTTACTTATAGTATGAATTGCATGCAGCACTCTTAAAGGGGTTGTAAAGGTTAGTTTTTTTTCACCTTAATGCATCCTATGCATTAAGGTGAAAAAAAACCTGGCAATGACGGCCCCCCCAGCCCTCCGTTTTACTTACCTGAGCCCGTTTACCTGCTGTGCTCGTCCCCGAAGTCCTCTTCTCCACTCAGTCTGGCCGTTGATTGGCTAGATTGGATGGATTTATAGCAGCGCAGCCATTGGCTCGTGTTGCTGTCAATCACAGCCAATGACGGGGGGCACGGCCTAGTGATACAGTCTATAGCCACCAGCTGTATCACGGGAGCGTGCCCGCAAACTAACCCCCATGGGAGAGAGCTCCCATGAAGGGGGTTAGTTCTTGCAGGGAGGAGCCGAGACAGCCTCCGAGGGACCCCAGAAGACCAGGATCGGGGCCACTGTGTGCAAAACGAGCTGCACAATGGACGTAAGTATAACATGTTTGTTATTTTTATTTTTTTTAACGGGAACCTTTGGTGTTCCTTTAGGTCTCCTGAGGATGCTCTTCTGTGCGAAACATGTAGAGCAGAAGTGGCTGCATTGTTACATTAACACATGTTATGTAATTCATTTTTTTACTACTTTTTAACTTGTTATGAAATAAAGTTTTGAATATACAGTGGGGAGAACAAGTATTTGATACACTGCCGATTTTGCAGGTTTTCCTACTTACAAAGCATGTAGAGGTCTGTAATTTTTTATCATAGGTACACTTCAACTGTGAGAAATGGAATCTAAAACAAATATACAGAAAATCACATTGTATGATTTTTAAGTAATTAATTTGCATTTTATTGCATGACATAAGTATTTGATAAATCAGAAAAGCAGAACTTAATATTTGGTACAGAAACCTTTGTTTGCAATTACAGAGATCATACGTTTCCTGTAGTTCTTGACCAGGTTTGCACACACTGCAGCAGGAATTTTGGCCCACTCCTCCATACAGAGCTTCTCCAGATCCTTCAGGTTTCAGGGCTGTCACTGGGCAATACGGACTTTCAGCTCCCTCCAAAGATTTTCTATTGGGTTCAGGTCTGGAGACTGGCTAGGCCACTCCAGGACCTTGAGATGCTTCTTACGGAGCCACTTCTTAGTTACCCTGGCTGTTTGTTTTGGGTCGTTGTCATGCTAGAAGACCCAGCCACGACCCATCTTCAATGCTCTTACTGAGGGAAGGAGGTTGTTGGCCAAGATCTCGCGATACATGGCCCCATCCTTCCTCCCTTCAATACGGTGCAGTTGTACTGTCCCCTTTGCAGAAAAGAATCCCCAAAGAATGATGTTTCCACCTCCATGCTTTATGGTTGAGATGGTGTTCTTGGGGTTGTACTCATCTTTCTTCTTCCTCCAAACACGGCAAGTGGAATTTACACCAAAAAGCTCTATTTTTGTCTCATCAGACCACATAACCTTCTCCCATTCCTCCTCTGTATCATCCAGATGGTCATTGGCAAACTTCAGACGGGCCTGGACATGCGCTGGTTTGAGCAGAGGGACCTTGCGTGCGCTGCAGGATTTTAATTCATGACAGCGTAGTGTGTTACTAATGGTTTTCTTTGAGACTGTGATCCCAGCTCTCTTCAGGTCATTGACCAGGTCCTGCTGATTAGTTCTGGGCTGATCCCTCACCTTCCTCATGATCATTGATGCCCCATGAGGTGAAATCTTGCATAGAGCCCCAGACCGAGGGAGATTGACCGTCATCTTGAACTTCTTCCATTTTCTAATAATTGCGCCAACAGTTGTTGCCTTCTCACCAAGCTGCTTGCCTATTGTCCTTTAGCCCATCCCAGCCTTGTGCAGGTTTACAATTTTATCCCTGATGTCCTTACACAGCTCTCTGGTCCTAGCCATTGTGGAGAGGTTGGAGTCTGTTTGATTGAGTGTGTGGACAGGTGTCTTTTATACAGGTAACGTGTTCAAACAAGTGCAGCTAATACAGGTAATGAGTGAGAGCAGGAGGGCTTCTTAAAGAAAAAATAGCAGGTCTGTGAGAGCTGGAATTTTTACTGGTTGGTAGGGGATCAAATACTCATGTCATGCAATAAAATGAAAATAAATTATTTAAAAATCATACAATGTGATTTTCTGGATTTATGTTTTAGATTCTGTCTCTCACAGTTGAAGAGTACCTATGATAAAAATTACAGACCTCTACATGCTTTGTAAGTAGGAAAACCTACAAAATTGGCAGTGTATCAAATATTTGTTCTCCCCACTGTATTTTAATTCATGTGTTAGGTTGTGATCTCTTGGCACCTAAAAAGTCCAGTTTTCCTGTTTGTACAAAATTTCGGATGTGGTGCCTCTTTGACCCTTCATTGCCCAACAACCAAACTAGTATTCCTCGCATATACCCAGTGAAGTGAACAGCCTCAGATGATACAAAGGGAAACATTTCCTACATAGGTTTTACAAGCATATCTGCTTCTCTTCAGCTTTATATATTCTTTAGAAAGTTCACATCGCATTAAAGATTTTCTCTTCCTGTTCAGCACTGGGAGTACATTTTTGGTATACACTGTGTGACACAGGAAATGCAAACACCTCCACTCAATATAGGCAAAGAGAGGAAGAAATGTGCAGAGCTGTGCTGTGAATAGACCAGCTCTCTGCTAATCTATTTATAGCAACCTCCTACGACACAAATTTCAGTCTGGTTTTATCTTGGTTGACTGAGAACTTGTCAGAAGTTATCATGCTGATAACAGAGTAACGAAACAGTAGAAACACACGGGACTTAGTGCTTTGAAGAGAGATAAAAAAACACTACAGGTATGTGTGCTTAGGTCAAATTTCATGAATCAGGTTTACATCCACTTTAACTTCCTACTGTTTGCTGGTGACAATCTTAACAAGGTAGCTTGTGTTGTCTCCTGGCTATTTTATGTTACTTTTGATTGACACTCTTACCAGAAAAAAAAGGTGGTTGACTGTCATATTTTACAAAGAACAATGAGAAAGTCATGCAAAGCTACCATAAAAACTTGTTATGACAATATTTGTATGGTTGATAGACTTTTTGCTCCTGAGAGAAACAGTAAGATACTCAAGCACCACTGTAGCAAAAACAAAAAATATGTTTTTGCACACAGATAATCTAGTACATCAATGCACACACAGTATATCTTTTTTGTACTTAAATTCTGCAGGATTTTTTAGGGGTTTTTTTGGTCATAGATACGTCAGTTTCCACACACTTGATGTGGATAGGGGAATTTTCCCCCTGTATCTTTGTATTCTTACAGCAGGTAGACTTTCCCACCATCAGAATACATAGTCTATAGCATGCAGTGTTGATTGAGCAGACATTTTCCAAGAGAGCAGTTGCACCACAGTGGCCATATATAGATCAAAATTCGGCCAATCCCTGTTGAACCGGCCAGGTTTCAGTCTATGTATGGCCATTTTACTGTTAAAGAATTTAAGAATGTAAGAGTTTAATGCCTAGTACACACCACTAGTTTTTTTCATTCGACCCAACTGGTTGGAGTCGCAGCAATCTCCCCTGCTGAGCTATTGCGTTCCGACAGGGGAACAGCCCCCCCACCAGAACACTCCGTTCAGCATTGGCTGAGAGCACTAATCAGGAGCAGGTCGGCTGCTGGCTTTCCAGCATGTACATCCAACAGAAGCTAGCTTCTGTCAGACTGGCTGCCATACACACGAACCGAATGTTGGACGGTTTTTAATGAACCGGCTTATGTCACCAAACATTTGGCCCGTGTTTACTAGGCTTTAAGGAGACTCCATTTTACACGAGAGAACAGTCTTTATGTTTATGAGTTTTCCCAAATTGAGTAGATTTGTTGTAAGTAGCAGGGCACCTGCAGACCCCTGTCAGCATGGTCCCAAATGTTATACAGCAGATTACCCCTGGATGCTGTAACTTCACTGTTTGCTGCTTTAAACCAAGCCAGCAGTCAAAGAGAAGGTCTTTCACTATTCATTATCTCTGGCTCTGGCAGATAACATAATCTGATGCAGATGCTAACAGAGGAAGCAATTAGTGAAAGCTACTGCCATGTTTGTTTACAGCATCGAGCAGTGACGCTACAGCAGTGGGTAGCGAGCTGCTGCATTATTGTGTGTGATTGCCAGACTACCAGGATACAGAGGTTGTACCCTACTTTTGTACACAGAGGTAAACTGCAGAGACTCTGAATTAAGCAGTGCTGTTAAAGTGTTACTAAACCCAGGACCCTGCATTCACTATATCTGGTCTCCCACAATACACGGAAGATGGAAATGCAATTATTTTAGTAAATATAAACTGCTATATACCTTTTCTCATCAGCAGTATATAGCAGTCTTGTGACTTCTATCAGTGTCTAGTTAAAGCTTAAAGAAGGAGTTTTCATTCTACTCTGACTGTCCTATGAGGCTACAGGACCCCTGACCCTCTGTCTGGACAGTGCTGATTGGTCTTGTGCTGATCACATGCACCCTCCCAAGAAAATAAAAACTCTCTACATACACACCAAACTGAGCATGTGCACGTGACTCCAAAGGCTCTATCTTATAAGTAGAGGTATTGGGGACAGTAAAAGAAGGCAAGGATCAGAGAAGACAGGATCAAACAGCCTTTTTACACAATGCAGATGATTAAACCCTTAGGTTCCACAGTGAGTGTAACAAGCATGATTTACTGCATATACAGACTGATTTTACTGTTGTGGGTTTAGTAACGCTTTAAGTCAGAACAGCACAGAGTAGCTGCTGAGGGTCATATTCCCTTGCAAAGTGAACAGTCTATTTGGCTTTAGTAAATTAACCTTTATATATCAACAGTAATTATATACTACTGGCAAAAGTATTTATTGTATCAACAGTTGCTAAGTAGTCACTGACTATGTTAATACATTTTCCTTTAAGGTAGGTTGAAAAGCATTTCTAATCGAAAAGTTTAATTTTGTTACAAAATTATTGTTCCGAGTGTCTGTTAGGCTTTTCTTGTGACACAGTTATTTAAAGCATTGTGTGGTTACAAGGACTGTGGAATACAGTATGTGTGCTGTGTATACAGTGAGCAGGTATAAAGAATCCGTTTTTATTTAACCATGCTCCTCTAAGCCCCTCCCACTGGTAGCACACCGATAGTTGGCCACACCTACTATTCAGTGCAGCACATTGAGCATGCCGTTTTAGTACTCTTGGGCCATAGGAGAGATGGTTAGTGAATGAATGTAACTATTCCTTTAGAAAAAAAGCCCAGATTAGTAGGATGCACACCCATGGACCTTTCACATTTGGAGACCCTTAAAGACAGGGCTTTTGTTCAGGGGGAACTTGGTGGAACTCAGTTCCACCACCTCTGGCTCAGACCCTTTGGTGCCTGATCACCACAATCACTTGTAAACACAGAAGTCTGGTTTCTGTGTTTACAAGTGACAGCTCTGCACTATGTATGTAATGCAATCCTGGTATTTAATGTCCCTTTAAGACCATCCTACTGTTTTTGTGAAATTTGACTGAACACACCCACTATTTGATGTGATTTGGAGGGTGTGTGTGGGGGAGGGGTTTTGTGGGGCTGTGTTATGTTCCAGCACCTATTGTTTGAGAAAAAAAGCCCTGCTTAAAGGTGTCTGCCAATGTTTCCATATGTATCCCAGGGCTATGTGCTATGTGACAAAGAGAAAAAAGAAAGGCGCACCAGCCTAGTACATTATCCTGGGTGGATTTTATTAAAATTAGATGAAGGAAAACTATTTACAAACATACGTGAGTATCTCACATTAAAAGAATCCACAAAATCACAGCAATGTGTCTGAACCGAACCCACTCCAAAGAGTCACAGAGGGATTGACGGGGGGTCACTGCCGGCTTACGCGTTTCGAAGACGAGTCTTCCTTCTCAGAGCCCAGCAGTGTTTTCTCTCTCAGCTGTCTCTTTGTCATTTATCATTAGGATACCCCTATCCGTGAAGGCAGCAAGGCCAGTGACATTTAGTACTTTGACTTACAGACTGCTGGTATTCCACTTGTACGCAGGAGTTTTTGTTTTCAGTTATCACATGTATGTGCTATTATAGAAAGTTCCTTTAGATTTGAGTGTATATGTTACATATTCCATCAAATGTATTCATTCATTCTTTAGAATTAAGTGAGGCTATGTTGTGGCTGGAGACCTTTAAGATTTCACCATCAAATATCTAGCTGCAGTTCCAGTATGAGCTAGAAGCCTATTGTGGTGCTTAATAGCTAAGAATGGAATCCCTCTACAAAAAAACCTGCCCATAGATCTGCAGGAATGTTGATGCCCAGAACCTTTGAAATAAGTCTAAAATATTTATGATAGAATAGAGTAGCCAGTGGATATGTCTACTCAATATGCTGGTGGCAAGTAATACCACTCATAAAATATTTTATAACCATCTTTCTTGGCTAGCATGTTCAAAGAGGCCTGTGATGTTTAAAAAAAGCATGTCAAGAGGGGTTTAAAAGATTCTTGTAATTTAGTCATTAGTCATAAATCTAGACTGAAACTAAAAACAGGTTCCATGAACAAATGTTATCGGCTCAACTCATAGGCCAGAATATATCTACTTAATTATTGTTAGGAGTGACTTTAATCTGGGGAAACACCCCCTAATTTTAATATGCCACGGGTGGATGGATATCATAGAATTAATTGAACTAGGAGGACCATTTCACCACCCAAAACCACTCAGAAAGGGCAACTGTTCCATTGCATAACTTGAGCTAGTCTGGTACTAAAAGAAAGGTTTGGGACTTTAACCACTTGCCGACCTCCTCCTGTAGATATACGTCGGCAGAATGGCACGGACAGGCACATCAACATACCTGTACGTCCCCTTTAAGTGCCTGTATGTGTGGTCGTGCGTGCAACCCTGCCGCCATCCCCGTGAGTCGGACCGCGGGTCCCGCGGACTTGATCGCCGCGGGCATCCCCACGATCGTCTCACGGAGGTATAGAGCAGGGAGATGCTTGTGTAAACAA
The DNA here is from genome assembly GCA_029206835.1 of Rana muscosa. Lineage (NCBI taxonomy): Eukaryota > Metazoa > Chordata > Amphibia > Anura > Ranidae > Rana > Rana muscosa. The sequence continues at coordinate 1,102,139,675 of CM055122.1, read as the reverse complement.
GCATCTCACTGCTCTGCCTAGTGACAATGACACGGATCTCGGCTCCGTGTACTCGGAGCGGAGATCGGTGTCATGTGACACAGAGCCCAACCCCCCCTCAGTTAGAAACACAATGCAGGGAACACTTAACCCCTACAGTGCCACCTAGTGGTTAACCCCTTCACTGCCAGTGTCATTTTCACAGTAACCAGTGCATTTTTATAGCACTGATCGCTGTAAAAATTACAATGGTCCAAAAATGTGTCAAAAGTGTCCGATGTGTCCACCATAATGTCGCAGTCACGAAAAAAATCACTGATGGCCGCCATTACTAGTAAAAAAAAAATAATAATAAAAATGCCATAAAACTATCCCCTATTTTGTAAACGCTATAACTTTTGCGCAAACCAATCAATAAACGGCAATTGCAATTTTTTTTACCAAAAATATGTAGAAGAATACGTATCGGCCTAAACTGAGGAAAAAATTTTTTTTAGATATATATTTTTGGGGATATTTATTATAGCAAAAAGTAAAAAATATTGCATTTTTTTCAAAGGCAGAGGTGATTAAATACCACCAAAAGAAAGCTCTATTTGTGGGAAAAAAAAGGATGTCAATTTTGTTTAGGAGCCACGTCGCACGACCGCGCAATTGTCAGTTAAAGCGACGCAGTGCCGAATCGCAAAAAGGGGCCTGGTCTTTAACCAGCCAAAATGGTTAGGGGCTTAAGTGGTTAAATGAGGCCCCTGGTGTACTAAGGCTAGGTTGCCTCCATCCCTGAAAAATATTTTTTTTTTGAGGCTTTGAATGAGGCGTGTGACATCTAGTGGGTAAGGGTAAGTATCTCGAGTAGCTTTTGTATATTACATGTGTATGTACATAGATGGAGTATACCATATAAAAATAATATAGAAAAGTTGAGAGCAAGTTTATTGAAAAAAATTCATCAAACAAGTAGCACTGCTAAAAAATGTGTTCGTTTTCGTTTCATTGTTTTTTGTTTTGTTTTTTGTGTCATTCATTATTATTATTTTGTAAATTCATATATTTGAAAATTCGTAAATTCTAAAATTTGAAAAAAAATCTGAAAATTCTAAAGAATAACTAATTAACTAATAATAACTAACTAATAAATTATAGGTATTGGAGTTTTCTTTTAAATGTGGCTGTTAGTGAATCCCCAAGGGTTCTGTGCTGGGACCAATCCTGTTTAATTTGTTCATAAATGACCTGGAGGATGGGGTAAACAGTTCAATCTCTGTATTTGTGGACGATACTAATCTAAGCAGGACAATAACTTCTCCGCAGGATGTGGAAACCTTGCAAGAAGATCTGAACAAATTAATGGTGTAGATTGCATTCCTATTTTTGCCACCCAAATGCATCATTTTACATTTTTCTACATTAAACCTCATTTGCCATGTAGTTGCCGATACATGGCAAATGAGGTTCAATGTAGAAAAATTTAAAATAATGCATTTGGGTGGCAAAAATAGGAATGCAATCTATACACTGGGAGGAGAACCTCTGGGGGAATCTAGGATTGAAAAGGACCTGGGGGTCCTAGTAGATGATAGGCTCAGCAATGGCATGCAATGCCAAGCTGCTGCTAACAAAGCAAACACAATGATGGCATGCATTAAAAAGAGGAGTAACTCCAGAGATAAAACAATAAATCTTCCGCTCTACAAAACTCTGGTCCGGCCGCACCTAGATTATGCTGTCCAATTCTGGGCACCAGTCTTCAGGAAGGATGTACTGGGAATGGAGAGAGTACAAAAAAGGGCAACAAAGCTAATAAAGGGTCTAGAGGATATTAGTTATGAAGAAAGGTTGCGAGCACTGAACTTGTTCTCTCTGGAGAAGAGATGCTTTAAAGGAACACTAAAGGTTCCCGTTTTTTTTTTTTTAAATAACAAACATGTTATACTTACCTCCACTGTGCAGCTCGTTTTGCACACAGTGGCCCCGATCCTGGTCTTCTGGGGTCCCTCGGCGGCTGTTTCAGCTCCTCCCCGCAAGGACTCCACACCATAATGCGAGCGAGCTCGCATGGTGTGGAGTTACTGCGGGCACGCTCCCGTGATACAGCGGCTGCCATAGCCGCCGACTGTATCACTCGGGCCCGCCCCCCCGTGCGCCGCGTCATTGGATGTGATTGACAGCAGCGCCAGCCAATGGCTGCGCTGCTTTCAATCCATCCAGTGTAGCCAATCAACGGCCGGGCTCAGGAACTCAGAGGATGACGGGAGCGAGCGCGGGACTTTCGAGGGGCCAGGTAAGTAAAACGGGGGCTGGGGGGGGGGGGCGGTATTGTCGAATGTTTTTTCACCTTAATGCATAGGATGCATTAAGGTGAAAAAACATGTACCTTTACAACCCCTTTAAGGGGATATTATTTCAATTTACAAATACCATACTGGTGACCCCACAATAGGGACAAAACTTTTTCGCGGAAGGGAGTTTAACAAGACACGTGGCCACTCATTAAATTAGAAGAAAAGAGGTTTAACCTTAAACTGGGTAGAGGGTTCTTTACTGTAAGAGCAGCAAGGATGTGGAATTCCCTTCCACAGGCGGTTGTCTCAGCGGGGGGGCATCGATGGTTTCAAGAAACTATTAGATAAGCACCTGAACGACCACAACATACAGGAATATACAAGGTATTACTGACATATAATCACACACATAGGTTGGACTTGGTCTTTTTTCAACCTCACCTACTATGTAACTATATATGTAACTATGTAACGAATACGAATTTATCCAAAGTTACGAATTATCCAAAATAACGAATGCCGCATCTAAACAAATGGAATGGAACAAATTAATAATAAACAATAATAATAATAAAAAGTTTTTATTATTATTATTGCTATTTATTATTATTAATTCATTATGTTCTATTAGTTTAGATAGGCCATTCATTATTTTGGATAATTGGTAACTTCGGAAAAATTTGCATTTGGTCCGTTCACTAAAGCGCTGTACACACGATAGGCTTTACCGATGAAAACAGTCCAATGGACATTTTTTATCGGACAAACCGATCGTGTATGGGCCCCATCGGTCTTTTTTCCATCGGTGTTTAAAAATAGAACATGTTTTAAATTTATCCGATGGTTAAAAAACCGATACCAAATTACTATCGTCTGTGGGGAACTCCATCGGATAAAAAACCCACGCATGCTCAGATTTAAGTCGAAGCATTGAACTTCATTTTTCTCGGCTCATCTGAGTTTTTTACGTCACCGCGTTTAAAACGGTCGGTTTTTTGACTGATGGTTTGTAGGCAAGACTGATGGATGTCAGCTTCATCGGTTTTCCGATGGAAAAATCCATCGGTTTAAAAACCATAGGAAATCCGATCGTGTGTGCAGGACTTTACAGCCAAATTTGAAAGGAAATTCCAATACCTATAATTTAATAGTTAGTAATAGTTAAAGCGGAACATCAGTATTTATTCATCTTTCCATCTGCCTTTGTTGTTTTAACTTTGGATAGTAAAAAAAAATAATTCTGCCAGTAAATACCTTACACTTCCTGTTTCTTGTCTGGAAAAAAGCCTAGGCTTATGACATCATGCACAGCTCTTTCTCCCTCACTCTCGTGAGTTTGCCAAGAAGGGAGGGGGGATTAGTCATAAGAGGGCCAATGAGAGCTGCAGAGCTGGAGGTGTGCCTCTGTGTGTCTGTGTAAATCTAGGAAGTGATTAGGCAGCAGCTTCAGCTGCCCACAATTAAAATGGATGCAGCCAGACTCAGTGGAGGGAGATTTCTGAAGAATATTTCGCAAGTACAGAATCACAGTATATATATATATAAAATAATATGCAAAGTGGTTGGAGGGAAGCTTCAGAATGGCAAAGATGTTTTATTACAAATTATGTGAGCAGACTGCAGTTCCTCTATAAGTTATTATTTCAGATTTTCGAATTTTCGAATTTTCGAATTTAGAATTTACGAATATTCAAATTTGCGAGTACAGTGGAGCCTTGGATTACAAGCATAATACGTTCCAGGAGAATTCTCGTAATCCAAAGAACTCGCATATCAAAGCGAGTTTCCCCATAGAAGTCAATGGAAACAAAAATAATTAGTTCCGCATTGACTTCAATGCAGAGGCGGCTCTAGGTTTTGTGAGGCCTTAAGCAAAACTTAGACACAGGGACCCCACTCGTGCCCATAATGGGTAAAAAAAATTCAACCAAATAAAAATGGCTGCAGAAAGTTGCATGGATCTAGCACACAGTGATTGAGCAGAGGCAAATTAGGTCACCATGAGGCCCCTGTGAGTGCGAGGCCTTAGGCGACCGCCTAATTTGCCTAATTAAAGAGCCGCCTCTGCTTCAATGGCATGCAATACCGCATGTGGCCAGAGGTGGGGGGGCGCCGGAGAGCCTCTGAAACAGTCGGAAAGGCCTGAGGACAGCTTGGCTGACCTCGGAAACCCTCGGAAAAGGCTCGGAAACACCCGGGAACTGAGTATTTCCTAATATTTCCGAACGGCTCAGATCGGCTCCACTCGGCTCTGCTCGGCTCTGGCGCCCCCTCCCACCTCAGGCCAAATGCGGTACTGCAGGCCCCATTAGCTTGAATTCTTCTAGTTTTGCAAGACAACACTCGCAAACCGAGTCAGAATTTAAAAAAAAAAGTTGCTCGTCTTTCAAAATGCTTGTTAACCGCGTTACTCGTAAACCGAGGTTCCACTGTATTCTGAAAAATTTGTTAAACGGTGTTTCTTTCATTTGAATATTTCCGAATTAACGAATTTGTCACAATTTGTCAAAAAAACGAATTCGGAAAGAAACAAATTGCACATGTCTACAAACAAGTAATGGAAAGGTATACCTGATTAACATCAATGGCAAATATACATGTGTTCATGAATTCCAGACCGGAGTCATAACATACTAGATATATGCATGTCATAATTGTGCGTAATGAGTACTTAAATAACTACATAAATAAGGTGATCTATAACACGCATGGACACGTGTTAACTTATGGTACACTGTTTTTTACCATTAGTTCATAGCTTCCTGGTTGCATGTGGGTGGTATCTGGGGCTTTGTCTGCCTTTGTCTGCATCCGGGAGCTGTGATGCCTATCGAGCGCCCTCCACTGCCCCCTCTGTTTCCACTGCATGCGAGGGTTCGGGCGGGCTTCCCGACTTGCATTTATGCCACGCCCCGCCCCCGCACTGGAGGTGTGACGTCATTATATGGTTTACCATATGAGGGAGGTTTTGGCGCCAATGCCAGTGCAAATCTCATCGCCCAGGTGTGGCAACCTCCCCCCGAGACACAGGCTGGCGTGATGTTGAGAGGCATTCGTGGCCATTCTGCTGGTATGAATACCAGTATATGCAGGATGACACACTCTTTATAGGCTTTCTTTCTTTCTCAGTGTTGAGTCACTCTGTTTCTTGGACAATGGCTATACTACATGATATAAGGTATCTTACTCTGTCTTTCTTTGCTCCTTGTCCCTACTCCACTACCCTTTCGAGGCTCCACTATCACAACCCCACTGGGACCTATTCTATTATGTTTTTTTTTTTATCTCCCATACTATGTTGCACCTCTTCTGTGGCATAAGAGCATACCCATCTATATATTTTTGACTTTATTTTTATTTTTTCGATTTTTCATGTTCTTCATTTTGCATGATTTCCACACCCTTATTATGACACATTAACAGTATACTTAGCTTCATGCTGACTGACCATCTCTTCGGGAATGAAAACTATGTCTTTTACTTTCTGCCCACAGAGAATGCTGGTCTTGGTAGTTTCTGTCACTATACAAGGCCATGGGGCCGCTCTGTGCTGGAACTTCATATTCCAGAGTCCTTTTAAGCTGCTTCCTGCAACTTGTGAAAGTCCCTCTGATTGGCTCTTGTAACTGCTTGTTTAATTGGCTTTCTTCCTCCTGCCAATAGGGACACAGGAGAGGCTGCAGAGTGAACAGCAGTTGTGCGTGAGTCAGCTTACATTACATTAGATTCAGTCAGTCAGTGAAACAGGAAGAAGGAGGGGGGGGGAGAAATTCCCTGCAGACATGACAGACTCATTTCTACCTCTGCCAGCCTGGCTGTGCCAATGCAAGTCTCAGGCTGCAGCAATTGCGGGGCACCTGCTACACATAACATGTAATAAAATTCATTCATAGGTTTGTGTCCATAATGACAACATGTAACAAACATGGTATGTAGAAAACTGGCAACAACAATAAATCATACATTGTATAATAAACATATGACCACTGCATCAAGATAATACATTGTAGGGTAAATATATAACAGCCATCCTAGCTGACATGGATCACCTCAGAAACAGTATAAGGATAAAATCTGTATATATAAAATTGGTCTAAACCATCCAATAAAGATGAGATACATCCAACAAACCCTACACATTTTGTGGATTTATTCCACTCTTCAGGGGCAAATTATAGTATTGGAGCCTAGACACATCCCCTCTGGACATTTCTTTCCTGTGGAGGTTCCTTTTATGCTCCTACTCCACTCCTTGGGTCCCTACCTCAGCTCCCATGAAAGACGCTTTGAGCGGCACTTTTGTTGCAATCCCACCACTTCATATTTAGCTCATATGTAGGGTTGAGCGAACCCGAACTGTTAAGTTTGGGTTCATACCGGACTTTTGGGTTTTTGGTACCCGGACCCGAACCCGAACAATTTACTGTATGTTCGTGTTCGGTGTTCGGCAATGTAATGACGCATTTTAAAAAGCTGTAGGGCAGCCAATCAACATTTGATTAACTTGTGTGCCCTTAGAAGCCATCACAGCCATACCTACTAATGGCATGGCTGTGATTGGCCAGTACAGCATGTGACCCAGCCTCTATATAAGCTAGAGGCACATAGCACAGCACGTCACTCTGCTTCAGTTAGTGTAGGGAAAGGTTGCTGCTGCTGCTGCTTTGAGGGAGAGAATTAGATAGGAGTCCTGTCCTGATTCAGAAATCAAATTACTCAGCGATCTACCTTGCTTTTGTTGTGTGGGTGCAGTGCACAATCTTTTTATCCTGCCCTGAGCCCAGTGCCAGAGAAAAGATAACTTTTATCCATCTGTTAGGTCGGCTTTGGCGGGCATTTTATGTAAGCTCAGTGCACCAGCACTGCATATGTTACTGTGAGATACACCCTTTAGATACAATTCTCCTATTCTGCTATTCAGAAAAAAAAATTTAGGGCAAAAAAATATTTTTGGCTGCATTTTCTGAATATCTGTGCATGTGAGATAGACACTTTAGATACTGTTCTCCTATTCTGCTCTTCAAAAAAAAAAAAAATTAGGGCAAAAAAAATTTTGTTGGTGCATTTTCTGCCATAAAAATGTATTTTGGTGCATTTTCTGCATATCTGTACGTGAGAGATAGACACTTTAGATACTATTCTCCTATTCTGCTCTTCAAAAAATATTTTTTTTTAGGGAAAATAAAAAAAAATTGGTGCGTTATCTGCCATTAAAATTTCTTTTGGTTCATTTTCTGCATATCTGTACATGTGAGATAGACACTTTAGATACTGTCCTCCTATTCTGATCTTCAAAAAAATAATAATTTAGGGAAAAAAATAATTTTTGGTGCGTTTTCTGACATAAAAATGTATTTTGGTGCATTTTCTGCATATCTGTACGTGTGAGATAGACACTTTAGATACTGTTCTCCTATTCTGATCTTCAAAAAAAGTAATCATTTCTGGGCAAAAAAAATTTTTCGCTGCATTTTCTGCCAAAAAATGTTTATGTTATTTTAAGTTATTATTTCCCTATCCACATTTGTTTGCAGAGCACTTGCCATGCTCTTAACAACATTTTTCTGCAATTTGCAGCCCTCTAGCCCTTTCCATTACTATTTTAGAGCCATTTTAGTCCTCAAAAGTTCGGGTCCCCATTGACTTCAATGGGGTTCGGGTTCGGGGTCAAGATCGGGTCCCGAACTCGGACATTTTTCCGAAGTTCGGCCGAACCCGTCGAACCCGAACATCCAGGTGTCCGCTCAACCCTGCTCATATGTAAGTACCCTAGGGGGAGAAGTATTCTCCTCCCTTTGGTTAGTATTCATTTTTGTCAAGCACCCTGGCTAGATTGCTTTATACAATATTATTTTCTATTTTATATATTTGTATTCTTTTCAGAGATATTTAATGCATTTCCCCTAAAGATTGTAATAAATCCACGAAACGCGTATGGTTTATTGGATGTGTCTCATCTTCATTGGATGGTTTAGATCAATTTTATATATACAGATTTTATCTTTATACCGTTTCTGAGGTGGTCCATGTCAGCTAGGATGGCTGGTATATATTTACCCTACAATGTATTATCTTGATGCAGCGGTCATATGTTTCTTATACAATGTATCATTTATTGTTTTTGCCAGTATTCTACATACTATGTTTGCTACTATGCAAACATACTATGTTGTCATTATGGACACAAATCTATGAATGAACTTTCTTACATGTTATGCAATTATTATTTAGCAATAAAAATCGTGTTTTATATTGACTGCGTTTCTGTTGCCACACATACCTCATATAAAGTCCCACCTCAGTTCTTTTTTGTTTCTACTGAATCAGGGATGGAGATGTATTTACATACATCTCATATAAAGTCCCACCATGTTCCCTTGCCCCAATTACTCCCCTCCCTTTTTTTCATACTCTAGATCAGGGATATGCAATTAGCGGACCTCCAGATGTTGCCAAACTACAAGTCCCATGAGGCATAGCGAGTCTCTGACAGCAGCAAGCATGACACCCAGAGGCAGAGGCATGATGGGACTTGTAGTTTTGCAACAGCTTGAGGTCCGCTAATTGCATATCCATGCTCTAGATACTAACTTTTACCAACAAGATGTCACACGCCTCGTTTAAAGTTACAAAAAACACCCCTTTTTTTCTAATGAATTAGTCTGTTATAACAATATTAACCACTTGCTGTCCGCCCCGTAGCATATTTACTGCTACAGGGCATCTTTCCTGTACAGGACCCCGTTCAGTATATATATATGTGATTCTGCACTTCCACCTGCAGGGGGGCAATGTATCTATTCCTAGCAGAAGCCAATCTGTGGGTGCTGGGCACTGGATGTCCTCCGTAATCCGCCGATCATCGGTAAAACACACATAACTGAGATCTGCATATAGTATGTGAAAAAGGCAGATCTCTGTTCTGACAGGGGGGAAGGGATGGATTTTTTATTCCTGCAAAGCAGGGAATAAAATCCATATCTTCCCCTAGTAACAGCACCTAACACTGTACATAAAAACACTGGCTAGGAACACAGTTAACCCTTTAATCACCCTAGATGTTTAACCTCTTCCCAGCCAGTGTCAATAGTACACTGACAGCGCATATTTTTTTTCACTGTAGTGTCACTGATTCCCGCAAAGTGTCAGTTATTGTCCAATTGTCCACTGCAATATTGCAGTCCTGCTATAAGTCACTGATCACCACCATTACTAGTATAGAAAATTCCATATATATATATATATGTAGCACCCTCTACCATAGGTAGGTGCTAGAGGTGAGGATTTTTGTTTGGTAAGCTGCCAGGTAGGTAAATTTAGGCAGGCCTATGTTGCGTGCTAGGTCTGCTTGTTTTGATCTGGGGGCAGGAAGTGGTTAGTGTAGCAGTGGGTGTGATCATCTGTGCTTCAGTTCTTGGGTGCCTCCCCTGCTTCCAAGGGGAATGTTCTGGAAGAGGGGCAGGGCTGAGAGCTGGAGTGACAGGGAGCTCATGTGAGGAGCCCTGACCAATCCCCAACTGGAATTGTCAGGGGGCAGGTCTCCTACTTAAGCTCAGGTCCAGCCCACTGGAGGGGAGTTGTTGGCTGGGAGACGTGAAGAATGGAGTGCTAGATCACAGCAGGAGGGCCATCCCCATCTGCAGAGGAGACCGGGAGAGCTGTGAGGGAGCCTCATCCTTACAGAGTCATGGAGGTATCCCGGAAGAGAGGGGCTGGAGAAGTGATTGGAACGCATGTTCAGTTAAGTTCTTCATCAAGGACTCAGGGCAGGAGAAGGTCAGTGAGTGTGACATAGTGGATATCTGGAAGAGGCATTCCAGGGGAGCTGGGTGCGAGGCCAAAGGAGAGACTGGGGGGTTTTGTGTCAAATCGATGTGGTCTGCGGGCACTGGATTTGCAAGTCGGGCTAGCTGGGATCAGTAGTCCACCAACTAATACAAGCTACTAATCAACTAGGCCGCAAGAAGGGGCACTGCAGGCCCCTGGCCTATTAACAGAATTCCTTTATGTACAGTGAAGATGATGAGGCGGAAAGACTAATAGTTCACAGTGGAAGTTTGTGCAGGTGGAGAGAAGACCTGGGAGTAACAGTCTGCAGGAGTTGATGCAGAGGAGGAGCAATGGTATGCAGGAGTTATGCAGGGGAAGTGACTGTGATTATTAGTGTCTATCAGTTCTTCAAATGCTCAATTCATTCAACTAATTCTTAAAATATGATGGCAAAGTAATCCGTTCTATGGGCATCCCATAACCCCTTTCCCCCAACCAAGTTATATCCCCCAAATAAACAAAAACAAAACAACGCAAATGACTGTTCCTTGTCTCTGAGAGTGATATATGGAAGTCTGGCAGCAGGGTGATATGGTGGATGTTAGTAACTAGTAGCAACCATCCGCTACATATATACTATAGTTTGTAGATGCGCTAACATTCACTTAAACCAATCAATATACGCTTAATGGGATTTTTTTAACAAAAAAATGTAGCAGAATACATATTGGCCTAAATTTATGAAGATATTTACATAATTTTATTGGATATGTTTTGTAGCAGAAAGTCAAAAATAATATTGTTGTTTTTTTCAAAATTGGCAGTCTTTTTTTGTTTATAAAATACATTAAAAAAAAACGCAATGGTGATCAAATTCCGCCAACAGAAAGCTCTATTTATGGGAAAAATTTCCATGAATTGTATTTGGGTACAGTGTTGCATGACCACGCAACTGTCAGTTATCCTCCCTGGCGGTATTTCCGATTGTGGCTCGGGGTTCAATTTCAATACAATTAGCAGGAACCCCGAGCCACACTCGGGATTGCATCTCAGGATCCTGGTCCAGGTTACTTACCTTGTCCCCAGGATCCTGTGATGTCCCCCGCTGTGTCTGCAGGCTGTGTCCTCCGCCTGATGCATCTGTGTGCCAGGCTCCGTTCCCTGCGGGTGTCGCGACGCATGGGGGCGGAGCCCGGTGGCAAATTCAAAAAGTACAAAATTCTCATGCCTCAGCCCCATTGTCACATAGAGACTCTCTGCTGCGAGACCATCTCCTGCTTCTTTGCGGTAATCGCTGCCTTCCCATACATCTCCCCCGGGGGGGGGGGGTTGGTGTTGTTAATTCGCCGCCCCCCTGAAATATTTAGTACCAGTTGCCACTTTTGGCTACCATACACAGCTGTAACAGATGTTGTACTCTCCAGTTTTAGTAAATTAACAGTGTCCTAGGAACTAGTTGGTGTTAGTTGAGGGCTAAAAAAATGCACCGGGTGTCTTATTTTGACCTTTGTGCCTTTGGGGCCTGAACATAATGCTGCTAATTATTTAGTAACTCATCCCTTAAATACCAATATTCTGAATTCATGAAATATTGAAAGTCTGGAGAATACTTCAGTCTGTTGACTGTTCTTTTTCTAACATTCCTTACTGTTTCACACAGCCTTGCTGCGATACAGATATTATTTAAATCAAAACAAAACTGGATTAAATGCAGAAACATGCAAAACATGGAGGATACAACTGTGACGAGTGCCCTCCATATCAGTAGCAGAGGTCCTATTTTTGTTTATCCTGGAAAACCCCTTCAGGATTTATTCTGTGATTTTACATTTCATGCTTGTTTGATGTGTATATACATCATGTAACTGTTTCTATCCAATGGAGCTATTTAATTATATTTTACTATGCTCTGCTGTAAGTTTTTGCATACAAATACCAAAATATTATAGCATTTTATCTGAAGCAAAAATATGATTTTGCAATATACTCATAGTGAAACACTATTTTATTTATTCCAATAAAACCAACAAATGCTCTATAACAGCACTGCTAAGTATGCAGTTTTAGCAAGTGTTCATACTGCCACTAAAATCCTATTATGTTACATTAATTCAAACATATGGGGCAAAAGAGTGGAGTTATTTTTTTATATTTTTTATTTCAATTTGAGAAGTAATAGTCTTTGATCACTGGAGTACAATAAATTTTCTTTTATTTAACTTTCGTTTACATGTTAAATTAGCGCTGAAACATTTACATTAGCAAACAAATAAAAACAGAAAACAATAATTTGCTCCAGGAGGCTATCCTAGGCTCATACATCCTAAGCGGCAATGTAGTATTCATCTAAGAAATGTGAACATTAGCTTCACGATGACAGTATCTTAATGGATGACTATAAGCCCATCTGTTTCACCAATAAACACAAAGGCTGTTAGATTTTTTAACACTCACCACTGTCACTGTAAACATTAATTGTTACACATATTTACTTGCAGCCTATTTTGGCAGATGCCATTTTTCCCTCCTCAACTAATCTCTTTGATAACTCTTCCCTTCATCCTTTTCATTTTGACTTGGTTATAGTATTCATGTCTTTTGCTTGTGATTTAGCTCATTACTAAATCTTGACTTGCCATACTAGAATGGGATTTATGGATATTTTATGTGTATGAGTGTGAAATTATTGGCACTTTAAATCTCAGGAAAGAAGTTTTGAGTTTCAATTGTGCAATCTTAAGACATTTAACTGATTGTTTGACTCCTATGAGATACGTTTTTGACTTCTATGAGATTTAAGTCCAGAATGCGCAAAAAAGTTTACTGGTCATCTCTACAGCAGTGTTTACTTACCCTTTGCTTTTACTGCCATTTTCTTTTTAATGAAAAAATAAAGGACAGTTGTGTGACTAGATCAATTGTACGGATGGGCCGAACGACCCCCTGTTCGGTTCGCACCAGAACTTACGAACATCGCAAAAGTTCGGAAACAAATAATAAACCCCATTAAAGTCTATGGGACCTGAATTCGAAAAATCAAAAGTGCCAATTTTGAGAGCTTACTGTATATGCAAGTAATTGGGCATGCAATGGTTATGGGGGTCCAGGTACTGCCCTGGGGGACATGTATCAATTACAAAAAATTCAAAAAACATAATTTTTAAATGAGCAGTGATTTACTGATGCTTAAAGTGAAAGCATAAACATTTAAAATTCCTTTCAATAAAGTGCCGGGGGGGTCCCCTTATTCCACCTGTAAAGTGGCACATCTGTAAAGTGGCACACTGGACTATACTGCATTAAACAGAAGGTAAAGAACTGAAATATATATTGTTAAACGTGCACTAACGCACTGAAATATACGGCATTAAACTTGCAGTGACGCACTGAAATAAACTGCATTAAACAGCACGTAACGCACTGAAATATACACAATAAACTGATATTCTACACTGACAATAAAATCATAATAGCACTATAGCACACTAACCTGTCTAGTGGCACTGAACAGAGCCCTGTTCTATATCTCTCCATGCCGATATCACATTAAAATGGCCCGCTATTGAAATAATACTTTTATAGTGTGGGGTGGGACTAAGAGCAATGAGCCATGATTGGATAGAGTCATCATGACAGCGTCCAATCAAGGCTCTAAAAGTGCTCTGTGCCCTGATTGGGAAAAACTTTCATTGCTTCAGCCAATCAGGGCTTTCAATGCACTGTGCAGCAGTGCAGTGCATTGTGGTCATTTGGCGGGCCGAACAAATGGTGGAACGCCCCTATAATTTGCGTGTTGGTTGAACGCGCGAACAGCCTATGTTCGGCACAAACTCCTGTTCGGGCTGAACCGTTCACCCATCTCTAATAAATTGTTATAAAATATATTCCAACATATTTAAGATCAGATCTCCTAATAAATATGCATGCATATGGTGTGCATTTCTGGGATGTGGTGTTAACGGGATACTTACACTCTTCTTGGACAGCGACTTCTGTCACATCTTCCATTACCACTCCTGTACGGCGCCTCCCCACCTTTCCCTTTTTCCCTTACTCCCTATCAGATTCCTTCCTTTCATAACCAATGTCACACCATATTTATCTGTATCTCATAGACTTTTTGAAAACCAATAAAAGAGAGATTTAATCTAAAGTTCTGAGATGCGTGAATAACAGGACTGTTCACATGATGACTAATGCATACTCAAACAAGATTTTAATCAATCTGTTTATCATATACATGCTAGATGAGTTTCACCATAATTGCACATTACTACATGTGAGTTCCACTATTGCCATAGCCCACTAATTAGGATGTTATATGCCCTATATATCATGTATCGTGTAAGTGTTTTTTTTTCCTTCTTATTGAAATTCAATCGTATATCCTAAATTGCAATAAATCGTTTTTTGCTGTTTGATATCTTTTATATTTTGCCTTTTGTATTTCTCTGTAGCAAATATATTTCCTTAACCACTTGCTTACTGGGCACTAAAACACCCTTCCTGCCCAGACCAATTTTCAGCTTTCAGTGCTCTCAAACTTTGAATGACAATTACTCAGTAATGCAACACTGTACCCAAATTATTTTTTTATCCTTTTTTTCATACAAATAGAGCTTTCTTTTGGTGGTATTCGATCACCTCTGGGTTTTTAATTTTTTGCGCTATAAATGAAAAAAGACCGAAAATTTGTAATTTTTCTTCATAAATTTTGGCCACAATTTATGCTGCTACATATCTTTGGTAAAAATAACCTACATTAGTGGATATTATGTGGTCTGTGTGAAAGTTATAGAGTCTACAAGCTGTGGTGCAAATCATAACAAATTGATCACATCTGATGTACTGACGGCCTATCTCATTTCTTGAAACCCTAACAAGCCAGGAAAGTACAAATGCTCCCAAATGACACCTTTTTGGAAATTAGATATTCCAATGTATTTAGTAAGAGGCATGGTGAGTTATTTGAAGTTGTCATTTTTTCCCACAATTCTTTGCAAAATTACGTTTTTTTTTTCTTTTCACAAAATTGTCATTGTGATAGCTTATTTCTCTGACATGGCATGTGCATACCACAAATGACACCCCAGAATACATTCTGCAACTCCTCCTGAGTATAACGATACCACATGTGTGGGACTTTTTCACTGCCTGGCCACATACAGAGGCCCAACATGCAGGGAGCACCATCAGGTATTCTAGGAGCATAAATTACACATCTAACTTGTTGACTACCCATTACACTTGTGAAGGCCCTGGAGCACCAGGACAATGGAAACGCCCACAAAATGACCCCATTTTGGAAAGCTAACACCCCAACGTATAATCTATGAGGCATAATGAGTCTTTTGAACGGTTCGATTTTTTCCAGAAGTTTTGGGAAAATGTGGGAAAAAAATGAAAACGCATTTTTTTTACGCAAAGTTGTCCATTTATAAGATATTTCCAACACATAGCATGTACATAGCAAAAATTACACCCCAAAATACATTCTGCTACTCCTCCTGAGTATAACGATACCACATGTGTGAGACTTTTACACAGCCTGGCCACATACAGAGGCCCAACATTGAAGTAGCACCGTCAGGCGTTCTAGGAGCATAAATTGCACATCTCATTTCTCAACCACCTATTACACTTTTGAAGGCCCTGGAGCACCAGGACAATGGAAACACCCACAAAGTGACCCCATTTTGGAAAGCTAACACCCCAACGTATATTCTATGAGGCATAATGAGTCTTTTGAACGGTTCATTTTTTTCCAGAAGTTTTGGGAAAATGTGGGAAAAAAATGAAAACACATTTTTTTTACGCAAAGTTGTCCATTTATAAGATATTTCCAACACATAGCATGCACATAGCAAGAATTACACCCCAAAATACATTCTGCTACTCCTCCTGAGTATGACGATACCACATGTGTGAGACTTTTACACAGCCTGGCCACATACAGTGGCCCAAAATGCAAGGAACACCATTAGGTGTTCTAGGGACACATAACATGCACATACCAAGAATTACACCCCAAAATACATTCTGCTGAGCAAATGGTAAACAAAAGATTACCTGTTTTAGAAGTGCAGTTGTCCACAGGAGGATAGCACTGGTCCAGGCAACAGGCAGGGACTTGGTCAGCAAAAGCGAATGCAATTGTCCAGGCAACAGGCAGGAATACTGTCCATAGTTCGTACAGGCAGCTGGTGAGCATTCTGCAGTACTCCAATAGTTAACAGTCTTTTTGTTATATACAGTCCAGGGTCAGTGCAAGCAGAGATTGTCAGCAGTGCCAAAATATTGGTCCTGGTAGTAGGCAGGTCCATGTGGTGTGGTCAGTTCATGCAACAGGCAGAGGCATGATGGCATAGGTCCTACAGGCAGCAGGCAGAAGTAGGGCCTCGTTCAGGACTGAATGGGGACAGGGGTAGAGGCTTCTCCCACCCAAATCTCTTTGAAGCCTCCGAGTCTCCAGACCCTAATCTAGGAATGAGAAAACAAAAACAATTGTTTTCTTCATCCAGAAAAACTATTCTGGAGCCCCTCACATATGTGAGACCCCTGTGTTATGAATCCCACTAGTCCACTGGCAGGGTAAAAGATCAGTCCAAGAGGCAGGCAAAAAGCATGGTCAAACATTCCAGGGTCAGTTCCAGATCAGGCAGAGGTATGTACAGAATTGGTAGGCAGAAGCGTGGTCAAATAACAGTCCAGGGTCAGTTCCAGATCAGGCAGAGGTATAAACAGTATCGGTAGGCAGAAGCGTGGTCAAATAACAGTCCAGGGTCAGTTCCAGATCAGGCAGAGGTATAAACAGAATCGGTAGGCAGAAGCGTGGTCGAATAACAAGCCAGGGTCAGTTACAGAGCAAGCAGATGCATAAGGGGTGTAAAGATAAATGGCAGGAAGTGAACTAATAATTTATTTTGGTATGGTAACGGCGGAAACAATCAATCATGCAGAGGCCTGGTTCTGAAGGACATTGGGCACAATAATAAATGGTGTCTCTTCTCTCTCCTCTTTTGGAGCACACACGGCATTTTTTCTGGTGTTTTTGGCCTGTTGGTCTGGGAGGGATTTATCTGGGAAGTGGCGCTCAGAGAGTCGGCTAATGACATCGGATCTAATGTTTACTGGTGGGCTGTTCGGGTATATAAGGGCAGTGGTGATTTCCTCCTGGAAGAAAAGGAAGGATTTGGGTCTTATAGTGGATTTTTTATATATTACATATGAGTTGTACATGGCCAAATTAAATAAATAAATGGAAACTTTCTTATACCACTGGTATGTTCTTCTTGTGGAAAGGTAGGGTTCGAGCATCTGGTCATTGAAGTCGACACCCCCCATGAACTTATTGTAATCATAGATGCATTTGGGTTTTTGGATCCGGCCATTCCTCCTGGTGATTTCAACGAATTCATTGTTGTGGATGGAAGAAAGCATGTAGACGTCTCTTCTGTCCCTCCACTTCACAGCCAAAATTTCCTCATTCCTCAAACTCGCCGTCTCCCCTCTTCTCAATTTTTTGGTGACCAGGCTTTGAGGAAAGCCCTTCCGGTTCGTCCGTACGGTGCCGCATGCTGGAGTCTTCATTCTATGTAGGTTTCGGAACAGGGGCAAACTTGTATAGAAATTGTCCACATACAAGTGGTAGCCTTTCTCCAGAAGTGGGTTTATGAGTTCCCAAACTACTTTCCCACTGGTTCCAATGTAGATTGGGCAATTAGGGGGGTTCAGTTCGGTGTCCTTCCCTTCATATATGATGAAGCCATACACATACCCAGTTTCTCGGTCACACAGTTTATAGAGCTTCACCCCATAGCGGGCCCTTTTGCTGGGTATAAATTGTTTTATGCCCAGCCTGCCAGAAAATTTTATAAGGGACTCATCCACGCATATGTGTTTGTCTGGGGTAAACAATTGGGGGAAGGTTTCAGAAAAATAATTTAGTAGCGGCCGAATTTTATAAAGCTTATCAAAATTTGGGTCATTTCGGGGAGGGCACTGGGTATTGTCGTTGTAGTGTAGGAATCTCATAATCATTAGATATCGGGACCTGGGCATTACTGAGGAAAAGATGGGCATATGGTAGATGGGGCGGGTTGACCAATATGAACGCACTTGATTTTTTCCGTTTAGTCCCATGCAGAATGTGAGGCCCAAAAAAATTCTAAACTCCTCCACTGTAAGGGCTCTCCACTGGTAGGGACGGGCATAATAGGACGTTGGGTTGCTTGCTATGAACTGTTGGGCATATAGGTTGCACTGGGCCACAATTGATGCAAGCATGTCGTCAGTGAAAATTAAATTGAAAAGGTCAATCGGGGCAAAATTTTCTGTGTCCACCTGGACTCCTGGCTGGGCAGTGAAAGGGGGAATGTTGGCTTCCCCTGAATTAGGAGGAAGCCACAAGGGGTTCTGAAGGGAATAGGGAAGGCTGGCATGGGACCTAACCCTTTGGGACTGAGATGACACCCCACTGGTACGTGGCCTTGCTTGCCTGGTGGACGGCACTGCAGTGCTGGTGGATGGCACTGCGGTGCTGGTGGATGGCACTGCCTCCTCAGCAGAACGCCTTCGTCTGGCGGGTGAGCCCTCCTCCTCCTCCTCCTCCTCCTCCTCTTCTGAGGCTGTCAGTGTTCCACTGCTTAAGACAGGCTCGTAGTCCACGTCAGACTCATAGTCAGGCTCATAGTCTGAACTTGCGGAGGAATCCGAATCGGAGAGCTCCCCGTTGCTCTCTTCGGCTGCAAGAATATTGTATGCCTCCTCGGCTGAAAATAATCTTCTAGCCATTGTTGGCACTGAAGACACGTGGCACTGATACGTGGCACTGATGACACTGATACGTGGCACTTATACGTGGCACTGATGGCAGATGGCACTGGCAGATGGCACGGGCAGATGGCACTGGCAGATGGCACGGGCAGATGGCACGGGCAGATGGCACGGGCAGATGGCACGGGCAGATGGCACTGGCAGAGGGCACTGGCAGATATGGGACTGGCAGAGGGCACTGGCAGATATGGGACTGGCAAGAGGGCACTGGCAGATATGGGACTGGCAAGAGGGCACTGTTTTTTACTATACTTTATGTGGATGTTCTCTCACAATACACTCACTGACAGCAGCAGCAGCACAGATCTCTCTCTCTCCTCACACGCTGTCTCTGTGTGAGGAGAGAAAGCCGGCAATGAGAGATGATCTCATATGTTTACACTTGAGATCATCTCTCATTGGGCAGTGAGATCGAGTGCTGAATGGCCTCTGTGATTGGCCATTCAGCACGATCTGTGATTGGCTGTGTCCAAGGGACATGGCCAACACAGATTTTCCCCGATGCGCGCTCTCGGGAGCGCGCGGGGAGAGTGTAATACAAGGACGTCCTGGGGACGTCCACTCGGCAGTTAAGGTCCGCGCTGCAGCCGTCTTTCGGCTATAGCGCGGATCTGAAGTGGTTAAAGCTCCTGAAGAAGCAATCTGTGAAACATGTCAAGCCTACAGACAATTATATAGCTTCATCAGCTTTACATGTACTATATTTGTTATTATGTTGTGATATTTTTATATGTTTGTCTGCATATGAGAGTCAACATTTGTTTACTCCCTTTATAATTTCCCATTATTAAAATATTGTTATACTTTTTATCAAATTTGTTGTTATATTTGTGGCACCATAAAAATCCCCCCTTTTCCAGTTCTTTCTATCTATCGGGTAAAATCACAGCGGGAGCGAGCTGCCGCCGGAACGCCCTCGCGTCTGATACCCGGAATAGTTATGTAAATGTAATATGGGGTGTTCGGCAAGTGGGTATTAGCATGGTGAACATCATTACATCACAGGAGACTAGAGAAGGAGGTGTCTCTATAAGTTTCCTAAGACCTAATGATTGTTTACTTCCTGATTGTGATCAAGAGCCACAGCAGTGCTAGCAAAAAAAAGGCTACGGAAAACCTCCCATGCCTCTATCCCTAGGCTAAGTACCAAAGGACATATAATTGTGCTCACCAGATATCTTTGGCCACAAAGTGACCACCAGGCATATAAATTAAAGGAATCCTTCCTCCGTTGGCTATGCTCTTTCAAGCCTCACACAGATTCTTCCTACTGCCTCCAAAATTAGCTTGGGCTTCACTCCAATCATTAATAGCATGAGATGGTACAAACTTCAATCAAATAAACTCTTGAATATATATCCACAGCTCCCTTCCACTTAATCTGCAAAGTTTGGCTCCACCATAAATGAGCCACAGAAAGGCATAGATAGTGTAATACAGTCTTTAATTTCTGAAAAGCACTTACAAATCTTGTGTAAGATACAGCAGGTAATAGCGCAGCTATGAGAGGAGACAGGGGCCGGTCCGTCACTTAGTGTGTGATGCGAGAAGCGCGGCGTGCGTCTCAGCTTTCTCAATGGGGGCGGAGAGCTTCTGTATCAAGCGTGTAAAGCCTCACTTTCGATGCATTTCACGCTCGTGCGCGCGTCATCAGGAAGCATTTTTTTCAAGATTTGAAGCACATTGCACTTTAGGAAGCACAGTGTTGGAGTTTACATAGAAGCCCTGAACTATTACACTGTTTTATATATATAAATATATAAATAGTTTTTTGCCTTTATTTTGGACTTTGACACAAATGCACTTTAATTATTAATTTTTAATTTATTATTGGATTAGTATATGTTCTAATTTGCGCCCTTAATCACTATTTTTCATGTTTTATTAGTTATCACAAATTTTTGGTGCTGCAGTAGTATATTCTAGATTAATATAATTAGCGCTGTTTCTCATTTTCACTTTCACTAAGTACCAAAGGAGTTTAGAGCAACCATTTGTGTTCAGACAGTAGGCAATCATCACAAAACTCCAATGTTTTGATTGTGCTTGCACGCAGTGCCCAAGCAAATTCCCCTAGCACTTAAGGTGAAGATGCAGAAAAGACCTGCATTTCATCACTATTTTCTCCCTCATAGGCCAGAGCCTATGATGATTGTAATGAGCCTCCTCTATAGTCTTAAACATGAATTGGTGTTGAAGCAAAGATGCATGAGAGTGGTAGGATTATGCTTGTACCTGAGCATGAGCAGTGGCATAGGAAATACAGTCACTCTCTGCCAGCTCTTGGTTTGCCACCGTCAGATCCATGGAAAATCAGACAAAGGAAGTAATGTTGTGCATAGCACTCTGCAAAGTAAACTGGGCATGATTTATCCAAAGCCCCAATGCCCAATCTGCACCCCGAGGGGCGTAGCAGTGCTAGCATTGATTTGTTATGGGACATTCATGCCTTGATCTCTTTCAGTTTCATTTAACATGTCCCCAGCCTCTACCAATCTTTTGCAGTAAATCTATAGCCCCTCAATTACACTTGTAGCATGTTCACAGTTTTATACTATCCCTAGCAGTGTCTCGGACACTCTTCTGTAGGAACACATAAACAAAACATATACAATATCTCATAAAAGTAAGTACACGCCTCACATTTTTGTAAATATTTTATTATATTTTTTCATGTGACAACACTGAAGAAATTACACAATGTAAAGTAGTGAGTGTACAGCTTGTACAACAGTGTACATTTGCTGTCCCCTCAAAATAACTCAACACACAGCCATTAATGTCTAAACTGCCGACAACGAAAGTGAGTACACTCCTAAGTGAAAATGTCCAAATTGGCCCCAAAGTGTCAATTATTTGTGCGGCCACTATTATTATCAAGCACTGCCTTAACCCTCTTGGGCATGCAGTTCACCAGAGGTTCACAGGTTGCCACTGGAGTCCTCTTCTACTCCTCCATGACGACATTGTGGAGCTGGTGGATGTTAGAGACTTTGCACTCCTCCACCTTCCGTTTGAGGATGCCCCACAGATGCTCAATAGGGTTTAGGTCTGGAGACATGCTTGGCCAGTCCATCACCTTTACCCTCATCTTCTTTAGTAAGGCGGTGGTTGTCTTTGAGGTGTGTTTGGGGTCGTTGTCATGTTGGAATACTACCCTGCAGCCCAGTCTCCGAAGGGAGTGGATCATGCTCCAGTATGTCACAGTACATGTTGGCATTCATGGTTCCCTCAATGAACTGTAGCTCCCCAGTGCCAGCAGCACTCATGCAGCCCCAGGCCATGACACTCCCACCACCATGCTTGACTGTAGGCAAGACACACTTGTCTTTGTACTCCTCACCTGGTTGCCGCCACACAGGCTTGACATCATCTAAACCAAATAAGTTTATCTTGGTCTCATCAGACCACAGGACATGGTTCCAGTAATCCATGTCCTTAGTCTGCTTGTCTTCAGCAAACTGTTTGCAGGATTTCTTGTGCATCATCTTTAGAAGAGGCTTCCTTCTGGGATGATAGCCATGCAGACCAATTTGATGCAGTGTGCGGTGTATGGTCTGAGCACTGACAGGCTGACCCCCCACCCCTTTAACCTCCGCAGCAATGCTGGCAGCACTTATACATCTATTTCCCATATACATCCTCTGGGTATGATGCTGAGCACGTGCATCGACCAAGGCGAGGCCTTGTTCTGAGTAGAACCTGTCCTGTTAAACCGCTGTATGGTCTTGGCCACCATCCTGCAGCTCAGTTTCAGGGTCTTCGCAATCTTCTTATAGCCTATGCCATCTTTATGTAGAGCAACAATTCTTTTTTTCAGATCCTCAGAGAGTTCTTTGCATTGAGGTGCCATGTTTGACTTCCAGTGACCAGTATGAGAGAGTGAGAGCAATAACCCCAAATTTAACATGCCTGCTCCCCATTCACACCTGAGACCTTGTAACACTAACGAGTCACATGACACCAGGGAGGGAAAATGGCTAATTGGGTCCAATTCGGGCATTTTCACTTAGGGTTGTACTCACTTTTGTTGCCAGCGTTTTAGACATTAATGGCTGTGTGTTGAGTTATTTTGAGGGGACGGCAAATTTAGACTGTTATACAAGCTGTACACTCACTACTTTACATTGTAGCAAAGTGTAATTTCTTCAGTGTTGTCACAGGAAAAGATATAATAAAATATTTACAAAAATGTGAGGGGTGTACTCACTTTTGGGAGATACTGTATATATATACATACAGTTGCAAAAAAAAGTATGTGAACCCTTTTGGAATGATATGGATTTCTGCTCAAATTGGTCATAAAATGTGATCTGATCTTCATCTAAGTCACAAGAATAGACAATCACAGTCTGCTTAAACTAATAACACACAAAGAATTAAATGTTACCATGTTTTTATTGAACATACCATGTAAACATTCACAGTGCAGGTGGAAAAAGTATGTGAACCCCTAGATTAATGAGATCTCCAAGAGCTAATTGGAGTGAGGTGTCAGCCAACTGGAGTCCAATCAATGAGATGAGATTGGAGGTGTTAGTTACAGCTGCCCTGCCCTATAAAAAACACATACTAGTTCTGGGTTTGCTTTTCACAAGAAGCATTGCCTGATGTGAATGGTACCTCGCACAAAAGAGCTCTCAGAAGACCTACGATTAAGAATTGTTGACTTGCATAAAGCTGGAAAGGGTTATAAAAGTATCTCCAAAAGCCTTGCTGTTCATCAGTCCACGGTAAGACAAATTGTCTATAAATGGAGAAAGTTCAGAGCTGTTGCTAGTCTCCCTAGGAGTGGGCGTCCTGTAAAGATGACTGCAAGAGCACAGCGCAGACTGCTCAATGAGGTGAAGAAGAATCCTAGAGTGTCAGCTAAAGACTTATAAAAGTCTTTGGCATATGCTAACATCCCTATTAGCGAATCTACGATACGTAAAACACTAAACAAGAATGGATTTCATGGGAGGATACCACAGAGGAAGCCACTGCTGTCCAAAAAAAACATTGCTGCACGTTTACAGTTTGCACAAGAGCACATGGATGTTCCACAGCAGTACTGTCAAAATATTCTGTGGACAGATGAAACCAAAGTTGAGTTGTTTGGAAGAAACACACAACACTATGTGTGGAGAAAAAGAGGCACAGCACACCAACATGAAAACCTCATCCCAACTGTGAAGTATGGTGGTGAAGGCATCATGGTTTGGGGCTGCTTTGCTGTGTCAGGGCCTGGACGGATTGCTATCATCGAAGGAAAAATGAATTCCCAAGTTTATCAAGACATTTTGCAGGAGAACTTAAGGCCATCTGTCCACCAGCTGAAGCTCAACAGAAGATGGGTGTTGCAACAGGACAACGACCCAAAGCATAGAAGTAAATCAACAACAGAATGGCTTAAACAGAAGAAAGTACGCCTTCTGGAGTGGCCCAGTCAGAGTCCTGACCTCAACCCGATTGAGATGCTGTGGCATGACCTCAAGAAAGCGATTCACACCAGACATCCCAAGAATATTGCTGAACTGAAACAGTTCTGTAAAGAGGAATGGTCAAGAATTACTCCTGACCATTGTGCACGTCTGATCTGCAACTACAGGAAACATTTGGTTGAAGTTATTGCTGCCAAAGGAGGTTCATTCAACCAGTTATTAAATCCAAGGGTTTACATACTTTTTCCATCTGCACTGTGAATGTTTACATGGTGTGTTCAATAAAAACATGGTAACATTTAATTCTTTGTGTGTTATTAGTTTAAGCAGACTGTGATTGTCTATTGTTGTGACTTAGATGAAGATCAGATCACATTTTATGACCAATTTGTGCAGAAATCCATATCATTCCAAAAGGGTTCACATACTTTTTTTTTGCAACTGTATATATATATATATATATATATATATATATATATATATATATATATATATATATATATAAAATGTAAAATATGCAGCCCCCCCGGAAATGTCACAGTTGATACCTCTATTTAGTAAGTTGACCACTACTGTTCTAAAGTGTGCATGGCTCTACTGTTGCAATGCATAATGAGTATGATAAAAAAACAGGCCATTTTTAATGACATAATGATAAACAAATTTTAGTTTTCCATCTATGAACTAATGCCTTATGAAAAGCTTTATGAGCAAAGGACATCAAGCTCTACAAATGATACTTTTGTTTATAATTCATTAGTTTTATTATTAAAGATAGCCTGGATGTGTTTTATGTGGTCTGTTTCTTAAGGCATGTCAGGTGAATTAAAGGTTAATAAAGTATTAAATATAAACAAGTTTATTTATAAAATAAAACTTTTTTAATGTTTTTCCGATTGCTAATTTGCTGAAACATCATGTGCAGATCAGAGGACAATTCTTTTAATTTTAGTTTTTTAAGATAAGCACTAAACAAATTATATTGTAAAAATATTGTTTCAGTTTAGTTATGAATGACGTATGCCAGTGGCATAACATCCATGTGTGAAGGGTGTAGGTTTGGAAAGGGGGGCCAACTGTCCCCTGACACACACTGCACACACGGATTACATAAAAAAAGTCATCATTCAACATTTCCCTGAGCCCCAAGTGGGTAAAGTATTGTCTCTAGGCATCAGGAACTGTGGAACTTTTTTCCATCCTACATGCAAGCGGCAGTAGGCGGCCACATTTGTTGATGCTACAATTATAGTTTCGGCTGCTGACGCCCACAGACATTATTTGGTAGCCCTGCAGAGTGATATCTTGACTTACTCCTCCTGAGAGTGGTCTTATGCCCCCCAGCAGTATCACTCCTGTTAGAAGGAGCAGCGACAGATAGCTGCAGCTGGAGAGAGAATTAGGCTTTCTACTCCCTCCAGCCTGCAGGTGGTAATAGAGAGCTGGTGCTGAGACTCAGTCCCTTAGAACAATGAGGACAGACTGCTGTCCTTCTTCTAGCACCTTGTTACATGGCTGGAGGGTGGAAGAAGAAGATGCTTCACAGTGTGGTCTTTAAGTACAAGGGGGAAGGGGGGATAACTCAGCCCCAGACCTTCCCTCTCTACTCCAAGATCCTTCTCAGACCCCACAGACCCCCCTCTCCTCCTCAGATCCCACAGACCCCCTCTCCTCCTCAGACCCCCAGGCCTCCCCTCTCCTCAGCCGCCTCCAGACCTCCCTTCTCTCCTCCTCAGACCCCCCTCTCCTCCTAAGACACCCCATGCCTCACCTCTCCTCCTCAGACATCCCATCCTCCTCAGACACCTCCAGACACCCCTCTCATCCTCAGACCCCCTCCTCATCCTCAGATCCCACACACCCTCCCTCTTCTCCTAAGACTTCCCCAGACCTCCCCTCTCCCCTCCTCAGACCCCTTCTCCTCCTGAGACCCCCCCCCAGACCTTGCCTCTCCTCCTCAGACCACCCCCAGAATCCCCTCTCTTCTCTTCAGACACCCCAGACCCCCCCTCGCCTCCTTAGACCCCTCAGACACCCCCTCTCCTCCTCAGACCCAACAGACACTCTCCTCCTCAGACACTCCTCTCCTTCTCAGACCTCCCCTCTCCTCCTCAGACCCCCCAGATACCCAACTCCTCATCAGACCTCCCACATCCTCCTCAGGTCCCACAGACCCCTTCTCTTTCAGACAACCTCTCTCCTTCTCAGACCCTCAGACCTCCCCTTTCCTCCTCACACCTCCCAGATCCCCCCTCTCCTCCTCAGACCTCCCCCTCTTCCTGAGAATCCCCAGAACCCCCTCTCCTCCTCAGCCCTCCCCTATTTTTCTCAGACCCCCCCAGACCTTCCTTCTACTCCTCAGTCCCCCCAAACCTCCCCTCCTTCTTAGACCCCCAGACCTCCCCTCTCTCCTCCTCAGACCCCCAGACCTTCCCTCTCTCCTTCTCAGACCCTGCAGACCTCCCCTCTTTACTGCTCAAACCCCCTCTCTTCTTCAGACCCCCCGACCTTCACTCTCTACTCCTCAGACCCCTTAGACCCCCTCCTCATAAACTCCACATTCCTATGCCTGTACTAACTACCCACTGCCATACACTCCACATTCTTCTCCCTGCACTAGCTACTAGGGATGGGCAGAATGACCCCCTGTTCGGTTCGCACCAGAACTTTCAAAAATCGTGAAAGTTCTGAACCGAATAACAAACCTCATTTAAGTCTACGGGACACGAACTGGAAAAATCAAAAGTGCCCATTTTGAAGGCTTATATGCAAGTAATTGGGCATAAAATGGTTATTGGGGTATGGGTACTGCCCTTGGGGACGTGTATCACTGAAAAAAAAGTTTGTAAAAAATTAAATTTTTAAATGAGCAGTAATTTATTGATGCCTAATAGGGATGAGATTTATGTTTGGGTCAAACATGAGTTTGACTCGAACATTGGCTGTTCTCCAAATCAAACCAAAAAAAAAAATGCATGGGGTTCCCCAAAATTCCATTACCAGGTCCTTCACGTCTGGTATGGATATTAAGGGGAACCCTACACAAAATGTAAAAAAAAATGGCATAGGGATCCCCCTCAAAATCCATACCATGACCCTTCAGGTCTGGTATGGATTTTAAGGGGAACCCTACGCCACAATTTAAAAAAAATGGCGTTGGGTTCCCCCCAAAAATCCATACCAGACCCTTATTCGAGCATGCAATCTGGCAGGCCACAGGAAAAGAGGGGGGGATGATAGAGCCCCCCCCTCCTGAACAGTACCAGGCCACATGCCCTCAACATGGGGAGGATGTCCCCATGTTGATGGGGACAAGGGCCTCATCCCCACAACCCTTGCCCGGTGGTTGTGGGGGTCTGCGGGCGGGGGGCTTATCTATGCCCCCCCTATGTGAATTGGTAACGGGGTACATTGTACCCCTACCATTTCACCCAAAAAAGTGACAAAAAAAGTAAAAAAAAAAAACACACACAGCTTGGGACAAGTCCTTTAATAAAAAAAAAAATATTCCAGCGCCGTAATCCTTCTACGAGTCCGACCCGCCGCTACAAACGATACCCCACCCCCCTCTGACCCGGCGTCCGAGGGGGTGGGGTCACCCGTCCACGCAGGGATGGACTGGCCATCGGGACTACCAGGAGTTTCCCGGTGGGCTGATGGCTCAGTGGGCCGTTTTTTTTTTGTGGGCCGTTTTTTTTATGCAGTTCGGCGGCAGCGGGAGCGTGGCAGCAAACAGCAGCGGGGATTTGGGGAAGATGGCCAGTGAGGAGGGCAGTTGGATGTAAAAGCCGAGGAGGGAGAAGAGCTCCACCCCCTCCCTGACCATCGAAGAGGCAAACAGGAGCGAGCGCGGCCACCCCGGCGCTCCCAGAACCTTGATTCCTCCACCTCCTCTCTGCTCCAGGAACCATGCGGCCTGGGCCGGAGGGCAGGCTGACTGGGAGCCCAGAGGAAGAGAGCACCCCCCGGATCAAGAGGAAGACTCGGTGCTGCCGCTGCTGGCCATCAGGTACCCGGCATCCTACACAAACATGCCAGAACACTGAGACAGTGAGGAGGTGAGCAGAGGAGGGACTGCAGAAAGGGACAGTGCTATGTGGTCTGTCTCAGCCCTCCCCTCTGTCTCTCAGATCCCCCTCTGTCTCTCAGACCCCCCTCTGTCTCTCAGAACCCTCCTCTGTCTCTCAGACCCCTCCTCTGTCTCTCAGCCCCCCTCTGTCTCTCAGACCCCTCCTCTCTCTCTCAGCCCCCACTGTCTCTCAGCCCCTCCTCTATCTCTCAGCTCTCCTCCTCTATCTCTCAGCTCCCCCTCTGTCTCTCAGCGCCCCCCTCTGTCTCTCAGACCCCCCTCTGTCTCTCTGCCCCCTCCTCTGTCTCATTCACTCCCTGACTCTTAGGCTGATTTCACACTGGGGCGGGCATTGACGGTAAAACGCTACTAGATTTAGCAGCACTTTGCTGTCGTTTTAGCTGCACTATTCAGGTTCTAGCAGGCGCTTTTAACCCCCGCTAGCAGCCAAATTAAAGATTAAATGCGCCTGTGTATCGCTGCTGCCTAAGTGCTTTGCAGGCGATTCAGCAGCGGTGGCCATTCATTTCAATGGGCAGGAGCGGTGTGTACACCACTCCTCCACCGCCCCAAAGATGCTGCTTGGAGGACTTTTTTTAACGCCCTGGCAGCGTCCCAGTGTGAAAGCACTCGTACTTTCACACTGGGATTGCAGCAGAGGCATTTTTCAGGCGCTTTACAGGCGCTATTTTTAGTCCAAAAGTGCCTGAAAAACGCCTCAGTGTGAAAGGGGTCCTACATTCACCCCCTCTCTTTTACACTCACTCCCTCTCTCTTACGCTCACCCCCCTCTCTCACCCACCCCCTCTCACCCCCTTTCCCTCAACCCTCCCCCTCTCTCTCTCTCTCTCTCTCTCTCATTCCCCTCTCTCTCACCCTCTCATGATATACAATAATGGATGTAGGGGCCTTTTGGTGGGCGTGATTTTTTGGGGGGTGAGGGGCAGCATTTTATTAAATTAAGGTGGGCCAGTCTGGATGAAGTCCAGGGCCAAATTTTTGTCCCAGTCCAGCCCTGCGTCCACGTCATGGGTGGCCCTGCCCTCGGTTATTTAAGAGCTATCAGACGGCTTGCGCGTCATTCGGCCGGGTGCCTCCTATGGAGGTGGTATCGTTCGTAGTGGCGGGTCGGACTCGTAAAAGGGTTACGGCGCTGGAATTTTTACTTTTTTATTAAAGGACTTGTCCCAAGCTGTGTGTGTGTTTTTTTAAAACTTTTTTGTCACTTTTTTGGGTGAAATGGCAGGGGTACAATGTACCCCGTTACCAATTCACATAGGGGGGGCGGCATCTGGGGGTCCCCTTTGTTAAAGGGGTCTTCCAGATTCCGATAAGCCCCCCACCCGCAGACCCCCACAACCACCGGGCAAGGGTTGTGGGAATGAGGCCCTTGTCCCCATCAACATGGGGACATCCTCCCCATGTTGAGGGCATGTGGCCTGGTACGGTTCAGGAGGGGGCACTCTTTCGTCCTCCCTCTTTTCCTGCGGCCTGCCAGGTTGTGTGCTCGGATAAGGGTCTAAAATAGATTTTTAGGTGGAACCCCACGCCATTTTTTTTTCGTTTTGGCGCGGGGTTCCCCTTAAAATCCATACCAGACCTGAAGGGTCTGGTATGGATTTTGAGGGGGACACCTACGCCATTTTTTTTTTACATTTTGCTTAGGGTTCCCTTTAATATCCATACCAGACCTGAAGGGCCTAGTAATTAAATTTTGGGGGACCCCCAAGCATTTTTTTTATTTTTTTTTGGTCCGGGGTTCCCCTTAATATTCATAACAGACCCAAAGGTAATGGACTGGGGGAGGAACCCATGTCGTTTTTTTTCAATGACTTTTATCTGTATTGCCGGGACCCAACAATTCATTATAGCCTCGAGTAGTTTTAAATGACTTTTTTTCCTTTAGAAATGTCATTTTGTGCAGGGACTTTTCTAAGCACGGGAAACATGCGCTACTTTACAGGCATACTATAGAAATTTAAAGGAATATTTAACTTTTATTGTTTCACTTTAAGCATTATTAAAATCACTGCTCCCGAAAAAACTGCAGTTTTAAAAAAAAAAATTGCATTGATACATGTCCCCTGGGGCAGGACCCGGGTCCCCAAACACTTTTTATGACAATAACTTGCATATTAACCTTTACAATTAGCACTTTTGATTTTTCTTGTTCGTGTCCCATAGACTTTAACTGTGTTTGTGTGTTCGAACAAATTTTTTGCCTGTTCGCATGTTCTGGTGTGAACCGAACCGGGGGGTGTCCGGCTCATCCCTAATGCCTAAAGTGAAAGCATAAAAATGAAAAATTCCTTTTAAATATAGTGCGTGGGGGGGTCCTCTTAGTGTATAGAAGCTGTTGCAGCAATAATTGCATTTATAAAGCCACCAAAAATGACATTTTCCCTGCAAGCTTTCATTATTTTGTAAGCAACGGCTCGGGGAGCCGGTCTGTGTGATAAGGCCACAATGTAGTTCACTGGGAACAAGATTAGAGATTTTTGGGGTAAATTCTGGTGTCTCTTCCACAGACTTTGGATAGAAGTAACAGGTGCGGAAAAATTGGACTTTGGGTATCGGTGGTGCCCTCACACGATAACCCTATAGAGGTACTTTTGATGAAAGCAAGAATTGGCCTTGCTATCAAAAACTGCAATGATATGCCCCTGTTAAACAGTTGCCAAATAATTGGTCTTTGGGTGGTTGTGGCGCCTTCACACTGTAACCCTATAGAGGTACTCTTGTGAAAGCAAGAATTGTCCTTGCTGTCAAAAATTGCAATGATATACACCTGTCAAACAGGTGGGGGGAAATTGGTCTTTGGGTGTTAATTGTGCCCATGAAACCTACATCAAAAAAATGCTTCCAGATGAAATAAACACCCATAATGCTAGGCAGCCTTAAAGTCCTGCAGGGATTCCACATCCCAAAAACACTTAATCGGCGACATCGGCATCAGGGGCTTCATAGCTGCTGGTAATCCAGGACTGATTCATTTTGATAAATGACAGACAGTCCACGGAGTCTGTGGACAGATGTGTTCTATTATCATTAACAAAACCTCCAGCAGCACTGAATGCCCGTTCAGAAAGCACACTGGATGCAGGGCAGCCCTGCAGCTTAAAGCGGAGGTCCAGCTTAAATTTTTTTTTAAAGTCAGCAGCTACAAACACTGTAGCTGCTGACTTTTAATAAGCACACTTATCTGTCCAGGTTGCCCGCGATGTTGGCCGCCCGAGGCGGATCCATCGATCGTGGCAGGTCCCGGCCATCCTCACTAAGGGAAACAGGCAGTGGAGCCTTGCGACTTCACTACCCATTTCCTACTGCGCATGCGTGAGTCGCGCGGCACTTTGTGAATGGGCGGCTGACTTCTGGGAGACACACAGTTCCCAGAAATCAGAGCGCCCCATTCCCCAGAAGACAATGCGAGGAGGACAAGACTGAGGAGCACCGCGGACAAGGAAGGGGCAGATTAGGAAGATCTGCCTAGTAACAGCCATTTCTGGTAAGTATAAAAATATATTTTAATTTTTTTTTTTTTTTAGGGTGGACCTCCACTTTAATTGCATACTGGGCAAGTTCTGGCCAGTGGTCTATTCTCATGACCTAGTAAGCCAGTGGATCGTCGACTGGAACGCTCTCCATCTCTGTTTTTGGCCCTAGATAATCGGACACGATGTGATACAGACGCTGCCGATGAGATGTGGAAGCTGACAGCCCTGGGCGGTGAGGACTAAACAAATTGCTCCTCTCTTGACTAACAGAAGCCTCAAAACTACGTTTTTCACAACACTGTAACCTAACAGAGTCGGGAGAAGCGTTAGATAAACTCCTCTTTAAGGTGTCCTCAAGAGATTTCCTCTTCTGCACTCTCTGTGGGGACGGGGTGAGTTCTGAGACTTTCCCATTGTAACAGTGGTCAAGGAGAGTTGCCAACCAACAGTGATCCTTCTCCTTTATGCCACGTATTCTTGGGTCCTTTTGCAGGCTTTGAAGCAAATTTGCGGAGGCATGAGAAGCAGACTTCTTGGGGTCACCGAGGATTATAGTATCTGGAACTGCCTCCTCCCAGCCACATACTACTCCCAATAGTTCTGGGGATGGAAAACGGTTTGACAAATGTCTTCCTCTGCTTCAGTGCCTCCAAAACTGCCAGAATCCTCCTCCTCCTCCTCCCTCTTCTCGTGTGTGTTCTGTGGCCTAGGAACAATGGTGTCTGCATAAAGTGGGCCTTGAGAGGAAAGAAAGTCCTTCCCTTCCCTCCGCTGCTTTGCCTCGAGTGCCCTGTCCATAATGCCACACAGAGTCTGCTCCAGCAGGAACACAACAAGGATTGTGTCATTGATGTATGCATTGTCACGGCTCACCATCCTTGTGGCCTCCTCAATTGGTGACAGTACAGTGCATGCATGCTTTATGAGCAGCCATTGGCATGGGGAAAAAAGCAGAGCCGGCCTGAGCCTTTTGTTGTGTCAAATTCACACAGGTATTCGTTGACGGCCCTCTGCTGCATGTGCTATTTAAGAAATGAGGACATGTGCCAGGCACGGCACATGTGTCAACTTTCCCTTTCTAAGGGTGGATAGGAGGTTTGTGACATTATCGCACACCACCATTCCTGGTTCCAGCTGGTGTGGCGTGAACCCCCTTTGGGCCTGTCCCTGCAGAGCTGCAAGAATCCCTGCTCCGGTGTGGTTCCTGTCCCCTAGACACACCAGCTGAAGCATTGCATGGCACCTTTTAACCTGACTCATTGAAAAGCCCCTTGTACGCTTAGGGGGTACTTGTGGTTCATAGGACAATTCAGAAGAGGGCAAGTGGGAGGAGGAGGGGGTAGAGCTGACAAACCTCGAATCATCACCACTAGCTGTATGAAGATGTGGTGACACAACAAGCTGCAGCACTGAGCCCTGTCCTGCATCCTTCAGAGTTGCAAACAGAGTTACCCAGTGTGCTGTGAATGAAATATATCGTCCCTGACCATGTTTGCTGGACCACGTGTCAGCAGTAACATGGTCTTTGCAGCTGACTGCCTTGCCCAACGATGCCACAACATTGCCTTCCACGTTATGGTACAGAGCTGGAATTGCCTTACGTGAAAATAAATAGCGACTGGGAACCTGCCATTGTGGTACAGCACATTCTGCAAATTCAAGGAAGAGGGCAGAATCCACTAGACGGAAAGGCAGAAGTTGTACAGCCAACAACTTTGACAAGCTTGCATTTAGTCGCTGGGCATGTGGATGGCAGTGACTGTATTTTTTTTTTTGCTGCAGCAGATGGGGCAGAGAAATTTGCTAGCTTTAGTTTACAGCTGGTGGTGTGCTACTGACAGATGTGCTGCAAAGACCTGGGACACCCTGCGCTATACCATCATCCCTGTCAGTGGAGGCTGCTGAGAGGCCATGAGGCATAGTGGGGGCAGACTGAGGTGAGCAAGGAGGAGAAACAGAATTGCTCCCCTTTTGTGTGGCTTTCAGGTGCTCTTGCCTACGGGCTGAGTGGTGGGAGGTTAAATGCCTTGTCAAGCATGTGGTACCCAACTGGCTGGTGTTTTTGCCACACTTGATGTGCTTGAGACAAAGTTTGCAAATTGCAGCAGTGCGAATGGCTGCACACGTGCTAAAAAAGACAGAGACAGCTGAGCTGTGGGAAGTGGGCCGGGAGATAACAGCTCCCCAATGTGATAGAAAAGGGTGGCTGCTCTCTACTCTTCCATGATGGCTGCTTCGTTGGGGTTGTGCCTCACCCTCACTTTCCTCCTCTGCTCTATCCGGCACCAAAGTCAGGTCAGTGATCTCAACATCATCATCTCCTCCATCCTCATTACCACTGGAGAAAACTTGGCAATACGCTGAGGCTGGGGGAACATGACTGCCAATTTGTGTACCAGTGTTCCCCCCTCTCTCTAGGCTCATGTTCCTGCCTTCTTCAACCTCAGAACCAACATCTGAATCAAGTAATGGCTGTGCATCGTCAAGCAGCAAGTGGTTGATGCTGTGTTCAAATAACTCAGCTGACACCTCCGTGCCTGATGCTGGGGCTATGGTAGGAATAGCTGTGGACAAGGAGGCAGGTTTAGCCACTCTGGCAGCTGCAGTGGACTGCCCACTAGTCTCTGCTTAGGTAACGGAGGATGAGGACTGGGAGGATGAGGATGGTTTAGTAAGCCACTTCCTCTGCATGCTGTGGCTGGATAGCATGGGCAAGATCACTAAACAGAGGAAATTATGCCCTGCCTGAGGACCGACTACATCAACCTTTGCCTGTGGACACATACGCTGCTGGCCCCCTCACAGTGCCATAGAAAGTCTGCCTCTCCTTGTTGTCCTACCACACATGATGGGGGGGGTGCTTATTAACAAAATGTAATAAAGATGTGGAAATGTGTACGTGGATGCACTTTAATCAATGGAAAGTGGCGTTTGGTGCACTTTAACTTGAGTACTCACTACACAGACACACTCTACTGATACACTATAATATACTGCAGTAAAACTGCACTGACGCACTGCAATATACTGCATCAAACATGCAGTAATGCACATAAATATACTGCATTAAACTTGCACTAACACATTGAAATATATGGCGTTAAACTTGCAGTAACGCACTGAAATATACTGCGTAAAGCAGCAGGTAACGCACTGAAATATAGGGCATTAAACTTGCAGTAACGCAGTGAAATATATTGTGTTAAATGTGCACTAATGCACAGAAATATACTGTGTTAAACGGCTCGTAATGCACTGAAATATACAGTGTTAAACTTGCAGTAATGCACTGAAATATACTGCGTTAAATGTGCACCAACGCACAGAAATATACTGCGTTAAACGGCTCGTAATGCACTGAAATATACAGTGTTAAACTTGCAGTAATGCGCTGAAATATACTGCGTTAAACGTGCACCAACGCACAGAAATATACTGCGTTAAACGTCTCTTAACGCACTGAGATATACAGTGTTAAACTTGCAGTAACACACTTAAATATACTGCCTTAAATGGGACATAATGCACTGAAATATACAGCGTTAAACTTGCAGTAACGCACTGAAATTTACTGCGTTAAATGGCACATAATGCACTAAAATATACAGCGTTAAACTTGCAGTAACGCACTGAAATATACTGCGTTAAATGGCATGTAATGCACGGAAATATATGGTGTTAAACTTGCAGTAAAGCCCTGAATCATACTGTGTTAAACAGCACGTAATGCACAAAAATATACTTTGTTAAAGGTGCCCTAACGCACTGAACTATACTGCAGTAAACCTGCACTGACAAAATAAACTGACACTAATGTAAAAATGTATGGTCACTACACTCACACTGACTGAACTATCACTAGATTCACACTAAAGTGACAATAAAGTAAAAATGAATGGTCACTCACTGCACTCACACTGACTGAACTGTCACTAGATTCACACTAATGTAAAGATGAATGGTCACTACACTCACACTGACTGAACAATCACTGGATTCACATTAAACTGATATTCTACACTGACTATAGAATCACAATAGCAGACTAACTCTCTAGCAGCACTGAAGAGAGCCCTGTTCTATCTCTCTTCATGCTGAAATCACATGACAAATGGCCGCTATTGAAAGAATACTTTTATAGTGTGGGGTGGGACTAAGAGCAATGAACCATGATTGGATACAGTCATTATGGCTCTGATAGTGCTCTGTGCCTTGATTGGGCAAAGCTTTCATTACTTCAGCCAATCAGGGAATTCAATGCACCGTGCGGTGGCTCAGTGCATCGTGGTCATTCAGCGGGCTGAACAAATGCTCAAACCCCCTAAAATTCAGGTGTTCGTCAAACGGGCGAACAGCCAATGTTCGGCCCAAACTCATGCTCGGGCCACACCGTTTGCCCATCCTTTTGTATCATTTTATGTCTATCTCATTTAAATTCTGATCGCATCTCGATTGGATGTTTCATCCAGTTGTATAAGACTATAAAAATAATCCTTCTTTAGGATAAGTTGCACAAGGAATGCTGTATGTTAGTTTCATCAGTGTCACTAAACTTGTGTTGTATGTTAACTTTACCCCCCCTACTACAGCCGACAGACCGAATATGTTACAAAATAGACACACAGAATATACACTCTAAATCATGCTCCTAAGTGGTTAAGCTGCTGTATTGGAATCCCTATATTTAAATTAGTTACTGTTTACCAGTTTAAAGGTACTATTCCTGGATGTATATATATATATATGTAAACTATGTATTTTTGGTTATTCATATGCCTTCTGCATTTTTATTTAGCTCTGTATATCATGTCTGATTTTCTTTTCGATGACCACAGGTGGGTGTATTCACCCCTCTTTCACCCCCTGTTCCTGCTGTGTCCCGAAGCCTATGTGCCCACATTGATGGCTGCAATGATGGGTGGACTTATTGACCATCGCTGATATTTAGAAAATGACCCTTTGACCTGCTTTAAGGGAGCAATCGGCTTCCCCTATGGTATGCTCTTTCACTGCCGCACTGGTCATGGTCTTTGCGGTGGCAGTGAATACGGCGCACAAACATGAACTGCTTGATTCCCCATGATGACGTGTTTGCCAGCTAGAGCGACATGACGTATGCAGGCTCCCGGAATACTTCCCGGGTTCCGCCCTGTCATTCGCTCATTGGCCCCAGGCTGCTGCGTGAGCAGCGCCTACGGCGCATGCGCATGACCGTTCGAACTCGCGCACCAGCGTCATTTCCGGGTGTGATGACGCCTTCCTGTAGGGACACATAAAAACGGTGCACTATGCACTGTGAAGTTGTCCACAGGAGAGGTTCCGTCCAGGCCTACTGACTTACAATCTCTGACAAACTATAAGGTAAGAACTTTCCATCTGGGATATTAGCAGTTAGATCTAGGGAAGCGGGTCCTCCCTAAAATTTCTTTTCTGCAATTATGTTTTTCAGCTGGGTCAGTCTATCATTAGGGGTTACCCTAACAGAGTACCATAGTGTGGCTCGAGCAATTGCTCTTGATTGACACACATCTTTACAGTATCGTTTGGTCTGCTACACCTGGATTCACGTTCCCTACCTACCAGTAGCCTGTGCATAGTTATATATATTTTTTTACTCAAATCACGCATGAATGTTTACCACGGTGAGCCTTTGGATAATTATACATACATGAACAAACTTCCCTTTTTCCCCCTCCCTCTTCCCTCCTTCCTCTTTTCCCCTCCCCCTTTACCACTTATACTTTTCAGTCTTTAATTTGTCTCAAAACACCCACTTTTGACACTTATGGGTCACGTCATGTGTTTTACTTTTAGAATGTGTTTAGATATTACTGGCACCCTGTGATACACGGACTGCCAGGTAGGAATACATAGGCTGGTTTCACTACCTAACACGGCCTTGTTCGTAAGTATAGAAATTATTATACATACATACACTCTTTTCCTTTTTTCCCCGCTTTCACCTCCTTGTTTCTGGTCTGCCTCGACGGTGATCACTGACACACTAATTCATTTCACCTACGTTTTTATAAGAATTTTTTCACTCGTTATCTAAATTTTGTATAATTTTTAAAGTAATTTTTTAATAGTACCCATGGATATGAACTATTCCATATTCCAGTCCTTTCTTTTTTTTTTTCTTTCCTTTTTCCTTTATCACCCCCCTCCCCTCCCCCCTCCCCCCTTCCCTCCCCTCTTCCCATCCCCTGTTTCTTTCCCTTTTCCCCTCCCCCCCCCAACCCCCCCCCCTTCTCTCTTGTCCCACTTCCTTACAACTTTGCACAGCTACTTTCATGCTCCATCTGCTGTCTGACTAGTCTCGGTGGTGGCAGTCTATAGGTGGTGGGTGTTTTATCCCCCTGTGGTCAGTCGAAAACTTTTAATTAATGTATATTAGCTTTTTCTTTATAATGTGTTTTTTATCA
Source organism: Rana muscosa (assembly GCA_029206835.1). NCBI lineage: Eukaryota > Metazoa > Chordata > Amphibia > Anura > Ranidae > Rana > Rana muscosa. The sequence continues at coordinate 1,102,101,398 of CM055122.1, read as the reverse complement.
GTTCTATTCTAGATACAAGTATTAAAATTATATTGTATTAACTGAAGTATCTCTTTTTGAACTGTTTATGTATAATCTTGACAGAATACTATGCTCCCGACGAAGCGTTTTGGAACGCGAAACTAGTCGAGCGAAAGCAAGATCTTTATCTTTGAATTTATTGGACCCATCAACAAAACCAGCCATCTCTCGTGCATACCGTCCAACTCCTCATTTTTGTTTGTTGGCTATACAATATTCTATTTTACCTTATATACTTTACATGTAAATGTAATTTTTGGGAGATGTGTCGAGTCTTGTAAATGGGACCCTCTATCAATTATAGATAACTGTTATATAATGTCAGTGTCCTATATTAATGTACTTTTTACCTAAATTCAATTATATTTTTCTACCAACAATAAAACCCTTAGAATTTTTACAATATTTATCTGTGTGCCGTTTAAAGTCCATCTTTAGTCTAAATATACATCTGCCCATCCATACTATCTACACACCGACATCTACTCTGCACAAACTACAGAGGTCAATGGATGAATATGGGAGAGGTCATGGATGTACAGAATGGTATATAGGAGAAATATATGGATGTACAGGATGGTATATAAGAGAAGTATATGAATGTACAGGATGGTATATAAGAGAGGAACATGGATGAATATAGGTGAGGTCATGGATGAACAGAATGGTATAAAGGAGAGGTATATTGATGTACAGGATGGTATGTAATAGAGGAAGATGGATGTACAGGATGGTATACAAGAGAGATATATGAATGTACAGGATGGTATATGAATGTACATGATGGTATATAAGAGAAGTATATGGATGAATAGAATGGTATATAATTAGGGATGGACTATCTGTTCGAGTCGAACATGAGTTCGACTCGAATATTGCCTGTTCGCCGGTTCGCCGAACAGCGAATAATTTGGAGCGTCTGCGGCAAATTCGAAAAGCTGCAGAACACCCTTTAAAAGTCTATGGGAGAAATCAAAAGTGATAATTTTAAAGGTTAATATGCAAGTTATTGTCATAAAAAGTGTTTGGGGACCCGGGTCCTGCCCCAGGGGACATGTATCAATGCAAAAAAATGTTTTAAAAACTGCAGTTTTTCCAGGAGCAGTGATTTTAATAATGCTCAAAGTGAAACAATAAAAGTGAAATATTCCTTTAAATTTCGTACCTGGGGGGTGTCTATAGTATGCCTGTAAAGTAGCGCATGTTTCCCGTGTTTAGAACTGTCCCTGCACAAAATGTAATTTCTAAAGGAAAAAAAGTCATTTAAAACTACTCGCGGCTAATAATGAATTGTCGGGTCCCGGCAATACAGATAAAAGTCATTGAAAAAAACGGCAGGGGTCCTTACGCAAGGAGAAAGCCCGGGGTTACCCAATGACGTGGACGGGTGACCCCGCCCCCTCTTACGCTTCACGGGGGTTTCGTTACTCACTGGAGAGTGGAGAGCCTCGCTGGAGAATGGATCATCACTGGACATAGAGAATGGATTACAACGCTGGACATCGAGAGACTGGGTTACATCGCTGGAATGTTTTTTTTATTTTTTATTTTTAATAAAGGACTTGTCCCAACCGTCTTCTGTCATTTTTAACATTTTCACACTTTTTCTTTGTGAAATGGTAGGGGTACAATGTACCCCTTGACAATTCACATGGGGGGGCCGGGATCTGGGGGTCCCCTTTGTTAAAGGGGCTTCCAGATTCTGATAAGCCCCCCGCCTGCAGACCCCCACAACCACCGGGCAAGGGTTGTGGGGATGAGGCCCTTGTCCCCATCAACATCCTCCCCATGTTGAGGGCATGTGGCCTGGTATGGTTCAGGAGGGGGGGCGCTCTCTCATTCCCCCTCTTTTCCTGCGGCCTGCCAGGTTGCATGTTCTGATAAGGATCTGGTATGGATTTTTGGGGGGGAACCCCACACCATTTTTTTTTTCATTTTGGTGCGGGTTTCCCCTTAAAATCCATACCAGACCTGAAGGGTCTGGTATGGATTTTTGGGGGGAACCCCACGCCATTTTTTTTTAAAATGGCGCAGGATTTCCCTTAATATCCATACCAGACCCGAAGGGCATGATATGGAATTTGGGGAAACCCCCCAACATTTTTTTTTTAAATGGCACAGGGTTTCCCTTAATATTCATAGCAGACCTGAGGGGCCTGATATGGAATTTGGGGGGAACCCCTGCAATTTTTTTCAATGACTTTTATCTGTATTGCCGGGACCCGACAATTCATTAATAGCCGCGAGTAGTTTTAAATGACTTTTTTTCATTTAGAAGTGACATTTTGTGCAGGGACAGTTCTAAACACGGGAAACATGCACTACTTTACAGGCATACTATAGACACCCCCCAGGTACGAAACTTAAAGGAATATTTCACTTTTATGGTTTTACTTTAAGCATTATTAAAATCACTGCTCCCGAAAAAACGTCAGTTTTTAAAACTTTTTTTGCATTGATACATGTCCCCTGTAGCAGGACCTGGGTCCCCAAACACTTTTTATGACAATAACTTGCATATTAACCTTAAAAATTAGCACTTTTGATTTCTAACGGTGTTCGCGTGTTTGAAAAAATGTTTTGCCTGTTCGCATGTTCTGGTGCGAACCGAACCGGGGGGGTGTTCGGCCCATCCTTATATGTAAGAGAGGTATATGGATGTACAGGATGGTATATAAGAGAGGAATATGAATGGACATGATGGTATATAAGAGAGGAACATGGATGAATATAGGTGAGGTCATGGATGAACAGAATGGAATAAAGGAGAGGAATATGGATCTACAGGATGGTATATAAGAGAGATATATAGATGTACAGAATGGTATATAAGAGAGATATATGAATGTATATGATGGTATATAAGAGAAGTATATGGATGAATAGAATGGTATATAAGAGAGGTACCGTATATACTCGAGTATAAGCCGACCTGAATATAAGCCGAGGCACCTAATTTTACCACAAAAAAACTGGGAAAACATATTGACTCGAGTATAAGCCTAGGGTATCCATCTGCATGCCTCACTGTGCCTCACTCAGCCTCACTGTGTCCATGTGCATGCCTCACTGTGCCCATGCCTCACTGTGCCCATAACTAGACTGACGTTTAACATGGGAGTCTATGGAAGGGGTTCCCGGATTTGAAAAATCAGTGTTCCCTGGCCGTAGGTCCCCCAGACAATATCCTTTGCACACTTGTAGAGAAGAAATGGGGCTACATGTGTGCCAAGTTTGGGGTCCAGGGGACCTACGACTGGCCATTACCGGGTCCCCAAAATCACAGGAGAAATTACCGTTTAACATGGGAGTCTTTAGAAGGGGTTCCCGGGTTTGAAAAATCGGTGCTCCCCGACCGTACGTCCCCGACCGTACGTCCCCGGACAACCAACTTTGCAAACTTGTAGAGGAAGATTAGGGCTACATTTGTGCGAGCTGGTACCGGGTCCCCAAATTTTGGGAGATCAGGCGCAAAAAGGTGACTCGAGTATATACGGTATATGGATGTACAGGATGGTATATTTATATGTTAGGATTGGCATCTTTGCCCCTCGTTCTGCACTGTACATTCCCTATTTAACATTACCACCTTCTGCACTATGTAAGTCATCTCAGATTCTATTTAACCACACCCCCTTTAAGCCACACCCAATATATATCACAATTTAAGCCACAACTACGTTTAGTTTAGTTTAGATTTGTTATTTAACTAAATTCGTTTAGTTAAATTCGTTGCATTGGTTACATTAGTTTTCGCGATTCGTTTAGTTTCGTATTCGAAAAAATCGACCGCATTCGAAAAAATTCTACCGCATTCGAAAATATTCTACCGCATTCAAACAAAATCTACCGAATTCGAAAAAAGCAATCAAATTCTAAATAATTTGACCGCATTTAAACAAAACTATATATAAACATTTTCCGAAATTCGAAATTCGTATAGAATAAAATTGAATTTGAATAGAAAAGATTAGAATAGAATCAAAAATACTAGAAAAGAATAGCATAGAAAAACAATAGCACAGAACAGAAAGAAATATTATATATATATATATATATCTATATATAGATATATAGATATATATAGATATATACAGTAGTGTATTTAGGTTTTGTGCTGCCCTAGGCCTGACTTAACTCGTGCACCCCCCTAATTTAAATATGACCCACCCCTTCCTGTCAAGGCCACACCCCTTTCTGTTTAAGACCCACCCTGAAATTTTCGAGTGGGGACACTAGTTGTTAGGGCCTGGGGGGGGGGTTTTGGATTCCCTTTAATTTGCATAGATTTCCTCTCACTTCCTGTTTGGCTATGGGGCAGGAAGTGAAGGGAAATCTTTGCAATGGGACAGGGATGGTAAAAAATAAACTGATAGGAGCTATAACCCTCCCTTACTCTATCCAAAATTTAAAAAAAGGTGTTGCCTATAGTTCTACTTTAAGCACAAATTTCTGATAATTTTATGGAGAGGACTAAGAAGATATAACCATGCCAATGGTACAGCAGAAAACATAGCACAGCAAGGAAGGTTTGTGGTCCAGGCTGATAGGACAGTCAAAATTAGAAGCAGCTTGCGTTACACTCAAGCCCTGTACACACGATCGGATAACCTATGGATTTTCGTCCGATGGATTTGACCATCGGAAATCCGATGAAACTGTTTTTCATCAGTCTTGGCCACACACCATCAGTTTAAAAACCGACGGCAACAAAACGACGGCACGTACAAAACGTACGACGTGCTATAAAAGGGCCGAACAAATCTAAAGGCGCCACCCCTTGGGCTGCTTTTGCTGATTTCGTGTTACCGCGTGTTAGTAAAAGTTTGGTGAGAGCCGATTCGCGCTTTTCAAACTCCGTGCTTTGCAGATCGTTTCCTGGTGTTCCGTTTGTGCTTGTGGGTTTGTATTTGTGATTCAGTGCGTGCAGTCAGGTCGTTACTGCCTTGCAGTGCCTTCTTGGCCGTTCGTTTCCTGTTTTTCAGGTCGTTCTTCTCAGGCCTTGCTGTTACACGGTGCGTTCTGTTTGAGTGCGTTCTGACCAGCCGACCGGTTTAAAACCATAATTGAAGTGCGTTCTCGTTCTCGAGCTCGTGCTGGCTTTGGGCTTGGTGCTGCAGTTAACACTGTAACCCGAGTTCAGTCTGTGAACAGGGTGAGGAGGAGTTCATGGACTAAGAATTGGTTGCTCCAGCGGGACCAATTCTCTCATATGCCTCTGCTGCGGGAAATCCATGAGAATAATCCTAATGATTTCAGGAATTATCTCAGGATGACGGACCCCGTATTTCACCGTCTGTTGGATTTGCTGTCCCCCTATATCACGAGGCAGGACACTGTGATGCGCCAGGCCATCACTGCCGAGCAGAGGCTTATTGCCACGTTGAGATACCTGGCTACTGGGAGAAGCTTGCAGGACCTCAAATTCTCAACAGGCATCTCCCCCCAGGCTCTCGGGATCATTATCCCTGAGACATGTTCGGCCATCATTCAGGTCCTGCAGAAGGACTATATGAAGGTAATTTTGCTCCTTTAACCTCACATTATATGTTTTGATTGTTTTTGAATCTTCTTATTTTTTCCCTCCTAACCCAAATTTGCCTGTTTGTAATATCCTGGTAATGTCCCCATTTTCCCCATGCCTTTTTTGACCTGTAAAGCCCTTTTTGGGCCCTCCATGCCTATTTCCCTTCACTAACCTCTCCAGCATGCTATCGTGGGAGCAAACCCAGCTAGCCTTCTATTTTCCTTTTCCTTTTTGTGGGGTCATTGCCCGCGTAGTTTGACAACCCTCCCTCCCCCCGCCTAAAGATGTTACCAATTTTTTAGTTCTCAATCAAGCTCAGCAGAGTGGTTGAGCCTTTTTTTGGATCCCCCACAATCACCTTAGGCCCCCCCCTTAGTTTATTTTAGAATGTCCACTCAGCGGGGGTGAGGCATCTGCTAAGTGGGCCTTTGTTTATTGGTAGGAAATACTCCCCTAAATAATAATGTTAGAATGATGTTGGTCAACAATGTTTTTGTGTGTAATCTGCTTGCACTGTAAACATAAACCGTACTAATGTCTTCTTTTTTTTGACTCCACAGTTCCCTAGCACACCACAGGAATGGCTGACTGTGGCCTCCCAATTTGCCCAGCGGTGGGATTTCCCCAACTGCAGAGGGGCAATTGATGGGAAGCACGTCCACATAGTGCCGCCACCACGTTCGGGGTCATACTATTTTAACTATAAAGGTTTTAATAGCATAGTGTTAATGGAGGTGGTGTCGGCATGGTACGAGTTCCTGTATGTGGACGTGGGGAAGAACGGCCGGATCTCCGATGGCGGAGTATTCGCTGAGACGGAGTTCGCTCACCATCTGCAGGCTGGGGGTCTTGCACTGCCTCCAGATGCAGAGAACCTGGAAGGGCTACCGTTCGTTTTCATCGCGGATGAAGCTTTTGGACTAGGACCACACCTCATGCGGCCATTTCCCCAACGCACCCTCACCCCGGAGAGGAGGGTTTTTAATTACCGGCTGGCCAGAGCCCGGAGAGTTGTGGAGAATGCCTTCGGGATAATGGCCAGCCGGTTCCGCCTGTTCCAGACAGCTATCAATTTGGCGGATTATAAACTGAACAACATTGTGTACTGCTGCTGCTTGTTGCACAATTTTTTTAAGAAAATACTCCACAAATTATGTGTCATCAGTTGGGTCTGAGGCCGGTCCCTCTGAACTGATAAATCTGACCGGCCTCAGCACTGCCCGTACTGGCTTGGCCCCCCAAAGTGCCCGTGAAGTACGTCAGAAATACGTAGAGTACTTCACGGGTAGGGGGGCCATCGCAATGCCAGACCACATCTGAACTTTGATGTTACCTTTTTTAAATAAACAAAAATATTTGATTTACTACAAACTTGTGTTGTCATTCTTTGATTTGTGGTTTATGTGTCTCCCAGGTTCTAGTAGTTCCAAGTGTATTTCTCCTTATTAGTAAATAGCCTCCAATCTCAGAGGTAAAAACACTCATTTTGCATCTTCAGAACTGCTATTGAGCATAGAAACAACAAGGCACACCTTTATTCGACTTCCCCAATGTTTTTATTGATTGCAACTCAGTTTTGTTTTTTTTTCGAAAGATTTTTTTGGGGTGTTTTGTGTTGCTTTTTTGGCAGAAACATGCATGGGTCAAAAGCCACATTTTTTTCCATTAAAAAGTAATAAAATAACACAGTGAAAAATACAAACAGGAGATGGGGTGATGTTACCCCTGATCCATCCCAAATGTGAAGAAACACACTTTCTTTTTGGGGCTCAAATGGGTATCTTCAACATGATCCCATGGCAACATGTACTATCTGCCATCATGGGGGATCAATGGACGTGCTTTGGGGGTGAAAACCCTTCCTCTCCCCTACTTGAGGAGGGAGGAAGAGGTTGCACCCCCAAAACAGGGACATAGATATCCTGTGATGGCAGATAGCACATGTTGAGTCTTCAGTGTGTGCATCTTCACATTTGGGCTGGTGGAAATCCCATAGAAAAATTCCAACACATAACAAAACACACAAAAAGGGGGGGGGGTCACACTATTCTCCCCAAAATATCTATCATGTTTTTATATTTTTTGCTCAATCACAATCATTCTCTTTCTCATAATGTCCATTTCGCTACTGCATTCCATGATTTCCTGAATGATTATTTTGGCGCTGGCCCTCGAGAATGGAGGATTTGGACTTCCTGACACACCCCCACGTTCAGTCCCTAAATAGAAAAAATATTTTAAAACTATGCAGGCCTACATCTGTATTTACCTTGAAGTTGTGGTGACAGACACTGACCTGTTGTGCTGATAAGCTCCACCTCTCCTTCCTCCACCTCTCCTTCCTCCACCTCCACTTTCTCCCCCTCCGCTTCCTGAACCTGCTGAACTTGGTCTGCTTTGGGATCTTCAGGGAGTTTCTGTGGTGTTGGGTTCCTCGTCTCATGAGCATGGTGTCCTCCCACTCTCCTCTCCCCTATGGGAATAGAAAAAAAAATGTATCCTTTTAGCCCACAGACTTTTTAGGCCTGAAAATGGATTCTCAATGTTTTAAAGTGGGGTCCAATTGATATTTGGCCCTGAGTTTCAAGATGAACATATGAGATCTTGCAAACTCAACAAAGCAACATGTTATTTTGGAGGACACTCACAAATTCACTTGGATAAACACCAAGGTATCCACTGGACCACCTGTGTGTGACACCGTTAAGAAATTTGGTCATGTGGCCCAGAGTATAGTATCTTGATGAAGAACAAAAAAGAGTACACAACTGCTGGAGTGTCATCTCCTTTACCCAGAATACAGTTTATTCTTTTATTCACATTCTAAATTTCCTTACAACACATCATCTAGCCAACAATGTGTAGATAAACATTGTTGAAGTAAAATGAGGCATGCCCACATGTAGTTTACGTGGATATGTGCCAAACATGTTTGGGGGAAGAGCAGCAATTTTTGGTTCAACACATTTAGCAAATAAGTGGACTCTCCACTTAACAGAAAAGTTGAGATTTTAAAATGTGAAACCAGTCAAGCCAAGCACATGGTGCAAAACATGGAAGAATACATATTACAATGTGAAAGAACACAGTAAAATAAACTAACTTTTTTCAATGCTTTTTATAAGCTTCCTATACTGCTCCGGCTCCCTGAGCTTCAGGTCTGACCACCTTTTACGGAGTTGTTCCTTGGATCTCCTGACCCCATATTTTTTATAGAGAGTCTTCGCCACTTTGTCCATAATTTGTGACTTCTTGAGATTAGGGGTGTCGTATGGGCCATGCTTGCCGTCGTAATCCTTCCTCCGCAGAATGTCCACCATCTCCGCCATCTCAGAAAAAGACATATTAGTCGCCTTGTATCTTTTGTGACAGGATCGGGACGTTTCCGCCTCCGGGCTTTCCTCGTCGGTAATTTCTAGGAAAGAAGCCACCTGTGTCTGCGACATGTCGCCGTCTCACACTGTGCACCGATCGTTAAGGGGCGGGGAAATCCTGAAAAAGTCCGTCATGGGCGGGCGACGAGGGCGGAGTTACACGCATGCGCAGGGTATAAAAAAGGGGAAAGAAGTTATTAGGGATTAGGGATGAGCTTCGTGTTCGAGTCGAACATACGTTCGACTCGAACATCGGCTGTTCGATCGTTCGACGAAGATCGAACGATTTGGGCCGTTCGCGCCAAATTCGAGTGACGCGAACGGCCCACAATGCACTACGCCATCGCAGTGTCATCCAGGCGCTGTGATTGGCCAAGCATGCACTGTGACCCCGCATGCTTGGCCAATCACAGCGCCGGCAGCGAGGAGAGCAATGATTGGCCACAGGCAGGATGCCTGTGGCCAATTATTGCTGAGGGTGTTTAGTACACGCCCCACACTATAAAAGGCCGCCAGCACGGCGGCCTAGTGTAGTGTGTTCCGGAGCAGGGATAGAGCAGCATAGGCAGGGACAGTGACTGTTATTTCTTTCTTGTTTAACCTGGATTCCTTTAGTTTAGGGAAAGAGAAGGATAGGTAGGGAGAGTGTCAGTGTGTTTTGTGCTTGTGCTATAGTGTGCTTAAAAAAAACATTTATTCTAGGGACAGAAAACTGTAGGTAGGGACAGTGTCAGTTTCTTTCACTCTGCAAGTCCTTGTTTCCAGGGACCTGGAAGGACAGTGAGTGAATTGTCCTTGTGCTATATTGTGCTTAAAAAAACATTTATTCTAGGGACAGAAAACTGTAGGTAGGGAGAGTGTCAGTTTCTTTCACTCTGCAAGTCCTTGTTTCCAGGGACCTGTAAGGGCAGTGAGTGAATTGTCCTTGTGCTATATTGTGATTAAAAAAAACATTTTTTCTAGGGACAGAAAACTGTAGGTAGGGAGAGTGTTTTTTTTCTTTCACTCTGCAAGTCCTTGTTTCCAGGGACCTGGAAGGACAGTGAGTGAATTGTCCTTGTGCTATATTGTGCTTAAAAAAAACATTTTTTCTAGGGACAGAAAACTGTAGGTAGGGAGAGTGTTTTTTTTCTTTCACTCTGCAAGTCCTTGTTTCCAGGGACCTGGAAGGACAGTGAGTGAATTGTCCTTGTGCTATATTGTGCTTAAAAAAAAACATTTTTTCTAGGGACAGAAAACTGTAGGTAGGGAGAGTGTTTTTTTTCTTTCACTCTGCAAGTCCTTGTTTCCAGGGACCTCTAAGGACAGTGAGTGAATTGTCCTTGTGCTATATTGTGCTTAAAAAAAACATTTATTCTAGGGACAGAAAACTGTAGGTAGGGAGAGTGTCAGTTTATTTCACTCTGCAAGTCCTTGTTTCCAGGGACCTGGAAGGACAGTGAGTGAATTGTCCTTGTGCTATATTGTGATTAAAAAAAACATTTTTTCTAGGGACAGAAAACTGTAGGTAGGGAGAGTGTTTTTTTTCTTTCACTCTGCAAGTCCTTGTTTCCAGGGACCTGTAAGGACAGTGAGTGAATTGTCCTTGTGCTATATTGTGATTAAAAAAAACATTTTTTCTAGGGACAGAAAACTGTAGGTAGGGAGAGTGTTTTTTTTCTTTCACTCTGCAAGTCCTTGTTTCCAGGGACCTGTAAGGACAGTGAGTGAATTGTCCTTGTGCTATATTGTGCTTAAAAAAAACATTTATTCTAGGGACAGAAAACTGTAGGTAGGGAGAGTGTCAGTTTATTTCACTCTGCAAGTCCTTGTTTCCAGGGACCTGGAAGGACAGTGAGTGAATTGTCCTTGTGCTATATTGTGATTAAAAAAAACATTTTTTCTAGGGACAGAAAACTGTAGGTAGGGAGAGTGTTTTTTTTCTTTCACTCTGCAAGTCCTTGTTTCCAGGGACCTGTAAGGACAGTGAGTGAATTGTCCTTGTGCTATATTGTGCTTAAAAAAAACATTTATTCTAGGGACAGAAAACTGTAGGTAGGGAGAGTGTCAGTTTATTTCACTCTGCAAGTCCTTGTTTCCAGGGACCTGGAAGGACAGTGAGTGAATTGTCCTTGTGCTATATTGTGATTAAAAAAAACATTTTTTCTAGGGACAGAAAACTGTAGGTAGGGAGAGTGTTTTTTTTCTTTCACTCTGCAAGTCCTTGTTTCCAGGGACCTGTAAGGACAGTGAGTGAATTGTCCTTGTGCTATATTGTGCTTAAAAAAAACATTTTTTCTAGGGACAGAAAACTGTAGGTAGGGAGAGTGTTTTTTTTCTTTCACTCTGCAAGTCCTTGTTTCCAGGGACCTGGAAGGACAGTGAGTGAATTGTCCTTGTGCTATATTGTGCTTAAAAAAAAACATTTTTTCTAGGGACAGAAAACTGTAGGTAGGGAGAGTGTTTTTTTTCTTTCACTCTGCAAGTCCTTGTTTCCAGGGACCTCTAAGGACAGTGAGTGAATTGTCCTTGTGCTATATTGTGCTTAAAAAAAACATTTATTCTAGGGACAGAAAACTGTAGGTAGGGAGAGTGTCAGTTTATTTCACTCTGCAAGTCCTTGTTTCCAGGGACCTGGAAGGACAGTGAGTGAATTGTCCTTGTGCTATATTGTGATTAAAAAAAACATTTTTTCTAGGGACAGAAAACTGTAGGTAGGGAGAGTGTTTTTTTTCTTTCACTCTGCAAGTCCTTGTTTCCAGGGACCTGTAAGGACAGTGAGTGAATTGTCCTTGTGCTATATTGTGATTAAAAAAAACATTTTTTCTAGGGACAGAAAACTGTAGGTAGGGAGAGTGTTTTTTTTCTTTCACTCTGCAAGTCCTTGTTTCCAGGGACCTGTAAGGACAGTGAGTGAATTGTCCTTGTGCTATATTGTGCTTAAAAAAAACATTTATTCTAGGGACAGAAAACTGTAGGTAGGGAGAGTGTCAGTTTATTTCACTCTGCAAGTCCTTGTTTCCAGGGACCTGGAAGGACAGTGAGTGAATTGTCCTTGTGCTATATTGTGATTAAAAAAAACATTTTTTCTAGGGACAGAAAACTGTAGGTAGGGAGAGTGTTTTTTTTCTTTCACTCTGCAAGTCCTTGTTTCCAGGGACCTGTAAGGACAGTGAGTGAATTGTCCTTGTGCTATATTGTGCTTAAAAAAAACATTTATTCTAGGGACAGAAAACTGTAGGTAGGGAGAGTGTCAGTTTATTTCACTCTGCAAGTCCTTGTTTCCAGGGACCTGGAAGGACAGTGAGTGAATTGTCCTTGTGCTATATTGTGATTAAAAAAAACATTTTTTCTAGGGACAGAAAACTGTAGGTAGGGAGAGTGTTTTTTTTCTTTCACTCTGCAAGTCCTTGTTTCCAGGGACCTGTAAGGACAGTGAGTGAATTGTCCTTGTGCTATATTGTGCTTAAAAAAAACATTTATTCTAGGGACAGAAAACTGTAGGTAGGGAGAGTGTCAGTTTATTTCACTCTGCAAGTCCTTGTTTCCAGGGACCTGGAAGGACAGTGAGTGAATTGTCCTTGTGCTATATTGTGATTAAAAAAAACATTTTTTCTAGGGACAGAAAACTGTAGGTAGGGAGAGTGTTTTTTTTCTTTCACTCTGCAAGTCCTTGTTTCCAGGGACCTGGAAGGACAGTGAGTGAATTGTCCTTGTGCTATATTGTGCTTAAAAAAAACATTTTTTCTAGGGACAGAAAACTGTAGGTAGGGAGAGTGTTTTTTTTCTTTCACTCTGCAAGTCCTTGTTTCCAGGGACCTGGAAGGACAGTGAGTGAATTGTCCTTGTGCTATATTGTGCTTAAAAAAAAACATTTTTTCTAGGGACAGAAAACTGTAGGTAGGGAGAGTGTTTTTTTTCTTTCACTCTGCAAGTCCTTGTTTCCAGGGACCTCTAAGGACAGTGAGTGAATTGTCCTTGTGCTATATTGTGCTTAAAAAAACATTTATTCTAGGGACAGAAAACTGTAGGTAGGGATTGTGTCAGTTTATTTCACTCTGCAAGTCCTTGTTTCCAGGGACCTGTAAGGACAGTGAGTGAATTGTCCTTGTGCTATATTGTGATTAAAAAAAACATTTTTTCTAGGGACAGAAAACTGTAGGTAGGGAGAGTGTTTTTTTTCTTTCACTCTGCAAGTCCTTGTTTCCAGGGACCTGTAAGGACAGTGAGTGAATTGTCCTTGTGCTATATTGTGATTAAAAAAAACATTTTTTCTAGGGACAGAAAACTGTAGGTAGGGAGAGTGTTTTTTTTCTTTCACTCTGCAAGTCCTTGTTTCCAGGGACCTGTAAGGACAGTGAGTGAATTGTCCTTGTGCTATATTGTGCTTAAAAAAACATTTATTCTAGGGACAGAAAACTGTAGGTAGGGAGAGTGTCAGTTTATTTCACTCTGCAAGTCCTTGTTTCCAGGGACCTGGAAGGACAGTGAGTGAATTGTCCTTGTGCTATATTGTGATTAAAAAAAACATTTTTTCTAGGGACAGAAAACTGTAGGTAGGGAGAGTGTTTTTTTTCTTTCACTCTGCAAGTCCTTGTTTCCAGGGACCTCTAAGGACAGTGAGTGAATTGTCCTTGTGCTATATTGTGCTTAAAAAAAACATTTATTCTAGGGACAGAAAACTGTAGGTAGGGAGAGTGTCAGTTTATTTCACTCTGCAAGTCCTTGTTTCCAGGGACCTGGAAGGACAGTGAGTGAATTGTCCTTGTGCTATATTGTGATTAAAAAAAACATTTTTTCTAGGGACAGAAAACTGTAGGTAGGGAGAGTGTTTTTTTTCTTTCACTCTGCAAGTCCTTGTTTCCAGGGACCTGTAAGGACAGTGAGTGAATTGTCCTTCTGCTATATTGTGATTAAAAAAAACATTTTTTCTAGGGACAGAAAACTGTAGGTAGGGAGAGTGTTTTTTTTCTTTCACTCTGCAAGTCCTTGTTTCCAGGGACCTGTAAGGACAGTGAGTGAATTGTCCTTGTGCTATATTGTGCTTAAAAAAAACATTTATTCTAGGGACAGAAAACTGTAGGTAGGGAGAGTGTCAGTTTATTTCACTCTGCAAGTCCTTGTTTCCAGGGACCTGGAAGGACAGTGAGTGAATTGTCCTTGTGCTATATTGTGATTAAAAAAAACATTTTTTCTAGGGACAGAAAACTGTAGGTAGGGAGAGTGTTTTTTTTCTTTCACTCTGCAAGTCCTTGTTTCCAGGGACCTGTAAGGACAGTGAGTGAATTGTCCTTGTGCTATATTGTGCTTAAAAAAAAACATTTATTCTAGGGACAGAAAACTGTAGGTAGGGAGAGTGTCAGTTTATTTCACTCTGCAAGTCCTTGTTTCCAGGGACCTGGAAGGACAGTGAGTGAATTGTCCTTGTGCTATATTGTGATTAAAAAAAACATTTTTTCTAGGGACAGAAAACTGTAGGTAGGGAGAGTGTTTTTTTTCTTTCACTCTGCAAGTCCTTGTTTCCAGGGACCTGTAAGGACAGTGAGTGAATTGTCCTTGTGCTATATTGTGCTTAAAAAAAACATTTATTCTAGGGACAGAAAACTGTAGGTAGGGAGAGTGTCAGTTTATTTCACTCTGCAAGTCCTTGTTTCCAGGGACCTGGAAGGACAGTGAGTGAATTGTCCTTGTGCTATATTGTGATTAAAAAAAACATTTTTTCTAGGGACAGAAAACTGTAGGTAGGGAGAGTGTTTTTTTTCTTTCACTCTGCAAGTCCTTGTTTCCAGGGACCTGGAAGGACAGTGAGTGAATTGTCCTTGTGCTATATTGTGCTTAAAAAAAACATTTTTTCTAGGGACAGAAAACTGTAGGTAGGGAGAGTGTTTTTTTTCTTTCACTCTGCAAGTCCTTGTTTCCAGGGACCTGGAAGGACAGTGAGTGAATTGTCCTTGTGCTATATTGTGCTTAAAAAAAAACATTTTTTCTAGGGACAGAAAACTGTAGGTAGGGAGAGTGTTTTTTTTCTTTCACTCTGCAAGTCCTTGTTTCCAGGGACCTCTAAGGACAGTGAGTGAATTGTCCTTGTGCTATATTGTGCTTAAAAAAACATTTATTCTAGGGACAGAAAACTGTAGGTAGGGAGAGTGTCAGTTTATTTCACTCTGCAAGTCCTTGTTTCCAGGGACCTGTAAGGACAGTGAGTGAATTGTCCTTGTGCTATATTGTGATTAAAAAAAACATTTTTTCTAGGGACAGAAAACTGTAGGTAGGGAGAGTGTTTTTTTTCTTTCACTCTGCAAGTCCTTGTTTCCAGGGACCTGTAAGGACAGTGAGTGAATTGTCCTTGTGCTATATTGTGATTAAAAAAAACATTTTTTCTAGGGACAGAAAACTGTAGGTAGGGAGAGTGTTTTTTTTCTTTCACTCTGCAAGTCCTTGTTTCCAGGGACCTGTAAGGACAGTGAGTGAATTGTCCTTGTGCTATATTGTGCTTAAAAAAACATTTATTCTAGGGACAGAAAACTGTAGGTAGGGAGAGTGTCAGTTTATTTCACTCTGCAAGTCCTTGTTTCCAGGGACCTGGAAGGACAGTGAGTGAATTGTCCTTGTGCTATATTGTGATTAAAAAAAACATTTTTTCTAGGGACAGAAAACTGTAGGTAGGGAGAGTGTTTTTTTTCTTTCACTCTGCAAGTCCTTGTTTCCAGGGACCTCTAAGGACAGTGAGTGAATTGTCCTTGTGCTATATTGTGCTTAAAAAAAACATTTATTCTAGGGACAGAAAACTGTAGGTAGGGAGAGTGTCAGTTTATTTCACTCTGCAAGTCCTTGTTTCCAGGGACCTGGAAGGACAGTGAGTGAATTGTCCTTGTGCTATATTGTGATTAAAAAAAACATTTTTTCTAGGGACAGAAAACTGTAGGTAGGGAGAGTGTTTTTTTTCTTTCACTCTGCAAGTCCTTGTTTCCAGGGACCTGTAAGGACAGTGAGTGAATTGTCCTTGTGCTATATTGTGATTAAAAAAAACATTTTTTCTAGGGACAGAAAACTGTAGGTAGGGAGAGTGTTTTTTTTCTTTCACTCTGCAAGTCCTTGTTTCCAGGGACCTGTAAGGACAGTGAGTGAATTGTCCTTGTGCTATATTGTGCTTAAAAAAAACATTTATTCTAGGGACAGAAAACTGTAGGTAGGGAGAGTGTCAGTTTATTTCACTCTGCAAGTCCTTGTTTCCAGGGACCTGTAAGGACAGTGAGTGAATTGTCCTTGTGCTATATTGTGATTAAAAAAAACATTTTTTCTAGGGACAGAAAACTGTAGGTAGGGAGAGTGTTTTTTTTCTTTCACTCTGCAAGTCCTTGTTTCCAGGGACCTGTAAGGACAGTGAGTGAATTGTCCTTGTGCTATATTGTGCTTAAAAAAAACATTTATTCTAGGGACAGAAAACTGTAGGTAGGGAGAGTGTCAGTTTATTTCACTCTGCAAGTCCTTGTTTCCAGGGACCTGTAAGGACAGTGAGTGAATTGTCCTTGTGCTATATTGTGATTAAAAAAAAAAAATTTTCTAGGGACAGAAAACTGTAGGTAGGGAGAGTGTTTTTTTTCTTTCACTCTGCAAGTCCTTGTTTCCAGGGACCTGTAAGGACAGTGAGTGAATTGTCCTTGTGCTATATTGTGATTAAAAAAAACATTTTTTCTAGGGACAGAAAACTGTAGGTAGGGAGAGTGTTTTTTTTCTTTCACTCTGCAAGTCCTTGTTTCCAGGGACCTGTAAGGACAGTGAGTGAATTGTCCTTGTGCTATATTGTGCTTAAAAAAAACATTTATTCTAGGGACAGAAAACTGTAGGTAGGGAGAGTGTTTTTTTTCTTTCACTCTGCAAGTCCTTGTTTCCAGGGACCTGTAAGGACAGTGAGTGAATTGTCCTTGTGCTATATTGTGATTAAAAAAAAACATTTTTTCTAGGGACAGAAAACCGTAGGTAGGGAGAGTGTTTTTTTTCTTTCACTCTGCAAGTCCTTGTTTCCAGGGACCTGTAAGGACAGTGAGTGAATTGTCCTTGTGCTATATTGTGCTTAAAAAAAACATTTATTCTAGGGACAGAAAACTGTAGGTAGGGAGAGTGTCAGTTTATTTCACTCTGCAAGTCCTTGTTTCCAGGGACCTGTAAGGACAGTGAGTGAATTGTCCTTGTGCTATATTGTGATTAAAAAAAACATTTTTTCTAGGGACAGAAAACTGTAGGTAGGGAGAGTGTTTTTTTTCTTTCACTCTGCAAGTCCTTGTTTCCAGGGACCTGTAAGGACAGTGAGTGAATTGTCCTTGTGCTATATTGTGATTAAAAAAAACATTTTTTCTAGGGACAGAAAACTGTAGGTAGGGAGAGTGTTTTTTTTCTTTCACTCTGCAAGTCCTTGTTTCCAGGGACCTGTAAGGACAGTGAGTGAATTGTCCTTGTGCTATATTGTGCTTAAAAAAAATATTTTTTCTAGGGACAGAAAACTGTAGGTAGGGAGAGTGTCAGTTTCTTTCACTGTGAAAGTCCTTGTTTCAAGGGACAGAGAAGGACACCTGAAGGTAGCCCTTATTGCTTTTTTCCCATCTCCCTGCAGGCCATCTATTAGAATGTCTGGAAGGCAAACAAGGAGAGGCAGACAGTCAGGAGGCAATAAAAGAGGGCAAGCAGGCTCTGTGTCTGGGGGCAACAGTGCTGGTCGTGGACGCGGTGCATTGTCATCAGCACATGGCCATGGGACACGCTTGTCCTTCTTTTCGGCAGCTGGACATGTTGAGCCACATCATGCCGAAGACTTGGTAGAGTGGATGACCAAGCCCTCCTCCTCCTCCTCATCCTCTCTCACCCAGGCTCAGGGTACTGGCAAAGCAGCTGCCAAAGCGTCGTCTTCCCTGGTATCAATGTCAGACAAATCATCAGTCACTTCTTCCCTAGACCCACCATGTCCTCCTCCTGAGGAGTCCCCCGAACTGTTTCAGCACAGTGTTGGGTACATGCTCCAGGAGGATGCCCAGCGTTTCGAAGGGTCTGATGATGAAACCCAGCTAGAGGAAGGCAGTAGCGTGAGAGCAGACAGAGGGGATGCTCAAGAAGGACACCAATCTGGCAGTCATGTTCCAGCAGCTGCAGCATACTGCCAGATTGGCTCCAGTGATGAGGAGGGAGGGGATGATGAGGTCACTGACTCCACGTGGGTGCCTAATAGGAGAGAGGAGGAGGAGGAGGATGAGGAGGAGGCACATCTCCAACGAGGCAGGATGCCCTTTGGTGGCCAGCGTAAGGGCAGTACACCGACGGAATCACACCGCAGAGCTCCGCCTGTGCAGGGCGCTGCCTCTGCCCGTCATTCAAAAAGTTCTTTGGTGTGGGCCTTTTTTGAGGCTAGTGCATCAGATCGCACAGCTGCTGTTTGCAACATATGTCTCAAGCGTATATCGCGTGGCCAAAACATCAGCCGCTGGGTACCACATGCCTGACCAGACATATGTTGACCTGCCATGCAGCTCGTTGGCAAGCCTACCTCAAAGACCCACACCAAAGAACAAAGCGGACCTCTCCTTGCACCGCATCAGCTGGGATCTCCAACCCCACTATAACTTCAGTCCTCTCTGAAACATGCACTGAGAGGAATGAAGGTGTAGAATTAGGTGTGTCACAGCCAAGTACTTGCGCCCACTCTGCTAGCAGTACACCGACGTCCGATTCTAGCAGGCAAATTTCCCTGCCCCAGCTGCTGGACCGTCGAAAGAAGTTCACTCCCAGCCATCCACATGCCCAGCGGTTGAATGCTAGCTTGGCTAAATTGCTAGCGCTTCAACTGCTGCCTTTTCAGTTGGTAGACTCGGCCCCCTTCCGTGAGTTTGTGCAATGTGCGGTTCCTCAGTGGCAGGTTCCCAAACGCCACTTTTTCTCACGGAAGGCTATTCCGGCTCTCTACCGGCATGTGGAAGGCAATGTCTTGGCCTCGCTGGACAGGGCGGTCAGCGGTAAGGTGCATATTACCGCTGACTCATGGTCCAGCAGGCATGGACAGGGACGTTACCTTTCTTTCACGGCCCATTGGGTCACTCTTTTGGCAGCTGGGAAGGATTCAGGACAAGGTGCAGTAGTGTTGGAGGTTGTCCCACCGCCACGCCTCCAAAATGCTACTACTGGTTGTGACACACCTCTCTCCTCCACCCCCTCCTCTTCTTCTTCCTCCATGGCCTCTTCCTGTGGTTTGTCCTATGAACCAGCGGTGCTCCGTAGCCGTTCACGGGGCTACGCAAGTACGCAGGCAAAAAGATGCCATGCCGTGCTTGCGCTGGTGTGTTTGGGGGACAGAAGCCACACTGGGGCAGAGGTCCTGTCTGCTCTGCAGGGCCAGGCCGAGAGGTGGTTGACGCCACGCCAGCTTAAGCCAGGAATGGTGGTTTGCGACAATGGCACCAACCTCCTCTCCGCCCTCCGACAGGGACAACTGACCCATGTGCCCTGTGTGGCTCACGTCCTTAACCTGGTGGTGCAGCGCTTCTTGGGCAGGTACCCGGGCTTACAGGATGTCCTGAGGCAGGCCAGGAAAGTCTGTGTGCATTTCCGCAGATCTTATAATGCCAGTGCTCGCCTGGCTGAGCTGCAAAAGGAGTTGAACCTGCCCAAGAACCGCCTTATATGTGACATGCCCACCAGGTGGAACTCAACGTTGGCCATGCTGCAGCGGCTGCACACGCAGCAGAGGGCCATCAATGAGTACCTGTGCGACTACGGCACCAGGACAGGGTCAGGGGAGCTTGGTTTTTTTTCTCCACGCCAGTGGGGCATGATCAGGGATGCATGCACTGTCCTGGCACCATTTGAGGAGGCCACGAGGATGGTGAGCAGTGACAGTGCATGCATCAGTGACACTGTACCTCTTGTCCACCTGTTGGAGCACACGCTGCGTGGAATAATGGACAGGGCACTTGAGGCAGAACAGAGGCAGGAAGAGGAGGACTTCCTTGCCTCTCAAGGCCCCCTTTACCCAGACAGTGTTCCTTCTGTCCCACCCATCGCACAGGAAGAGGAGGAGGAGGAGGAGGAGGAGGAGGAGGATTGTGTCAGCATGGAGGTGGAGGCTGGCACTCAGCATCATCAGCAGCAGTCTTTTAGGGATGATTTACAGTCCCAAGAAACCAGTGGACTTGTACGTGGCTGGGAGGAGGTGGCTGCGGATCATGTCGTCCTTAGTGACCCAGAGGACTCCGGAGCGAATGCCTCAGCAAACCTACGCTGCATGGCCTCCCTGATCCTGCAAAGTCTGCGGAAGGATCCTCGTATTCTTCGGATCAAGGAGAGGGACCATTACTGGCTGGCCACTCTCCTTGATCCACGGTACAAGGGTAAGGTTGCGGACCTTATGTTACCGTCGCAGAGGGAGCAGAGGATGAGACAACTCCGGGAGGCCTTGCAGAAAGGTCTGTGCAACGCGTTCCCAGAGACTGGGAGGTTGCAAACTCCTGGTCCTGGACAACGAGTTGCTGAGGCTTCGGCCAGTCAAAGAAGGAGCGGTGGGGAAGGTGGCCGTCTGACCGATGCGTTCAGACAATTCTTTAGTCCGCAGCCCCAAAGTATGATCGGTTCCAGCAACCATCGCCAGCGTCTGATAAACATGGTGCAGGAATATCTAGGGGCAAGGTCAGACTTGGACACCTTCCCCACCGAAAATCCTCTGGCTTACTGGGTCTTGAGGATGGATCACTGGCCAGAGCTTGCACAGTATGCAATTGAGCTACTGGCCTGTCCTGCATCCAGCGTTCTTTCGGAACGCACATTCAGTGCTGCTGGAGGATTTGTCACGGATCACAGGGTGCGCCTGTCCACCGACTCGGTTGATCGACTGACTTTCATCAAGATGAACCAGTCTTGGATCACCACCAGCTACCACACACCTGATGCTGATATAACAGACTAATTGATTTTAACATGTCACATCCCTTCAAGACTGATGCTGATGCTGAGTGCCTGTGCTGTTATGTTGACTGGCTATCCTCCTCCTCCGAGTCCTCAATGATACGATTGATGATGATAGCTTGTAAGATCATTTTTGTTTATGGGTGCCGCCACCAGTGCCTAACGCCCAATTTTTCAGCCCCTGTTTAACAGGGGCGTGTAATTACAATTTTTGAAGCAATACTTTGCAACAGGGCTCATTGCTGTGCTCCAAGTACAGTATCTGTGAGGAGTTGCAGTGTTGTGCCACCAGTGCCTAAGGCCCAATTTTTCAGCCCCTGTTTAACAGGGGCGTGTCATTACAATTTTTGAAGCAATACTTTGCAACAGGGCTCATTGCTGTGCTCCAAGTACAGTATCTGTGAGGAGTTGCAGTGTTGTGCCACCAGTGCCTAAGGCCCAATTTTTCAGCCCCTGTTTAACAGGGGCGTGTCATTACAATTTTTGAAGCAATACTTTGCAACAGGGCTCATTGCTGTGCTCCAAGTACAGTATCTGTGAGGGGTTGCAGTGTTGTGCCACCAGTGCCTAAGGCCCAATTTTTCAGCCCCTGTTCAACAGGGGCATGTAATTACAATTCTTGATCTAATAATTCACAACAGGGCCCATTGCTGCACCCACCAAGAGTAACTGTCAGGGCTTACAGTGTTGTGACACCAGCACCACCATCAAAGGCCCAATTTTTACTACCACTGTTCAACAATTATATGTAATTAAAATTCCTGATATAATAGTTGACAGCAGGGCGTTCCAGCACCAACCAAGAGTAACTGTGAGTGCTTACAGTGTTGTGCCAACACCAACAACTAAGGGGCCTATTTCTGCAGAGTATATACGGCAGGTCCCTACTTTCAAACATCCAACTTACAAACGACTCCTACTTGCAAACGCAAGAAGACAACAGGAAGTGAGAGGAAATCTACCACTAGGAAGGAAAATTCTCTCCTGTAAGAATAAATATGGGAGAAAGGTGTCTCCTCTGTACTGATGCTTTATCAGCAATCCTTGTTTCAAGAAAAACACCACATTTCAAAAACAGTTGTCATTGGGACGGAAAGTGAGGTGAAATGTTCTGAACAGGGGCACAGACAGCAAAACAAATGTTACAGGGGTGATAACCCTTACCTATGTTTTCCAAAAAGTTTAAAAATAGATTTTTGGTCTGGAGCTACACTTCAACAATGTACCTGTTCAAAATTACAAACAGATTCTACATAAGAACAAACCTACAGTCCCTGTCTTGTATGCACCGCCTGTATAGGGCTGTTCAGAGTATATAGGGCCTTTTTTATTTTATGTGCGGGGTTCCCCTTAATATCCATACAAGACCCAAAGGGGCTGGTAATGGGCTGGGGTGGGGGGGGGGGTCATGGGGTAGCTATGCCATTTTTCTTAAAGAATTTCATCCATATTACCGGGACCAGACATTACATTAAAGCCGCAAGCAGTTTTAAATGGCTTTTTTTTCCTTTAGAAGTGTCATTTTGTGCAGGGACAGTTCTAAACACGGGAAACACGTGGCACTTCACAGGCATACTTTAGACACCCCCCAGGTACGATATTTAAAGGAATATTTGACTTTTTTTTTTTCACTTTATGCATCATTAAAATGACTGCTCCCGAAAAACGACCGTTTTTAAAACTTCTTTTTGCATTGATACATGTCCCCTGGTGCAGAACCCGGGTTCCCAAACCCTTTTTAGGACAATAACATGCATAATAGTTGTTATAATTAGCACTTTAGAATTCGAACGTTCGCATCCATTGTATTTAATAGGGTTCTAATGTTCGTTCGAACTTTCGGTCCGTTCGCGGGTTCTGGTGCGAACCGAACCCGGGGGTGTTCGGCTCATCACTATTAGGGATGCGCGGAGTAAGGACGACCGGAAGTGAACCCACAAAGTGAACTAAGGTAAGAAGGGAACTCGGGCCTGCAGTGGCCTATAATGGTTCATGATTGTAAAGGGCAATATTGTGATAAGTTGAGGAGAATCAATTCTGATCCTTTACTTTTTTTTCTTTTGTTTTTTACTTGTTGTTCAAAAAAGATGCAGAAACTATGAGAGCCGGAGGTGATACTGATTTTTATAGAAAAATATAAGGAACAGCGCAACCTGTGGGAACTGAAACACCCAGCGTACCACAAGAGTGATGTACGTTGGGCAACTATTACCAAGTTAGCAGAGGATATGAAGCCATGGATCCCAGATGCAGACTACACTATGATCAATAATAAAATCAACAACCTGCGTAATTCCTATAAAAAAAAATACAAGGAAGTGCGCCAGTCAAAGAGATCAGGAGCAGCAGCCGACGATGTAGTAAAGCCCAAGCTGTGGTACTACAGACATCTTCAATTTCTGGATGACCAGATCGAGGCCAGGGAATCTATTTCCAGCCTTCCCTCAACCCTTCCTTCCACCCTTCCCTCCAGCGTTCCTTCCACCCTTCCCTCCACCCCTGCAGAGGCGGAGGAGGAGCCTCCCGAGCTAGAAGAGCCCGATCTTCACATCTTCAGCCCGGTATAGTATTTTTGATCATAATTATTGTCCACTAAGTAATATTGTGTTGAACTGTTTGGATTAGCCATAAATTATATCATACCCCCCCCCCCCAAAAAAAAACAAAACAGGAAAGAGATCAAAATTGTGTGTGATAGATTCCCCAAATAATCCAATTTTTCATTTTCTTTTAAAAACAGGATGAGGCAAGCCAGGAGGAAGAGGGTCAGGAGTGTGGCAGGCAGGAGGAGGCAGGGCCAAGTGGGACTCAGCAGGTCCCCAGGCCTAGTGGCAGCACCGTCTCCCAAGTGGCTCCCCTCCACGTCAGACCGCCAAAACAACGGCGGATGACACAAGTGGAGGAGGAGTCACTAAAGATGATTCAGGAGGCTGCTGCCATTATGAGGGCCCCCCTCAACCCTACAGAGGGCTTTAGCACCTATCTTGCGGATAAATTGCTCAGAATGGAGGCGGGACAACGGGCCCTTTGTGAGCACCTCATATATATGGCCGTACACATGGGGGCGAGGGGGCTGCTGACTGAGGCCACCCATATCTCACAGCAGGCCAATCCCTCTCCTCCTTCTCCTCCTCCTCCTGCCACATCACCAGCCACAGTGGCCCAGCCTGTAAGGGTGCGTGGACGGGGCCGTGGAGAGAACGCTGCAGGGAGGCGTGGAAGGAAGGCTACAGGGAAGAGCAGGAGGTGATTCCCTGGCCTCGAGCTGCTCATCCAGAAATTGAAGGTTGATGGAGTACCACAGCTTGGGATGATGTATGTCTTTGGCTGCTGCTCCTGATTTCATGCTGTTGTTGATTTTATTATTGATCATAGTCAGGTCTGCATTTGGGATCTAATGACTTTATATTCTCTGCTAATTTCTGAATAGCTGCCCTTCGGTTTTTGTTTGTTTTTTGTCCGAAATAAAGGGAAATTTGATTTCAGCCAACATACATGCCTGATGTGTTTTTTTTGGAAGTAGCAATAAGATTTCATAAATACAATGTGTAATTAATAACAAGGGACACCAACCTCCATGAGTAAAAAATAAAAATAATATGTTGTTCTGAGAAATTGACACACCAAAAAATGCACAACAAATTTAAAGACAAAAACAAAAAAAAGGTGTCATTTGTGAGGTTGGCCTTGAAGAATTAAACTAATTATTCCGAAGATCACAAGAAAGAAGAAAGACATATGCCGCGTACACACGATCATTATTCACGGCGGTTAAAAAACCGCCGTGAATAATGTCATTTAAAACGGGGGAACAGCTTGTTCCCCACACACGGTCGTTTTTCACGTCGTTTTTTCTCTTGTCGAGAAAAACGACCGTCTGTGGGCTCCGCGGCAGTGTTTCCCTATGGGAAACACTGCCGCGGAAAAAATGTAGGAAAAAACTACGAGAAAAATTAGAACATGTTCTAATTTTTCTCGTCGTTTTTAATGCCGTTTTTCTCGTCGAGAAAAACGACAAAATGCCCACAGACGATCATTTTTCTCGTCAAATGGGAAAAATTTCGTTTTTCCCGACGAGAAAAACGGCCGTGTGTACGCGGCAATACGTTTGTCAGAACTCATGATAAAGATCTGCTGCCAAAATGACATTTTAAAGAACGTTCTAAAGCAACAAAACATGCGCTGCATTAAACGAAGCAATAACTTGCAGAATGACGAATGTGCTCTCTCCATTAGGAACGCTAGTTTTACCAGAACGAGCGCTCCCGTCTCCTAATTCAGTCTGAGCATGCGTGGGTATTTTAACCGATGGACTTGCCCATAGACGATCGGAAATTCCCATCGGTTTTTTATCCATCGGAAAAATTTAAAACAAGTTCTATTTTTTCCATCCGATGGGAAAAAGACCGATGGGTACCATACACGATCGGTTTGTCTGATGAAAACCATCCATCGGACGGTTTTCATCAGTTAAACCGATCGTGTGTACGGGGCTTTACAGTGTAGCACAAGCCGGCGGGGACTCTTTCTGTGCTGCCCCCCTGGAAAGTGCTGCCCTAGGCCTGGGCCTTGTTGGCCTAGGCCAGGATACAGCTTTGGATATATATATCTATATATAACATCTTCTGAAATTCAAATTTCGCATAGAATGAAATCGAATTCCAATAGAAAAGATTAGAATAGAATAGAAAATAATAGGAAAGAATAACATAGAAAAACAATAGAACAGAATAGAAAAAAAATTGAATTTCGGAAGATGGTTTCTATATATATATTATATTGTTTTGTATTCTGTTCTATTTTTTTTCTATTCTAGTTCTATTATAATTCGATTTTATTCTATATATATATATATATATATATATATATATATATATATATATATATATATAAAACATTTTCCAAAATTTCATAGAATGAATTAGAATAAAATAGAAAAGAATAGAAAAGAATAGACTAGAAAAACAATAGAACAGAATAGAATAAAATATGATATATATTATATTTTATTCCATTCTGTTCTATTGTTTTTCTATTTTATTATTTTCTATTCTTTTCTACTCTAATTCAAATTCATTCTATACGAAATTCGAATTTCAGACTTTCAGAAATTTCTAAAATTTGAATAGAAAAGATTAGAATACAATAGAAAATAATAGAAAAGAATAGCATAGAAAAACAATAGAACAGAATATAAAAAAATATAATATACATTATATTTTTTATATTCTGTTATATTGTTTTTCTATGCTATTCTTTTCTATTATTTTCTATTATAATCTTTTTTACTCAAATTCGATTTTACTCTATATGAAATTCCAATTTTCGGAAGAGGTTATATATATATGTGTATATATATATATATATATATATATATATATATATATATGTATTATATTTTGTCTATCCTGTTCTACTGTTTTTCTATGCTATTATTTTCTATTATTTTCAATTCCAATCTTTTCTATTCGAATTCAAAATAATTCTATACAAAATTTTAATTTCGGAAGCCATCTTCCGAAATTCGAATTTCATATAGAATGAATTTGCATTAGAATAGAAAAGATTAGAATAAAATAGAAAAGAATAGAAAAGAATAGCATAGAAAAACAATAGAACAGCATAGAAAAAATATAATATAATATATATATATAACATCTTCCAAAATTCAAATTTCATATAGAATGAATTTGGATAGAAAAGATTACAATAGAATTGAAAATAATAGAAAAACAATAATATATATATATATATATATATATATATATATATAACCATCTTCTGAAATTGTAATGTTGTATAGAATGAACTTGAATAGAAAAGATTAGAATAGAATGTAAAATAATAGAAAAGAATAGCATAGAAAAACAATAGAACAGAACAGAAAAAAATATTATATATATATATATATACACAATAGAAAAGAATAAACTAGAAAAACAATAGAACAGAATAGAATAAAATATAACATATATTATATTTTATTCTATTCTGTTCTATTGTTTTTCTAGTCTATTTTTTTCTATTATTTTCTATATAAATATATAATAGGGTTAGGGTTCTTCTGAAATTGGAATTTTGTATAGAATGAACTTGAATAGAAAAGATTAGAATAGAATGTAAAATAATAGAAAAGAATAGCATAGAAAAACAATAGAACAGAACAGAAACAAATATATAATAAATATATATATATATATATATATATATATATATAAACCATCTTCCGAAATTCGAATTTCGTATGCAAGGAATTTTAATGGAAAAGATTAGAATAGAGTAGAAAAGAATAGACAAGAAAAATATATTATATTTTATTCTATTCTGTTCTATTGTTTTTCTAGTCAATTTTTTCTATTCTTTTTTATTCTAATCTTTTCTATTCAAATTCAAATTCATACTATACAAAATTCGGAAAATGGTTATAAATATATAATAGGGTTAACCCTAACCCTAATATTTATATATATAACCATTTTCCGAAATTCAAATTTTGTATAGAATGATTTTGGATTAGAATAGAAAAGATTAGAATAGAATAGAAAATAATAGAAAAGAATAAACTAGAAAAACAATAGAACAGAATTGAATAAAATATAACATATATAACATAGTCCTGGGGTGAGGTACTTGGATGGAGGTCCGGAGCTCAGTGCCCAACACTGAGTTCCGCAAAGGGAAGGATCCTAAGGCACTCCGGGGATGGATGCCTGAATCCGAGGTGGGCGTAATGGACCGGGAAGAGCTCCTCATCTGAAGACCCGGTGCAGCAGACTGCCGGTGACGGGTGAGTCTCTTGTCGGAGACCATCCGGAAGGAGAATTTCCCTCGTGCGGAGACCATAACCCACTCTCAGGTAGGAGAGTGGAGGATCGAACTTGTGTCTGGGCCTATTCGTACACACACCTCCTTTTCTGTTCTAAAGCCAAGGGAGTCCATGTTATGTTCTAAATAAAGGAGTGTTGGACTTTAACGGTGTGTGGCTCAATTTCTGGCGGACGAGGTTTAAAGGAGACTCTTGGAGGGAGGATCCGATGCCCAGCACAGACCCGAAGGTAACAAGAGACATTGCTGAGACCACATACATAACTGTGGTGGAAGCCTGGCGTAGCTCACCCCTCTCCCTCCCCTATCATACCCCTAGACCAGAGACAGTGCGAGTTGGAAAACTTTAATAGAGGGGAGTGGGGAGAGGGTGTGCGCTATATATATATATATATATATATATATATATATATATATATATATATTAGAGTTAGGGTTTCGAATTTCGTATAGAATGATTTTGAATTAGAATAGAAAAGATCAGAATAGAATAGAAAATAGAAAAGCATAGAATAGAATAGAAAAACAATAGAACAGAATAGAATAAAATATAATATGCTTTTCTAGTTTATTATTTTATATTATTTTATATTCTAATCTTTTGTATTCAAATTCAAATTCATTCTATACGAATTTCGAATTTCGAAAGATGGTATATACACACACATATATATTATATATTTTTTCTGTTCTGTTTTATTGTTTTTTTTATGCTATTCTTTTCTA
The DNA here is from genome assembly GCA_029206835.1 of Rana muscosa. NCBI lineage: Eukaryota > Metazoa > Chordata > Amphibia > Anura > Ranidae > Rana > Rana muscosa. The sequence goes on along the minus strand of CM055122.1, from coordinate 1,102,073,003 downwards.
TTCTATTCTAATCTTTTCTATTCAAATTCGATTTCATTCTATACAAAATTCTAATTTCGGAACGTGTTTTATATATATATTATATATTATATATTTTTCTATTCTGTTCTATTGTTTTCTATGCTATTCATTTCTATGCTGTTTTATTTATATATATATATATATATATATTTATTATATATTTTTCTGTTCTGTTCTAGTGTTTTTCTAGTCTATTCTGTTCTATTCAAATCTTTTCTATTCAAATTCATTCTATACAAAATTCAAACTTCAGAAGCCATCTTCCGAAATTTTAATTTTTGTATAGAATGAATTCGAATTTGAATAGAAAAGATTTGAATAGAATAGAAAATAATAGCATAGAAAAACAATAGAACAAAATAGAATAAAATATAATAAATATTATATTTTATTCTATTCTGTTCTATTGGTTTTCTAGTTTATTTTTTTCTATTATTTTCTATTCTATTCTAATATTTTCTATTCTAATTCGATTTCATTCTATACGAAACTCGAATTTTGGAAAATGGTTATATATAGTTTACTTTTTAGAATTGGGTAAAAAAAAATCGAATGCGGTAGATTTTTTTGAATTTTATAAAATTTTTAAAATTTTATTGACTTTTTTTGAATTTGGTCAAATTTTTTTCAAATTCTAATACAAAACTAATCTATTATAATCTTTTCTATTCAAATTCGGTTTAATTCTATAAGAAATTCGAATTTCATATAGAATGAATTCAAATTCGAATAGAAAAGATTAGAATAGAATAGAAAAGAATAGAAAAGAAAAACAATAGAATCAGAATAGAGTAAAATATAATATATATTATATTTTATTCTATTCTGTTCTTTTGTTTTTCTATTCTTTTCTATTTTAGTTTCCATTGTTTTGAATTATTTTCCAATCTGTTCTCGAATTCAAATTTATACTATTCGAATTTCGGAAGACGGTCATGTTCTATTTTATTACATTCTATTAAATTCTATTCTTTTCTATTCTTTTTTTTATTCTATTGCTTTATTGTTTTATATTCTATTTTATTCTATTTTTTAGAAAATCGATTCCAATTTTTTTTCTAATTCGATTCAAATTTGTGTTTAAATTCGATTTGAATTTGTGTTCGAATTCTATTCGAATTTGTTTTCGAATTCGATTCGAATCTGTTTTCGAATTCGATTCAAATCTGTTTTCGAATTTGAATTTGTTTTCGAATTCGATTCGAATCAAATTTCGATCGCGGTTTTTTCGATTTGGATAGTTTTTTCGGATTTGTTTAAATTCGTTACTTTTGTAATTCGGAAATTCGGATGCATACGAATTTCTGAATAATGAAAAATTTGTCCGAATTTAGATTCGTAACGAAACGAAATGCACATGTCTAGCTGCTAGGCTGTCTGAGGGCCTATCCAGAAGCAAGAGAGCAGCGTAGGGTTGGGACTGTGGCTTACAGTCCAACCAGAAGTGACGGTTCTGCCGGCCAGAGAACCTGTCGGGGTCCGAGGTAGAAGGAAAGCTGTCGTCACTAAGGGACCATTCAACCTTATTACCAGGGACCACTGTGAGTAGCTGAAGCAAGTACCAGAGCAGTATTCTCGCCAACCGGGGATGGTGAAGAATTGGGAAACTTCAGCAGGTGTCAAGCCAGGGACCCAGCCAGCAGAGGTGACGCTTGCAGAGCAGCCTTGTGTGCCAAGCCAGAGACTGAGCAGGCCAGTGGGGTGAAGCTTGAGAAGTATCTTGGATGCCAACCTAGGGCCCCAGCAGAGAGAGCTCAGTTGAGTTAAGATCTACAATAGGAGATTGTAGAGGAAGTGAAAGGAAAGAGTTCATTGCAACCTTTGTTAGAAACTGTTCAAGATTGTTGCCATAGGAGACAGAGTGTCTACACATGCAGATGTGGTGCCTGGCCAGGTGCCTTTCCCTGCATGGCTGTCTACCTATAGAATTCTCGGAGTCTGCCAATTAACATTGCAACTACTTAAATGGTGTCCTGGCCCTAAACCCTCTCTCCCACATTTCTGTTTAAGAGACAATAAATCTCTTTGCATTCAAGAAGTGTCTGGCGCCCATAAATCTACCTTGCATTACACCCACAATGCCTCGTAACCCACTCTACATAGAGGGATGTCAGCTCTCCCTGACTCTGGAGGTCACTATTAGGCTGGGTTCACACTGGTGCAACACGACACTTGTCCTACTTTGGATCCGACTTTGCCCTGCGATTTGAAGTCAGAGACGCGTCCGACTTCAATGAACGGGGATCTGACTTGGATCCCCGCCAATACCCAGTGACCCCGCCCCCTTATGACTTCACCGCCCATCATGCCCTGGGACTGCAACGTCATAAGGGGGCGGGGTCACCAGGTGACATCACCCGGTGACCATGCCCCATGCCTATATAAGTCATTGCGCACTGTGCACACGGCATTACAGTGGGAGAGAGCGTTGTGTCAACATCGGAAGAAGAGAAGAGGGAAGAAGACGACGGAGAAGACCGGGCCAGCGCTAGCAAAAGAGCGGCAAAAGAGCAGAAGATAGCGGAGGTTGACACAACGCTCTCTCTCGCTATAATGCCGTGTGTGTGGTGCGCAACGACTTATATAGGCATTGGGCGTGGTCACCGGGTGATGTCACCCGTTGACACCGCCCCCTTATGACGTCACCGCCCATCGTGCCCCCGGGACTGCAACATCATAAGGGGGTGGGGTCACCAGGTGACATCACTCAGTGACCACGCCCCTGCCTATATAAGTCTCTGCGCACTGCGCACACGGCATTACAGCGGGAGAGAGCGTTGTGTCAACATCAGAAGAAGAGAAGAGGGAAGATGACGACGAAGAAAACCGGGCCAACGCTAGCAAAAGAGCAGAAGATAGCGGAGGAGCCCGGCAAAAGAAACGGAGAGCAGGAGAAGAACCGGAGACTGGGAGAAGAACGGAAGAGCGGGAGAAGAGGCCGGAGAGAGCAAAGAAGTCGGAAGAGACCCCCGAAGTCAGAAGAAGACCCCCAGAGCTGCCTAATAAATTACTTTAAAAACCTGTCTAGTGTGTTTTTTTTATTGACACTTTTCCCCCAGGTGAATGGGTAGGGGTACGATGTACCCCATATTCAATCACATAGGGTGGGGGGCCGGGATCTGGGGGGCCCCCTTATTAAAGGGAGCTCCCGGATTCCGATAAGCCCCCCGCCCGCAGACCCCGACAACCAACGGCCAGGGTTGTCGGAAAGAGGCCCTTGTCCTCATCAACATGGGGACAAGGTGCATTGGGGTGGGGGGCTGCAGGCACCCACCCCCCATGTTGAGGGCATGCAGCCTGGTACAGTTCAGGAGGGGGGGCGCTCGCTCGTCCCCACCCCTTTTCTGACCGGCCAGGCTGCGTGCTTGGATAAGGGTCTGGTATGGATTTTAAGGGAACCCCACGCCGTTTTTTTGGTGTAGGGGTTCCCCTTAAAATCCATACCAGACCGAAGGGCCAGGTATACTCTTGGAGGGGGAACCCATGCTGTTTTTTTATTTAAAATTTGGCATGGAGTTCCCCTTCAAGATCATCAGAGCACAAGTCGCATTCCAAAGTCGGATCATGCAAGACAGCGTTCCGACTTTGATCCGACTTCAATGGGCTGAAGTAGGATCAAAGTCAGACCAAAGTAGTACAGGGAGCATTTTCAAAGTCGGACCGACATTGTTCGGACCAGTTAAGATGGCTCCCATAGGTAAAAAAACATTGATTTTCACATAACATGCGACATGAGCTCCCAATGTTGGAGCATTTGTCGCACTAGTGTGAACCTGGCCTTAGGCTTCTGGAGGCCAACGATCATGCTACATATGATACACCCCTGAAGCATGCCATGCCACATCTAGGGATGAGCCGAACACCCCTCGGTTCGGTTCGCACCAGAACCTGCAAACGGACCGAAAGTTTGCACAAACTTTCGAACCCTGTTAAAGTCTATGGGACTCGAACGTGAGAAATCAAAAGTGCGAATTTTAAAGGCTAATATGCAAGTTATTGTCCTAAAAAGGGTTTGGGGACCCGGGTCCTACCCCAGGGTACATGTATCAATGCAAAAAAAGTTTTAAAAACTGCCATTTTTTCGGAAGCAATGATTTTAATGATGCTTAAAGTGAAAAAATAAAAGTGAAATATTCCTTTAAATATCGTACCTGGGGGGTGTCTATAGTATGCCTGTGAAGTGGCGCGTGTTTCCCGTGTTTAAAACTGTCCCTGCACAAAATGACAATTATAAAGGAATAAAAGTCATTTAAAACTGCTTGCGGCTTTAATGTAATGTCTTGTCCCGGCAATATGGATGAAAATCATTGAGAAAAAACGGCATGGGTACCCCCCCAGCCCATTACCAGCCGCTTTGGGTCTTGTATGGATATTAAGAGGAACTCCGCAGCCAAATTAAAAAAAGGAAAGGTGTGGGGCCCCCAGGCCCTATATACTCTAAACAGCAGTATACAGGCGGTGCAAACAAGACAGGGACTGTAGGTTTGTTCTTAAGTAGAATCTGTTTGTAATTTTGAACTGGTACATTTTTAAAGTGTAGCTCCAGCCAAAAAAATCTATTTTTAATCTTTTTGGAAAACATAGGGAAGGGTTATCACCCCTGTAACATTTGTTTTGCTGTCTGTGCACCTGTTCAGAAGATTTCATCTCACTTTCTGTCCCAATGACAATTGGATTTTGAAAATTTGGGGTTTTTAGTGAAACAAGGAACTCTTACAGAAGAGAATTTCCCTTCCTAGGGGTAGATTTCCTCTCACTTCCTGTTGTCTCCTTCCGTTTGCAAGTAGGAGTCGTTGGTAAGTTGAAAGTAGGGGCCTGCCCTATATACTCTGCAGAAATTTGGGCCTTAGGTGTTGGTGTTGCCACAACACTGTAAGCCCTCACAGTTACTCTTGGTGGGCGCAGTAAACGGCCCTGCTGTGAAATATTAGATCAAGAATTGTAGTTACATGCCCCTGTTGAACAGGGTCAGAAAAATTGGGCCTTTGGTGGTGGACGGTGTGGTGGTGTTGCCACCACACTGTAAGGCCTCACAGTTACTCTTGGTGGGTGCAGGAACGGGCCCTGCTGTGAAATTATAGATCAAAAATTTTAACTACACGCTCCTGTTAAACAGGGATAGAAAAAATGGGCCTTAGCCACTGGTGGCGGTGCCACAACACTGCAACCCCTTACAGAAACTCTAGTTGGAGCGCAGGAATGAGCCCTGCTGCAAAGTATTGCAGCAAAAATTGTAATTACACGGCCCTGTTAAACAGGGGCAGACAAATTGGGCCTTAGGCACTGGTGCTGGTGCCACAACACTGCAACCCCTCACAGAAACTGTAGCTGGAGCACAGGAATGAGCCCTGCTGCAAAGTATTGCAGCAAAAATTGTAATTACACGCCCCTGTTAAACAGGGGCAGAAAAATTGGGCCTTAGCCACTGGTGGCAGTGCCCAGAACCAAAAATGTTCTTACAAGCTATCAGCATGATCATTGAGGAGGAAGAGGATAGTCACTCAGCATAACAGGATAGTCACTTGGCATCAGAATAGGCAGTCTTGAAGGGATCTGACATTCAAAATAAAATGAGTCGGTTACATCAGCATCAGGTGCTTGGTAGCTGGTGGTGATCCAAGGCTGATTCATTTTTATGAAGGTCAGCCAATCGACCAAGTCGGTGGACAGGCGCACCCTGTGATCGGTTACAAAGCCTCCAGCAGCACTGAATGTGCGTTCCGAAAGAACGCTGGATGCAGGACAGGCCAGTAGCTCAATTGCATACTGTGCAAGCTCTGGCCAGTGATCCATCCTCAAGACCCAGTAACCCAGAGGATTTTCGGTGGGAAAGGTGTCCAAGTCTGATCTTGCCCTTAGGTATTCCTGCACCATGTAAAACAGACGCTGGCGATGGTTGCTGGAACCGATCATACCTTGGGGCTGCGGACTAAAAAATTGTTTGAACGCATCGGTCAGACGGCCACCTTCTCCATCGCTCCTTCTGTGACTGACTGAAGCCTCTGCAACACGTTGTCCAGGACCAGGAATTTGTAACCTCCCAGGCTCTGGGAACACGTTGCACAAACCTTTCTGCAAGGCCTCCTGAAGATGTTTCATCCTCTGCTTCCTCTACGATGGCAAGATAAGGTCCGCAACCTTACCCTTGTAACGTGGATCAAGGAGGGTTGCCAGCCAGTAATGAGCCCTCTCCTTGATACCACGAATACTAGGATCCTTCCGCAGGCTTTGCAGGATCAGGGAGGCCATGCAGCGTAGGTTTGCTGAGGCATACGATCCAGAGTCCTTTGGGTCACTAAGGACGACATGATCTGCAGCCACCTCCTCCCAGCCACGTACAAGTCCATGGGTTTTTTGGGACTGTAATTGATCCCTTGAATACTGCTGCTGATGCTGAGTGCTAGGCTCCACCTCCATGCTGACTCTATCCTCCTCCTCTTTCTGTGTGATAGGCGGGCCAGCAGGAACACTGTCTGGATAAAGGGGGCCTTGAGAGGTAAGGAAGTCCTCCTCTTTCTCCCTCTGTTCTGCCTCAAGTGCCTTATCCATTATTCCACGCAGCGTGTGCTCCAACAGGTGGACAAGAGGGACAGTATCACTGATGCATGCACTGTCACTGCTCACCATCCTCGTGGCCTCCTCAAATGGTGACAGGACAGTGCATGCATCCCTGATCATGACCCACTGGCGTAGCAAAAAAAAACAAGCTCCCCTGACCCTGTCCTCGTGCCATATTGGCACAGATACTCATTAATAGCCCTCTGCTGCGTGTGCAGCTGCTGCAGCATGGCCAACGTTGAGTTCCCCCTGGTGGGCATGTCACAGATTAGGCGGTTCTTGAGCAGGTTAAATTCCTTTTGGAGGTCAGCCAGGCGAGCAATGGCATTATATGACCGGCGGAAATGCACACAGACTTTCCTGGCCTGCCTCAGGACATCCTGTAAACCCGGGTACCTGCCCAAGAACCGCTGCACCACCAAGTTAAGGACGTGAGCCAAACAGGGCACATGGGTCAGTTGTCCCTGTCGGAGGGTGGAGAGGAGTTTGGTGCCATTGTCGCAAACTATCATTCCTGGCTTAAGCTGGCGTGGTGTCAACCACCTCTGAGCCTGCCCCTGCAGAGCTGACAGAATCTCCGCCTCAGTGTGGCTCCTGTCCCCCAACCACACCAGCTCAAGCACCGCATGGCATATTTTTGCCTGCGTACTTGCGTAGCCCCTTGAACGCCTACGGAGCATTGCTGGTTCTGAGGACAAATCAGCACAGGAAGAGGCCATAGAGGAAGAAGAAGAGGAGGGGGTGGAGGAGAGAGGTGTGTCAGAATCACCACTAGTAGCATTTTGGAGGCGTGGTGGCGGAACAACCTCCAACACTACTGCACCCTGTCCTGCATCCTTCCCAGCTGCCAGCAGAGTCACCCAATGTGCCGTGAAAGATAGGTAACATCCCTGTCCATGCCTGCTGGACCATGAGTTATGCACCTTACCGCTGACCGCCCTGTCCAGCGAGGCCAAGACATTGCCTTCCACATGCCGGTAGAGAGCCAGAATCGCCTTCCGTAAAAAAAAGTGGCGTTTGGGAACCTGCCACTGAGGAACCGCACATTCCACAAACTCACGGAAGGGGGCAGAGTCTACCAACTGAAAAGGCAGCAGTTGAAGTGCTAGCAATTTAGCCAAGCTAGCATTCAACTGCTGGGCATGTGGATGGCTGGGAGTGAACTTCTTTCGGCGTGCAGCATCTGGGGCAGGGAAATTTGCCTGGTACAATCTGACGTTGGTGTACCGATAGCAGATTGCCCACAAGTACTTGGCAGTGACACACCTAATTCTACACCTTCATTCCTTTCAGTGCAGGTTTCTGAGAGGACTGAAGGTATAGTGGGGTTGAAGATCCCAGCTGATGAGGAGCAAGAAGAGGTCCGCTTTGTTCTTTGGTGTGGGTCTTTTATGTACGCTTGCCAACGGACTGCATGGCAGGTCGACATATGTCTGGTCAAGCATGTGGTGCCCAAGTGGCTGCTGTTTTGGCCACGCGAGACAGCAGCGCCCTGCACATGCGGAGCTCTGCGGTGTGATGCAGTCGGTTGGCTTCCCTTAAGCTGGCCCCTGGAGGGCATCCTGCCTCGTTGTAGATGTGCTTCCTCTATCCTATCAGGCACCCACGTAGAGTCAGTGATCTCATCATCCCCTCCATCCTCATCACTGGAGCAAACCTGGCAGTATGCTGCAGCTGGGGGAACATGACTGCAAGTTTGCTGCCCTTCTTGGGCACCCCCTCTCTCTGCGCTCACGTTACTGCCTTCCTCAAGCTGGGTACCATCATCGGAGCCTTCAAAACGCTGCGCATCCTCCTGCAGCATGTACCCAACACTGTGGTCAAACAGTTCGGGGGACTCCTCAGGAGGACATGGTGGGGCTAGGGAAGGAGTGACTGATGCCAATTGAGCCGAGGGAAGAGGCCTCTTTGGCAGACAAAGTACCCTCAGGCTGGGTGAGAGAGGAAGAGGAGGATGAGGATGGCTTGGTCATCCACTCTACCAACTCTTCAGCATGTTGCGGCTCAACACGGCCAGCTGCCGAAAAAAAGGACAAGCGTGCCCCACGGCCACGTGCTGATGAGGATGCACCGTATCCACGACCAGCACTGTTGACTCATGACACAGAGCCTGCTTGCCCTCTTTTTTTGGCCTGTGTGTGTCTGCCTCTCCTTGTTGGCCTTCCAGACATACTTTATTTGATTTATTGGAATAGGTAGGTACACAAGGAATTGTCTGCAGTCAGCTTTAGCTGCACACTGTGGCCAGTATACAGTACACTGACTTAAAATACTGCAGGTTAGCTCAATCAACTGCCTGTATTATCAGTAATAGAAAAGCAATAGTCTGCAGTGAGCTTTACGTGCACACTGTGGCCAGTATACACTACACTGACTTAAGAAACTGCAGGTTAGCTCAATCAACTGCTTGTATTATCAGTAATAGAAAAGCAATAGTCTGCGGTGAGCTTTACATGCACACTGTGGCCAGTATACACTACACTGACTTAAGAAACTGCAGGTTAGCTCAATCAACTGCTTGTATTATCAGTAATAGAAAAGCAATAGTCTGCGGTGAGCTTTACGTGCACACTGTGGCCAGTATACACTACACTGACTTAAGAAACTGCAGGTTAGCTCAATCAACTGCTTGTATTATCAGTAATAGAAAAGCAATAGTCTGCAGTCAGCTTTACGTGCACACTGAGCCCAGTATACACTACACTAACTTAATATACTGCAGCGAGAATAACACAGGAACACCCTGAAGTGAAATCTAGCTAAACTGAATACAGTGTATATATATATATATATATACAACTCCTAGGAGGCATATATGTACTAAATACACTGACTAAAGCTAACTCAATCGCCTGCCTGCTCTATCTAACTGAAATGAAATGACACTCTGACTCTCTATCCATCTCTCTTACACGCCGCAACACACTACACAAGGCCGACACGCAGGTGGCCTTATATAGTGTGGGGCGTGTATCTACTCCCCTGAGCCATGATTGGCCAAAGGCACCCTTCCTTTGGTCAATTACGGCTCTCTGTACTGACGGCGCTGTGATTGGCCAAGCATGCGGGTCATAGTGCATGCTTGGCCAATCATCAGCCAGCAATGCACTGCGATGACGCAGTGAATTATGGGCCGTGACGTGCCACTCAAATTTGGCGCGAACGGCCCATTTTGTTCGAAATTTGCCGAACAGACGATGTTCGACTCGAACACGAAGCTCATCCCTAGCCACATCCTTTGTCACTCCTGATGCACAGAGATGGACTTGGTTGTCCATCTGACAGTCAGGCCTCACACTACTTTGGGAAAGCAAGTGCATATTTTTTGCCCAGCCAGCATGTTTGACTTCTTCATAAAGTCTATTGTCCACGCTAGTATTATTTTTGAACAGTTAAATGATTGGCAACATTTTCGGTGCAGTTAAATGCATGTGAAACACCAAACAAAATGTGTGATGAGATCAGTAATAATACAATGGGGCTGATTTATGAAACGTTTGCGCCATGAGTATCGGCGCATCGGCGTGCGCAACGGCAGTTTTGGTATTTACGAAACATTTGCGCCGGTAACGCAGTGCTATTCCCCATTTACTATAGTGTTCTCGTGCACGGGAGGAGGCGCTCAGTGCGCCACTATGGACCTGCCGCACGGCATCTTCAAATCAAAATATAAAGAAGCTGGAAGTGCCAATATAATGGGGTGATGTGAGGTGATGTGAGGAAGTATAGTGACAACTGCCCAAGTAACAAATATGCCCAAAATAGAATGAGAAAGTAACTTTTTCTGAACCAGCCTGCTGCGCCTGCAAGTACGTTTATAACTGCGAGAGGTCTTTTTGTGCACTGCGCCGGTTCACTGCACCAGGAAAATTGTAGTAAATGTGAAGTCACATAAATGCATTTGCATAAGTTGAACAGGTGCACCTCCTAACCTTGCCATTATATAACAGTCCCTGCACAAAATGACATTTCTAAAGGGAAAAAAAGGCATTTAATAGCACTCGCGGCTATAATTGAATTGTCGGCTCTCGTCATTACAGACAAAAGTCATTGAAAGTCTTTGAAAAAAAAAATGCGTGGGAGTCCCCCCAAATTCAATTACCAGGCCCTTCAGGTCTGGTATGGATATTAAGGGGAACTCCGCGCCAAATAAAAAAAAAATACATGGGGGTTCCCGTCAAAATCCGTACCAGGCCCTTCAGGTCTGGTATGGATTTTAAGGGGACCCCCACGCCAAACTTAAAAAAAAAATGGCGTGGAGTCCCCCTAAAAACCACACCAAACCCTTTATCCGAGCACGCAACATGGCAGGCCGCAGGAAAAGAGAGGGGAACGAGAGAGTGCCCCCCTCCTGAACCGTACCAGGCCACGTGCCCTCCACATAGGGAGGATGCTTTGGGGGTCTGTGACCCCTCAAAGCACCATGTCCCCATGTTGATGGGGACAAGGGCCTCATCCCCACAACCCTTGCCGGTGGTTGTGGGGGTCTGCGGGTGGGGGGCTTATCAGAATCTGGAAGCCCCCCCTGTGTGAAATGGTAATGGGGTACATATGTACCCCTACCATTTCACAAAGAAAGTGTCAAAAATGTTAAAAATGGCAATAGCCAGTTTTTGACAATTCCTTTATTAATGTCTTCTCCTTTCTTCCATCTTCTTCTTCCATCTTCTTCTTTTCTCTATTCGGGTTTCTTCCTCCATCTTGTTCTTCATCTTCATCACCCTTCTTCCTTCGGTGTTCTCGTCCGCATCTTGCTCCGGCTTCTTGTTCCCCTCTTCTTTCTCCGGACGATCCGCTTGCATTCGAGGTTCCTGCTGTGTGACGCTTCAGTTCTGACAGTTCTCCTCTGAGTCCACGGCCACCCGGAGAAAGAAGAGGGGAACAAGAAGCGGAGCAAGATGCGGACGAGAACCCTGAAGGAAGAAGGAAGATAAAGATAAAGATGAAGAACATGATGAAGGAAGAAACCCGAATGGAGAAAAGAAGAAGATGGAAGAAGAAGATGGAAGAAGATGGAAGAAAGGAGAAGACATTAATAAAGAAATTGTCAAAAACCGGCTATTGTCATTTTCAAAATTTTTGACACTTTTTTTGTGAAATGGTAGGGGTACATTTGGGGGGGGGCAGAATCTGAGGGTCCCCTTTGTTAAAGGGGGCTTCCAGATTTCGATAAGCCCCCCACCCGCAGACCCCCACAACCACCTGGCAAGGGTTGTGGGGATGAGGCCCTTGTCCCCATCAACATGGGGACATGGTGCTTTGAGGGGTCACAGACCCCCAAAAGCATCCTCCCCATGTTGAGGGCATGTGGCCTGGTACGGTTCAGGAGGGGGGGCGCTCTCTCATCCTCCCCTCTTTTCCTGCAGCCTGCCAGGTTGTGTGCTCAGATAAAGGGTCTGGTGTGGATTTTTAGGGGGACCCCCACGCCATTTTTTTTTAAAGTTTGGCGCGGACGTCCCCTTAATATCCATACCAGACCTGAAGGGCCTGGTAATGGAATTTAGGGGGACCCCCACGCATTTTTTTTTTCAAAGACTTTCAATGACTTTTATCTGTATTGACGGGAACCAGCAATTCATTACAGTCGCGAGTACTTTTAAATGACTATTTTTTTACTTTAGAAATGTAATTTTGCTCTCGGACTGTTATAAACATGGAAAACATGCGCTACTTTACAGGCATACTATAGACACCCCCCAGGTATGATATTTAGGGCCAGTTCACACAGGATGCAGTGCAGTGCGTTATTTTGATACATGAAAAACGCAAAGAAAGTTGATCACATTAATGCCAATGGCATAGTTCACACCACTGCAGTCCGTTCCAGTGCGTTTCAGAAAGGAAAAAAAAATTGGTCATGCTGCATTTTTTATGTACAGAACTGTACTGGACCGCAGTAAAACACATCAAAAACGCACCGGAACGTACCAAAAACGCACTGCAACGCACCGGAACGCACCTAAATGCACCAAAGACGCACTGCAACACACTTGTCCTTATTAGGGCCAGTTCACACCAGACGCAGTTTCGTTCAGTTCCGTGTGCTTTTTTTCTGCACAGTATTTTCCATGAATTCCAATGGCTCTAGTTGGCTCTAGTTTACACCATGCAGTCAGTTTCCGGTCAGTTTCTGCACCGGAAACTGACCGGAAACTGACTGTATGGTGTGAACTAGAGCCAACAAGAGCCATTGGAATACATGGAAAGAACTGTGCATGCATTTTTAGTGCAGAAAAAATGTGCACGAAACTGAACGGAACTGCGTCTGGTGTGAACTGGCTCTTAAGGTTAAGTGAAAAGAGGGGGAAAAAAGCACTGGACTGCATCAAAAATGCACCAAAAACGCATCAAAAATGCACTGGATATGCCAATGGTCACCAGTCATCTCTATGACCGTCAGAGGCCCGGATGCGACGTTATGACGTCACGCCGGGTTCCCGTATGTAAACAAAGCCGTGATCTTGGCTGTCAGCATGAGATCAGTGAATTTTTTTTACCGATCTCATGCTTTCCAGCCTGGAGGAGAGATGTGGGGTCTTATTGACCCTGCATCTCTCCATAAAGAGGACCTGTCACAATACATTCCTATTACAAGGGATGTTTACATTTCTTGTAATAGGAATAAAAGTGATCAAAAAAACAAAAAAGTAAAAAAAAGTGTAAAAATAAAAAAGTTAAAAAATAATAATAAAAAATAAAAATAAAACGCCCCTGTCCCCGGTAGCTCGCGCTCAGAAGCGAACAGACACGTAAGTCCCACCCACATATGTAAACGCCATTCAAACCACACATGTGAGGTATTGCTGCGTGCATTAGAAAGAGTGCAACAATTCTAGCACTAGACCTCCTCTGTAATGCAAAAATTGTAACGTTTACATTTTTTTAAAACATCGCCTATGGAGATTTTGAAGTATTGAAGTTTGGTGTAAATTTGCAATGACCGCCATTTTATTCCCTAGGGTGTCTGCTAAAAAAACATATATAATGTTTGGGGGTTATAAGTAATTTTATAGCAAAAAAATTATGACTTTTACATGAAGGAGAGAAGTGCCAGAATAGGCCCGATGCTGAATTTGTTAAAATATCCTAATTTTTTTTTTTTAGTCGGCCTTTTGTATTTATAGAAAAAAAACAAATGCAGAGGTGATCAAATAGCACCAAAAGAAAGCTCTATTTGTGTGCAAAAAAATATTACATTTTCATTGGGTTACAGTGTTGTATGACCGCGCAATTGTCATTCAAAGTGCATCAGTGCTGAAAGTTGAAAATTGGTCTGGGCAGGAAGGGGGTTTAAGTGCCCAGTAAGCAAGTGGTTAATATAAGGCTACATGCACACAGACGTTTTTCCAGCCGCTTGTTTGAGCGTTTTTTGCAGCTTAAAAATGCCTCTCCATGTTAGCCTATGGCCTCATGCCCACCATGGCGTTTTTGAGCTGTAAATGGCATAGCCGTTTTTAGGCCCCATGTACACGGGAAGCTGGTGCAAAGTCTTCAGAACTAAGGTTGAAACCGGCGTTTAGAGACGCACGTTTTGTCGCGTTTGCATGCCGCATTTTACCGCATTTGCGTCTATAAGCGTATAAAAAGGTATTATTAACCATTTCAGCTATTTTGTGAGACCAGAGTGGGTAGCAGCAGCTGAGAGAGCAGCAGTGTACTTGTATTTAGCGTGTCACTTGCCCCAAGTTGTGGATTGTCCACTTGCCACGTCACCTGCCACAAGTTGTGCATTGTCCACTTGCCATATCACCTGGCCATGTCACCTGGCACAAGTTGTGGATTGTCCACTTGCCATGTCACCTGGCCATGTCACCTGGCACAAGTTGTGGATTGTCCACTTGCCACGTCACCCGCCACAAGTTGTGGATTATCCACAATGCAATGCAAGCAATTACATTTTTTTATATATATTTTTAATGGTTTTTCATCATTTGCCATAATTTTTGAATTTTTGAATGTAAAAAAATAGGTCACCTTTAAAAACGCTTATAAACGAAAACACGGCTAATCGCTGGTACCGCGTCTGAAACGTGGAAATCTTTGGCATCTGAACGCATTTTTTGGCTTTCTGAAAAACGAGGTTAAACGCAACTGCCTAAGGGCCAGTTCACACCTTGGAAACGCAGTCCGGATGCGTTCCAGGTGCTTTTCTGCATGCGCGTTTTTGATGCAGTCCAGTGCTTTTTTCCCCCCTCTTTTTTCTTAGGCCTCATGCCCACGGACGGACGTTTTAAAAAACAGGCTGTAAGGCTCGATTCACACTAATGCGTTTTTTGGTGCATTTTGCAGAAATGCAGGGACATTTTTTAACATGGGTTCCTATGGAACATGCTCACATTAATGCATTTTTGTGCCTCTGCATTTTTGTAAAGGGTCGGGGACTTTTTTTTCCCAGCAAAAAACAGCGTTTTGCATGTAATAGAATTCAATGGACCCGCATCCAAAACGCACAGCGATTTTGCCGCTCTTCTGTCTTCTTTGTCTGGTGTTCTGCCGCCGCTCCCGCCGACGAGCCTCCTCCAATGCTGTGTCCCGCTGATCTGTCGGCGCCGATGTCCTGCATTACTTAAATAACGGCGGGGGCGTGGCAACCAGATTACGTCATCCGGAGGCCACTCCCCCTTGTGACGTCACAGCCCCATCATGCCTCGGGCTGTGACAATGTACCCCATACTCATTCACAAAGGGGGGGCCGGGATCTGGGGGCCCCCTTGTTAAAGGGGGCTTCCAGATTCCGATAAGCCCCCCGCCCGCAGACCCCGATAACCACCGGGCAAGGGTTGTCGGGAAGAGGCCCTTGTGCCCATCAACATGGGGGCAGGGTGCTTTGGGGTGGGGGGCGTAGAGCCCCCCTGCCCCAAAGCACCCATCCCCCCATGTTGAGGGCATGCGGCCTGGTATGGTTCAGGAGGGGGGGGCGCTTGCTCGTCCCCTCCCTTCCCTGACCTGCCGGGCTGCGTGCTCGGATAAGGGTCTGGTATTGATTTTGGGAGGACCCCCACGCCATTTTTTTTTTACATTTTGGTGTGGGGGGGAGGGTCCCCTCTGAATCCATACTAGACCCAAGGGCCTGGTATGGACCTGGGGGGGACCCCACGCTGTTTTTTTCTCGATTTTTTTTTTTTGTTTATTTTTTTACATTTCCTTTAACAACCAGCTATAAACAGGTTAAAAAAAAAACGCAAATTGCGGCAAAATCGCGGTACTTGCGTTTTGAATGCGAGTCTATTGAATTCTATTACATGCAAAACGCTGTTTTTTGCTGGAAAAAAAAAGTCCCCGACCCTTTCCAAAAATGCAGAGGCACAAACATGCATTGATGTGAACATGTTTCATAGGAACCCATGTTAAAAAATGTCCCTGCATTTCTGTAAAATGCACCAAAAAACGCATCCGTGTATATCGAGCCTCAAGCTAGGACAGACGCCAGGAAAAAAGCGGCTTTTTTAACTCGATTTTTTCCTTGTTTTGCATTGAATTCAATGCACGTTTCCCCGCGCTAGCTTTCAGACGCGTTTTTCTTTCTCTATTCAAAATGAATGGTTTCCTATGGGAGCCCATTGTTTTCTCGATCCGACTTGCGGGGCAACTCGTGTGTGGAGAACCTTTAAGGGGAACCCTGCGAAAATTTTAAACAAAATTTTGCGTGAGATTCCGCCCAGGACGATACCAGACCATTCGGTCTGGTATGGATCTTGAGGGGAAGCCCCCCCACACCAAAAAAAAAATGGTGTGGGGGTTCCCCCAGGATCCATACCAGACCCTTATCTGAGCACGCAGCCCAGCAGGTAAGGAAAGGGTCCCCCCCTCCTAGACCATACCAAGCCACATGCCCTCAACATGGGGGGGTGGGTGCTTTGGGGCATGGGGGCTCCGCGCACATGGCATTGTAGTGGCAGACAGCGACGAGGCAACATCGGGCAGAGAGAAGAGGGAAGAAGACGCCGATGAAGACCGGGCCCCCGCTAGCAAAAGAGCTGGAAGAAGATAGCGGGGCACCCAGCAGAAGGCAGAAAGAACCGGAGATCATGGAGAAGGCACCGGAGAGCGGGAGAAGAACCAGAGAGCGCAGAGACGACACTGGAGAGCACAAGAAGAGAACCCCGAAGTCGGCAGAAGACCCCCGAAGTTGGAAGAAGACCCCCGAAGTCAGAAGAAGACCTCGAAGTCAGAAGAAGACCCCCGAAGTCGGACGAAGACCCCTGGAGCTGCCTAATAAATTACTTTAAAAACTTGTGTTGTGTTTTTTTATTGACATTTTTTTTCCATTAGGTGAATGGGTAGGGGTACGATGTACCCCATACTCATTCACATAGGGTGGGGGCCGGGATCTGGGGGCCCCCTTATTAAAGGGGGCTCCCGGATTCCGATAAGCCCCCCGCCAGCAGACTCCGACAACCAACGGCCAGGGTTGTCGGGAAGAGGCCCTTGTCCCCATCAACATGGGGGCAGGGTGCTTTGGGGTGGGGGGGTGCAGGGCGCCCCCTGCCCCAAAGCACCCACCCCCCCATGTTGAGGGCATGCAGCCTGGTACGGTTCAGGAGGGGGGGCGCTCGCTCACCCCCCTTTCCTGACCTGCCTGGCTGCGTGCTTGGATAACGGTCTGGTATGGATTTTGGGGGGACCCCCACGCAGTTTTTTCAGCGTAGGGGATTTTTCCCTTAAAATCCATACCAGACCTAAGGGCCTGGTATGCTCCTGGAGGGGAACCCATGCCGGTTTTTTATTTAAAATTTGGCATGGAGTTCCCCTTCATGATTCATACCAAACAGAGGGGACAGCGAGCGCGAGGCTTGCAGTACCCTGTCCCCGAGAACCAGCGGGATGGCATCGCGCTGGAAACATTCTCGCAGGCAGGTACTGGCAAAGGAGCCTGTACTGGAGGCGACTTCAAGTCGCCTCCAGGACACGACTTGAGCATCTGTTTCGCGCTCAAGCCGTGTCCAAGTTGCCTCGCAAAGTCGTGCTGCCCCTGTGTCAACCGGCACACGAGTCGCCCCGCAAGTCGGATTGTCTTGATCCGACTTCTGGTGCAACCTCTATTCAAATCAATGGGCTCCCATAGGGAACCATTCATTTTGAATAGAGACACAAGCGCCGCTGACATTTTTATTTACTATCACAGTGCGCCACCGGGTCACGCGCCCAATTAAGGATTTATCTGGCGCACCAATTAAGGTATGAACTGGCGCAGCACACTGTTGTTAGTAAATCACCCCCAATGAGTTACAGATTTTACTCATGTTGCAGTATTATTTGCAGGCTTCTCTACGTTATATAGCTGACCCTGCTTAAGGACATACAAATAAAAAGTGAGACATTTTTCTGTAATGACAACACAAAAGACAAGCAGAACTCCTGCTGTTAGGTTAATTGAATAAAATACCTATTTCTTTTTTGGTAAGAAATAAAAGTATGTTTCTTGCAAACAAACATACCAATGTGAATAATGCAATGTGTTAATTTTTTTATCTCATTCCAATGAATCCTATTAAATGAGTTCTCCTTTATATACTTTACACAGTGAATTCCAAAATATTTAGGCATCCCCTGATTACAAATCAGACCAAAATAAACCAACTTTTAAATTACTATGAAAAAGCAAAGAGTGGTAGATAGAATTTCGAAGCTGATTAACCGCTTGCTGACTGCCTAACGCACATATACGTTGGCAGAATTGCACAGGCAGGCAAAGCAACGTACAGGTACGTTGCTTTAAATTTGCCACCTAGCGGACGTGCGCCCACCGTGGGCTCCGTGACCGTGCCTGCGAGACCTGCGGACTCGATGTCCACTGGTGTCCCGCGATCGTGTCACGGAGAGGCAGAACGGGGGGGATGCCTTTGTAAACAAGGCATTTACCTGTTCTGCCTATTGACAGGACACTGATCTACTGCTCCCTGTAATCGGGAGCAGTGATCAATGTCGTGTCACTGGTAGCCCAGCCCCCACACAGTTAGAATCACTCCCTAGGACACACTTAACCCCTTCCTCGCCCCCTACTGGTTAACCCCTTCACTGCCAGTGTCATTTACACAGTAATCAATGCATTTTTATAGCACTGATCGCTGTATAAATGATAATGGTCTCAAAATAGTGTCAAAAGTGTCCGATGTGTCCGCCGCAATATCGCAGTCATGATAAAAATCCCAGATCGCCGTCATTACTAGTAAAAAAATAATAATATTAAAATGCCATAAAGCTATCCCCTAGTTTTGTAGACGCTATAACTTTTGCACAAACCAATCAATATACGCTTATTGCAATTTTTTTTACCAAATATGAAAAAAAAAATCAAAGATTTTTGGGGGATATTTATTATAGCAAAAAGTTCAAATTATTGCATGTTTTTTAGCACAAAAAATAAAAACCGCAGAGATGATCAAATACCACCAAAAGAAAGCTCTATTTGTGAGAAAAAAAGGACATCAATTCTGTTTGGGTGCATTGTCGCACGACCACGCAATTGTCAGTTAAAGCGACGCAGTCCCGAATCACAAAAAATGGCCAGGTCATTGGGCAGCCAAATCCTCCGGGGCTGAAGTGCTTAAAGTGGTTGTAAAGGCAAAATGTTTGCCTTAATACATTCTCTGCATTGAAATAAAAATCTTCCAATACCAGTGCCCCTAGCCTCCGTCGCTAACACTTACCTATATTGATACAGAGCTGTGCCCAGATTCTGTTCTTCTCTGGGAGGTTTAGGGCCACTCTGTGCAAAACCGTTGAACAGAGCAGGTAGGTAAACATGTTTGTAATTTTAAAAAATTTAAATAAAAAAAAGAGTCTTTCCATCACTTTAAGGAACTTAATTGTAGCACAAATTGGAAGACTTCACTGTGTGCAATACCATCAGTGTCTGCATGATATTTGTGGATGACTGAGCTACAACCACAGCAGTTTGCATCCTATTAGTTGTCTTCCTAGATCACTGTTGAGTTCTTGATTCAAAAGATATATAGGTTAGACGCTAAATGATGTGTCTCTTTCTGAATCTGAAGAAACACTTAAAGCAGTATCACATCCAAAAGCAATTTAAAAAAATGCAGCGCACCAATCCTTAGAAGGTGGTGGCTGCATTAGTTATGTTTTATTGGATTTTTCCCTTATTTTCACCTTGTGATCCCACCAGTAACATACGTCTTGCTGTAACCGCTTCAATACAGGGCACTTTCACCCCTTCCTACCCAGGCCAATTTTCATCTTTCAGCGCTGTCACATTTTGAATGACTATTGTGCGGTCATACAACGCTCTACCCAAATTTAATTGTTGTCATTTTTTTGAGACAGACAGAGCTTTCTTTTGGTGGTATTTATTTACCACTGGGTTTTTTATTTTTGCTAACAATAAATAAAAAAAGGCAGAAAGTTTCTGTTTCAGTTTTTTCTGTAATTTTTCTCCTTCACTGATGTGTGTTGGTGAGGCAGCACTGATGGGCACTGATGAGGTGGCATTGATGAGGAGGCACTAATATGCAGTACTGATGGGCACTGATAGGCAGCACTGATGAGCACTGATAGGCGGCACTGATGGGCACTGATAGGTGACACTGATGGGCACTGATAGGTAGCACAGATAGGCAGTACTGATTGGTGGTACTGATGGGCGGCACTAATGAGCAGGCACTGATGGGCACTGAAAGGCAGCACTGATTGTTATCACTGATGTGTACTGATTGGCATCACTGATGGGCACTGACTGGTCTCACTGCTGGTCACTGTTGGGGCTGCACTGATAATCATCATTATTATTATTATTACCGGCATTACCAATAACCGGCATTTCCTTGTTTACGTGTGAATGAACACAGCTGATCACACGGATAAAGAGCCCTGTCATCAGCTCTTTACCAAGATTGGGGATGTGCCGTGTCCCCTGTGGGTGTGCATGCGCAGCGAGAGTGGGACGATGTTATAACGTTGTTTCAGAACGAGAGAACCACCCTTATACAATATACCTGGTGGGAGGTGGTTAAGCTACCCATACCAATGCTCGTTTTTTTTTGTTTTTTTTTCAGCCAACCGGCTAAACGAAAAAATCAATTAATAGGTTCCTCCATCCACACAATCAAGGTAGATAGAGAAATGTACCAACCCCATACCCTCCACCTTGGCTGCAGTTGCTAATAATAGGGAACATTTTTTAAGATCAAATAATTGATCAACTTCTGAAGAGCTGGTATGGTACTGCCACACACTGAATGAAACTTGGCAGGTCCCTGCTGAACCAATCCGTGTATTGCCAGCTTACTATTGTCCCTACTGGAAGCGCAATGGTGACACCTTTGGACAGCAGCATTTCTATTAGATGCACTAGCAGATTTAGTCTCAGTTCACATTCACACTCCGTTCATTTACTGCAGATGTAATGTTGAGTTATTGACACCCCAAAGAAAAGGGGGAAAACGCAGTGCGATTGTGAACACCCAGGCAATCCGATTCCAGTGTGGGGAAATAAAAGGCACCTTTTTCGTGCAGGTGCGGTGCGATTTGAGCTACACAAAATTAATAGGCTCAAATCGCACTGCAAAAATTGTATGTAATTTGAACAGGAATGCAGTGCAATTCCTGTCCGAATCACATGCAATTTTGCATCTGTGTGAAGCAGCACTAGAGCCCCGTACCAACAGGCTGAATATCAGATGAAATTGGTGTGTAAGGCAGCCGGTCCGACAGAAGCCGGCCTTTGGCCAATGGCTGTGAGCGCTGATCAGAGTGTTCTTGTGGGGGGGGTTGAGTCCCCCTGTCAGAACACAACAGCTCAGTGGGGGAGATCGCTGTACTAACGTCGGATGGTTAGTACAGCAGCTCCGACCAGGGCTCACAGGTTGTTTTTATTCAACCTACTGGGTTGAATGAAGAAAAGTTCATAGTGCGTGCCTGGCTTTAGATGGACTTGACTAACAGTTAAAGCCAGACTCCTGTTAACACAGCAACAATTGTTCCTTTTACCTTATGGTATAAAGGGTTTACATAAATGAATAAAAGCTGGTCACAGTAATCACACCAGTCATTGTTAAATGGTTTGTCCCAACTCTCTATCACTTTGACTGGATAGCTGAGTATGTTAACCTCCCTGGCAATATTCCCGAGTCTGGCTCGGGGTAAGATTTCAGTACCATTAGCGGTAACCCCGAGCCAAATTCGGGCTGCATCGCAGGATACAGGGAGAGTTACTTACCTTGTTCCCTGGATCCCGCGATGTCTCCCCGCTGTGTGTGCGAGCTGTCTCCTCGCTCAATTCACACAGTGCCCGAGTGCTGCCGACCTCCGTTCCCTGCGACGTTGCGACGTACGGAAGTAAACAAAGCCGCGATTGCGGCTAGTAAGCATGAGATCGGTGATTTATTTTTCCCGATCTCTCATGCTTTCCAGCCTGGAGGAGAGATGTGGGGTCTTATCTTGTCTGCATCTCTCCATAAAGAGGACCTGTCACACACCATTCCTATTACAAGGGATGTTTACATTCCTCGTAATAGGAATAAAAGTGATCAAAAAAAATAATTATTTTAAAAAAGTGTAAAAAAAAAAAAAAAAGAAGTAAAATAAATAATAATAAAAAAATTAAAAGGCCCCTGTCCCCGGTAGCTCACGCTCAGAAGCGAACGCACGCGTAAGTCCCGCCCACATATGTAAACGCAGTTCAAAACACATATGTGAGCTATCGCCGCCTGCATTAGAGTGTGTGCAACAATTCTAGCACTAGACCTACTCTTTAACTCTAAACTGGTAAACTTTAAAAAATTTCAAAGCGTCGCCTATGGAGATTTTTAAGTACCCAAGTTTGGAGCCATTCCATGAGTGTGCACAATTTTGATTTCAAAAGTTTTTTATTAGAGCATAATACAGAATACAACAAGAAGCAGTCAGAAATGGAGAATGTATATCATTCACGGTACATACAAAGTATAACCATTACAAAACATCAGAAGATTAGTGAATTAAGTGCTATCATTTGTCGCTGATCAATATCAGGGAGGGTGTTATCACGGTGGCATCAGTATGTGTCAGCGGGGGTGGTGCCCAGAACTTCGACAACAAGTAACATTATTCATTTACATCAGGTTCATAGGGTATCAAATATGTAAAATCACAGCCTCAGAGGCTTGTTCTTGCTGAGGGAGTAAGGGAACAGAGGTACAAGCGGAATTCGCGGAAAAGGGAAAGGCGAGTAAGGAGAGGGGGGGCACACAGGGGAGAAAGAGGAAGAGAGAGAAGAGAAAGGGGGAGGGGGAACGGTGTCGGCGGAGCCGCAGTGTGGCCAAAGGGACCACCACGTGCAAAGGTAGAGATAGATGGGAGATCATGGGATAAGGAGGTTGGGATCAAAGTCCGGGGGCAGAAAGTTATCCACCCATGGGGTCCATATTTTAGTGTGTCGAGGGACACGGTCTAGCAATGTGGCCTCAATTTTGCTGTGGATCATGGCTTGGGTTACTCTATTCTTTGTTTCTGCTATGTGAAGTTTCGGGGTTTTCCAGGCTTTGGCAATTGTTTGCTTGGCAGCAGTAGTCAACTGGAGGAGGAGACTGATCTGATTTCTGGTGTATTCTCCCTGGATATGGTTTAGGAGTGCTAGGGCCGGGTCAGGGATTACTGTTTCATGCAATATTGTGGAGATCATTTGAAAGACAGCCTTCCAGAATTGTTGTGCTATCTTACAAGACCACCAGATATGAAGATGGGTGCCAAGGTCACTGCATCCTCGGAAACAGTTCGAGGGATAATTCGGTACAAATTTAGATATTCTTGCTGGAACCAGGTACCAGCGCATTAAAACTTTATAATTTGTTTCAAGCGCTACCACATTTTGGGAGGAAGATTTGGTAGTGGCCCAAATATCGGACCATTCTTCAGGAGTGAGAGAAATATTTAGGTCATTTGACCACTGTGCAGCATATAAAGGGAGGACAGCTGATGGTGTGGAGAAGTGGCTATATAGGCTAGATATAATGCCTGGGACATGAGGGTCTGCTGCGCAGATTTTCTCGTATAGAGATTGGGTGTTCAGACTAGTGCAAGGGCTGACTACTGATTTGACAAAATGGAGTACTTGAAGGTAGCGGAAAGATTCCGAGGCTGGGAGTGTAGTGCTGGATTGGAGATCCAAGAATGATTTAAAAGTGGAGTTGGCGGTAAGGTCGCATATTTTAGTTATGCCCGCCCGCTTGTGACCAGCAAGAAAAGGTGCTGGGTTGAGTGTAGGCAGGGTAGAATGAAGGGTGGTGTAAGAAGGATAATAGGGGGTTGTGTGGAGAGATCAGTTTAAAGGGGTCGCGTAGTCTGTCCCATAGCTTTAAGGAGTGGTGGGTGATGGGGTTGGTAATATGACCACGGACGGAAGGGGGTAACCACAGAATATTATCAACTGTTAGCGGGTAAAGATCTATAGCTTCAAGGGAAACCCATTTCGGGGTTTCAGTAAGCGCGTGTAATAGGGCTAGTTGGGCTAATTGGGCTGCATGGTAATATTTGGCAAAGTTTGGGATGCCCAGGCCCCCGTGTAGTTTATGGCGAAGAAGGATGATTTTCGGGACTCTGGGTTTGGTGAGGCCCCATATATATTTAACCACTTAACGACCGCTCACTGTATATATACGTCGGCAGAATGGCACCGACAGGCACAATCACGTAGAGCATACGTGATTGCATTTGTATAGTTGGGGGGTCCAATCGGACCCCCCTCCTATACAGTGAGCGGTGGCTAAGTGTCCGGGAGCGTTCCGGGATGAGGGGGCAGCCATTCGTTTCTGGCCACCCCCTCGCGATCGCTCCCGGCGAATGGAAATGCCCCCTCTGTCTGTGTCAGACAGAGGGAGCAGGAGGAAGTGATGTCATCTCTGGTGCGGTGCTCACATATACCGAGCGCCGTACAAGAGAAGACATCAGGTCAGTGCACACAACACTACACTGACACCAGGACACATAGGGACATAAATCGCCCCCCCCAGGCCCCCCCAGACACCCCAGATCACCCCCCCAGCCCCCAGTCACAGTGTCACTGATTGCAGTGACCATTTATTTAGTGATCACTGCAATCAGTGACATTTGTGACTGTAAAAGTGTCACCAAAGTTTAGTCTTAGGTCCAGTGTAGCCCCCTAACCCCCCCTAATAAAGGTTTAACCCCCTGATCACCCCCCAGATAACCCTTTCACCCCCTATCACCACTGTCGCTAAGCGATAATTTTTCTGATCGCTGTCTTAGCGTCAGTGATGCCGATCGGCAGCCAGTAATTTTTTTTAGGTTTGCCGCATGTTTTTATAGTGTCAGGTACCCCAATATATTATCTAATAAAGGTTTAACCCCCTTGATCGCCCCCCAGGTAACCCTTTCACCCCCTATCACCACTGTCACTAAGCGATCATTTTTCTAAACGCTGTCTTAGTGTCTGTGATGCAGATCGGTAGCCGGTAATTTTTTTTAGGTTTGCCGCAGGTTTTTATAGTGTCAGGTACCCCAATATATTATCTAATAAAGGTTTAACCCCCTTGATCGCCCCCCAGGTAACCCTTTCACCCCCTATCACCACTGTCGCTAAGCAATTGTTTTTCTAAACGCTGTCTTAGTGTCGGTGATGCAGATCGGTAGCCAGTAATTTTTTTTAGGTTCGCCGCATGTTTTTATAGCGTCAGGTACCCCAATATATTATCTAATAAAGGTTTAACCCCCTTGATCGCCCCCCAGGTAACCCTTTCACCCCCATCACCACTGTCGCTAAGCAATCGTTTTTCTAAACGCTGTCTTAGTGTCGGTGATGCAAATCGGTAGCTGGTAATTTTTTTTAGGTTCGCCGCAGGTTTTTATAGCGTCAGGTACCCCAATATATTATCTAATAAAGGTTTAACCCCCTTGATCGCCCCCCAGGTAACCCTTTCACCCCCTATCACCACTGTCGCTAAGCGATCGTTTTTCTAAACGCTGTCTTAGTGTCGGTGATGCAGATCGGTAGCCGGTAATTTTTTTTAGGTTTGCCGCAGGTTTTTATAGTGTCAGGTACCCCAATATATTATCTAATAAAGGTTTAACCCCCTTGATCGCCCCCCAGGTAACCCTTTCACCCCCTATCACCACTGTCGCTAAGCAATTGTTTTTCTAAACGCTGTCTTAGTGTCGGTGATGCAGATCGGTAGCCAGTAATTTTTTTTAGGTTCGCCGCATGTTTTTATAGCGTCAGGTACCCCAATATATTATCTAATAAAGGTTTAACCCCCTTGATCGCCCCCCAGGTAACCCTTTCACCCCCTATCACCACTGTCGCTAAGCAATTGTTTTTCTAAACGCTGTCTTAGTGTCGGTGATGCAGATCGGTAGCCAGTAATTTTTTTTAGGTTCGCCGCAGGTTTTTATAGCGTCAGGTACCCCAATATATTATCTAATAAAGGTTTAACCCCCTTGATCGCCCCCCAGGTAACCCTTTCACCCCCTATCACCACTGTCGCTAAGCGATCGTTTTTCTAAACGCTGTCTTAGTGTCGGTGATGCAGATCGGTAGCCGGTAATTTTTTTTAGGTTTGCCGCAGGTTTTTATAGTGTCAGGTACCCCAATATATTATCTAATAAAGGTTTAACCCCCTTGATCGCCCCCCAGGTAACCCTTTCACCCCCTATCACCACTGTCGCTAAGCAATTGTTTTTCTAAACGCTGTCTTAGTGTCGGTGATGCAGATCGGTAGCTGGTAATTTTTTTTAGGTTCGCCGCAGGTTTTTATAGCGTCAGGTACCCCCATATATTATCTAATAAAGGTTTTAACCCCCTGATTGCCCCTAGTTAACCCTTTCACCAGTGATCACCATATAAGTGTTACGGGTGACGCTGTTTAGTTAGTTTGCTTTTTATAGTGTCAGGGCACCCGCCCTGTATATAACCCAATAAAGGTTTAACCCCCTGATCGCCCGGCGGGTGATATCAATTAGGTTTTAGCATCAGAGAGGGTCTGAGTCACACCCCAGGCAGCGTCAGGTTAGTGCCAGTAATGCTAACACCCACGCGTGAAGCATACACCCCCCTTAGTGGTATAGTATCTTAACAGATCAATATCTGATCTGATCAGATCTATACTAGCGTCCCCAGCAGTTTAGGGTTCCCAAAAACGCAGTGTTAGCGGGATCAGCCCAGATACCTGCTGGCACCTGCGTTTTGCCCCTCCGTCCAGCCCAGGCCACCCAAGTGCAGTATCGATCGATCACTGTCACTTACAAAACAAAAACACACATAACTGCAGCGTTCGCAGAGACAGGCCTGATCCCTGCGACTCCAGTGCTGTAGGAGGTGATTTCACCACCACAGTTAAAAAAAAAAAGCAAATATGCCGAAGCATTGGGGCAGCAGGGGCGGAGGAGCGATTTTGCTCCTAATGTCGCGTACATACGGTCGAAATTCCGACGGAGGCTTGCCCGTGGAAAAATCCGACCATGTGTGTGCGGCATAACTTTTTTGCGGGAGGATGCCCCCATGCTTCGGCATATATAAATGGTGCGTGTATGCCCATCATTGGAAGTGGGTGGATGAAGGGCGGTATTCTAATGGTGGGCATACCCACCGATCAATCTCTTTTTTCGTTCAGCCAACTGGCTGCATGAAAAAAAAAGATTACAATACATGTCCAACAAGGACCAGCAACGTACTGGTATGTTGCTGGACTTTGAATGTTTATACCAGAATGATGCCTGCGGGTTTAGGTATCATCTTGGTATCATTCTTTTCAGCCTGCGGCCGGCTTTCATGTAAAAGCAATCCTAGTGGCTAATTAGCCTCTGGACTGCTTTTACAAGCAGTGGGAGGGAATGCCCCCCCCGGATATAAAAAGCGCCATTGGGAAATTGGGAAAGCATTTTATCACACCGATCTTGGTGTGGTCAGATGCTTTGAGGGCAGAGGAAAAATCTAGGGTCTAGAAGACCCCAGTTTTTTCAAAAAAAGAGTACCTGTCACTACCTATTGCTATCATAGGGGATATTTACATTCCCTGAGATAACAATAAAAATGATAAAAAAAAAAAATACTTGGAAGGAACAATTTAAAAATAAAATAAAAAAGCAAAATTAATAATAAAAAAAAAAAAAAAAAAAAAAAAAAAGCACCCCTGTCCTGCCCTGCTCTTGCCCAATGGCGAACGCAAGTGTCGGTCTGGCGTCATATGTAAACAGCAATTGCACCATGCATGTGAGGTATCACCGCGAAGGTCAGATCGAGGGCAATCATTTTAGCAGTAGACCTCCTCTGTAAATCTACTGGGGTAACCTGTAAAGGCTTTTAAAAATGTATGTCGCCAATGCGCGTTTGTGCGAAATTTTAAAGCATGTCGTGTTTGGTATCTATGTACTCGGCCTAAGATCATCTTTTTTATTTCATCAAACATTTGGGCAATATAGTGTGTTTTAGTGCATTAAAATTTAAAAAAGTGTATTTTTTAACCCAAAAAATGCGTTTGAAAAATCGCTGCGCAAATACTGTGTAGAAAAAAAAATGCAACACCCACCATTTTAATCTGTAGGGCCTTTGCTTTAAAAATATATATAATGTTTGGGGGTTCAACATAATTTTCTTGCAAAAAAAAAAAGGTTTCCATGTAAACAAAAAGTGTCAAAAAGGGCTTTGTCTTCAAGTGGTTAGAAGAGTGGATGTAAGCTTCCTAATGTTGTGTATAAAATGCCAGAACAGTTCAAAACCCCCCCAAATGACCCCATTTTGGAAAGTAGACACCCCAAGCTATATACTGAGAGGCATGTCGAGTCCATGGAATATTTTATATGTTGACACAAGTTGCGGAAAAACGACAATTTTTTTTTTTTTTTTTTGCACAAAGTTGTCACTAAATGATATATTGCTCAAACATGCCATGGGCATATGTGGAATTACACCCCAAAATACATTCTGTTGCTTCTCCTGAGTACGGGGATACCACATGTGTGAGACTTTTTGGGAGCCTAGCCACGTACGGAACCCCAAAAACCAAGCACCGCCTTCAGGCTTTCTAAGGGTGTAAATTTTTGATTTCACTTCTCACTGCCTATCACAGTTGCGGAGGCCATGGAATGCCCAGATAGCACAAAACCCCCCCAAATGACCCCATTTTGGAAAGTAGACACCCCAAGCTATTTGCTGAGAGGTATTGTGAGTATTTTGCAGATCTCGCTTTTTGTCACAAAGTTTTGAAAATTGAAAAAAATATATATATATATTTTTTTTTCTTTCTTCATTTTCAAAAACAAATGAGAGCTGTAAAATACTCGCCATCCTCTCAGCAAATAGCTTGGGGTGTCTATATTCCAAAATGGGGTCATTTGGGGGGGTTTTGTGCGATTTTGGCATTTTATGGCCTTCGAAACTGTGATAGGTAGTGAGGAGTGAAATCAAAAATTTGTGCCTAGAAATCCTGAAGGCGGTGCTTGGTTTTCGGGGTCCCGTACGCGGCTAGGCTCCTAAAAAGTCCCACACATGTGGTATCCCCGTACTCAGGAGAAGCAGAAAAATGTATTTTGGGGTGTAATTCCACATATAACCATGGCATGTGTGAGCAATATATCATTTAGTGACAACTTTTTGTATTTTTTTTTTGTCATTATTCAATCACTTGGGACAAAAAAAAATATATTCAATGGGCTCAACAGGCCTCTCAGCAATTTCCTTGGGGTGTCTACTTTCTAAAATGGGGTCATTTGGGGGGTTTTGTGCTATTTTGGCATTTTATGGCCTTCGAAACTGTGATAGGTAGTGAGGAGTGAAATCAAAAATTTGCGCCCTTAGAAATCCTGAAGGCGGTGCTTGGTTTCCGGGGTCCCGTACGCGGCTAGGCTCCCAAAAAGTCCCACACATGTGGTATCCCCGTACTCAGGATAAGCAGCAAAATGTATTTTGGGGTGAAATTCCACATATAACCATGGCATGTGTGAGCAATATATCATTTAGTGACAACTTTTTGTAATTTTTTTTTTTTTTTTTTTTAGTCATTATTCAATCACTTGGGACAAAAAAAAATTCAATGGGCTCAACATGCCTCTCAGCAATTTCCTTGGGGTGTCTACTTTCCAAAATGGGGTCATTTGGGGGGGTTTTGTACTGCCCTGTCATTTTAGCACCTCAAGAAATGAGATAGGCAGTCATAAATTTAAAGCTGTGCAAATTTCAGAAAATGTACCCTAGTTTGTAAACTCTATAACTTTTGCGCAAACCAATAAATATACGCTTATTGACATTTTTTTTACTAAAAACATGTGGCTGAATACATTTTGGCCTAAATGTATGACTACAATTGAGTTTATTCGATTTTTCTTATAACAAAAAGTAGAAAATATCATTTTTTTTCAAAATTTTCAGTCTTTTTCCGTTTATATCGCAAAAAATAAAAATCGCAGAGGCAATCAAATACCATTAAAAGAAAGCTCTATTTGTGGGAAGAAAAGGACGCAAATTTTGTTTGGGTACAACATTGCATGTCCGCACAATTTACAGTTAAAGCAGCGCAGTGCAAAATTCTGAATTCACCTCTGGTCCTTTAGCTACCAAATGGTCCGGGGCTTAAGTGGTTAAAGACTCTAGATTGAATAATCCGGTGGAAATAGGAGGGGACATTGATTGGGAGGACTCAATATAGATATAAGAGTTTGGGGAGCAAGGACATCTTAACAGCTGTCACCCGACCCAGCCAGGAAACACATAAAGGCTTCCAGGTGTCCAAGATAGATGTCAGTTGTGCCAGCATGGGGAGATAGTTAGCTTGGTATAAAGAGGCTGGATTTCCGGTCAGTTTTATACCAAGGTACGGGAGAGAGGTAGTAGACCAAGTAAAGGGGAAGTTTAGTTGTAAGTGGGTGACTTCGTGGGGTGGGAGAGATACATTGAGAGCTTTAGACTTTGTTTGATTAACCTCTAAACCTGAAATGGAGGCGAATTTATCCAGGGTTTGAATAAGGTTAGGAAGGGTGGTGCGGGGTGATGTCACAAATAGGAGTGCATCATCTGCAAATAGGCAGATCTTATGTGAGGTGGAAGCGATTTCTAGTCCTTTAATATTAATGTTTGTTCTAATCAAAGCTGCCAATGGTTCGATAGCTAATGCAAAAATTAAGGGGGAAAGGGGGCATCCCTGTCTAGTACCTCTCGTTATAGGAAAACAGTCCGAGCGAAATCCTGAGTACCTAATATAGGCTTGCGGCTGGTTATATAGGGAGTTTATCCACTGTAGAAAATGTGGGCCAAAGCCCCAGCGTTTAAGAATGTAGTCTAGATATGGCCAGGACACCGTGTCAAACGCCTTCCTTATATCAAGAGATAATAGGTGCATTGGGATATGACGGGTTTTTGCAATATGTTGGAGGAGTATCACTCGTCTGATGTTGTCGCTGGCTTGCCTACGGGGTATAAAGTCTACCTGGTCTTTGTTTATTAGTTTGCTGATAAAAGGGTTGAGGCGAAGTGCCAATATTTTAGCCAGGAGTTTGATGTCCAGGTTAAGTAGGGAGATGGGTCTAAAATTAGACCAAAGGGAATTATCAGTGTTAGGTTTGGGTATCATTGCTATAATTGCTGTCAGCGTGTCTCGGCCAAAGACCTGGTTCTGTAGTAGGGCGTTGAACGATTTACTTAAGAGGGGAGCTAGAGTTGTGGCAAATTTTTTTAAGTATGTGGCAGATAGTCCATCTGGGCCTGGTCTCTTATGGGGTTTGAGGGTTTTTATCGCTGCAAGGACTTCTTCTGTAGAAATGGGTGCTTCTAAGGGGTCACGTTCTGAGTCCGACAGAGTGGGCAGAGGAGTGTCCTGAAGGAGTGAGTCAGCGGCGGAGTGGAAAAAGGTAGATTTAGCTTTATAGAGGTCTTCCAGACGTTTGCGAAATTCACTTAGAATTTTGATAGGGTTACTAGTGTATGTGTTTTTTTCGATCCGTAATCTGATGGGAACATGGTTCCGTTCTGGTCGACGGAGACGCATGGCTAGAAAAGTATCGGGTTTGTTAGCCTTAGTGTAAATGGTATGGTTGGATCTGCGGATGGCCTTATCGGCCGATTCAGCCAGCAGCAGATCCAGTTCAGTTCTGGATTTTTCCATTGCTATCCTATGGGGCTCAGTTGGGGTTGTCTGGAACTGAAGATAGTTCTGGTGGAACTCCTTTTCAAGGTTGGCTAGTTGGAGCTTCTTATCCCGTTTGAGGTGTGTAGATACTGATATGCATGTGCCTCATATTAACGGTTTGTGTACCTCCCAAAGGAGAACCGGAGAGATATCAGGGGTATTATTATGACGCAAGTAATCTGTGAGGGCCACCTGAATGTCAAGACAATAAGACGGGTTGGTAAGATGAGCTTCATTAATACACCAGGAGCGGTCACTGGTTTGGGGGATCAGGGAGGAAATTGTGGTAAGCACTGCACAGTGGTCCGACCATGGTATAGGTTGTATAAAGGAGTTGACAAGTATTGGGGAGGATGCAACCGAAAGGAATATATGATCAATCCTTGAAAAGGATTTATGGGGATATGAGTAGAACGTGAAGTTCTTCTTTGTTGGGTTGCATTCTCGCCAAGTGTCAAGCAATGAGGCTTGTTGCAGTAATTTTCTAAAACGTGTGGAGGGAGTATACTGGTCTGGAGCATATGGGGATTTATCCATATGTGGCTGGAGCACTGAGTTGGAGTCACCGCAAAGGATCACCGTGCCCTTGCAATGTATCCTAATGACCTGTAGGAGGTGAAAAAAGAAGGGATTCAGGTTATCATTTGGAGCATAATAGGAGACCAATGTAGTTTCCACTTCTTGAAGTGTGCCTACAAGAATTATGTAACGACCTTCCGGATCTTTGATTTCTGAGGTTAATACGAAAGGGAGGGATTGGTGAAGGGCTATGAGTACACCGCGCTTTTTCACATTAGCCGAGGCAGTATACACTTGGGGGTATCGGGAGCTAAAGAATTTTGGGGTCGCTTGCGCCGTATAGTGGGTTTCCTGGAGGACCACAATGCTAGCTTTTAATGCTATGAATGTGTGGAAGGCCTTAACTCTTTTATGTGGTGAGTTGAGTCCCTTTACATTAAGAGAAAGAATGTTCAGGGGGGCCATGGGGAAAGAAATGAGACATGAGACAGAGGGGTCCCAAGGGCCCCGCAGCCCCGCCGACAAGGATCAGGAAAAAAGAAAATACAAGGGAGAAAGGAGGGAAGAAAGGGGAAAAAGAAAGGGTAACAATTGTAAGGCAAGTGGATGAATAGATAGAGTAAATAGTAATGGGGTTTGGTCGCCCGACCAGGTAGTGGACAGACTCGCCAGTCAGCCAGCCGGCTCGCGAGTGTGCACACCATGTAAAGGGGGCGGCAATGACAGCCTCCCGCCGCTAATGGGGGATTGTGGTTAAAGTTTTAGAACATTAAACAAACAAGAAGTAACAGGAAAGACAGTGGTTATGCAGGTATTGCAATATAACCTATGTTTGTCTGGTGTCACACAGACCTCCAGACTAACCCTATGGAGACATGGTATAGGGATACACAAATACTCAGGTAGGGTATATCCGTATATATATCCTCTTATATGCATTCGAAGTAAGAAACAAACAGAGAGAAAAAAATAAAAAATAAATAACCGTTCATAACAATTCAATTTACCAAAGTTGTGCACAGGTGGACAAAAAATAGGCGGTAGTGTCCGGGTCGCCGCATGCGCCCAGGGAGAGCCCTGAGCACATGCGGCGAGCCAGAGAACAGGTGCCAACTAAAGTGTTACATAGTGAATGTTGTGCAAAAATTATAGTACATTTTCCCAAAAAGGGGACAGCATAGGAAAAGGATGAGGAAAAAAAGCAAATAACCTTCTTGGTTTTCCTGAACAGTAAGGTAAAAAAAAAAAAAAGGGGGGGGGGAATATTTTTCTCTTCTTTTTTTCTTTTTTTCTTCCCCTTTTCCTTTTAACACCTGCTGGTGAGAAAGAAAATATAAAAGATACATGGGGCCTGAGCCCCCGCAACCCCGGGGAGAGGGGGGTAGGTGGACTGCATAGACATCCCTCTTACCAGTAGGGGGTGTCTATCACGGGACAGTCCTCCTTTAACTTGATTGAAGAGTTATCATCTAGTCATGGAATGTAGGTTAGCTTCAATCAAGGGACCTCCGGTGGCAAACAAAAAGTGATTATGAGGGGAACAAAAGTAAATTCAACGTGGGGAGTAGACTTGTCGGCCCGGCGAAGTGTCCCTGGGTGGGCGAGCTGGTGTGCCTTTACGGATGGATGAAGGGCCAGGATTAGATCTCCTTGGAGTAGCAATATAGGGATGTGCTGCTGCCCGGGCGGGGGTGTGAGGCAGTGTTGTCTCCGCCGGTTGCTCCGGGGTAGTTAGGTGCAGGGATTCAAGAAGACGTTGGAGGGATTCCGGTGATGTACAGGAGTGTTGCTGGCCCTGGTAGGAGAATTGCAAAGCAAAAGGGAAGCGCCAGGTGTATTTAAGTTGGTGCTGCAGAAGAATCTGGAGTTGTGGTTTCATGGCACGGCGTTTAGCAATCGTAGATGGAGCTAGGTCAGAGAACAATTGATATGTGTGACCCTGGAACAGGAGAGTGTCTTTATTGCGAGCAGCAGCTAGGAGTTGTTCCTTTGTACGGAAAAAGTGCAGTTTAATGATAATATCTCGCGGCGGCCCGTCTTGCTGGCGGCGGGTCAGGGCCCTGTGTATTCTATCGAATTCCAAGCGTTCTATTGGTATAGTGGGTGATAGTTCTTGGAATAGTGCCGTTGAGAAGGATAGCAAGTCTTCCACATTTTCTGGAATACCTCTCAGGCGTAGGTTTGATCTACGGGAGCGATTTTCAGCGTCCTCGAGACGTGAGAGGAGCATGTTGTTCTCATCACGGAGGGCTGCCTGCTCTTGAACCTGCTCTTGGAGTGTAAGCTCTATATCGTCTACCCTGGTTTCCAGGTCTGCTGTGCGCTGGCCTAGCTCCCTGATCTCACGTGACAGCCTGCTAGTTATCTGGTCAGATGTAGCTTTTAGGGCCTTTTGTAGCATGGCTTCCATAAACTGTAGGAAATCACCCTGGGACATACCTGGGGAAGGCAGAAAGGAGGGACCGCTGATTTGACCGTCTATGTTGTCCTCATCTCCGCTTTCGGTGGTGGCTTGTCCCGGCCTGTCTGGTGAGGCAACGTGCTGCTTAGCCAGGGCCTTCGCCGCCATCTTGGACGAGGCGCGGGCCAGGGCATCTTTGATCGGCTTGGGTTTAGATTTACCGCGATGGCCGGTTAAAACCATCCCAGATGATGCTGTGACCGTTCCGGAGGCTATATTCGGCAAGAGCGGGGTTGCAGGGCGGCTCAGGCATGGCGTATGATCCCGATGTTGCGGCGGGAGGTGCGGAGCTCTAGTGGAACATGTCCGCCATACAGAGCCTCGCGCATGCGCCCCCGAGTGTGCGCAATTTTAAAGCGTGACATGTTAGGTATCTATTTACTCGGCATAACTTCATCTTTCACATTTTACAAAAAAATTGGGTTAACTTTACTGTTTGGTATTTTTTAATTCATGAAACCATTTTTTTCCCAAAAAAAGGCGCTTGAAAATTATTGCGCAAATACCGTGCAAGATAAAAAGTTGCAATGACCGTCATTTTATTCCCTAGGGTGTCTGCTAAAAAAACATATATAATGTTTGGGAGTTCTGAGTAATTTTCTAGCAAAAGAATGATGATTTGTACATGTAGGAGAGAAGTGCCAGAATAGGCCCGGTATTGAGGTGGTATAAAAGCCCTGTATTGAAGTGGTTAAGGAGCCCGTTTATGTGATTTTATTTTTTAGGGTGGACCTCCGCTTTAAGGAAAATGTACTGGCGTTTTAAAAACTAAATTGGTTTCTGTGGCTAGCATTGCATACACCTGTTTATTAAAAGAAATGTTAAGACTTTTATTATTATTATTATTTTTAATTTTATTGCCTACATTACCTGTGAAGCCATGTTATTTTATTGTGTATAAGCTCTTAGTCATGGTGATCATCTTAATTCCTTCTTGGATTATTTCTGTTGATACTTTCAGCATTCATCAATAATTGTAAGTTGTCAAATGTGAGTTATCTTTCAGCACGATAGGTATGGAGATCTTGTGCATTCTGTTACTCTTACATTTGACAGAGGTCATTCTTGGGAACGCCCCAACACCTCTTCAGGTTTAGCTTCCACAGTTGTCAAGGGATTGTATTGCATCCCTTTAGAGTGCATTAAGGTGGCAATTTTCGGATTAGCTTTTTTTTCTCTTTCTTTGACTAGCATGAAATGCTCCAGCAGTTCATCTGGGAATGCATTATACTTTTGTATTACAGATCTTCAATTAAATCAGGCCAAAAAGAACACAAGCCTCTGGCATCCTCTTTTGAGATAATGGCATTTTGACTCATTTAAGATCTTAGTATAGTCCTCTTATAGGGACTTCCTGACCAAAACAGGTTGTGTTTGTTTTCAGATTCACCATGGCTGAAAGATACATTACAATTGCCCCCGCAATTTCCAAAATGAAAATCTATTGTTTATGTTCTCTAGTGTTACTAGAAAGTAGTATACAGACATTGGTGATTTAGCATGATACACCTAAAAAAAATTATATTTATTATGTGCTACTTGATGATTTTTTTTTACATCACTTTTACAGAAACTAGCACACACGACATGGCCTTAGGGTATTTGAAAGTAATTTACTCAAGTAAAAGAAAGTTGAGAAGGGGTGCTATGACCATTTTGCAAATGAGTCCTATGTTAACAAAAAAGATACGTGAACCAAAAAAGTTAAGCAATATTTTTTGAATGATAAGTACGGTAGATTTTAAATTAAATCACATGAGTAATCAATTGAAGGCAGCCATCTGTAGATTGAATATTGAAGGAAAATTAGGAGAACTTACCAGTAACCAGTAACATCACTGAGGTAATGTGCTTCTTGGCCAAATGTTCATGAACCATTCATTTGCACTGAGTTAATTTCATTATCATTAGTGATATTTCACTTCTTGAAAATAAATTATTCCATTGTATAAATCCAGCCATGGTAAAAATTACTTTTTCATTAAAGTAAAACTTTAATTTAATGTTTTCTCTTTACTTAAAACCCAATAAACAAATTTGACAACTTTCATTTAGAATCTTGCCATAAAGGTGTGTATACATCTGGAATTCCATAAATTGGAAATCAAGCTAAATATGACTGTGTTAGGGTTTGGCAAGCATATACTGTATGTAGACTGAAGAATGACATGCAGGATTTTCAGTTGAAGCCCAGTGCCTGCAATATCCAAACCTTTGGGTGAAACTTCCCATGTAACTGATATGACTTCACACAGTTTTTAAAACTTTGCATCATCCATATCCTAGTGCAGCCTCAACAACTGCAGGAAGAATTTTAAACATATAGTAACACTTAAACCCAAATAATTGTGGCACTTCATGCACCTCTGGTCCTGTAACTTCCTGAAGAAGTTTAGAAGTTTACATTGACTACTGACCATTGTTTCCAATCAACCTCCTAATTGTGGCTAAGCTCTAAACTGGCTCCTCTAAGAGGGTATATTTCACAGAAGCTGGGGGATGCCACTGCTTTTTGTTTACCTTCAAACCATATGGTGTCCGCACACATACGTATGATTTTGCATGAGGTTAAAGACTGCCAGCTCTTGTTCAATACTTACTTATTTCATTACAGCACAGAATAACTGTCATGACAGGGCACTATAAATGTCATCAGGTCACCCTGCAAGTCTCTAAATCTGTCAAGCTAATACCACCAGTCTTTCTAGTTCCCTTCTTACTAAATTACTCTGCTTTTCACCTTTTAAACCTATCTAATGCACTTTTAAATAAGACATCTTTTGTCCTTTCTAATTAACCATTTTCCAAGGCTACATCAAATGTAATAAAGTGCGATATAATTGGGTGTTACTTTAAGGGAAGACTTTTCCTTGACTCATTTTATTATTATTTATTATTATTTAAGGTACTTATATAGTGATGTCAATTTACGCAGCGCTTTACATATACATTGTACATTCACATCGGTCCCTACCCTCAAGGAGCTTACAATCTAAGGTCCCTAACCCACATTCATATACTAAGGCCAAATTTAGACAGAAGCCAATTAACCTACCAGCATGTCTTTGGAGTGTGGGAGGAAACCAGAGTACCCGGAGGAAACCCAAGCAGGCACAGGGGGAACATGCAAACTCCAGGCAGGTAGTGCCGTGGTTGGGATTCGAAGCAGCGACCTGCTAGGCGAGAGCGCTACCCACTACACCACTGTGCCACCCATTAAACCACACTTGATTCTACAGGTTAGGTCTGCCTTTACACTTCTTTATAGCCCCTGACTTACTTTTAGATTCAAGAACCCTCTTGTGACAATTTCAGACCTATTTTGCAAGCCCTTTTTGGGAGTTTGGTAGAGAACCTTTTTTAGAGCAAACACAAACAAAGCAAGATACATTTCAACTACATAGAGCAGGATGCACCCATATTAGTACAACCGCAGAAAGCAATTGGCAAGAGCACCTTCTAAAACCCAAAAAATAAACGCTCCATTATTTTTCAAATTGTTGTGTTACTGCCCTAAGTGCATCAAAAGTATAATTAGTTTCATGGTAACAGTCCACTGTGTGTAAGAAATGTGAAAAGGAAAAGATGCTATATAGATGGCCGGTGAGTAAGTGTATTTTTTATTCTTTTTTTTCTTAGTTTTGTTTTCAATATTTTTCTCAAACTACCTTGATTTGTCTCCTCTTTTTCTCGGTTTCTTATCTACATGACAGTCAAGTAAATGTACAGTATGTCTTGCTTTTCAAGAATCACCAGATACGATTATTTACCTTACCTGCTAAACCTCTTCCAACTCTAACAACAAAAGGCTGAGATCCAGAAAACAACAAAGAATTCATACTTTCACTAAGAGAACCTTTGTGATGTGGAAATTCAGTAACAGGCAGGGGCTTGCAGGGCTTATTGGAAATGGTGTGGCACAAGATAATGAAAGGTGTGGTCCTATATAATACTATATATTGACCTCACATTTGATATTAATTTCCCACCAGAAGAAGGTAAAAGTACAGCTCTCTCTGTTGACTCTGTGACATTGTTTTTTTTTTTTTTTTTGTGTGACCATCTCATCTATCTATATTATCTATCTATCTATCTATCTATCTATCTATCTATCTATCTATCTATCTATCTATCTATCTATCTATCTATCTATCTATCTATCTATCTATCTATCTATCTATCTATCTATCTATCAATCTATCTATCTATCTATCTATCTATCTATCTATGTATCTATTATAGCTATACACAGTAGCAATCTCTATATACCGGTAATATTTATTTCTGGGATGCAAACAGCTGTTAATTATTCTGTTTGCAGGAAGTTTGGCAAACCAATGAAAATATCTGCTAAACCCAAACATAGCGTCATACCCCATTGAAGTACTGTATATAGGGGCTTTTGTTTTGTTTTAAAAAGGGTATAGTTTGAAGGGGAGAGGTTATTTTATTGCAACTAAAAGGGCAACATTACCAATAAACAAATTCTTTAAATAACATGCTTGGGGGGTGCTTTACATCTTCATGTAAATTTGCAACCAGTAAAATGTTCAATTTGAAAGTGACATTTAAAAACAAAATACTGCCTTAACCTGCTGTGGACTGCCCCACGTACATTTACTGCAGCAGAGAGGCCAATGGGTAGGGGGCGTGCAGCCGCCAGTGGCATCGCTATGAAAGTGGAGGGGGGGCCGCCAGAGGGTGATACCAAGCCCAGTATGACACCGGTGCCGCATTGAGAGGAGCGCAGCGGCTCCTTCCTCTTCCTCCTTCCCTTCCACTTTGTGCGAGGCAGAGACAGACAGGCAGGGTGCCCGAGGTCTGATCTTAACGGTCCCACATACCCCCACACGCCTCAATCGCATTCCTCTCTCCGCCGGCTGCACGCACTGCACACCGGACTATAGCCGCCTCCTCCTCGGCTCTGACATGACAAGTACACAGATCGGGAGGAAGAGCCGAGGCGGAGGGACAGCGCGCTACAGGGGCCGGGGCTGAGGTCTGTAAAAGCAGGAGTCAATTTTAGTGAGGGGGATGGGGGTTAGAGCATATTTGGTAGAAGGAGGGATGCAGATTTGAAGTTTGACACCTCCAGCACAATTCCTCTCCCTTCCCAAAGCACCCCCTAGCACATATCCTCTACCCCCCCTCAAATCAAAGATCCCATCCCATCCTTGCTCCATTCATCCCCCCATCCCACCCCGGCTCCATCCCCCACCCCAATCCCATACCAGCTCCATCCATTCCCCGATCCCATCCTGGCTCCATCCATCCCCCTGATCCCATCCCAGCTCCATCCACCACCCCAATTTTATCCCGGTTCCATCCATCACCCCAATCCAATTCCCACTCCATCTACCCCTCCATCCTGGCTCCATCCATTGTGGCAGATGAAGGGTGGAGAGCTGCACCAAAGCACTAGCCTGCTGCGTGCTCAGTGCCCGGGGGGGGGGGGTTGTGGTGACACCATGTTTTACGGCACCACCATCCCCTCGGTGATCAGATTTGTTTTAGAACTGATTCATCTACAGGTCCAAGCCAATGATTTATGGCCTGGACCTGCTGATCGGTTCTGACAGATAGCAGAACGTCCTGTGCCTGTGTAATGTAAACACAGGCACAGGATATGATGCAATCTCTTCTCCTAAAGCCCTTTTTGGTTCCAGTAAAAGCACTACACTGACACCAGTTCACATAGTAAGGCACTTTAAACCCCCAGATCGCCTCCCACCATTAACTCTGTTACTCCCTGTCACAGTGTCACTAAGTATAGTGTACAGATTTTTTTACTGATCACTGTGTTGGTGTCACTGGTGACGC
Organism: Rana muscosa; assembly: GCA_029206835.1. Classification (NCBI taxonomy): domain Eukaryota; kingdom Metazoa; phylum Chordata; class Amphibia; order Anura; family Ranidae; genus Rana; species Rana muscosa. Next base: position 1,102,032,554 of record CM055122.1, on the reverse strand, counting down.
AAGATAGCATTAGCGGCAATTAGCATCAGTTAGTGTCAGTCCCAGACAGGTTCAGGGTACCCGCCATATATTCCCTAAGACCCCTTTCACACTGCAGCACGGCTAAAACTGCGCTAAAGCAAGTAATTTTTGCGGTGTTTTAGCGGCGCTCTTCAGGCACTAGCAGGCCGGTTTTTTAAGGTCCCATAAAAAAAATGAAAAAAGACCCGTTTTGCTGCGCTTTTAAGGCGCTTTGGAAGCGCTGTCCATTCATTTCAATGGGCAAGGGCATTTTGGGAGAGCTCCCAACCCACCCCACAGATGCCGCAAGCGCACCTCCTGAGTGTGAAAGCACACTGTGCTATGAATAGGAGGCAGTTTTCATGTGCTTTTCAGAGGCTATTTCTAGCACTAAAATGCCTGAAAACTGCCTCAGTGTGAAAGGGGTCTAATAAAGTTTTAACCCCCTGATCACCCTCAGTTAACCCTTTCACTCCCTGTCATAGTACAGTGTACAGATCTTTTTTCTGATCACTGTAATAGTGTCACGGGTGATGCCAGTTAGTGTTAGCATCAGCCCTATATAGCGTCAGAGTCCCGACACATTTTCCCCAATAAATTTTACCCCCCTGATCTCCCCTGGTTATCCCTTTCACTCCCTGTCACAGTGTCATTAGTACAGTGTACACATTTTTTTTCTGATCACTGTATTAGTGTCACTGTGGACGCCAGTTAGCGTCAGCGTCAGTTAGCGTCAATCCCAGACAGCATCAGATTGCCCGCCACATATTCACTTATAAATGTTAACCCCTTGATTGCCAGTAACACTAATACACACTATACACCTCCATTACTAGTATAGTGTGAACGGATCAATATCTTTGATCAGATCAGAACTAGAATCCCCAATGGTATAGTGTTCACAAACACGCAACATTAGCAGGATCAGACTCGACACCCCCCGCCCCCCCCCCCCCCCCAAACAAGTGCAGTGTCAGTAGATCACTTTCACTTCTGATACACAGTGCACACAACGGCAGTGTTAGCAGAGTCAGGCCTGATCTCTGCTAGCGCTAGCAGTTCATTTTTTTGTAGCGGTTTAACCACTTAAGCCCCGGACCATTTGGTAGCTAAAGGACCAGAGGTGAATTCAGAATTTTGCACTGCGCTGCTTTAACTGTAAATTGTGCGGACATGCAATGTTGTACCCAAACTAAATTTGCGTCCTTTTCTTCCCACAAAGAGAGCTTTCTTTTAATGGTATTTGATTGCCTCTGCGATTTTTATTTTTTGCGATATAAACGGAAAAAGACTGAAAATTTTGAAAAAAAATGATATTTTCTACTTTTTGTTATAAGAAAAATTGGAATAAACTCAATTGTAGTCATACATTTAGGCCAAAATGTATTCAGCCACATGTTTTTAGTAAAAAAAATGTCAATAAGCGTATATTTATTGGTTTGCGCAAAAGTTATAGAGTTTACAAACTAGGGTACATTTTCTGAAATTTACACAGCTTTAAATTTATGACTGCCTATCTCATTTCTTGAGGTGCTAAAATGACAGGGCAGTACAAAACCCCCCCAAATGACCCCATTTTGGAAAGTAGACACCCCAAGGAAATTGCTGAGAGGCATGTTGAGCCCATTGAATTTTTTTTTTTGTCCCAAGTGATTGAATAATGACAAAAAAAAAAAAAAAAAATTACAAAAAGTTGTCACTAAATGATATATTGTGCACACATGCCATGGTTATATGTGGAATTTCACCCCAAAATACATTTTGCTGCTTCTCCTGAGTACGGGGATACCACATGTGTGGGACTTTTTGGGAGCCTAGCCGCGTACGGGACCCCGGAAACCAAGCACCGCCTTCAGGATTTCTAAGGGCGCAAATTTTTGATTTCACTCCTCACTACCTATCACAGTTTCGAAGGCCATAAAATGCCAAAATAGCACAAAACCCCCCCAAATGACCCCATTTTAGAAAGTAGACACCCCAAGGAAATTGCTGAGAGGCCTGTGGAGCCCATTGAATATATTTTTTTTTGTCCCAAGTGATTGAATAATGACAAAAAAAAATAAAAAATTACAAAAAGTTGTCACTAAATGATATATTGCTCACACATGCCATGGTTATATGTGGAATTACACCCCAAAATACATTTTTCTGCTTCTCCTGAGTACGGGGATACCACATGTGTGGGACTTTTTAGGAGCCTAGCTGCGTACGGGACCCCGAAAACCAAGCACCGCCTTCAGGATTTCTAGGCACAAATTTTTGATTTCACTCCTCACCACTAGCGTTGCTAGCCAGGTGCGGGGGGGGCGGGCCGCACCCGGGTGACACCCACCAGAGGGTGACACCCATGGGTAGCGCAGCGGCACCACACTGACATCGCCCGCCCGCCTGCTGCCCTGTGCCTTAGGCTCACGCTGCGGCTGTGTCCCTCAGTGGAGCGGAAGGAAGCCGCCGCCCCCTCTGCCTCCTCTCTGTTTACATCCACAGAGGAGGAGGAGGAGCCCGCGCTCGAGGGACACACCGCTGTGTGTATCTGCCGCTCTGTTCTGAGGTCTGTAAGGTAAGGGGGGCATCTTTACTGATGGGGGAGGGGGTGTCTGTACTGCTGGGGTTTGCACCAGGGGGGGGCTGTAACTAAGGGGGGTGTCTGTACTGAGGGGGGTGTCTGTACTGAGGGGGGTGTCTGGTACTGAGGGAGGTGTCTGGTACTGACGGGGGGTCTGGTGCTGAGGGGGGGTCTGGTGCTGAGGGGGGGGTCTGTAACTGAGGGGGGGTCTGTAACTGAGGGGGGATCTGTAACTGAGGGGGTATCTGTAACTGAGGGGGTGTCTGTAACTGAGGGGGTGTCTGTTACTGAGGGGGTGTCTGTTACTGAGGGGGTCTGTTACTGAGGGGGGTCTGTTACTGAGGGGGGTGTCTGTACTGAGGTGGGGGTGTCTGTACTGAGGGGGAGGTTCATACTGAGGGAGGCGGGTCTATATTGATGGCGGGGAGTCTGTACTTAGTGGAGCGGGTTTGTACTGAGGGAGGGGATCTATACTGTGGGAGTGGAGTCTGTAGTTGTTGGGGGGTGACACCATTTTTTTTCGCACCGGGTGACACCAACCCTAGTGATGCCACTGCTCCTCACTACCTATCACAGTTTCGAAGGCCATAAAATGCCAAAATCGCACAAAACCCCCCCAAATGACCCCATTTTGGAATATAGACACCCCAAGCTATTTGCTGAGAGGCATGGCGAGTATTTTACAGCTCTAATTTGTTTTTGAAAATGAAGAAAGAAAATATATATTATATATATATAATATAAATATATATATAGCTATGAGTAAGCATCAATTGATGTGAAACATGTCAGCTAATTTTTGATCAGTGTGTCGTGATGTGCAGTGTATGCTTTGGATTCCTGGACTTTTGAAATAAAGGCTTTTTATCTTGGAGTGCTGCTATCCAGAAAAATCCTTTTCCTGTTTTGCTCATACTTGCATTGCTTGCACCCTTGGTTGCTGGGAGGAGGTCATTTGGAGGATATTTACACCTGAGCGGCTTCCTTTTCTAGGATACTGAGCATGACAGATGAGACCCTGGAGAGTCCTCACTGTCAGAATCAGGCTCAGTATTCGAACCCTAACAGATAGCTCTGACGAAGGAGTAGAGGTCCTTGCTAAGGTCAGGCATACCTGACCCCATTCCCCTGTTGCTGAGGTGCTACTAACACATGATTCTCGTATGCCGGTACTATTGCCACTCTACCTTCTGGTGAACTGGCGAGCACCAGCGGCCTAGTACATCCTGCTTGAGGTGTAATGAATTGCTTGCAGTGAGGTGGAGGGACAAATGGAACGTTTTCGTTCTGTCTTCCATTCACGCAGATACAGCAGTCCAAACTGTAACGGCTACTGGTGTTGTTGAGAAGCCCCTCTGTGTCCAGGACTACAACCTTCAAATGGGAGGGGTGGACTTCAACGACAAGATGATGGGGCCAGACGCTGGTTCAAAAAAGTGTCTGTATATTTATTCCAATGGGCTCTGTTCAACACTTATGTACTAACAAAGCGTCAGAAAGAAGTGGATTCTTCCTAAAATTATGTTCTGTCTGTAGCAAACCCGGATATAGGCATGCCACCCTCTATTTTTGTCCCTCCTGGCCAACCTGGTTTCTGCAGCCAGGACTGTTTCCGTCACTACCACACACTAGTGGATTACTAGGATAGGGTACAGCACGGCATAGTCTAGGGCAAACATTCACACAAGGTCTCGAAAAATGTTAGGTGGCTATCGCATTTTAAGAGACCCTAGCCTGGAATGTTTAACGTTTTTTATAGTTACAAAAAAAGTGTAAAAAAAAAAAGCCAAAAATGGTTGCCATTTTATTTTATTGTTCTTACTGTTTTACTGTATTTTATACGATACTGCTATACTGTAATGTTTTATTGTTACTATGTTTTATTGTTAACCATTGCTTGCTTTGCAGGTATGCCATTCAGCTGCAACACTGATCTGTTTATTCTGACAGCAACAGGGTTTGCTCTCACAATACGTAAATCAGTGACACCAGTGCTCTAGGAGGGGCTGGGGTGGACAGATTGCGGATCGCCCCTATGCTTCACCATATATTTATTACTCTTTTTTGGCACAGATTGTAATAAAAAAAAGTTGTTTTATTAAGTTAATGTTTTATTGTTCCTGTTTTTTATTGTTAACCCTTGTTTGCTTTGCAGGTACACCATTCAGCTGCAATACTGATCTGTTTTATTCTGACAGCTACAGGGTTTGCTTTCAGAATACATAAATCAGCGACCTCAGCACTGTAGGAGGTGATTTCCCCACCATAGTTAAAAAAGGGTATATATGCCGAAGCATAGGGGCTGGGGGAAAAAGAGGGAAGGGGGATCTTCCCTATGCTTCGGCATATATTTTTTTCACTTTTCTTGGCAGAGATTTCTTCATCCACATCGATTGATTGAATGGGTTGAATGAAAATAGAGAACATTGCATGTATGCACATCATTATACGTGGGTGAATGCAGGGTGGTATTCTAATGGTGGGCATGCCACACACTTTTTCTGGCAGAGATTTCTTCATCCACACCGATCGATGTGAATGGAGGAATCTGTTAGGTTCTCTTTTTTTGTTCAGCCCACAGGCTGCATGAAAAAAAAGGACATTACAATATATGCCCAACAAGGATCAGCAACGTAGTGGTATGTCGCTGGACTTTGAGTGGTTATACTGGAATGATGCCTGCAGATTTAGGAATCATCTTGGTATCATTTTTTTCAGCCAGCGGTCCCCTTTCATGTACTGTAAAAGCAATCCTAGCAGCTAATTAGCCGCTAGGCTGCTTCTACATACACGCCTTCCACGGTTTTCTCGGGTTCCCCTGTCCCACCGGGGAACCTGAGAATGCAACCGGTGGTTCCGTCAGCTGACCATAGAGCTGATTGGAGACCAGAATGGCTTCAATAATCTCTTTGGCCTAAGAAACCATATGAGCATTTCATCACTTCGGTTTTGCCACATATAAACAGCGCCATTTTTAAATTGGGAAAGCATCTTATCACACCGATCTTGGTGTGGTCAGATGCTTTAAGGGAAGAGGAGGGATATAATAGACCCCAATTTTTTTTTAAAACAGTACCTGTCAGAGTATGGGGATACCACATGTGTGAGACTTTTAGCCGTGTACAGGACCCCGAAAACCAATCACTGCCTTCATGCTTTCTAAGGGCGTAAATTGTTAATTTCACTTCCACACTACCTATCACGGTTTCAGAGGTCCTGAAAAGTCAAGTTAGCCCAAACCCCCCCCAAATGACCCCTTCTCGGAAAGTAGACACCCCAAGGTATTTGCTAAGAGGCATGTGAGTATTTTGAATATCTCATTTGGTGCCAAAAAAAATTGGAAAATCTTTTTTTTTCAATTTTAAAAACTTTGTGACAAAAAGCAAGATCTGCAAAATACTCAACATGCCTCTCAGCAAATAGTTAGAGGGGTCTACTTTCTGAAAAGGGGTCATTTGGGGGGATTTATTGCTATCTTGGTATTTCATGGTCTCCGAAACTGTGATAGGTAGTGAGGAAGTGAAATGAGCAAATTACGCCCTTAGAACATCTGGAGACGGTGATTAGTTTTTGGGGTCCTGTACGCAGCTATACTGACAAAAAGTCTCACACATGTGGTATCCCCATACTCAGGAGAAGCAGAAAAATGTGTTTTGAGGTGTAATTTCACATATACCCATGGCATGTTTGAGCAATATACTGTATCATTTAAGTGACAACTTTGTGTAAAAAAAAAAAAGTTGTAATTTTCCCAAAACTTGTGGCAAAACATAAAATATCCCATGAACTCAACATGCCTCTCAGCAAATAGCTTGGGGTGTTTACTTTCCAAAAAGTGCTCATTTGGGGGGGGGGGTTGTGCTATCTTGGCATTTCATGGCCTCCGAAACTGTGATGGGCAGTGAGGAAGTGAAATGAGCAATTTACTCCCTTAGAAAGACCGAAGGCGGTGATTGGTTTTTGGGGTTCTGCATGTGGCTAGACTGCCAAAGAGTCTCACATATGTGGTATCCCCATACTCAGGAGAAGCATCGTAATGTATTTTTGTGTGTAATTTTACATTTACCCATTGCATATTTGAGCAATATATAATTTAAGTGACAACTTTGTGTAAAAAAAAAAAAGAAAAACATTTTTTGTAATTTCCCCAAAACTTGTGGCAAAACATAAAGTATTCCATGGACTCAAAAAAGTGTCTAATTTCTGAAAATTGTGGCAACAAATGAGATCTTCAAAATACTCACCATGCAACTTAGTAAATACTTTGAGGTGCCTACTTTCCGAAAGGGGATAATTTGGGGGAGTTTTGTGCTATCTTGACATTCAAAACTTTGATAGGTAGTGAGGAAGTGAAACGACACCCTATTACACGCTATTGAAATCCTGGAGGTGGTGATTGGTTTTCGGGGTCCTGTACGCGGCTCCCAAAAAGTCTCACACATGTGGTATCCCCGTGTTTAGGAGAAACAGCAGAATGTATTTTGGGGTATATTTTCACATATACCCATGGCATGTGTGAGTAATATATAATTTCAGTGACAACTTTGTGTACAATAAAAAAACATTTTGTCATCACAATGAAATATTTAATGGGCTGAACATGCCTCTCAGAAAATTTCTTGGGGTGTCTACTTTCCAAAAAGGGGTAATTTGTGGGGGGGTTTATTGCCCTGCCATTTTAGCACCTCAAGAAATGAGAGGCAGTCAGAAAGTAAAAGCTGTTTAAATTCCAGTAAATATACCATAGTTTGTAGATGCTATAACTTTTGCGCAAACCAATAAATATACGCTTATTGCCTTTTTTTTTTACCAAAGGCATGTAGCTGAATACATTTTGGCCTAAATGTATGACAAAAATTTAGTTTAATGGCTATTTTTTATAACAAAAAGTAGAAAATATTATTTTTTTTCAACTTTTTCTGTCTTTTTTTATCTATATCACATAAAAAAAATCCCAGTGGTAATCAAATACCACCAAAATAAATTTGTGGAAAAAAAAGGTCATAAATTTTGTTTGGGTACAGCATTGCATGACCTCATAATTACCAGTTAAAGCAGCGCAGTGCCAAATTGCAAAATAAATTCTGGTCAGGAAGGGGGTGTAACCTTCCGGAGCTGAAGTGGTTAAAATGACAGTTGCCTGCCAGTTTTATTCTGTTTCTCGTGGTCAAATATGGTAAATGACATCACAGACATTCCCAAGCAATGTTGTTTACACTTTAGCCGCATAGGGTTCCTGTTCTTTGCAATGGAAGTAGCAATAGGGAAGCATTGTCATGGCAATGAGTCATTGTGTTAGCTGGTCATTGGGCATTGCTCTACGAGATTGAAGCTGGGAAATGTGATTGATGCTGGATTTACAACATACATAATGGGACATTGTTTTTTGGAGGGTTAATAAAGGACTCTTTTTCATAGTGTCTGTGGTTTTATTTATATTTTTTGTGAATGAGTAACAAAGAGATGACAGATATCTGGGGGCTCTGTTACTCTAAAGGGGAATTCCAGATTTTAATAGACATGTGCATTCGTTTTCGTCCGAATGCATTTTTGTCCGAATTTCAGCTATTTTCGTTATCGTTTTAACAAACGAAAACGAAAGCACAGAATCCGAAAACCGAAAGATCCGACATAAACAAATGCTTTATTTTCGTTTTCGTTGCTACAACAGTTCGATATAGATAGGAGATTCGACGTGACGCTGACAATAACAATCTGTGTCTATCGAACCTGTGGTCGAATGTGCCTAACCTTAACTCTATTAGTCCAAGATTATTCTACATAGGAGAGAAAAGATTTGACATTATAGAGAGAAAAGATTCGACATAGGAGAGAAAAGATTCGACATAGGAGAGAAAAGATTCGACATAGGAGAGAAAAGATTCGACATAGGAGAGAAAAGATTTGACATAGGAGAGAAAAGATTCGACATTATAGAGAGAAAAGATTTGACATAGGAGAGAAAAGATTCGACATAGGAGAGAAAAGATTCGACATAGGAGAGAAAAGATTCGACATAGGAGAGAAAAGATTCGACATAGGAGAGAAAAGATTTGTTATTATAGAGAGAAAAGATTTGACATAGAGAGAAAAGATCACTGCTGGAATTGGGTGGGGGAAGTAAAATAAAAATAAAGTTGATGATGAATGTTATTGGCTGATTGTAACCAAAGAGGAGGAGCAGTAAAATAGCTAGAATGACGAAGATTCGACAAAGCATCGAAAGTTAGAAGATTCGACGGTGCAGCAAAACTGTACGATGCTGCAATCGTACATTTCCGGTCAAATGCATCCGCCCATAGGCTATAGAAGAATTCTAATGTTGGTTGACTAGTAATAGTAATGAATAAATATAATTATTACTAGTCATACAACATTAGAATTCTTCTATAGCTTGTGGGCGGAACATTCGACCGGAAATGTATGATTGCAGCGTCGTACAGTTTCACTGCTCCGTCGAATCTTCTTTGAACATTCGACAGACACCCTAAGCTTTCAATGACAGATTCGACCTTAATTAATTCAGATTTTCGGACGAATGCAATTTCTAACGAAAAACGAAATAAATAAAAACGAATTTCGGGAGTAACTAAATAAATTTATTTTTCGGACGAAAACGAAATTCCGAAACGAAATATTTCAGTGTGCACATGTCTAGATTTTAATAATCCCCTTTCCCACAGACCCCCATGTCCCTCTTTGGACCCCTTCATTTCTCCTTTTCTTTTTGTGGGATTTTTCCCCTCTTTTTCCTTCTGCTCCTTTCTACTCTTTTCCCCTACAAGTATTTACAAAACTGCTTATCCACACTACAGTACTTCTGTTCAAGAATATGGTTGACTATACAGGTTAGCTATTGTCTTGCATCTCAATAGGTTAAGATGGTACGACAGACCCCACAGAGACCAATTGTATAATGTTTCATATGCATTTTGTGTGCCTTGTTTACCTGGTTGATGGAATTATGACTTGTTTAAATGCATCATGTATAATTTGGATAAAATAAATGGAATCTCCTTTTGTGACATATGAAAAAGTTATTAAAATTATTAAGTTATTAAAAATAAGTTTTAATTTTTTAAGTTACCGCACAGCTGGACTGTTACTAAAAGCTACACTAACCTACTTAATTAGCCTTCCTGAATTTAACCACTGTACAAATCCCATTCCTACCTCTTCTACTAATGGCCGAGCCTGCAAAATGAGCCCTGATAGACTTCCATAGGGCTGTATTCAAAGACTGGAGATTTTTATAGGATTACCCACTACAGGTTTATAAGGACTGATTGTGCAGATAAGACCATCAATAAAGAGGTTTTTTTTAGCTGCAGGCTAAAGAAAGATGTTTTTGGTGGACCAGGCCACAATTTCATACCTATGTATGGTCACAGGTACTAATGTACAACCCATGTTAAAAGGAACTAGTGATTGGATGAGCTATAACTTCAATCCCAAACCCTACTGTGGCCCCAACAATAAGCCAAAGCCAACTGTCTCTATACCATTTTGTCCCACACCTCATTTCTCAATTCAAAATAACTTGTTAGCTCAGCAGAGCATTGCTGACAAATTTGTGAAACATTCTTCTGCTCTTTTTAGACTTTCTGCCTCGAGGGCTGCTGGATCGTATATGCATGACCAACCACCTTCTAATGTCTGTAGCCATGCTTAAGGTGCAAACAGACATTAGAGAACATTCATCTAAAGGGAAAAACAAATGTATTTTTAGGGATAGTGCACAGCATTGAGCCTATCAATATATAAATTGCAGTGCAATGAAAGCTCTTAAACAAACTAGTAGATCATTCTTAATTCAAACCTAATTCATCCAAATCGATTCTGCATATAATGTATGTCACATATATGAAGCATAAATACATAAAAGAAAATAAACAAAAGTGCAATAAGAGTGCAGTAAAAGTAAGTGTAATTGTCAGTGCTGTATTCAGTAGAGACTATTCAACCATCCAGTGTAGTATCCAATAGCAATCACTAATAATCCATCACAAATATAATCCTTGTTGTAACCAGGAAATTCCAGGTGGTCCTTTAACCCCTCCATACCCCTATTAGTATGGATCGAATCCAGCTATGGCTGGTGCTCAAAATTTTTTGGGGGGGCACAAACAAACTGAAAAATTCTGAAAAAAAACATAAATTTCAGTCTCACTGTGCCCATCGAACGCAGCTACTGTGCCAGTAAACACAGCCACTGTGCCCATCAAACGCAACCACTGTGCAATCAAACGTAGCCACTGTGCCATCAAACGTTGCCACTGTGCCCATCAAATGCTGCCACTGTGCCATCAAATGATGTCACTGTGCCTATCAAATGCAGCCACTGTGCCCATCAAATTCAGCGACTGTGCCCATCAAGCGCTGCCACTGTGCCCATCAAAAGCTGCCATTGTGCCATCAAAAGCTGCCATTGTGCCCATCAAATGCAGCCACTGTGCCCATCAAATTCTGCCAGTGTGCCAAGCATGGCGCTCGCAGTTCACCTATTTTGAAGCCTATTAGGGCCTATGGCTCTAATCAGGTGCTTCAAAAACACCCCCCCCGCTGTAATTCAGGCGCCTGAAAAGGGGGTGGCAGCGGCAGCTATGTATAGATTCATGCTATGCATGAATCTATCCATTGGTCATAGAGGGGGTGGCTGGAGGAAGGGGGCGGTGCCCGTGCGCCCTTATGGACGCACCGCCACTGATCGAATCACCAAACACAGATGACCTGCACCAGCTAATGCACCCAGTCCTCCTTCTTTCTAGAAATTAGCTTAAAGTTAAGTCCAAACAAAAGCTTGGACCAAACTTTGGCTGTTCGTCTGTTTTTCAGAATGCTGGACTTTCTACTTGTTTGGCCAGAGCCAAATGTCATCTATAGTGGCAGTGGAAATACTGCTAATATAAATGATAGCTTTCCTTCTGTCAATGGTTGCTAAGGAAGTGACAGGTGCCAGTGATGTCACACCCATTCATTTTCTGTCTGGGAATCCTAAGCCCTATAAACAAAGGGGGCAGGGATAGCATTACATCACTGACCAAATATGGCCACATGGCCATATTTGGGCAATGACATTGAAGAATTATCCTCGATGGGGGTCTAATATACAGCATATGTTAATGGAGAACCATCCACACGCACACGCAATAAGGCATGGGGCCCCCCTAAATAATACAAACCCCTATATTTGATGAGAGTCTGGTATGGATGTCAAAGGGTGACCCTACGCAAAAAAATAAAGGCATAGGGTACCCAAATTTGACAACAGACCAGAAGGAAACCCCACAAAAAAACAGGAAAAAAGGGTGGCCCTTCAAAATTCATACTAGACCAATATCTGATCCAACCCATATCCCCTTCCTCTTTAACTATATCAGACCACATGCCCTCACTATAAGAGAGTACCGTGTCAGGGTAGACACCCCTGCCAAACTACCTTGCCACCATGTTGATGAGGACAAGAGTCTCTTCCCCAAAAATCTGGCCTGATAGGTGTGGGGGGTCTGTGGGCAGGGTATCTGGAATCCCACCTTCAAAAATGTTGGGCCCCAGATATCAGCCTCCTATGTAAATGACTATGGGGTACATATTACCCCCTACTCATTCACAAAAAAAAAAATAGTAAATAAAGACACACACTTTTTGATAAGTACTTTATTAAAAAAATAAATAAATGTCCCATGATGTAAATCCATTGTCAAGTATGTCGTCTAACAATGCAAATCGATGGCACTCATGATGAACGATGCCCACCAAACTGCCCAAAGATAAAACCTGATGGTCACCAACACAATCTTCTCCCAATGATTGTGAATGACAGCTCCCAGAATCCCCTTGGCTTACAACTGAATGGCCAGGCTGGAAAACGTGACTGTATATTAGAATGCTCATGCCTCCATCCCTATGTACTAGTACAGAGAAAAAGGGGGGAGGTTTGGGACTTTGAATGAAGCAACGCAGTCATCAGTGAGGGGTTAAAGCATAGAAGGTTTATTAACCAAACAAATTAATACAAACAACCAATAAATAATCTCACAGTATAATTTCATATATGTACAAAAGGAACATGATTACATGACAGTGGAAGGCATATTGCCTACACAGACTGAGAACTTCCTGTTGTATCAAAATTAAAACTTGTGATCATATAAAAAGATGCATATAAAACATGTTGGTGACTTGATCAGTGTAAAACATTGCAATTACAAGGCTCTACGCGTTTCGTGAAGCATAAATATTCACTCATCAGGAGCAGCAATGTCAGTATCTAAAAAGAACAATACAAAAAACGGTCATAACCTGGGAGATGGAACAAGCACCAAAGAAAGAAAACAATGAGCCCATGTGGGCAATACTCACATCCAACATGTGGAAATACAGCAAAGAGAGCTGGAGACTCCCCATAAAGGGGACATTCTTTCCGGGAGCTATGGCAGCGTAAGGCGTAGAGGGGCCCCCACATGGCCGCACCAAGGCAGGAACAAATAAGCCATGGGGTAGTGGTCTCAAGTGTGTAATTATAAGTAATGTGCAGCATTGTCTTGGGAGACTTCTGTAAAGAGTATAAATGATAACCATTACCATTTAAGCCCAATGATCTGTGGGTTGACAGAGCAATGGGACTTTTTAACAAATGGCTGAGTATTACCTGGTAATAAGACATATGAGGGACCATGATGTAGTAAGGATGGTTGGACCTGCTGTGCATAGTTCCGAGATGCCAAATGTGCTGACCACAGTGCGACTTATAAGGGCCCATGCGCCAATGAACTGACATCCGTCACATATACGTGCCCATTGTGGGGGAGGCGCCAACATCAGGGTGGAAAACCACACAGTGTTTGGCCCCAAATGACATTCCCCACGGGCCGCAGATGGAATGCACTGAGAGGCGTTGCGGCGTCCATTGACGTCGTACGTGCGCCGTGTGCGACGTGACGTCGATGCACAGCACGGAGGAAGCCATCCGCCTCATTGAGGAGAGGTGAGTTCACGTGGTATGTCATCAAACTCCCGGAAATGGATGTGGGTTAGAGCCCATGATTCCAGATCAGGGTGCACTATCATCACAGGAAGTGATGATTGTAAGTGAGGGTGGAAAAATAAAAGTATGCTGGAAAAAATTAAGGTGGGTGTCTAAATCCTAAGACCGTTTTTTGTATTATTCTTTTTAGATACTGACATTGCTGCTCCTGATAAGTGAATATTTATGCTTCACGAAACGCGTAGAGCCTTGTAATTGCAATGTTTTACACTGATCAAGTCACCAACATGTTTTATATGCATCTTTTTATATGATCACAAGTTTTAATTTTGATACAACAGGAAGTTGGAATATCCCTTCCACTGTCATGTAATCATGTTCCTTTTGTACATATATGAAATTATACTGTGAGATTATTTATTGGTTGTTTGTATTAATTTGTTTGGTTAATAAACCTACTATGCTTTAACCCCTCACTGATGACTGCGTTGCTTCATTCAAAGTCCCAAACCTCCCCCCTTTTTTTTCTGTACTATATTAGAATGCTGGTGGCCACCAGCTTCCTAAGGAGCCCTGAACAGGAAGCTGTCACATTTAGTGCTAAATGTTTCACTGTTGAGGGAGGTTCCGTAAGCTGAAATTCTGAAGCAGGGTTTGGACCCTGGTTTACTATACCTAGATAATTTACTGCATAGTTGAATAGTTTCTACTGGACATAGGACTGAGATTTACACCCACTTGGATTGCACTGTTATCACTTTGTAATAGTGGATGCTATTTGATACCACATTTAAAGTTTACATGAGTTTGGATTGCACTTATTACACTTTTATTTACTTTTACATATTTATGGTTCACATACTGTATGTGTGCTATACAATATTTGCTGGAGTGATTTATATTCATCGGAGGAATGAGGGTTGAACTAGGAATGATCTATTAGTTTGCTTAAGAGCTTTCAGTGCACAGGGCTTTATATGTTGATAGTGTTGGTGCAGTGTACAATCCTATTTATTATGTATCCCATATCAATTGTAGATATAGCATAGCAGCTTATGACACATCAGTAGACATGTAGTTTTAGCACAGAGTAAGTTTGTATATAATAGGGGTAGTTTAGTAATATCGGAGCACACAGAATCTGTAGCAGCTGTGCATAGTAACCAATCAACTTCTAACTTCAACTTGTTTAGTTTTAAAAAGAAAAAGGTAGAAGCTAATTGGTTATCAGCAGCGTTGCTAGCCAGGTGCGGGGGGGGCAGGCCGCACCTGCTGTAACTGGGGGTGTCTGCACTAGGGGGGGTTTGCACCAGGGGGGGGCTGTAACTGGGGGTGTCTGCACTAGGGGGGGTTTGCACCGGGGATAGCCAAACACCAACAGGATGGAATGAACCACAGAGGAGGGTGACGTCTTTACAGGATGATCTCATGAAGAGTAGTGGTCTGGGAAATCCCAAATTAGTGTAGAAGGGTATGTATCAGAAAATAGGAGAAAAAAAGGGCCACATAGCGTAACTCTGTATTGAGTATCAAAGTTTTAATAAAGTAGGAACACTTACATTTAGGATGATAAAAAAGCGCTTTGCAAAGTGGTGTGGCAACAGTGGCGTTCCCACAACGCGTTTCGTCTCCTACGACATCGTCGACCCCAGGCGATGTCCTAGGAGACGAAACGCGTTGGTAGGACTCCACTGTTGCTACACCACTTTGCAAAGTGCTTTTTTATCATCCTAAATGTAAGTGTTTCTACTTCATTAAAATGTTAATACTCAATACAGAGTTACGCTATTTTGCCATTTTTTTCTCCTATTTTATGATACATACCCTTCTACACTAATTTGGGATTTCCTGAAACACTACTCTTCATGAGATCATTCTGTAAAGACGTCACCCTCCTCTGTGGTTTATTCCATCCTGTTGGTGTTTGGCTATCCCCGGTTCAGCAACTTGGAGTGTACAGGATTGTCTAGTTTCCACTGTGGTTCCACCACACAAAGCCTGTTCAACCCTTAGAACGTATGTTCTCTCGGGTTCAAACGTTCTGGTAAGCCTTCTACCTATCGGTGGTGGTTTCCTTCACTTCATCATCCCTTCACCTTCACCACTTTGTTTTTGTTTGAAGCCATCACCAAGTTTTGAACTTTTGCAAATATTGAAGTTTTGCCACGATATAGACATACAGTTGTGTATTTGTGCACTAGTATTGTGTTTTCTCTATATGGACATTTAATCGTGTACTTTTGAGTGCATCTATATTTTTTTGATTGTTCATATTCACTATTTGAGCACTTTGTTTACCTATGATCATAGGTATGTATTTATTAATTTTTGATTAGCGCTACACTTTTTTGTTTCCAATTTTCTGCTATTTGTCTATTTGTTGTGTTAGCTTCTTATCTGAAGGGCAGCGCGGAATTATTCTTTATACCATTATATATATAAATCCAACCCAAGAATAGCTTTCCCGAGCATCTTGTATGAACTTAGAACAATTTGCATTTCATCGCAATTTTAAAGTAAATGTAACAAAATCTGTGTCTTAACATCACGCTACCGTTAATTGAGAAAGGAATATTGGAAACTAACTTCCCATTTCACTGGGAATCTCGGTCTCTTAAATATTTGGGAGTTAATATCGCCCCTACAGAAGAAAATATCTACGAATTGAACAATACAGGGGAGGCCAGAGAGCACTGAGCGGGAAGTGGAGAGCATGGGAGGGGCAGTGAGCACAGGGGAGAGGCAGAGAACACAGAGAGGAGGAGAGCATGGGGGGGGCTTGAGATCAGAGGGGGTGGGGGGTTGGAGCACACAGGGGGAAGCAAAAACACGGGGTGGAGCACATCAAGGGCAGGAGAGCACAGGGGGGCAGAAAGCACGAGGGGGAGGTAAAGAGCACAGGGGGGAGGCAGAAAGCTTGGAGTTAGGAGAAGAGCACTGGGGGGCTGGAGAGCACTGGGGGGAAGCAAAGGGCACTGGGGGGCTGCAGAGCACTGGGGGAGAGGCAGAGGGCACAGGGGGAGGCAAAGAGCACGGGGGAAGTGGAGAGCACAGGGAAGGCGGAGAGCACAGGGTGGCAGGGGAGAGCATGGAGGAGGTGGAGAGCAAGGGGGAGGCTGAGAGCAGTGGGGGAAGCGGAGAGCCAGGGGGGAGGTGGAGAGCCAGGGGGAGGTGGAGAGCACAGGGGTTTAAGAGCACAGGGGGGTCTGGAGAGCACCAGGGGGTCAGAGAGCACAGGGGGGGCTGGAGAGCCCAGTGGGAAGCAAGAACATGTGGTAAGGCGGAGAGCATGGGTGGCTGGAGGCAGAGAGCACGGAGAGGCAGAGAGCACTGGAGGGCTGAAAAGCCCAGTGGGAAAAGTGGAGAGCACAGGGGGAGGCGGATAGCACAGGGGGAATTGGAGAGCACGGGGGCTGGAGAGCACTGGGGGAGGTGGAGAGCACTGGGGTAGGCAGAAAGCACTGGAGGGGATAGAGAGCACCGGGGGAGGCAGAGGGCACCAGGGGAGGTGGAGAGCACTAGGGGAGAAGCAGAGGGCACCAAAGGAGGTGGAGAGCACAGGGGCTGAGAGCACTGGGGGGAGGTGGAGGACACGGGGGGCCGGAGAGCACAGGGGGGCCAAGAGCATGAGGGGGAGTGGCAGAGAGCATGGGGGGCCGGAAAGCACAGAGGGAGCCGGAGAGCATAAGGGGGTGGAGAGCACGAAAGGGAGGCAGAGAGCATGGGGAGTCCGAGAGCACAGGGGGCAGAGAGCACGAGGGGGCAAAGAGCATGGGTGGGGCGGAGAGCGCAGGGGGAAAAAAAGAAGCAGGATAGGAGGAGCAGTTGGGGTGGCTGCATATAGAAGAATCATTCTCTCCATTCCTCCTGCAGCCTCTGAAATCCTGCAAGAGGGAGAGGAGGAGAAGAGGCTAAAGGTGGAAATGGAGGGAATGATTCTTCTATATGCAGCAGCCCCCACCACTTCTCCTATTCAGGTTACAGGGGGGCTGCACTCGTTCTCTCTGATCTGGCTCCATAATGTCTGCAGCAGGTGTCTCCTCTAGCTTCTCCCCCTTCATGGTCATGTCCCCTGGAACTGATGGCTGAGCTAAACTGGCAGCCGGGTGGGCGCGGTGAGGCCAGGTGAGCGGCGCAGGCTCAAATAGCAGCCCAGCTGCCTTGGGCCACGCAAGTGCCCGGTTTGCCCTATGGTCAATATGTTAACCAGGTTCCTACAATGGACAACTTTGGCCCCTTCACCGATTAAACAACTGTAGCGGGGTGCTAAATTGAAGGAAAGTGTTGTGTGGTAGTTATGCCCAAACACCCTAATTGTTAGAGTTTTTGCAACCATTTTTTGTCTGCAGGGAGGGCATTGGTGTATAGTTCCCTGTGGCCTGCAGGTGGCGCTGCCATAGTAGGCCAGGGTCAAACCGCTAATCCAGTGCTGTCCCTTGTGTGTCCCCTCTCGGCAGCCATACGGTGGGTGTGGTAGGCCTGCTGTGCATGCTGGGAGAGGATGTAAAGAGGGCAGACGCTGCCTGTTCAGGGTTCGTTGTCGGGGGTCCTACCCCAGGGAGATGTGTGTTCCTGTCCGTCCTGGGCACCTTTGGCCCAGGGGCGGAGGTCGGTGGATCAGTCCCAGGCACCTTTAGTCCTGGGGCTGCAACAAAGGCCTGGGCTCAGCATCTTCGGCTGGAGCCCACCAAGGATCCAGGAGTCTCAGGGTGCCGCCTTGCGAGGGGGCCCGTATCCTAGATGAGGAGGCCGGGGGAGGAACCATTCCGAGGGACTGGTGCAGAAGTCACGGTGAAGGAAGGGTCCCGGTAACTCTCTGGAGGGATGTCTTCTCCTTATTAGAAACCAAGTTCACCAGGTCTGTGGCAGAGACCAAGTTCACCAGGTCTGTGGCAGAGACCAAGTTCACCAGGTCTGTGGCAGAGATCAAGTTAACCAGGTCTGTGGCAGAGACTTTGGGTAAAGTTTGAGTACCATATCGGCTGCTAATCCCAAGCCAGGGAGACTATCCGAATGGGCTGAGTCTACTTGAGAATCGGAGCAGTGAATTGGGTTACGCTTGTGCCTGGACCTCTTCCACACCTTAAGCTGTCCTGTTCTCCCTCCAATCTTTTCTGTCAGAGACTGTGTTTTACAAGAAAATAAACTCTACGTTGGAGTTGCAGCTGGTGTGGACATTCAAGTTACTGGATACAAGGACTTGTCTGTATTTAATATAGAGGTGAGAAACATTCTCTGGCTGTCTGACTGTGGAGGACCCATCAACAACACCGCTCAACCTCTTCACACAGGAGGGTACGGGCTTCTGGCGTGGTGTGCCCCTCTATTCCTGCGAGGAGCCGAACAAGGCAGGTAAAGAGAGGGGTGGGTGCGCTACACGTGGGGGCTCGAGTCCGGGATTTCCACAGCAGAAGAAGCCCAGAGTTTGGACTTTGTTCCCCCTGTGGAGTTCCGTGGAGGTCGGCCATCTTTGAAGAAAGTAACTGCGCCAGGAGGAGAGCTCAAGCTGCGTAGTTCGTGGGCGGGCCCAAAGGTGAGAAAGCCCGCAAACATTGCAGAAAAATGGGAGGAGCCTCGCCATGTGAGGAGTTGCACGTGGTGACTTTGGCACCAGAGAGACAGTGCGCAATGGATCGGCGAGTGGGTAACATGGCGTCTAATGCCACTTGGATTCCGAGTTCAACTACCATGAACATTACCTCCTTTGCTGCTTCTGTGACCGATATGGGGATCTGACTGAAGCCTCGAGGGCGCTTCGCTCTCTATGTCTGCAGAGAGGCGGAGGCCCTTGGAGTGGTTTGTCCCGGATGCCAGGGACTGGTGGTGCATCTTAGGCCCTTCGGAAGATGTAAGCAGTGCAAGGAATTTTTTTTTGAAGTTGAGCAGCCTACTGAAAAGCCTCTGGCCTTCCGTTTGAACTGCCTTTCAGGCGCCACCACTTTGGAAGAAGGAACCAGAGCTTCCGCAGTCACCCCTATGCGCACTGTTGAGACTTCGGAGGAAGTCACGGTTGAAAGTGTTCCGGTTGTTGAGGAACAAGAGTCGGAGAGACCGGAGGATGCTGCTTCGGTCTTTACAGAGTCCTCGCTCCCACCGCCCAAGAGGAAGGTCGGCTATGTTACAGCTTCCTGCGGCCGTGGTGGAGTCACACCCCAGTGCTTGCCCGGATCGGATGCATCCATTGGAAAAAGTTCCGGACATCCTGCTTCAGCTACAAGCCGAGGTAAGCCGGGGAAAGGGACCTTAGCTAAGGTCCGAAGTGTTGGGGATGCGTGGGTCAGGAACCCCAGGGCCATTGAACTTGTGAGAGGCAGTGATTCGTCATCCACCCGGAGTTACATGCCGGCGGAGGAATGTGATACCTCCGACCTGGAGTCAGTCTCCGACCCAGGAGATGATGTTGCCATAGACAAACTGTTTGAGCGGAAGGGTTGGGATAAGATGCCCCTGTCCTCATCCCGTAGAAAAAGGGACTCACCCATAGTCACTGGGGATGCTACACCCCGGGTGGAGGCCCAGGAGCCTGAGGAGGAATCTGTCCCGTTGTCTGCCCTTCCACTACTTGAGATACCTGCACCTGTTGCCGGGATGGGACGAGTATCATTGCGGGCCCCTATGTCTGGTCTGGAGGCATTGAAAGTGCCTCGACGCCCGGATACCATAATTCTACCAGGGATGGGAGATCGTGCAACCATGCCTCCGTTATCCAGGATTCAGCGGTTGTTCAACCAGAAAGTTGCGGCTGAGTATGGGTGGGAATACCCGTACTTGTCAAAGGAGTTATTGTTTGAAGTGGAGGCCTATAGATATCGGTGGTACACGGACTTCCTTTGGACTTATCTAAAGGTACCCCAGGCCCGTAGGTATTACTCCTGTTCCGCCATAGTTACTAAGCGGTACAAAGAGTGTAGAGAGTCCTGGATGCTTGGCGGGCATATTCATGCTGACAGAGTGGTTATCCATCGAAAGGATAAGGACAATGTTGAGTATCACATAGACACTTTTGACAAGAACTGGAAACCATTAGTGCTGCCGCATCCACAGTACTATCTTTGAGAGACTGGACTCTTTTGTGTTTGCCTTTTGTTATATTCCGGAGTATACTCTCCTGGAGCCCAAGAACTTTAGCCCTTACAGATGGGGTATTCTACTTGCTGGAAGAGCAGGAGCTGTTGTGTTTTTTTTCCTCTCCACTCACAGCACCAAAAAGACAGTGACTTTCGGGGTAGTAATAGTTCAGGGCCACAGTAAGGTTCAAGATAGAAGAGGATTGATCTCCAAGAGAAAGAAAGACAGTTTTTTCCCAGGACAAGTGTTTTGACGGTGGCACTTCCACTAGGTGGCGGTGTTGCGAAACTTTTGCACTCCATTTGAAGTGTGTCTTAGTTTTTAGAAGGAAAGGATTTTTCCTTCGGGGAGAATCTTTTCTCTTCTAATGTATATAAGTTAGGATGTTAGAAATTATTGGTTGTGTGTTTTTTTTTTCTCCCTCTGTAGGTGGACACCAAGCAAATCACTGAGTATGGGTGGATTTAGCTATTGCAGAGGGGAGGGAAATGGAAATATACATTGAAAATGTGGTTTGTGTGACATTGAGAATGTGATGTGCACATGTGTTTCTCTGCTCTTCTTTCACTTCTGCATTTAACTCCCTTTCCCCATGTTCAGGTTCCGGCACAAACAAACATATTTTTCAATTTCGTGTTTTTTTTTCTTAGATTAGATTAGTTTCTGGAATAGATCTATGTTGACTCAGGCTTGAGAGACATAGGTTTGCTCCAGACACTGGGGACCAGTGTCTATTTAGTGGGGGGAGTATGTAGCGGGGTGCTAAATTTAAGGGAAGTGTTGGGTGGTAGTTATGCCCAAACACCCTAATGCCGCGTACACACGATCATTATTCACGGCGGTTAAAAAACCGCCGTGAATAATGACATTTTAAACGAGGGAACAGCTTGTTCCCCACACACGGTAATTTTTCTCGTCATTTTTTAAAATGACGAGGAAAACGATCGTCTATGGGCTCCGCGGCAGTGTTTTCCTATGGGAAACACTGCCGCAGAAGAAATGTCAGCAGAAAAAACGACGAGAAAAATTAGAACGTGTTCTAATTTTTCTCGTCGTTTTTAATGCCGTTTTTCATGTCGTGAAAAATGACAAAAAGACCACACACGGTCGTTTTTCTTGTTGAAAACAAAAAATGTCATTTTTCACGACGTGAAAAATGATCGTGTGTACGCGGCATCATTGTTAGAGTTCTTGCAACCATTTTTTGTCTGCAGGGAGGGCATTGGTGTATAGTTCCCTGTGGCCTGCAGGTGGCGCTGCCATAGTAGGCCAGGGTCGAACCGCTAATCCAGTGCTGTCCCTTGTGTGTCCCCTCTCGGCAGCCGTACAGTGGGTGTGGTAGGCCTGCTGTGCATGCTGGGAGAGGATATAAAGGGGGCAGACGCTGCCTGTTCAGGGTTCGTTGTCGGGGGTCCTACCCCAGGGAGGTGTGTGTTCCTGTCCGTCCTGGGCACCTTTGGCCCAGGGGCGGAGGTCGGTGGATCAGTCCCAGGCACCTTTAGTCCTGGGGCTGCAACAAAGTCCTGGGCTCAGCATCTTCGGCTGGAGCCCACCAAGGATCGAGGGGTCTCAGGGTGCCATCTTGCGAGGGGGCCCGTATCCTAGATGAGGAGGCCGGGGGAGGAACCGTTCCAAGGGACTGGTGCAGAAGTCACGGTGAAGGAAGGGTCCCGGTAACTCTCTGGAGGGATGTCTTCTCCTTAATAGAAAAGTTCACCAGGTCTGTGGCAGAGACCAAGTTCCCCAGGTCTGTGGCAGAGACCAAGTTCACCAGGTCTGTGGCAGAGACCAAGTTCACCAGGTCTGTGGCAGAGAGTTTGAGTACCATATCGGCTGCTAGTCCCAAGCCAGGGAGACTATCCGAATGGGCTGAGTCGGAGCAGTGAATTGGGTTACGTTTCTGCCTGGACCTCTTCCACACCTTAAGCCGTCCTGTCTTCCCTCCAACCTTTTCTGTCAGAGACTGTGTTTTACAAGAAAATAAACGCTACGTTGGAGTTGCACCTGGTGTGGACATTCAAGTTACTGTGGGGATACAAGGACTTGTCTTTATTTAATATAGAGGTGAGAAACATTCTCTGGCTGTCTGACTGTGGGGGACCCATCAACAACACCGCTCAACCTCTTCACACAGGAGGGTACGGGCTTCTGGCGTGGTGTGCCCCTCTATTCCTGTGAGGAGCCGAACAAGGCAGGTAAAGAGAGGGGTGGGTGCGCTACACAACCAAGGGACTTCAAACGTTTAATACAATAGCAACCGCAGAATGTAACTATCCGGGTCGCTGGTTACATTACTTTCAGCTTCAGCACTTTAATACACAATTATCAAACAAGGGTTCACCTCATAGGGATTTAACTCCATTTGAATCTCTTTGCACTGGGCTTTTAAACTGTTCCCACATTATTTCTAAAATATATGGCATATTGCTTTCCCATGCATTTCCTAACCATCCATACTACATCGGAGATTGGGAAAGGGAATTGGGCCATGGGATCACCATAGAAGATTGGAAGGTCATTCTTCCTAACCTTTAAATCAAGTCTTGCAACATATATACAAGAGAAGAACTATAAAATACTAACCAGGTGGTATAGATGCCCTGTGAGGCTTCATAAAATGTCCTCAAACTATCCTGAAAAAAGTGTTTTGGTGCTGCAGGGTGAATAAAGGCACAATGATCAACATACGGTGGACTTGACCCCAGATTATAACATTTTGTGAGTCTGTGTTCCAACTTTGCTCCTTTGTTACTGGTGGTTTATCATATCAGAAATCTCTGGAAATGGCCCTATTGTCTATTTATCCAGGTTCTAAAGCCCCATACACACCATTAGATTTTCTGCAGATTTTTGTTTTCAGATTTACCAAAACCATATAATATGAGGTCAAACCTTAAGAGTTTCAATTTGTATGCAATCAGGCAGGCCCTTGCACTACATGGTTTTGGTAAATCTGAAGACAAAAATCTGCAGAAAATCTAATAGTGTGTATGGGGCTTAATGGAGAGACTAAAAAGGGACTGCTTTGTTTTCTTCTCTCCGCAGCACGAATACTTATACCTAGACATTGGAACACCATTAAAGAGTGGATAGTTGAGTTGAATTTTTTAAAGAAAATGGAGGAATTAATGGCAAGAATACGAGAATGTTATCCCAAGTATATGGCTGTATGGTCTCCTTGGATTGAGTTTTTGGGCTCTGACGCTCTGGGATACTTCCTATAAATAGCTTTTACTTCACAGTTCAGTTCTGATTTAAAATGGAGACATGGACATAGGTTTTTTTTTCTTTTTTTTTTCTTTTTTGTGACCAGTGAGGAGCTCCCCAGATAGATTGTCAGAGAAATAGATAGATATGTATTTGAATTTTTTTTTCCTTCCTTTTTTTTCTCTTTCTTTCTTCTCCTTTCTTGTCTTTTCTTGTGGATTCTTGTGGATTTGTTTTTTCTTGTTTTTGGGCAGATGTTTGCCCAAGTGAAATAATGGTTATCTAAGAATAGATGTTTTTGTTGAACAGGTGGTAAGACATACGTTTATTGATTTTCAAAGTATCAGAAAGAATTGTCTTAGGCCCCTTTCACACGGGCGGACTGTTTAGGTCCGCCTGTCAGTTTTTTCAGGGGACCTGAACGGGTGCTCCATGTAAGCCACCCCGGCGCTCCCAGAACCTCGATTCCTCCACCTCCTCTCTGCTCCAGGAACCATGCAGGCTGGGCCAGAGGGCAGGCTGACTTGGAGCTCGGAGGAAGAGAACATGCGCCGCTGTAAGGAGCAGAGCAGCGAGAGCACCCCCCTGGATCAAGAGGGAGACTCGGCACTGCCATTGCTGGCCATCAGGTACCCGGCATCCTACACAAACATGCCAGAACACTGAGACAGCAGGGAGGTGAGCAGAGGAGGGACTGCAGAAAGGGACAGTGCTATGTGGTCTGTCTCAGCCCTCCCCTCTGTCTCTCTGCCCCCTCTGTCTCTCTGCCCCCTCTGTCTCTCAGTCCCCCCCTCTGTCTCTCAGTCCCCCTCTCTGTCTCTCAGTCCCCGTGTCTCTCAGTCCCCTCTCTTTCAGTTCCCTCCTCTGTCTCTTAGCCCCCCCACTATCGCTCAGACCCCCCTCTGTCTCTCAGACCACCTCTGTACCTCAGACCCCCCTCTGTCTCTCAGACCCCCCCTCTGTCTCTCAGACCCCCCTCTGTTTCTCAGTCCCCCCTCTGTCTCTCAGCTCCCCCTGTCTCTCAGCCCCCTCTGTCTCTCAGCTCCTCCCTCTGTCTCTCAGACCCCCCTCTGTCTCTCAGACCCCCCTCTGTCTCTCAGTCCCCCCTCTGTCTCTCAGTCCCCCCCTCTGTCTCTCAGTTCCCGTGTCTCTCAGTCTCCCCCTCTTTTAGCCCCTCCTCTGTCTCTCAGCTCCCCTCTATCTCTCAGACCCCCCTCTGTCTCTCAGACCCCCCTCTGTCTCTTAGACCCCTCCTCTGTCTCTCAGACCCCTCCTCTGTCTCTCAGCCCCCTCCTCTGTCTCTCAGCCCCCCCTCTATGTCTCAGACCCCTCCTCTGTCTCTCAGACTCCTCCTCTGTCTCTCAGCTCCCCCTCTGTCTCTCAGCCCCCCCCCCTCTGTCTCTCAACTCCCCCCTCTGTCTCTCTGCCCCCTCCTCTGTCTCATTCACTCCCTGACTCTTAGGCTGCATTCACACTGGAGCAGGCATTGACGGTAAATCGCTACTAGTTTTAGCAGCACTTTACTGTCGTTTTAGCTGCGCTATTCGGCTTCTAGCAGGCACTTTTAACCCCCGCTAGCAGCCGAATTAAAGATTAAATGCGCCCGTGTAGCGCTGCTGCCGAAGTGCTTTGCAGGCGCTTCAGCAGCGGTGGCCATTCATTTCAATGAATGAATTTCCACCGCCCCAAAGATGCTGCTTGGAGGACTTATTTTAATGCCCTGGCAGCGCCCCAGTGTGAAAGCACTCAGACTTTCACACTGGGATTGCAGCAGAGGCATTTTTCAGGCGATTTACAGGCGCTATTTTTAGCCCAAAAGCGCCTGAAAAATGCCTCAGTGTGAAAGGGGTCCTACACTCACCCCCTCTCTTTTACACTCACTCCCTCTCTCTTACACTCACCCCCCTCTCTCACCCACCCCCTCTCACCCCCTTTCCCTCAACCCTCCCTCTCTCTCTCTCTCATTCCCCTCTCTCTCACTCTCTCATGATATACAATAATGGATGTAGGAGCGTGTTTTTTTGGGGGAGTGGGGGGCAGCATTTTATTGAATTAAAGTGGGCCGGTCTGGATGAAGTCCAGGGCCAAATTTTTGTCCCAGTCCAGCCCTGATCAGATCGGGTGAGATCTGATGAAAATGGATAAGCTCCATAGAGATCAGCGGTGCTCAACAAGCCCCTCCCCGCTCAGTGAGCAGAGAGGGACCTGTCATCCGCTGGCTCAGCGGAGATCAATGGAGAGATCTCCCGCTGAGCTGGCGGACTCCGTGGCAACGGTTCGGCCTCATGTGAATGAGGCCCTTTTCATGTTCCACTTATGTTGTGCTATATGGGATCAAGGTGTCCCAGATTATGTTCTTTCCGAATGTAACCTTGCAAAATATTTAATAAAAATTAATATAAATAATAAAAAAAAATCCCTTCAATTAATTTTTAGTCACAGAATCTCCCACTTTAATTCTGATTAGAATTTTCAAATGGTGTGCTGGGGATAACATGAATTCAAGAGAGAGAGAAAAGGAGGGAGCAAAGGAGAGGGTATAGGTATCCAGAATAAATGTATGATGATTTCCCTACATTTCTCTTACTGGCCCTCAGCAAATACATATGGGTAAGTTGTTTCCAGAATGCTCTCTAGCAGCTCTGGCCAATTGAGCAAATGTATTCAGCCCTTTACCACAGATGTGAATCACCTTCCTAGTAGTCACCATGAAAATAATACAAATATGCAAATTAAATGCAGTCACCAAATTACAACACAGCAGAATTCTTCCAGTAGGAACAATAGGGCTGATTGACTACAACTGGAAAGTGCAAAATCTGATGCAGCTCAGCTTCCAGTTTTTATTGTCAAGCTTAATTGAACAAGCTGAATTTAGAAGCTGATTGGCTACTATGCACAGCTGCACCAGATTTCGCAACTCTCCACTTAAATCAACCCCACTGTTCCTGTGACAACTGTCTAATGCCCCGTACACACAATCCGAATATCGTACGACAGATCGTACGACTTTTTTCGCTTAATAGTCGCAAGTAAAATTAAATAGGTTATTAAAGTCACAAAAATTCTCGTACGACAGAAAAAAAAATCGGAAGTGATGTCATGTGTTGTAATGTATTTGTATTGTATTTTGGGACGACAACTGTACTGACTAAACGAAAATCGTACGATTTGTTATCGTCCGACGAAAATTCTCGTGCATGTCCGATAAAATAATATCGGATGAACTGTCATAATCGGCTCTCGAAGCTCTGTACTGACGATCCGATTATCGTACGATTCTTCCTCGGACAACATTTTTCGTACGATATTCGGATCGTGTGTACGGGGCTTAAGACCCCATACACACTATTCGATTTTCTGCAGATTTTTGTCTTCAGATTTACCAAAACCATGTAGTGCAAGGGCCTGCCCGATTGCAACTCTTAAGGTTTGACCTCATATTATATGGTTTTGGTAAATCTGAAGACAAAATTCTGCAGAAAATCTAATAGTATGTATGAGGCTTAAGAAGGAATTTCCCTTTACTTTAGAGGGACTTGCTCTAACTTCCGGTTCCACATCAGAAAGTGAAGGTAAATCTCCCCAACATTATACAAAATAAATTGATTGGGTTGTAATCCTTCTCGACTCTATCCAAAACTAAAAAAAATTGTTTTTGTTATGCACACACTGTAAGTTATTCAGTAATAGCCTTGCCCAACACAATCCTAGTGCATAGACAAGGCAATTTTCCTTGAGTCATATGCAGTGCCAGGACAAGATCACTGCCTGAACAAATAAAAAAAACTGTCTGTGCCCAGCCTTAGCATCACTGTGCAACTCTGAGTCTGTCAATCAGGCTTCATGTGGACCCAGAAGTGAGTGTGCAGCAGAGGCGGTGTGTCCATTATGGGGGAACGGGCGCCACCCCCTCTCTCCAGCCACCCCCCTCTGTGTATAATGGATAGATTCATGCATTGCATGTGTAGCGGGGTCTCCTTTAAGACTCTCAGGACTACCTTACCCAGAACCCCATTCGGCACCCAGGATGCAATGTTTCCACCCCAGAGACTCATGGGTGGGGTTATATAAGGAGGAGGCGAGGCTGCGCTCGGCATCTTTGGGACACGAGACTTCAGTGGAGAGATCTTCCTGTGCGTATCCGCTGTGGTGCAAGGCCTGAAGCCTGGGGCCTTGCGCTGCTACCCAAAAGAGCCTTCCACCCCCATTGCGAGCCTGGGTGGCATCTGACTCGGTCATCCTCAACCGCTGCTGAGCCGGAGACCAGACCGCTGCAGACGCTGTGTGTGGAGACACAGCAGGTGGAAGTTCCCGGACTGGGATCGCGTCCGGAGGGGTGAGCGAGCACCTGCTCAATCCATATACTGTATACCAGGGATAGGCAATTAGCGGACCTCCAGCTGTTGCCAAACTACAAGTCCCATGAGGCATAGCGAGACTCTGACAGCATCAAGCATAACACCCAGAGGCAGAGGCATGATGGGACTTGTAGTTTGGCAACAGCTGGAGGTCCGCTAATTGCATATCCCTGCTGTATACTATTGTTAGGCCTACAGACTGCCGTGGCCCACCAGTTCCTATTTCAGTCCCCCCCCTTGGAGATCCATAGCAGAACTGAGTCAAACGGATCTCTAGTGGAGTGTGTTCCTGAAATGTGCACCACCGTTTACAGACTTGCATGCAAAGAATTTCATCCCCTAGAGAATGAGTTATATGGTCAGGCCTGGCCATCTAGATAGTTTATTTAGTTGCTGCGCCATAGGGTGCATAGTGAAGTACTGTTACATGTGACGCGTGTGCGCCATATCTTACTAGTTGTAGTGTGTCTATTGCTGCAGGGCTCTGCAGATATATTCCTGTGATTTGTTATAACTGTTGATTTTATTGCCAGTAGAAGTAAACTCGTTATTCTTCTATCATTGCATTGGTGTCTGAATTTAACCATAGAGCATAAGATATATACATTACCCTAGACTAACTGTGCCAGGGGGGGGTCGAGTAAATTGCCGGGGATTGGCGGAGCTGTCTTCAGGGCCCAAACTAAATCTGCGGCCCTCTTAGCTGAAGGTATCGCTACACGTGGGGGTTCTCGTCCGGGATCCTGATACAGCAGGTGAACGCCAGAAGTGCCGGCATGGACCCCATGGACCCACAAGCAGTAGAAGCATGGTGCAAAGCCTCTAGGGCAGACCCAAACCGCTCAATAGTCTTCAGCCTCCCTGGGGAGGAATGGTCGACTGAAACGGTAGAGGAGTTAATGAAGTCAGTGTCCACAGATCACACACCCTGGGTGACGGAGATAAAGTCAGACCCAGACACCTCATATCAGTATGCACTAGTAGAGTACTGGGACGGGATGCCAGAGGCTTGCAAGCGCAAGTGTGTGTGGATGCCAGATAACAAAACCTATAGGTTGGCGCACGCAGTAACTGTAGAGAAGGAGCCATCACCAACGGGATCACCGCAGGCTGTGGCCCGTACCTCACCAGAAAGAGGAGACAGGGTGACGCCCCCAGTGGCACCTGCACCTGCCACTGCTATATCACCAGAATTGATAAAGGCAATAGGGGATCTGCTAACCAAATGTCAGAAGACAAGCACGGTTCATGTAGAGACTAGCTACCAGAGACTAAAGACATTCTCAGGGAAGCTCCCTGTCCCTGCAGGGGAGGAAGACTTCGATACTTGGGTGGAACAGGCAATACAAGCAGTGGAGGCATGGGAGGTGCCTGAAGTGCAGAAGAGGCAACGAGTGATAGAAATCCTTAAAGGCGCAGCAGCAGAGGCGGTGAAAAGTTTCCGGTTTGGAAATACAGACTGCACGGCTCAAGACTGTCTAGCTATGCTACAGGAAGAGTTTGGTCAGCTAGAAAAGGTGACAGAGATGGTCTACCAATTTGAACATACTTTCCAACAGCCAAATGAAAAGCTTTCAGAGTATGTCAGAAGACTGAACAGGTTGCTGTGTAAGATTGTTTTGAAGAAGGGAATGATGCCCCAAGATACAGATGCGGCAAGAATGAAGCAAGTCTTAAAGGGAGCGTTACGCTCGGATCCAGTCTGGTTGCACTTGAAAACCTCAGGAGGAGGAACGTCACTGACTTACTCTGATTTGATAAAAATCATCAGAGATGAGGAGGCACTGCAGAAGGATCAGGCAATGATAAAGACAAAAGAAGAAAAGGGTTGAGTATAGCCTCAATTATAAAAAATAAACTAACAATATATTGTGCCCTCATCCGTAGAAATGTTTGAGGAGGGAATCCATCGGACATAGGGTAGTGGTTGCTAGGGTCATCTTCCCCTAATAGTCACTCAGGATTAAAGGTTTGATGGACTTTCTCAGGCACTGATATGACAACATACAAATATTACATAAAAAATTTATTAGTATGTATAAACAAAAGAAAACAATAATATATAAAAAAACAAAGACCAAACCCCACAGTATAGAACAGCATGAGTCGGTGACAAAACAGCCGTATACAATCTATCAAAGTGGAGCAGGCCAAGCCTCAACCGGTTTTGCGGCAGAAAAACCGCTTCTTCAGGAGGGTCTGTACAAAACATAATATACATAATAAATACTCTAGCAATGTGTTAATACAAATATAGAACGTATTTAATATCAACAATATAATCAAAAAGTCAAGGTCTGTGGACTGCTCACCGTAGAGACGTTCAGAGGTGCAGCGACTGCCCAAGTAAACCCCCCGCGGCGGATGAGGGGGAATAAACGTATATGGTGCAGATTGATACAATCTAATAGTAGTGATTAAAATAATATGGGTTAGATAATTTATATTTGAGCCAATTTAACATGGGACACCCAGTGCTGATAGTGGGGGAGGGGGGGGGGGGAGAAAGGGGGGGGGGAAAGAAAGGAGGGGGAGGGAGAAGGAAGGGGAGAAGGAGGAAACGGAGGTGGGGAAGGAAGGGAATGACGAGGGAAGGGAAGGGAAGGGGCGAAAAGGAAGGGAAAGGGGGAAGGAGGGGGGGAAAGGTGGTGGAACGTGAGGAAAGGGGGGGGGAGGGGGGGAGGGGGGGAGGGAGGGGGGGAGGGGAAAGAGGGGGGGGAAAGAGAGAAAAGGGGGGGGGGAAGGGGGGGAAAAAAGACAATGCCAGTAAGTTCGTTGACGCCTTTTTGATGCCGCACGTCAGCAGTTTGCCTTCTTACATCAAGGATACTTCTGACTTGCTGCGTCACATTGAGGGTATCCGGGTCCCCCCGGACGCCCTGCTCGTGGCCATAGATGTCGAGGCATTATACTCGAGCATCCCCCACGAGCGGGGCGTCCGGGTGGCCGGTTCTTTTTTACATGAACAGGAGCGGACCTCTTGGCCACTCAATGAGTTCATTCTTGATCTGTTGTATTTCATTCTGACTAAAAATTATTTTCTCTTCAATGATCAACTTTTTTTACAAACACAGGGGGTCGCAATGGGGACTTCTTGCGCCCCCGCCTACGCCAGTCTTTATTTGGGTGGGTGGGAGTGCTCTATTAATGCAGATGAACAATACACGGAAATGCTTGACCATGCGTTGGTTTGGTATCGTTATATTGACAATCTTTTTCTGGTCTGGACGGGGACCAGTACACAATTAGAACAATTTATGGATTTACTAAATTGTAATGATTTCAACTTGACCTTTACAGTACATTTTGATGATACTCAGGTCCCATTCTTGGACCTGACTATCATGAAACAACAAGACGGTACGTTAAGTACCAACCTTTATCGTAAACCGACTGCCGGTAACACTTTACTTTACGCCACCAGCGCCCATCCAAACCCATTGATACGCAGTATCCCATTTGCGCAATATCTACGCATACGTAGAAATTGTGCTTCAGAAAGTGACTTTAAAATTCAAGCTAACGCTTTACGTGAACGTTTATTACTAAGAGGTTATTCTCGCTCCAACCTGAGAAAGGCCTTTAATAAGGCCCGCCTTCGCTCCAGGCAATCTCTGCTTTACCCCCCCCCCCCCCTAGACTGAAACCTATTCAAGAATCAGTCAGATTTGTTACTAGCTTTTCGGGTCATCATCGCACACTTCGAAATATCCTCAATGAACACTGGCATTTGCTCACCGAACATAATACCTTGCAAAAACACCTTAGACCTTATCCAGAACTGGTGTTCCGCAGAGCTCACTCTTTACGGGACCGCCTAACTCAGAGTCACTACATTCCCTATAGTGTCCCGCCACAGGGACCCAACGGCACCTACCAATGTGGAGAATGTCCCCGTTGCCCTTGGGTCCTGGAGGGCCGGAACTTTACTCTCCCTAATGGGGAGCATTTCCGCTCCTCTGCATATGCCAACTGTGGCACCAAGGGGGTTATTTACCTTATGGTGTGCTCTTGCAGGGCCTTTTACGTGGGTAAAACCATCAGAGAGCTCAGACAACGTATAGGAGATCACATATACTATTCTGGCAATGGGAAACTGACCACCATTGGACGACACATAGGTCTATACCACCGTTATGACCTATCTGCCGTGCGGTTTTTCGTCTTGGAAGTTGTTAAAACCGAGCCCCAGGGGTGGCGATTGGGATAGAACTATCCTACAGAGGGAAACCCTGTGGATAGAACACCTCAATGCCACAATTTCCCTGGAATTAATGAGATGAACTCCTATAAATCCTTTTTATAAGTTAGTTTTATTATTCATTGGTTTTCCTCTCCCTTTCCTCCCCCCCCCCCCCTTTCCGAAATATGGCCTATTCATAAGTCTATATTCAACCAACTTGCCATCAATGTGACACATTCCTGTAAATGTGCTTTTTTTCTTTCCAATCCCTTAAATTGTATATTGGTGATTTCTGTCAAACATATTGTTATTGATAGGTATTATTAATCATTTATTAAAAGCCCTATACTGCTATTACATGTACATTGTTACTGCATTACATTTCTACTGTTTTTGGTCTTTGGCTGCTGACGTTATTTGCGATGCGGCGGCTTCCTATTTTCACCCCATTGGCGGATCAGTTCTCTTCCTGGTCGGGATGACCACGTCATCCCGTACTTGCGTCGTTTGACCTGGCCCCACGGCCTTGGGTTAATTGACGCGCACTTGCACGTCAGGTGTGCACAGTGCGGAAGGGATGACCCCGTGACGTCACGCGCCGCACGTCACTTGCGGCGCGTTTGACGGCGGGGTCGGGGAACACACATAAGTGGCTTGTTCGCAAGCCCTTGGTGTGAGTGGTGCACGCACACTCCCCCTGGAAAACCATATGTGAGGAACAGACATGCCGAGGTGAGTGCTCTATATAGCAACAAGGCGCTTAGTGGCCTTTCAATCTGTTTTAAAATTGCTGTTTTTTATATGCAACTTTTTGGTTTCATATACAGCCTATAACCTTGTCCTTCTACCTCGTCGGACTTTGGGCTCCAAATCTGGTCTATCATAACCCTCTGGCTGTCTAGATCCTCCTCAGGTTTTCCTCATTACTGAAATATGCTTGAATATTGGTAAGAGCCTATTACATGTGCTGGCTATATAGTCCAGTCCTTACCCCAAGTGCCCTAATTTTCCCTCCCCTTTCCCCCCCCCCTTCCTTTCCCTTCCTCTCTGGGTTCCTTGGTCTGTCTCCCTTTCCTTCCTGGTTTGTATCTGCTGGGCACAGTGGTTTGGTGTCTGTTGGTGTTTCTAGTACATAGGGGGTCGAGGTCGGCTCCGTCCGTATTAGAACCTTCCCCTCCCCCCCCATCTTTTCCCTTCCCCCCTCCCCCCCCCTTCCTTTTCCCCTTTTCTTCATCTCCTTTCTCCCTTCTTATTGTTTTCCCCTTCTCCAACAATCCTTTCCCCCCCTCCCCCTCCCCCCTTCTTCTCTTTTTTTCCCCCCCCTTCCCCCTCCCCCTTTTCTCTCTTTCCCCCCCTCTTTCCCCTCCCCCCTCCCCCCCTCTTTCCCCTCCCCCCTAGTCCCTCCCCCCCCACCCCCCCTTTCCTCACGTTCCACCACCTTTCCCCCCCCCTTCCCCCTTTCCCTTCCTTTTCGCCCCTTCCCTTCCCTTCCCTCGTCATTCCCTTCTTTCCCCACCTCCGTTTCCTCCTTCTCCCCTTCCTTCTCCCCTCCCCCTCCTTTCTTTCCCCCCCCCTTTCTCCCCCCCCCCCCCCGTCCGTCCCCCACTATCAGCACTGGGTGTCCCATGTTAAATTGGCTCAAATATAAATTATCTAACCCATATTATTTTAATCACTACTATTAGATTGTATCAATCTGCACCATATACGTTTATTCCCCCTCATCCGCCGCGGGGGGTTTACTTGGGCAGTCGCTGCACCTCTGAACGTCTCTACGGTGAGCAGTCCACAGACCTTGACTTTTTGATTATATTGTTGATATTAAATACGTTCTATATTTGTATTAACACATTGCTAGAGTATTTATTATGTATATTATGTTTTGTACAGACCCTCCTGAAGAAGCGGTTTTTCTGCCGCGAAACCGGTTGAGGCTTGGCCTGCTCCACTTTGATAGATTGTATACGGCTGTTTTGTCACCGACTCATGCTGTTCTATACTGTGGGGTTTGGTCTTTGTTTTTTTAAATATTATTGTTTTCTTTTGTTTATACATACTAATACATTTTTTATGTAATATTTGTATGTTGTCATATCAGTGCCTGAGAAAGTCCATCAAACCTTTAATCCTGAGTGACTATTAGGGGAAGATGACCCTAGCAACCACTACCCTATGTCCGATGGATTCCCTCCTCAAACATTTCTACGGATGAGGGCACAATATATTGTTAGTTTATTTTTTATAATTGAGGCTATACTCAACCCTTTTCTTCATTCTATAGGGTGGATAACACACCCGTTTCTCTCTCTCGATGGATATCACTAAGTGATCCATACGAAAATCATTTTTGAGTGCCTCTACCCTATTATTAAAGCTATATTGCTCTCTTTTTCTTATTTATACCATTTCACCAACAATTTTTGGGAAAAGATCGACTAGCCATAAACCATGGATGTTCTAGGCACTGATTGGACTGGGTTCATGTCTAAAATTCACACTTCTTGTATGAATGACCATAAAATTGAAGATGATCTTAAATTGTTTTTTTCGAAAATGTTTTCACTCTTAAAGCGTAAATCACACCTTCACTGGCACATCGAATATTTTAGGTATTATTTGGCAGAGAACATTTGTCCGATTGGACTTAGAGTCCAAATTTTCCCTACCATCAAAGACCCCTCAGTAGATTTTAAAAAAATATGGGAAAGTTCCCTCTTAAACTGCAGTTCTGAATTGATGAAGTCTTTGGTTGTACAATATTCTAAGGATATGATCAATCTAGACCAAGAAATTGATAATCTTAATGTACAATACCTCCATTTGGTTGGCAACATTACGTTCGCCGCCAAGTGGAAGGAATTCAAAGAACGTCTAGAGATCATCAATAAAGAAATCATCATCAAAAAACAAACTAAATTCAATAAAGATAAGGCTGTCTTTGCAGAGGGACATGCATATAAATGGTCAGGTGGTGTACCTACCAAGAGGGGATTTCAACGTGCAAACTTTGCCCGAAATCCCACTACAGAGGCTGAATCTGATTCATCAGCCTCATCTAACTTTTCACAAAATCCTATACACCCCACCACAACACCAGCAGTCTATTCATCCCATAAGAGACTAAGATACGGAGGTGGTACACCTCCCACTGGCCCCAAGAAAGGCAAAAAGGGACATACTGGACCCAAAATACGTGGGCCGCCATTACAGGACATGACTAATCCCACTGGTCTGGTTACCGGTGGAGCTGCCACGTCCACTTCATTACATGGGGCAATTCCTAAAGTTCTTAGTTCCATGTCCAACAAATACACTAAAGTTAACGAGGATGCCATTTTTTTAGCCCTGAAAAAACAGCAGGGAAATTTAGACACATTTGTTCACAAGAACACACAACCACTTCCCTTCCCTTTACCACCACAAACAATTCCCAACACAATACCCATTTGAATATCATTAACCTCACTCCTCATAGATTATCTGAGGATGAGTTTTCAGTTCTACAATTGGGCTTAGGGTTTTGTCCTCTGGACTCTCTAAAAGTCACAGACACAATCAAGGACTTATACCTCTTTGCTCGCAACCTCACTTTTAAATTCATTTATGATAATGATCGTGCCAAGATTAATTTAGAGCGGGAGTTGGCTGAGCGCACAAAGCATTTCTCGATGGAGGAGTTCCGTGCGCTCCGCGACCTTATGCTCCTTTATGATGAAGGTGGCATGGAAGATCTCCAGTCACCGACACCCACCATTACCCCCCCACTCCCAACCTCCACTATCTTACATCCACTCAAACCTTTTAGACACCGTTCGCGGAAATTTCCAGACTTAATGACATGTCCCGCTATCTGGGCATTTGTACAGGCCACTATTCGTGATCTTAAAAGACAGAAATGGCAGACTATACCTTCTAACATCACGCAGGGGCAGACCAAAGCCTTGAAAATGTTACAGAAATCTCCAGATCTGGTAATAAAAAACTCAGACAAAGGAGGGAACATTGTTCTAATGACACACGAGTTCTACCAGAACATGTGTCTCTCAATTCTCCAAAATGTCAATTGGTACTGTCCCATTTCTCATGCTGCCATTTCTTCCTTTTCCACACAACTGCATACCCTTTGCACTGAGGCCTTCCATTTGGGCCTCATTGAGAAGGATACTTTAGAATTTCTTCTCCCCAAATTTCCCCGTATACCCACCTTCTATGCCCTGCCTAAAACCCACAAAAATATAAGCAACCCCCCAGGCCGCCCTATTGTCTCTGGGATTGGATCCCTTACTGACAATGCCAGTAAGTTCGTTGACGCCTTTTTGATGCCGCACGTCAGCAGTTTGCCTTCTTACATCAAGGATACTTCTGACTTGCTGCGTCACATTGAGGGTATCCGGGTCCCCCCGGACGCCCTGCTCGTGGCCATAGATGTCGAGGCATTATACTCGAGCATCCCCCACGAGCGGGGCGTCCGGGTGGCCGGTTCTTTTTTACATGAACAGGAGCGGACCTCTTGGCCACTCAATGAGTTCATTCTTGATCTGTTGTATTTCATTCTGACTAAAAATTATTTTCTCTTCAATGATCAACTTTTTTTACAAACACAGGGGGTCGCAATGGGGACTTCTTGCGCCCCCGCCTACGCCAATCTTTATTTGGGTGGGTGGGAGCGCTCTATTAATGCAGATGAACAATACACGGAAATGCTTGACCATGCGTTGGTTTGGTATCGTTATATTGACGATCTTTTTCTGGTCTGGACGGGGACCAGTACACAATTAGAACAATTTATGGATTTACTAAATTGTAATGATTTCAACTTGACCTTTACAGTACATTTTGATGATACTCAGGTCCCATTCTTGGACCTGACTATCATGAAACAACAAGACGGTACGTTAAGTACCAACCTTTATCGTAAACCGACTGCCGGTAACACTTTACTTTACGCCACCAGCGCCCATCCAAAGCCATTGATACGCAGTATCCCATTTGCGCAATATCTACGCATACGTAGAAATTGTGCTTCAGAAAGTGACTTTAAAATTCAAGCTAACGCTTTACGTGAACGTTTATTACTAAGAGGTTATTCTCGCTCCAACCTGAGAAAGGCCTTTAATAAGGCCCGCCTTCGCTCCAGGCAATCTCTGCTTTACCCCCCCCCTAGACTGAAACCTATTCAAGAATCAGTCAGATTTGTTACTACCTTTTCGGGTCATCATCGCACACTTCGAAATATCCTCAATGAACACTGGCATTTGCTCACCGAACATAATACCTTGCAAAAACACCTTAGACCTTATCCAGAACTGGTGTTCCGCAGAGCTCACTCTTTACGGGACCGCCTAACTCAGAGTCACTACATTCCCTATAGTGTCCCGCCACAGGGACCCAACGGCACCTACCAATGTGGAGAATGTCCCCGTTGCCCTTGGGTCCTGGAGGGCCGGAACTTTACTCTCCCTAATGGGGAGCATTTCCGCTCCTCTGCATATGCCAACTGTGGCACCAAGGGGGTTATTTACCTTATGGTGTGCTCTTGCAGGGCATTTTACGTGGGTAAAACCATCAGAGAGCTCAGACAACGTATAGGAGATCACATATACTATTCTGGCAATGGGAAACTGACCACCATTGGACGACACATAGGTCTATACCACCGTTATGACCTATCTGCCGTGCGGTTTTTCGTCTTGGAAGTTGTTAAACCGAGCCCCAGGGGTGGCGATTGGGATAGAACTATCCTACAGAGGGAAACCCTGTGGATAGAACACCTCAATGCCACAATTTCCCCTGGAATTAATGAGATGAACTCCTATAAATCCTTTTTATAAGTTAATTTTATTATTCATTGGTTTTCCTCTCCCTTTCCTCCCCCCCCCCTTTCCGAAATATGGCCTATTCATAAGTCTATATTCAACCAACTTGCCATCAATGTGACACATTCCTGTAAATGTGCTTTTTTTCTTTCCAATCCCTTAAATTGTATATTGGTGATTTCTGTCAAACATATTGTTATTGATAGGTATTATTAATCATTTATTAAAAGCCCAATACTGCTATTACATGTACATTGTTACTGCATTACATTTCTACTGTTTTTGGTCTTTGGCTGCTGACGTTATTTGCGATGCGGCGGCTTCCTATTTTCACCCCATTGGCGGATCAGTTCTCTTCCTGGTCGGGATGACCACGTCATCCCGTACTTGCGTCGTTTGACCTGGCCCCACGGCCTTGGGTTAATTGACGCGCACTTGCACGTCAGGTGTGCACAGTGCGGAAGGGATGACCCCGTGACGTCACGCGCCGCACGTCACTTGCGGCGCGTTTGACGGCGGGGTCGGGGAACACACATAAGTGGCTTGTTCGCAAGCCCTTGGTGTGAGTGGTGCACGCACA
The DNA here is from genome assembly GCA_029206835.1 of Rana muscosa. Taxonomy (NCBI): domain Eukaryota; kingdom Metazoa; phylum Chordata; class Amphibia; order Anura; family Ranidae; genus Rana; species Rana muscosa. The sequence goes on along the minus strand of CM055122.1, from coordinate 1,101,993,786 downwards.
CTCCCCCTGGAAAACCATATGTGAGGAACAGACATGCCGAGGTGAGTGCTCTATATAGCAACAAGGCGCTTAGTGGCCTTTCAATCTGTTTTAAAATTGCTGTTTTTTATATGCAACTTTTTGGTTTCATATGCAGCCTATAACCTTGTCCTTCTACCTCGTCGGACTTTGGGCTCCAAATCTGGTCTATCATAACCCTCTGGCTGTCTAGATCCTCCTCAGGTTTTCCTCATTACTGCAATATGCTTGAATATTGGTAAGAGCCTATTACATGTGCTGGCTATATAGTCCAGTCCTTACCCCAAGTGCCCTAATTTTCCCTCCCCTTTCCCCCCCCCCTTCCTTTCCCTTCCTCTCTGGGTTCCTTGGTCTGTCTCCCTTTCCTTCCTGGTTTGTATCTGCTGGGCACAGTGGTTTGGTGTCTGTTGGTGTTTCTAGTACATAGGGGGTCAAGGTCGGCTCCGTCCGTATTAGAACCTTCCCCCCCCCTCTTTTCCCTTCCCCCTTTCCCCCCCCCCTTCCTTTCCCCCCCCTTCCTTTTCCCCTTTTCTTCACCTCCTTTCTCCCTTCTTATTGTTTTCCCCTTCTCCAACAATCCTTTCCCCCCCTCCCCCTCCCCCCTTCTTCTCTTTTTTTCCCCCCTTCCCCCTCCCTTTTTTTTCTCTTTCCCCCCACCCTCTTTCCCCTCCCCCCCTCCCTCCCCCCCACCCCCCCTTTCCTCACGTTCCACCACCTTCCCCCCCCTTCCCCCTTTCCCTTCCTTTTCGCCCCTTCCCTTCCCTTCCCTCGTCATTCCCTTCCTTCCCCACCTCCGTTTCCTCCTTCTCCCCTTCCTTCTCCCTCCCCCTCCTTTCTTTTCCCCAGCCCCTTTCTCCCCCCCCCCCCTCCCCCACTATCAGCACTGGGTGTCCCATGTTAAATTGACTCAAATATAAATTATCTAACCCATATTATTTTAATCACTACTATTAGATTGTATCAATCTGCACCATATACGTTTATTCCCCCTCATCCGCCGCGGGGGGTTTACTTGGGCAGTCGCTGCACCTCTGAACGTCTCTACGGTGAGCAGTCCACAGACCTTGACTTTTTGATTATATTGTTGATATTAAATACGTTCTATATTTGTATTAACACATTGCTAGAGTATTTATTATGTATATTATGTTTTGTACAGACCCTCCTGAAGAAGCGTTTTTTTTGCCGCGAAACCGGTTGAGGCTTGGCCTGCTCCACTTTGATAGATTGTATACGGCTGTTTTGTCACCGACTCATGCTGTTCTATACTGTGGGGTTTGGTCTTTGTTTTTTTAAATATTATTGTTTTCTTTTGTTTATACATACTAATAAATTTTTTATGTAATATTTGTATGTTGTCATATCAGTGCCTGAGAAAGTCCATCAAACCTTTAATCCTGAGTGACTATTAGGGGAAGATGACCCTAGCAACCACTACCCTATGTCCGATGGATTCCCTCCTCAATGATAAAGACAAGTCATGCCCCTACACCAGTGATAGTCAACTCGCTCATGACTCCAGAAAGGGACTCAGAAGTGGACACTTTGAAATCACAAATGTCTCAGGTGTTAGAGATGCTAACCTCTCTGATGGCGAAAGACACTCAGGGTCCAGAGAAAGAGGTAGCGAGAAAGGAACTGTTCCCAGCTGTTTCGGCACCCGCATCTCTGCAAGACTGGGGGGACATAATCTGTTTTAACTGTGGGGGAGTTGGCCACATTGCAGCTACATGTTCCAGTCCCAAGAAGAAGAAAACAGATAACCGCAAGCCGGCGGGAAACTCCAGAGGGCCCCGGTGAAGGAGTCAACCGGGTGCCCATCATCTTCTCAGTTAGCTCCAAACTGAATGCAGAAGCCACTGAGTTCATCCCATCTAGTCCTTCATCAGATTACTGGGAAGATGCCTGTGATACTTACTCTGAAAAGGACCCTAGAGACTCTACGTATCCTTCGGCCCCTGAAGCAGATGTTCCAGAGCCCGCCGTGTTGCCCGAACCTGCTACGGAAGAAGAGCCTGTGGCGCCAGAGCCAGAAACCCCAAGAGAGCAAAGGGCTCGAAGAGTCATAAGGCCTCCCAAAAAGTTGACCTACCCACAAATGGGGAAGAGCTCAGAGGATTCTGTGGTCACTGCCAGGAGGAGTGCAGAGAATCCGGATCCCTCCACTGTTCATTTGGTGGAGGGCCACCCCCATTCACTCTCTGGCACAGTTAGGCAGGTCACTCATGATAGTGTGACCTGTGGGCAAGGGAATTCAACCCCTCGGTTTTGGTGGGAATTCCCTATGCCAACATCATACGCAACATTGTCTAGGGTTGTACGCAGTGTATGTTAGGATTATCTTTGGGGACCAAAGAGTTTAAGTGGGGGGAGTGTGTAGCGGGGTCTCCTTTAAGACTCTCAGGACTACCTTACCCAGAACCCCATTCGGCACCCAGGATGCAATGTTTCCACCCCAGAGACTCATGGGTGGGGTTATATAAGGAGGAGGCGAGGCTGCGCTCGGCCTCTTTGGGACACGAGACTTCAGTGGAGAGATCTTCCTGTGCGGATCCGCTGTGGTGCAAGGCCTGAAGCCTGGGGCCTTGTGCTGCTACCCAAAAGAGCCTTCCACCCCCATTGCGAGCCTGGGTGGCATCTGACTCGGTCATCCTCAACCGCTGCTGAGCCGGAGACCAGACTGCTGCAGACGCTGTGTGTGGAGACACAGCAGGTGGAAGTTCCCGGACTGGGATCGCGTCCGGAGGGGTGAGCGAGCACCTGCTCAATCCATATACTGTATACCATTGTTAGGCCTACAGACTGCCGTAGCCCACCAGTTCCTATTTCAGTTCAGTCCCCCCCCCCTTGGAGATCCATAGCAGAACTGAGTCAAACGGATCTCTAGTGGAGTGTACTGTGTTGGCATTTTTACCCCTTGGATTACAAATGTGTTCCTGAAATGTGCACCACCGTTTACAGACTTGCATGTGAAGAATTTCATCCCCTAGAGACTGAGTTATATGGTCAGGCCTGGCCATCTAGATAGTTTATTTAGTTGCTGCGCCATAGGGTGCATAGTGAAGTACTGTTACACGTGGCGCGTGTGCGCCATATCTTACTAGTTGTAGTGTGTCTATTGCTGCAGGGCTCTGCAGATATATTCCTGTGATTTGTTATAACTGTTGATTTTTATTGCCAGTAGAAAGTAAACTCGTTATTCTTCTATCATTGCATTGGTGTCTGAATTTAACCATAGAGCATAAGATATATACATTACCCTAGACTAACTGTGCCAGGGGGGGTCGAGTAAATTGCCGGGGATTGGCGGAGCTGTCTTCAGGGCCCAAACTAAATCTGCGGCCCTCTTAGCTGAAGGTATCGCTACACATGAATCTATCCATGGCCGCTGTAGCCAACCCCTATTTAGGCGTCCGTCCCCTTTTCAGATGCCGGGCGCCTGAATTATAGCGGCGGAGGGTGTTTTTGAAGCGCCTGATTACAGCCATAGGCTTTAATAGGCTTCAAAAAAGGTGAACTGCGTGCGCATAGCATTGCGCTCACAGTTCCCGCAGGTGTGTTAGAAAAGCGAATGAATATTCACTTTCCTAACACTGAACCGCCTCTCAGTCAATCAGGTGCGCGGGTCTGTTACCCATCACCTGATTGGCTGAAATGACAGGGGCTATGATTGGAGGAGGGGAGGAGACACACGAAGGACACAGGAGCCGCTGCCTGACCCTGCAAGGTTCCACCGCTCGCCGCTGTCACCCGCCGCCACCGAGACAGGGTAAGTGCCGGGCAGACAGAGAGCGAGCGGGGGGTGTCACAGTGGCACTGTTTGATGGGCTCAGTGACAGCATTTGATATGGCACTATTTGATGGGCACAGTGACAGAATTTGATGTGGCACTATTTGATAGGCACAGTGACAGCATTAGATGTGGCACTATTTGATGGGCACAGTGGCAGCATTTGATGGGGCACAGTGGCAGCATTTGATGGTCACAGTGGCAGCATTTGATGGGGCACAGTGGCAGCATTTGATGGGCACAGTGGCAGCATTTTGATGGGGCACAGTGGCAGCATTTTGATGGGGCACAGTGGCAGCTTTTGATGGGGCACAGTGGCAGCATTTGACGGGCACAGTGGCTGCAATTGATAGACACAGTGGCTGCAATTGATGGGCACAGTTGCTGAATTTGATGGACACAGTGGCTGCAATTGATGGGCACAGTCAGGGGCGCTGTTAGAAATCATGGGGCCCTGTACAGCATACCTGACAAGGCCCCTTGGTCCCACCCACAACCCCACTCCTGGCTCCGCCCCACGCCCTCGTGCTGTCATGAAATCTGGGGGAAGCGTGGCAGGAGCTGAAACATGTAACATGTTCCAAAAGGTGAACCTTTAATAACCATTATTATTCTAAACTTTTTACACTATCATAAAGCAGCAGAGATGTCTTCTTTTAAAACTTTTTTGACAACAACGAATTAGCTGGGATGAGCTCAGGCGTGTTCGGACCGTAGTCTGAACCCACCTTATCTATACCACCAGGAAGCTTTACAGCACCCCACCAATCATAACTGGAGCTGAATGGGAGAGATGTCAGTGTTTTGACATCTGTGCCCGTTCAGTTTGTGTCCTCATACACCACAGACTTGTGTCCATTTACATCAGGCTACCTCTGATCTGTCACATTTAGGTCTGGAAAAATAGAAAAGGATGTTGTTTTACATTTATTTATTTTTGACCTGAATGCCCACAAATCAATTCATATCTGACTCCTGTAGACCTACATGGAGCTTTCAATCAGGTCCACATCAGTGGCGGATGGTGCTCAACATTTTTTGGGGGGGTGCAAACAAACTGAAAAATTCAGAATCAATTGCTGCCACTGTGCCATCAAACACAGCTACTGTGCCCATCAATTGCCGCCACTGTGCCATCAAATGCAACCACTTTGCCATCATACGCAGCTACTGTACCCACTGGTCCACAGGAAAAACTGACAGGCGGACTTGATTGCTAAGGATGAGCTCCGGCGTGTTCGTAAGCCCCACGTGCAGAGCCCGCCAGGAAGTCAGCACTGCGCTTCGCTAATCACAGGCAGTGAGACATTTCCCGATCTCTGCAGCCGTGCATCGGGACAATGTCTCACTGCTTGTGATTAGCGCAGTGCCGACTTCCTGGCGGGCTCTGCATGTGGGGCTTGCGAACATGCTGGAGCTCATCCTTACTGATTGCAAAGCTTAGGTGAAAAATTCTCAAAGGGGAGTGGTTTGGGGGGTGGTAACAATGCAGCTTGGCTGTGTGTTTTTACTGTCCCTTCCTCCCATCACATGTGTAAAGTAGCATCTTATTGTGTGCTCATAGTCATTATGATGATCAGAGCACAGCAGGTGCTGTATGGCCCTGACAGTGTAACATGCTGTTGGGTGATGACTTTGTTATGGCTGTGCTGTGTTATAGTCTGTAACACACAGTACAGCCATACATTAAGAAAGTCAGCACCACATATGTTACACTGACAGAGCCATACAACACCTGCTGTACTCTGATCATCATAATAATAATGACCATGAGCACACAATGGGGAGTCAGCCTGTGTGATGTGTCAGTGTGCGTGTGATGGGGGATTGCTTGCCTGTGGACCAGCGTCGGGATTACTCTTTCATTCAGCCTCCTCAGTGATCAGTCTCTCTCCCTCAGGCTGCAGCACGGCACTTACTGAGGGAAGGGAACCGCATTACAATTGTATCCATACGCCCAGGGCCGGCCCAAGACATTGTGCTGCCTGGGACCAAGAATGAAATTCTGCCCCCCCCCCCCCAAAAAAAAAAAATCACGCCCACCAAAAGGCCCCCACATTCATTATTTTATATCATGATAACTAAAGGGGACCCGTCGTGGCTCTATACATGTATAGGAGTAAAAAGAGGACCTGTCGTGGCTCTATACATGTATAAAGAGGACCTGTCATGGCTCTATACATGTATAAAGGATAATAAAGAGGACCTGTCGTGGCTCTATACATGTATAAATGAGTATAAAGAGGACCTGTCATGGCTCTATACGTGCATATAGGTGTATAAAAGGACCTGTCAGGGCTCTATACATGTATATAGGAGTATAAAGGGACCTGTGCATGGCGGGCGGCCGCAATGTCTTTTGCGCAAACTAATCAATGTACGCTAATTATGTTTTTTTTGGTACCAAAAATATGTAGAAGAATACATATTGGCCTAAACTGATGAAGAAATTATTTTTTTATACATTTTTTGGATATTTATTATAGCAAAAAGTAAAAAATATTGTTTGTTTGTTTTTTTTAATTGTTGCTCGTTTGTTGTTTATAGTGCAATAAATAAAAACCGCAGAGGTGATCAAATATCACCAAAAGAAAGCTCTATTTGTGGGAAAAAAAGGACGCCAATTTTATTTGGGTACAGTGTCGCATTACCGCGCAATTGTCAGTTAAAGCGACACAGTGCCGTATCGCAAAAAATGGCCTGGTTATTAAAGGGTTTGTAAAGGTTCGTGATTTTTCACCTTAATGCATCCTATGCATTAAGGTGAAAAAACACCTGGCAATGACTGCCCCCCAGGCCCCCTGTTTTACTTACCTGAGCCCGTTCACTTGCTGTGCGCGTCCCCCGGCGTCCTCTTCTCCACGGACTCTGGCCGTTAATTGGCTAGATTGATAGCAGTGCAGCCATTGGCTCGCGCTGCTGTCAATCACATCCAATGACCCGGGCCCTGGGGGGGGCGGGAATGAGTCATACATGTTGTGTCTATGGACGCAGCGTGTATAACAGGGAGCGCGCCCGCAAGCTAACCCCCTTGGGAGAGTGCTTCCCAGAAGGGGGTTAGCTGATGCAGGGAGGAGCCAAGACAGCCGCCGAGGAACCAGAGAATCGGGGCCACTCTTTTCCAAACGCACTGCACAGTGGAGGTAAGTATAACATGTTTGTTATTTAAAAAAACAAAGCCATACAACCGCTTTAAGTGGGCAAATCTTTCCGGTCCTTAAGTGGTTAATCAGGGCTGGGCAAGGCAAGTCCCTCTCAGAGGCTCTCATGTCTCATACAACTTGTGATGTGTGTTTGTACTTACAGTTTTGCTTCGGACTCCACCACCAGATGCGGGTTGTCACCTGCCACTCGTTGCGGATTGTCGGCTGCCACATGTTGCGCATGGTCACTTATGTCACCTGCCACACGTTGCGGGTTGCCACTTGCCACACGTTGCGGATTGTCACTTGCCACGTCACCTGCCACACGTTGCGGATTGTCATCTGCCACACGTTGCGGGTTGTCTCTTGCCACGTCACATGCCACAACATCACCTGCCACACGTTGCACATTGTCACTTGCCACAACGTCACCTGCCACACGTTGCGGATAGTCCCGTGCCACACGTTGTGGATAGTCCCGTGCCACACGTTGCGGATTGTCACTTGCCAAGCGTCACCTGCCACACGTTGCGTATTGTCACTTGCCACACGTTGCGGATTGTCACTTGCCAAGCGTCACCTGCCACACGTTGCGTATTGTCACTTGCCACACGTTGCGGATTGTCACGACATCACCTGTCACACGTTGCGGGTTGTCACTTGCTGTGTCCCAGAGTGAAGGCAGGCAGCAGAGAGATGATATAATCTCTCTGCTGCCCATGGCTGCACAGTGAGGGTGAAACTGTGGTGATGCAGGGCGGCGGGGAGAGATGACATCATCACTCTGCTCCGCTGCCCGCTCACTTGCTGACTGCTCCCAAACCCCCCCCCCCGGCTGCAAGTGCTCTGCCCGCCCCTGTCACCAACAGCAGCGGCGCCGGGCTCCTCACAGGGAGCGGTGCCTGCAGTGCTCACTCGCTGACTGCCCCCTCCCCCCGCCTGTGAGTGTCCTCACAGGCAGCGGCGCCGGTACACCGGGCTCCTCACAGGGAGCGGCGCCTGCCCATGCCTGCTCACTCGCTGACTGCCCCCCCGCCTGTGAGTGTCCTCAGCGGCGCCGGGCTCCTCACAGGCAGCGGAGCTGGCTGGCGGGCGTCAGTTTGCCGCCCCCCTAACAGTGCCGCCTGGTACCATGGTACCACCCGGTCCCATCATAGGGCCGGCCCTGCATACGCCGAGGGAAGCATACAGTGATCACAAGTAGGGATGAGCTCGGTGTTCGAGTCGAACATAGGTTCGACTCGAACATCGGCTGTTCGCGCGTTAGGCGAACAACGAACGATTTGGGCCGTTCGCGCCAAATTCGAGTGACGCGAACGGCCCACAATACACTGCGCCATCGCAGTGTAATCCCGGCGCTGTGATTGGCCAAGCATGCACTGTGACCCTGCATGCTTGGCCAATCACAGCGCCGGCAGTAAGGAGAGCAATGATTGGCCACAGGCAGGATGCCTGTGGCCAATTATAGCTGAGGGGGTTTAGTAAACGCCCCACACTATAAAAGGCCGCCAGCGCGGCGGCCTTGTGTAGTGTGTTCCGGAGCAGGGAAAGTGAAGGATAGGCAGGGACAGTGTCAAATCTTGTCAAATCTATTCTTTGCTAAACCTTGTGTGTAGGGACAGAGAAGGATAGGCAGGGAGAGTGTCAGTGTCATATTATTTGCTAAACCTTGTGTGTAGGGAGAGAGAAGGATAGGCAGGGAGAGTGTCAGTGTCATATACTTTGATAAACCTTGTGTGCAGGGAGAGAGAAGGATAGGCAGGGGACAGTGTCAGTGTCATATTCTTTGCTAAACCTTGTGTGCAGGGAGAGAGAAGGACAGGCAGGGAGAGTGTCAGTGTCATATACTTTGATAAACCTTGTGTGCAGGGAGAGAGAAGGATAGGCAGGGGACAGTGTCAGTGTCATATTCTTTGCTAAACCTTGTGTGCAGGGAGAGAGAAGGATAGACAGGGAGAGTGTCAGTGTCATATACTTTGATAAACCTTGTGTGCAGGGAGAGAGAAGGATAGGCAGGGGACAGTGTCAGTGTCATTGTTGCTAAGCCTCCTGCACATTATACACCTTAACTTAGCCTGTATTGCTGCTTTTTCCTGGTGTGATACACCAACAGGATTTTGCGGCACTTACAGCGGGCGGAGTGTACCTCCTGCCCATATTACACCTTAACTTAGCCTGTATTGCTGCTTTTTACTGGTGTGTTACACCAACAGGATTTTGCGGCACTTACAGCGGGCGGAGTGTACCTCCTGACCATATTACACCTTAACTTAGCCTGTATTGCTGCTTTTTCCTGGTGTGTTACAACAACAGGATTTTGCGGCACTTACAGCGGGCGGAGTGTGCCTCCTGACCATATTACACCTTAACTTAGCCTGTATTTCTGCTTTTTCCTGGTGTGCTACACCAACAGGATTTTGCGGCACTTACAGCGGGCGGAGTGTGCCTCCTGACCATATTACACCTTAACTTAGCCTGTATTGCTTCTTTTTCCTGGTGTGTTACACCAACAGGATTTTGCGGCACTTACAGCGGGCGGAGTGTACCTCCTGACCATATTACACCTTAACTTAGCCTGTATTGCTGCTTTTTCCTGGTGTGTTACACCAACAGGATTTTGCGGTACTTACAGCGGGTGGAGTGTGCCTCCTGACCATATTACACCTTAACTTAGCCTGTATTGCTGCTTTTTCCTGGTGTGTTACACCAACAGGATTTTGCGGCACTTACAGCGGGCGGAGTGTGCCTCCTGACCATATTACACCTTAACTTAGCCTGTATTGCTGCTTTTTCCTGGTGTGTTACACCAACAGGATTTTGCGGCACTTATAGCGGGCGGAGTGTGCCTCCTGACCATATTACACCTTAACTTAGCCTGTATTGCTGCTTTTTCCTGGTGTGTTACACCAACAGGATTTTGCGGCACTTACAGCGGGCGGAGTGTGCCTCCTGACCATATTACACCTTAACTTAGCCTGTATTGCTGCTTTTTCCTGGTGTGTTACACCAACAGGATTTTGCGGCACTTACAGCGGGCGGAGTGTGCCTCCTGACCATATTACACCTTAACTTAGCCTGTATTGCTGCTTTTTCCTGGTGTGTTACACCAACAGGATTTTGCGGCACTTACAGCGGGCGGAGTGTGCCTCCTGACCATATTACACCTTAACTTAGCCTGTATTGCTACTTTTTCCTGGTGTGTTACACCAACAGGATTTTGCGGCACTTACAGCGGGCGGAGTGTACCTCCTGACCGTATTACACCTTAACTTAGCCTGTATTGCTGCTTTTTCCTGGTGTGTTACACCAACAGGATTTTGCGGCACTTACAGCGGGCGGAGTGTGCCTCCTGACCATATTACACCTTAACTTAGCCTGTATTGCTGCTTTTCCCATTTCCCTGCAGGCCATTAGAATGTCTGGAAGGCAAACAAGGAGAGGCAGACAGTCAGGAGCCAATAAAAGAGGGCAAGCAGGCTCTGTGTCTAGAGACAACAGTGCTGGTCGTAGACGCGGTGCATCGCCATCAGCACGTGGCCATGGGACACGCTTGTTCTTCTTTTCGGCAGCTGGACGTGTTGAGCCGCATCATGCCGAAGACTTGGTAGAGTGGATGACCAAGCCCTCCTCATCCTCCTCATCCTCTCTCACCCAGGCTCAGGGTACTGGCAAAGCAGCTGCCAAAGCGTCCTCTTCCCTGGTATCAATGTCATCATCAGTCACTCCTTCCCTAGACCAACCATGTCCTCCTGAGGAGTCCCCCGAACTGTTTGAGCACAGTGTTGGGTACATGCTCCAGGAGGATGCCCAGCGTTTCGAAGGGTCTGATGATGATACCCAGCTAGAGGAAGGCAGTAGCGTGAGAGCAGAGAGAGGGGATGCTCAAGAAGGACACCAATCTGGCAGTCATGTTCCAGCAGCTGCAGCATACTGCCAGATTGGCTCCAGTGATGAGGAGGGAGGGGATGATGAGGTCACTGACTCCACGTGGGTGCCTAATAGGAGAGAGGAGGAGGAGGAGGAGGAGGATGAGGAGGAGGCACATCTCCAACGAGGCAGGATGCCCTCGGGGGGCCAGCGTAAGGGCAGCACACCGACAGAATCACACCGCAGAGCTCCGCCTGTGCAGGGCGCTGCCTCTGCCCGTTATTCAAAAAGTTCTTTGGTGTGGGCCTTTTTTGAGTCGAGTGCATCAGATTGCACAGCTGCTGTTTGCAACATATGTCTCAAGCGTATATCGCGTGGCCAAAACATCACCCGCTTGGGCACCACATGCTTGACCAGACATATGTTGACCTGCCATGCAGCTCGTCGGCAAGCCTACCTTAAAGACCCACACCAAAGAACAAAGCTGACCTCTTCTTGCACCGCATCAGCTGGGATCTCCAACCCCACTATACCTTCAGTCCTCTCTGAAACCTGCTCTGAGAGGAATGAAGGTGTAGAATTAGGTGTGTCACAGCCAAGTACTTGCGGGCACTCTGCTAGCAGTACACTGACGTCCGATTCTAGCAGGAAAATTTCCCTGCCCCAGCTGTTGGACCGTCGAAAGAAGTTCACTCCCAGCCATCCACATGCCCAGCGGTTGAATGCTAGCTTGGCTAAATTGCTAGCGCTTCAACTGCTGCCTTTTCAGTTGGTAGACTCGGCCCCCTTCCGTGAGTTTGTGCAATGTGCGGTTCCTCAGTGGCAAGTTACCAAATGCCACTTTTTCTCACGGAAGGCGATTCCAGCTTTCTACCGGCATGTGGAAGGCAATGTCTTGGCCTCGCTGGACAGGGCGGTCAGCGGTAAGGTGCATATTACCGCTGACTCATGGCCCAGCAGGCATGGACAGGGATGTTACCTTTCTTTCACGGCCCATTGGGTCACTCTTTTGGCAGCTGGGAAGGATGCAGGACAAGGTGCAGTAGTGTTGGAGGTTGTTCCACCGCCACGCCTCCAAAATGCTACTACTGGTTGTGACACACCTCTGTCCTCCACCCCCTCCTCTTCTTCTTCCTCCGTGGCCTCTTCCTGTGCTTTGTCCTCGGAACCAGCGGTGCTCCGTAGGCCTTCAAGGGGCTACGCAAGTACGCAGGCAAAAAGATGCCATGCCATGCTTGCGCTGGTGTGTTTGGGGGACAGGAGCCACACTGGGGCAGAGGTTCTGTCTGCTCTGCAGGGGCAGGCCGAGAGGTGGTTGATGCCACGCCAGCTTAAGCCAGGAATGGTAGTTTGCGACAATGGCACCAACCTCCTCTCCGCTCTCCGACAGGGACAACTGACCCATGTGCCCTGTGTGGCTCACGTCCTTAACCTGGTGGTGCAGCGGTTCTTGGGCAGGTACCCGGGCTTACAGGATGTCCTGAGGCAGGCCAGGAAAGTCTGTGTGCATTTCCGCAGATCTTATAATGCCAGTGCTTGCCTGGCTGAGCTGCAAAAGGAGTTGAACCTGCCCAAGAACCGCCTTATATGTGACATGCCCACCAGGTGGAACTCAACGTTGGCCATGCTGCAGCGGCTTCACACGCAGCAGAGGGCCATCAATGAGTACCTGTGCGACTACGGCACCAGGACAGGGTCAGGGGAGCTCAGGTTTTTTTCACCACGCCAGTGGAGCATGATCAGGGATGCATGCACTGTCCTGGCACCATTTGAGGAGGCCACGAGGATGGTGAGCAGTGACAGTGCATGCATCAGTGACACTGTACCTCTTGTACACCTGTTGGAACATACGCTGTGTGGAATAATGGACAGGGCACTTGAGGCAGAACAGCGGCAGGAAGAGGAGGACTTCCTTGCCTCTCAAGGCCCCCTTTACCCAGACAGTGTTCCTTCTGTCCCACCCATCGCACAGGAAGAAGAGGAGGAGGAGGAGGAGGAGGATTGTGTCAGCATGGAGGTGGAGCCTGGCACTCAGCATCATCATCAGCAGTCTTTTAGGGATGATTTACAGTCCCAAAAAACCAGTGGACTTGTACGTGGCTGGGAGGAGGTGGCTGCGGATCATGTCGTCCTTAGTGACCCAGAGGACTCCGGACCGAATGCCTCAGCTAACCTACGCTGCATGGCCTCCCTGATCCTGCAAAGTCTGCGGAAGGATCCTCGTATTCTTCGGATCAAGGAGAGGGACCATTACTGGCTGGCCACTCTCCTTGATCCACGGTACAAGGGTAAGGTTGCGGACCTTATGTTACCGTCGCAGAGGGAGCAGAGGATGGGACAACTCCGGGAGGCCTTGCAGAAAGGTCTGTGCAACGCATTCCCAGAGACTGGGAGGTTACAAACTCCTGGTCCTGGACAACGAGTTGCTGAGGCTTCGATCAGTCAAAGAAGGAGCGGTGGGGAAGGTGGCCGTCTGACCGAAGCGTTCAGACAATTCTTTAGTCCGCAGCCCCAAGGTATGATCGGTTCCAGCAACCATCGCCAGCGTCTGATATACATGGTGCAGGAATACCTAGGGGCAAGGTCAGACTTGGACACCTTCCCCACCGAAAATCCTCTAGCTTACTGGGTCTTGAGGATGGATCACTGGCCAGAGCTTGCACAGTATGCAATTAAGCTACTGGCCTGTCCTGCATCCAGCGTTCTTTCAGTGCTGCTGGAGGATTTGTCACGGATCACAGGGTGCGCCTGTCCACCGACTCTGTTGATCGACTGACCTTCATAAAGATGAACCAGTCTTGGATCACCACCAGCTACCAAACACCTGAAGCTGATATAACAGACTAATTTATTTTCAAATGTCACATCCCTTCAAGACTGATGCTGATGCTGAGAGACTGTCCTGTTATGTTGACTGACTATCCTCCTCCTCCTCAATGATCCGATTGACGATGATAGCTTGGAAGAACATTTTTGTTTCTGGGTGCCGCCACCAGTGGCTAAGGCCCAATTTTTCAGCCCCTGTTTAACCACTTCTCTACTGTGCACGAAAACCCCCTTCCTGCCCAAGCCATTTTTCAGCTTTCAGCGCTGTCACACTTTGAATGACAATTGCGCGGTCGTGCGACGTGGCTCCCAAACGAAATTTGTGTCCTTTTTTTCCCACAAATAGAGCTTTCTTTTGGTGGTATTTGATCACCTCTGCAGTTTTTATTTTTTGCGGTATAAACAAAAGAAGAGCGTCCAGTTTGGAAAAAAAACACTATTTTTTACTTTTTGCTATAATAAATACCCATTTTTTTTTTTTAAATAAAATTTTCCTCAGTTTAGGCCGATATGTATTCTTCTACATATTTTTGGTAAAAAAAAAAAATCGCAATAAGCGCGTATTGATTGGTTTGCGCAAAAGTTATAGCGTGTACAAAATAGGGGATAGATTTATAGCATTTTTATTTTTTTATTTTTTTATTAGTAATGGCGGCGATCTGTGATTTTTTTATTGTGACTGCGATATTGCGGCGGACATATCGGACACTTTTGACACATTTTTGGGACCATTCACGTTTATACAGCGATCCCTGCTATAAAAATGCATTGATTACTGTATAAATGTGATTGGCAGGGAAGGGGTTAACCACTAGGGGGCGGGAAGGGGTTAAATATGTTCCCTCAATGTGTTCTTACTGTGGGGGGAGGTGACTGACTGGGGGAGGTGACCGATGGTTGTCCCTATGTACAAGGGACACACCATCGGTCCCCTCTCCCTCACAGGACGTGGATCTCTGTGTTTATACACAGAGATCCACTTTCCTGCTCATTTCCCGGGCAATCGCGGGTGCCCGGCGGCAATCGCGGCCTTGTGAACGCGCACTGGGGCCTTGTGAACGCGGCGGGCGCACGCGCGCGCCGCTGGCGGCGAGCGCGTGCCTCCTAGCTCGTTTTAAAGGGAGGACGTCATATGACGTCCTCCCAGAACGAGAGTATCCTCCGCCCGCCGTCAATTGACAGTGGGCGGGGGACAAGTGGTTAACAGGGGTGTGTTATTAAAAAATTTTATGCAATGCTTTGCAGCAGGGCTCATTCCTGCACTCCAACTAGAGTATCTGGGAGTGGTTGCAGTGTCGTGGCACCAGCACCAGTGGCTAAGGCCCAATTTTTCAGCCCCTGTTTAACAGGGGCATGTAATTACAATTTTTGATGCAATACTTTGCAACAGGGCTCATTGCTGTGCTCCAAGTACAGTATCTGTGAGGGGTTGCAGTGTTGTGGCACCAGTGGCTAAGGCCCAATTTTTCAGCCCCTGTTTAACAGGGGCATGTAATTACAATTTTTTATGCAATGCTTTGCAGCAGGGCTCATTCCTGCACTCCAACTAGAGTATCTGGGAGTGGTTGCAGTGTCGTGGCACCAGCACCAGTGGCTAAGGCCCAATTTTTCAGCCCCTGTTTAACAGGGGCGTGTAATTATAATTTTTGATGCAATACTTTGCAACAGGGCTCATTACTGTGCTCCAAGTACAGTATCTGTGAGGGATTGCAGTGTTGTGGCACCAGTGCCTAAGGCCCAATTTTTCTGCCCCTGTTTAACAGGGGCATGTAATTACAATTCTTCATCTAATAATTCACAGCAGGGCCCATTCCTGCGCCCACCAAGACTAACTGTGAGGCCTTACAGTGTTGTGTCAACACCACCACCAAAGGCCCAATTTTTCAGCCCCTGTTTAACAGGGGCGTGTAATTACAATTTTTGATGCAATACTTTGCAACAGGGCTCATTGCTGTGCTCCAAGTACAGTATCTGTGAGGGGTTGCAGTGTTGTGGCACCAGTGCCTAAGGCCCAATTTTTCTGCCCCTGTTTAACAGGGGCATGTAATTACAATTCTTGATCTAATAATTCACAGCAGGGCCCATTCCTGCGCCCACCAAGACTAATTGTGAGGCCTTACAGTGTTGTGTCAACACCACCACCACCACCACCACCACCAAAGGCCCAATTTTTCAGCCCCTGTTTAACAGGGGCGTGTAATTACAATTTTTGATGCAATACTTTGCAACAGGGCTCATTGCTGTGCTCCAAGTACAGCATCTGTGAGGGGTTGCAGTGTTGTGGCACCAGTGCCTAAGGCCCAATTTTTATGCCCCTGTTTAACAGGGGCATGTAATTACAATTCTTGATCTAATGATTCACAGCAGGGCCCATTCTTGCGCCCACCAAGACTAACTGTGAGGCCTTACAGTGTTGTGTCAACACCACCACCACCACCACCACCACCAAAGGCCCAATTTTTCAGCCCCTGTTCAACAGGGGCATGCAATTACAATTCTTGATCTAATAATTCACAGCAGGGCCCATTTATGCGCCAACCAAGAGTAACTGTGAGGGCTCACGGTGTTGTGGCAACACCAACATGTAAGGGGCAAATTTCAGCTAAGTATATACATTAGGCCCCTACTTTCAAACATCCAACTTACAAACGACTCCTCCTTGCAAACGGAAGGATACAACAGGAAGTGAGAGGAAATCTACCCCTAGGAAGGCAAATTCTCTCCTGTAAGAGTTAATATGGGAAAAAAAGTGTCTCCTCTCCACTGATGCTTTATCATCAATTCTTGTTTCAATAAAAACCCCAAATTTTCAAAAAACATTTGTCATTAGGACGGAAAGTGAGGTGAACTGTTCTGAACAGGTGCACACTGCACAGACAGCAAAACAAATGTTACAGGGGTGATAACCCTTCCCTATGTTTTCCAAAAAGCTTAAAAATAGATTTTTTGCCTGGAGCTACACTTAAACAATGTACCTGTTCAAAATTACAAACAGATTCTACATAAGAACAAACCTACAGTCCCTGTCTTGTATGCACCGCCTGTATACGCCTGTTCAGAGTATATAGGGCCTTTTTTATTTTGTGTGCAGGGTTCCCCTTAATATCCATACAAGAGGGGCTGGTAATGGGCTGGGGTGGGGGGGGGGGGGGTGTGTGATGGGGTAGCTATGCCATTTTTCCTAAAGATTTTCATCCATATTACCGGGACCAGACATTACATTAAAGCCGCAAGCAGTTTTAAATGGCTTTTTTTCCTTTAGAAATGTAATTTTGTGCAGGGACAGTTCTAAACACGGGAAACACGTGGCACTTCACAGGCATACTTTAGACACCCCCCACTCTGCTCTGCTCTCTGCTTCTCCCACACCGTGCTGAACTCCCTCTCAAAATGGTGTACAGGGGCGGAGGTTATAGCCGCATGTAAAAAACGAAAGTAAAATACGAGATTTCGAATCCATTCGAAGCACAATAACACTCTGCTCTGCTCTCTGCTTCTCCCTCACCGTGCTGAACCCTCTCAAAATGGTGTACAGGGGCGGAGCCTATAGCCGCATGTAAAAAACGAAAGTAAAATACGAGATTTCGAATCGTTACAAATAACCGCTATGTATTTAGAAAAGTACAAATCCATTCGAAGCACATTAGGCATAATAGGCAGCGTCGTTGTGAGAGAGACACGGAAAATTACGAATCAACGAACCCAAAAAAAGTTACGAAAGTAGGAGTTGTGTCCAGAATCAACGAAAAACAACGTACTCTACCGAAAGTACGAATTATAAAGCAACAAAAAATTCAACGAAAAATGTCGCTTGCAAAAATACGAATGAGTCCGAACACGAAAAATCCCGTCTAGCAAAATTACGAATGATTACGAATCAACAGGACCGGAAAGAAACGAACCGAAACGGAACGAATTTTTCCGTTGTGCATAAGTCTAGTAAGCACTCACAGTTACTCTTGGTTGGTGCTGGAACGCCCTGCTGTCAACTATTATATCAGGAATTTTAATTACATATAATTGTTGAACAGTGGTAGTAAAAATTGGGCCTTTGATGGTGGTGCTGGTGCCACAACACTGTAAGCCCTGACAGTTACTCTTGGTGGGTGCAGCAATGGGCCCTGCTGTGAATTATTAGATCAAGAATTGTAATTGCATGCCCCTGTTGAACAGGGGCTGAAAAATTGGGCCTTTCGTGGTGGTGGTGGTGGTGGTGGTGTTGCCACAACACTGTAAGCCCTCAGAGTTACTCTTGGTGGGTGCAGGAATGGGCCCTGCTGTGAATTATTAGATCAAGAATTGTAATTACATGCCCCTTTTGAACAGGGGCTGAAAAATTGGGCCTTTCGTGGTGGTGGTGGTGGTGGCGTTGCCACAACACTGTAAGCCCTCAGAGTTACTCTTGGTGGGTGCAGCAATGGGCCCTGCTGTGAATTATTAGATCAAGAATTGTAATTGCATGCCCCTGTTGAACAGGGGCTGAAAAATTGGGCCTTTCGTGGTGGTAGTGGTGGTGGTGGTGTTGCCACAACACTGTAAGCCCTCAGAGTTACTCTTGGTGGGTGCAGCAATGGGCCCTGCTGTGAATTATTAGATCAAGAATTGTAATTACATGCCCCTTTGGAACAGGGGCTGAAAAATTGGGCCTTTCGTGGTGGTGGTGGTGGTGGTGGCGTTGCCACAACACTGTAAGCCCTCAGAGTTACTCTTGGTGGGTGCAGCAATGGGCCCTGCTGTGAATTATTAGATCAAGAATTGTAATTGCATGCCCCTGTTGAACAGGGGCTGAAAAATTGGGCCTTAGGCACTGGTGGCACAACACTACAACCCCTCACAGATACTGTACCTGGAGCACAGCAATGAGCCCTGTTGCAAAGTATTGCTTCAAAAATTGTAATGACACGCCCCTGTTAAACAGGGGCTGAAAAATTGGGCCTTAGGCACTGGTGCCACAACACTCCAACCCCTCACAGATACTGTACTTGGAGCACAGCAATGAGCCCTATGGCAAATTATTGCTAAAAAAATTGTAATTACACGCCCCTGTAAAACAGGGGCTGAAAAATTGGGCCTTAGCCACTGGTGGCGGCACCCATAAACAAAAATGATCTTCCAAGCTATCATCATCAATCGTATCATTGAGGACTCGGAGGAGGAGGATAGCCAGTCAACATAACAGCACAGGCACTCAGCATCAGCATCAGTCTTGAAGGGATGTGACATGTTAAAATCAATTAGTCTGTTATATCAGCATCAGGTGTGTGGTAGCTGGTGGTGATCCAAGACTGGTTCATCTTGATGAAAGTCAGTCGGTCAACCGAGTCGGTGGACAGGCGCACCCTGTGATCCGTGACAAATCCTCCAGCAGCACTGAATGTGCGTTCCGAAAGAACGCTGGATGCAGGACAGGCCAGTAGCTCAATTGCATACTGTGCAAGCTCTGGCCAGTGATCCATCCTCAAGACCCAGTAAGCCAGAGGATTTTCGGTGGGGAAGGTGTCCAAGTCTGACCTTGCCCCTAGATATTCCTGCACCATGTTTATCAGACGCTGGCGATGGTTGCTGGAACCGATTATACTTTGGGGCTGCGGACTAAAGAATTGTCTGAACGCATCGGTCAGACGGCCACCTTCCCCACCGCTCCTTCTTTGACTGGCCGAAGCCTCAGCAACTCGTTGTCCAGGACCAGGAGTTTGTAACCTCCCAGTCTCTGGGAACGCGTTGCACAGACCTTTCTGCAAGGCCTCCCGGAGTTGTCTCATCCTCTGCTCCCTCTGCGACGGTAACATAAGGTCCGCAACCTTACCCTTGTACCGTGGATCAAGGAGAGTGGCCAGCCAGTAATGGTCCCTCTCCTTGATCCGAAGAATACGAGGATCCTTCCGCAGACTTTGCAGAATCAGGGAGGCCATGCAGCGTAGGTTTGCTGAGGCATTCGCTCCGGAGTCCTCTGGGTCACTAAGGACGACATGATCCGCAGCCACCTCCTCCCAGCCACGTACAAGTCCACTGGTTTCTTGGGACTGTAAATCATCCCTAAAAGACTGCTGCTGATGATGCTGAGTGCCAGCCTCCACCTCCATGCTGACACAATCCTCCTCCTCCTCCTCCTCCTCCTCCTCGTCCTCTTCCTGTGCGATGGGTGGGACAGAAGGAACACTGTCTGGGTAAAGGGGGCCTTGAGAGGCAAGGAAGTCCTCCTCTTCCTGCCTCTGTTCTGCCTCAAGTGCCCTGTCCATTATTCCACGCAGCGTGTGCTCCAACAGGTGGACAAGAGGTACAGTGTCACTGATGCATGCACTGTCACTGCTCACCATCCTCGTGGCCTCCTCAAATGGTGCCAGGACAGTGCATGCATCCCTGATCATGCCCCACTGGCGTGGAGAAAAAAAAACAAGCTCCCCTGACCCTGTCCTGGTGCCGTAGTCGCACAGGTACTCATTGATGGCCCTCTGCTGCGTGTGCAGCCGCTGCAGCATGGCCAACGTTGAGTTCCACCTGGTGGGCATGTCACATATAAGGCGGTTCTTGGGCAGGTTCAACTCCTTTTGCAGCTCAGCCAGGCGAGCACTGGCATTATAAGATCTGCGGAAATGCACACAGACTTTCCTGGCCTGCCTCAGGACATCCTGTAAGCCCGGGTACCTGCCCAAGAACCGCTGCACCACCAGGTTAAGGACGTGAGCCACACAGGGCACATGGGTCAGTTGTCCCTGTCGGAGGGCGGAGAGGAGGTTGGTGCCATTGTCGCAAACCACCATTCCTGGCTTAAGCTGGCGTGGCGTCAACCACCTCTCGGCCTGGCCCTGCAGAGCAGACAGGACCTCTGCCCCAGTGTGGCTTCTGTCCCCCAAACACACCAGCGCAAGCACGGCATGGCATCTTTTTGCCTGCGTACTTGCGTAGCCCCTTGAACGCCTACGGAGCACCGCTGGTTCCGAGGACAAACCACAGGAAGAGGCCATGGAGGAAGAAGAAGAGGAGGGGGTGGAGGAGAGAGGTGTGTCACAACCAGTAGTAGCATTTTGGAGGCGTGGCGGTGGAACAACCTCCAACACTACTGCACCTTGTCCTGCATCCTTCCCAGCTGCCAAAAGAGTGACCCAATGGGCCGTGAAAGAAAGGTAACGTCCCTGTCCATGCCTGCTGGACCATGAGTCAGCGGTAATATGCACCTTACCGCTGACCGCCCTGTCCAGCGAGGCCAAGACATTGCCTTCCACATGCCGGTAGAGAGCCGGAATAGCCTTCCGTGAGAAAAAGTGGCGTTTGGGAACCTGCCACTGAGGAACCGCACATTGCACAAACTCACGGAAGGGGGCCGAGTCTACCAACTGAAAAGGCAGCAGTTGAAGCGCTAGCAATTTAGCCAAGCTAGCATTCAACCGCTGGGCATGTGGATGGCTGGGAGTGAACTTCTTTCGACGGTCCAGCAGCTGGGGCAGGGAAATTTGCCTGCTAGAATCGGACGTCGGTGTACTGCTAGCAGAGTCGCCGCAAGTACTTGGCTGTGACACACCTAATTCTACACCTTCATTCCTCTCAGTGCATGTTTCAGAGAGGACTGAAGTTATAGTGGGGTTGGAGATCCCAGCTGATGCGGTGCAAGGAGAGGTCCGCTTTGTTCTTTGGTGTGGGTCTTTGAGGTAGGCTTGCCAACGAGCTGCATGGCAGGTCAACATATGTCTGGTCAGGCATGTGGTACCCAAGCGGCTGATGTTTTGGCCACGCGATATACGCTTGAGACATATGTTGCAAACAGCAGCTGTGCGATCTGATGCACTAGCCTCAAAAAAGGCCCACACCAAAGAACTTTTTGAATGACGGGCAGAGGCAGCGCCCTGCACAGGCGGAGCTCTGCGGTGTGATTCCGTCGGTGTACTGCCCTTACGCTGGCCACCAAAGGGCATCCTGCCTCGTTGGAGATGTGCCTCCTCCTCATCCTCCTCCTCCTCCTCTCTCCTATTAGGCACCCACGTGGAGTCAGTGACCTCATCATCACCTCCCTCCTCATCACTGGAGCCAATCTGGCAGTATGCTGCAGCTGCTGGAACATGACTGCCAGATTGGTGTCCTTCTTGAGCATCCCCTCTGTCTGCTCTCACACTACTGCCTTCCTCTAGCTGGGTTTCATCATCAGACCCTTCGAAACGCTGGGCATCCTCCTGGAGCATGTACCCAACACTGTGCTCAAACAGTTCGGGGGACTCCTCAGGAGGAGGACATGGTGGGTCTAGGGAAGGAGTGACTGATGATGAGTCTGACATTGATACCAGGGAAGAGGATGCTTTGGCAGCTGCTTTTCCAGTACCCTGAGCCTGGGTGAGAGAGGATGAGGAGGAGGAGGAGGGCTTAGTCATCCACTCTACCAAGTCTTCGGCATGATGTGGCTCAACATGTCCAGCTGCCGAAAAGAAGGACAAGCGTGTCCCATGGCCATGTGCTGATGACAATGCACCGCGTCCACGACCAGCACTGTTGCCCCCAGACACAGAGCCTGCTTGCCCTCTTTTATTGCCTCCTGACTGTCTGCCTCTCCTTGTTTGCCTTCCAGACATTCTAATAGATGGCCTGCAGGGAGATGGGAAAAAAGCAATAAGGGCTACCTTCAGGTGTCCTTCTCTGTCCCTTTACTTAAGGATTTCTAAATATGGTTGAGGATGATTGCTTTTGCACAGAATAGCACAACGACAATTTCCCTGACTGTCCAAAAAAACAAGGATTTCAAAGATGGTTGATGAGGAATGCTTTAGCACACTATAGCACAAGGAGAATTCCCTCACTGTCCTTCCCTGTCCCTAGAAACAAGGATTCACACAGTAAAACACACTGACACTCTCCCTACCTATAGTTTTCTGTCCCTAGAAAAAATGTTTTTTTAAAGCACACTATAGCACAAGGAGAATTCCCTCACTGTCCTTCCCTGTCCCTAGAAACAAGGATTCGCACAGTAAAAGACACTGACACTCTCCCTACCTATAGTTTTCTGTCCCTAGAAAAAATGTTTTTTTTAAAGCACACTATAGCACAAGGAGAATTTCACTCACTTTCCTTCTTTGTCCCTAGAAACAAGGATTATCACAGTGAAAGAAACTGACACTCTTCCTTCCTATAGTTTTCTGTCCCTAGAAAAAAATGTTTTTTTAAAGCACACTATAGCACAAGGAGAATTCCCTCACTGTCCTTCCCTGTCCCTAGAAACAAGGATTCGCACAGTAAAAGACACTGACACTCTCCCTACCTATAGTTTTCTGTCCCTAGAAAAAATGTTTTTTTAAAGCACACTATAGCACAAGGAGAATTTCACTCACTTTCCTTCTTTGTCCCTAGAAACAAGGATTATCACAGTGAAAGAAACTGACACTCTTCCTTCCTATAGTTTTCTGTCCCTAGAAAAAAATGTTTTTTTTAAAGCACACTATAGCACAAGGAGAATTCCCTCACTGTCCTTCCCTGTCCCTAGAAACAAGGATTCGCACAGTAAAAGACACTGACACTCTCCCTACCTATAGTTTTCTGTCCCTAGAAAAAATGTTTTTTTAAAGCACACTATAGCACAAGGAGAATTCCCTCACTGTCCTTCCCTGTCCCTAGAAACAAGGATTCGCACAGTAAAAGACACTGACACTCTCCCTACCTATAGTTTTCTGTCCCTAGAAAAAATGTTTTTTTAAAGCACACTATAGCACAAGGAGAATTTCACTCACTTTCCTTCTTTGTCCCTAGAAACAAGGTTTATCACAGTGAAAGAAACTGACACTCTTCCTTCCTATAGTTTTCTGTCCCTAGAAAAAAATGTTTTTTTAAAGCACACTATAGCACAAGGAGAATTCCCTCACTGTCCTTCCCTGTCCCTAGAAACAAGGATTCGCACAGTAAAAGACACTGACACTCTCCCTACCTATAGTTTTCTGTCCCTAGAAAAAATGTTTTTTTAAAGCACACTATAGCACAAGGAGAATTCCCTCACTGTCCTTCCCTGTCCCTAGAAACAAGGATTCGCACAGTAAAAGACACTGACACTCTCCCTACCTATAGTTTTCTGTCCCTAGAAAAAATGTTTTTTTAAAGCACACTATAGCACAAGGAGAATTCCCTCACTGTCCTTCCCTGTCCCTAGAAACAAGGATTCGCACAGTAAAAGACACTGACACTCTCCCTACCTATAGTTTTCTGTCCCTAGAAAAAATGTTTTTTTAAAGCACACTATAGCACAAGGAGAATTCCCTCACTGTCCTTCCCTGTCCCTAGAAACAAGGATTCGCACAGTAAAAGACACTGACACTCTCACTACCTATAGTTTTCTGTCCCTAGAAAAAATGTTTTTTTAAAGCACACTATAGCACAAGGAGAATTCCCTCACTGTCCTTCCCTGTCCCTAGAAACAAGGATTCGCACAGTAAAAGACACTGACACTATCCCTACCTATTGTTTTCTGTCCCTAGAAAAAATGTTTTTTTAAAGCACACTATAGCACAAGGAGAATTCCCTCACTGTCCTTCCCTGTCCCTAGAAACAAGGATTCGCACAGTAAAAGACACTGACACTCTCCCTACCTATAGTTTTCTGTCCCTAGAAAAAATGTTTTTTTAAAGCACACTATAGCACAAGGAGAATTCCCTCACTGTCCTTCCCTGTCCCTAGAAACAAGGATTCGCACAGTAAAAGACACTGACACTCTCCCTACCTATAGTTTTCTGTCCCTAGAAAAAATGTTTTTTTAAAGCACACTATAGCACAAGGAGAATTCCCTCACTGTCCTTCCCTGTCCCTAGAAACAAGGATTCGCACAGTAAAAGACACTGACACTCTCCCTACCTATGGTTTTCTGTCCCTAGAAAAAATGTTTTTTTAAAGCACACTATAGCACAAGGAGAATTTCACTCACTTTCCTTCTTTGTCCCTAGAAACAAGGATTATCACAGTGAAAGAAACTGACACTCTCCCTACCTATAGTTTTCTGTCCCTAGAAAAAATGTTTTTTTAAAGCACACTATAGCACAAGGAGAATTCCCTCACTGTCCTTCCCTGTCCCTAGAAACAAGGATTCGCACAGTAAAACACACTGACACTCTCCCTACCTATAGTTTTCTGTCCCTAGAAAAAATGTTTTTTTAAAGCACACTATAGCACAAGGAGAATTCCCTCACTGTCCTTCCCTGTCCCTAGAAACAAGGATTCGCACAGTAAAACACACTGACACTCTCCCTACTTATCCTTCTCTTTCCCTAAACTAAAGGAATCCAGGTTAAGCAAGAAAAAAATAAATGTCACTGTCCCTGCCTATGTTTCTCTTTCCCTGCTCCGGAACACACTACACTAGGCCGCCGTGCTGGCGGCCTTTTATAGTGTGGGGCGTGTACTAAACACCCTCAGCAATAATTGGCCACAGGCATCCTGCCTGTGGCCAATCATTGCTCTCCTCGCTGCCGGCGCTGTGATTGGCCAAGCATGCGGGGTCACAGTGCATGCTTGGCCAATCACAGCGCCTGGATGACACTGCGATGGCGTAGTGCATTGTGGGCCGTTCGCGTCACTCGAATTTGGCGCGAACGGCCCAAATCGTTCGATCTTCGTCGAACGATCGAACAGCCGATGTTCGAGTCGAACGTATGTTCGACTCGAACACGAAGCTCATCCCTACACACAAGACCCAGAGAATTGTAGCATTCACTGTAGTAGCAGCAACTGATTTGCAGCTTCCATACCGATCATTCATATATGAGATATACATACTTACAATGGTCTAAGCTGGATCAATGTAATTATGCAATAAAAAATATACCTAGAGTTCAGATTTAAAAAAGAACTTCATTAAAGTGATGATAAACCCTTACATAAGCCTGTTGAAGTAACTAGCCTCAGGTGATACACAGTAATATATCAAATTCTCACACATAAGCTAAGCTGTACTTTTTTATCTGCAGCTCTCTCCTCCAGGGCCTTCCAAAGTACACAGATCAGATGGCATTTCTCAGCTTTCGGGCTGCAGGGGGCGGGAATCTGATGTCACACCCTGTTCAGCATAGAACTGAGTGTAATCTGACACTTGAGTGGAGCAAATGTTCACACTGTCCTCTACACAGTCTCATAGTGAAACATGCACATGTGAGGCTGTCAATCACTTGCTGTGTGCTAGAGGAAGGGGTGGGCTTTCACCTTGGATTGCCTTGTGTCAGAAAAACCTCTCAGAAGTTATAAATGCAGACTGCAGGGATGGAGAGAGAAGGCAGGATCCACACTAGGTGCTATGGATTGAGGCAAGTACACTTTACATGAGTTGATGCTTTGTTCATTTTTCCTTTCAGAGGTTTACAAACAGTTTAAAATAGTTTGGGAAATTGAGCACTTTGGTCAGAAGTATATAATTACAACATAGTACATAGAGTGCAGGAATCAAGAATGTGTAAAGTACACCCCATCATACAGCACTAAGGAGTTCAGTGCAGCAAGCCCTGGTGAACGATCGATGTGGTCAAGTTGGTAACAGTGGAAGGGGCTTAAGGAACATGGTTAAACAAAACCCAAGACTACTTTTACCTATAAAATATGCTTAAGAGTCTCACAGACACATACTGTATAAAC
This sequence comes from Rana muscosa, assembly GCA_029206835.1. Lineage (NCBI taxonomy): Eukaryota > Metazoa > Chordata > Amphibia > Anura > Ranidae > Rana > Rana muscosa. Next base: position 1,101,967,557 of record CM055122.1, on the reverse strand, counting down.
CTAAACACTGAAAATGGACAGAGAGCTAACACTTTGTCTGAGCCTATTTTAAAAAGAACGTCAGTAAAATAGTCAGGAACTGCATAGCAACCAGCAACTGTTGAGACAATAAACATTTTGATGAGCACACGGGTGCAATGTAGAGTGCAAAGGTTAGTAGTACATAATGTAAAAAGTGCTACAACCTGTGCTGGGTTTTGGAATACATTACACAGTGTGCAGGGGTCAGGGGTTTGTAATGCATATAGTACAGGGCTCCAGCTTGTGTAATGCAAAGTGTTAAACGGTCAAGAGTATGTAACACACAGAGTGCTGCAGTCAGTGCAAGGTTTAGGAGTACATAACACACACAGAGCAGGAGTCAGGAGGAGTATGTATGTTGGCAGGAGTTGGTCCCCTTTATTGTAGTCCCTCCCATGGTGATGCAGTTGGTGGAGTTAGTGTCCCTTATTTTGCCAGCTGTGGGTGTGGTCCAGTGTTCCTGGGGCAACGCTGTATCCTGGCCTAGGCCAACAAGACCCAGGCCTAGGGCAGCAGTTTGCAGGGGGGCAGCATTGGAATTTGTGCTTAACGTAGAACTTCATTTTGGTAAGAGAGGGTTATAGCCCCTGTCAGTTTATTTTTTACCATCCCTGTCCCATTGCAGAGATTTCCCTTCACTTCCTGCCCCATAGCCAAACAGGAAGTGAGAGGAAATCTATGCAAATTAAGGGAATCCATTCCCCCCCCAGGCCCTCAGAACTAGTGTCCCCACTCGAAAACTTCAGGGCGGGTCTTAAACAGCAAGGGGTGTGGCCTTAATAGGAAGGGGTGGGTCATATTTAAATTAGGGGGTGCATGAGTTTAGTTAGGCCTAGGGCAGCACAAAACCTAAATACACTACTGTCCTGGGGTATGGGAATAGGACACTCCTGATCTACAGCATGTAGGGCTGTGAGGAGAGAGAGTAATGCCTTGTACACATGTAGCGGGGTCCTCAATTTAGGGGTAGTGTTTGAGAGGTAGTTATGCTCAAACACCTAAATTGTTAGGACATTATCACCCATTTTTGTCTGCAGGAAGAGTATCGGTGTACTGTTCCCTGTGGCCTGCAGGTGGCACTGCCATAGTGGGCCAGGGTTGAACTGCTGATACAGTGTCTGTGCCTTGTGTGTCCCCTCTCTGCAACCATACAGTGGGAGTGGTCAGCCTGCTGTGTATGCTGGGAGAGGATATAAAAGGGGCAGATGCTGCCTGTTCTTGGGTGGTTGGTCGTCAGGAGTCCTACTCCCAGGGAGTGTGTGTTCCTGTCCGCCCTGGGCACCTTTGGCCCAGGGGCGGAGGTCGGTGAATCAGTCCCAGGCACCTTTAGTCCTGGGGCTGCAACTAAAGGCCTTGGGCCCAGCACCTTCTGCTGGGGCCCATCAAGGATCAAGGAATCCCAGGGTGCCGCCTTGCGAGGGGACCCGCATCTTAGACGAGGAGGCCGGGGGAGGACCGTTCCAAGGGACTGGTGAGAAGTCATAGTGAAGGAAGGGGCCCGGTAACTCTCTGGAGGGATGTCTTCTCCTTACAAAGAGGCCAAGCTTTAAAGAACCCAAGTTCACCAGGTCTGTGGCAGAGACCAAGTTCACCAGGTCTGTGGCAGAGACCAGTGTACCAGTTTGTGTAGTGACTGTGCGGTTAGTTATGCCTTGTTTCCACTGAATGGAACGGTTCGGGTCGGTACAGAATGGAACGGTTTGAATGGTCCGGTCTATTCTGGTGAGCGTTTCCACTGCAAGTCGGACCGTCAGGGACCATTCAGGGTTTAGAAAAAATGCCTCGCGTGTCCGCCAATCAGTGGAATGTATTGTAGCTCCGCCCTAACCGAACCGTTCCATTTTCTATGGCCCCACATCTGAAGCAGGACCCAGAATGGTGCGGTACGGTTCGGTTTTATGGCACGCTTTTATAATGGAAACACCCAAAATAGCGTACCGTACCGAACCGTACCGAACCGATCCGCTCAGTGGGAACGAGGCATTAGAGTACCATTTTGACTGCTAGTCCCTATCTAGGGAGACTATCCAAATGGGCTAAGTCTGCTTGAAAAGCCAAGCAGTGAAGTGTATTACGTTTGTGCCTGGACCTCTCTCCCACCTTATGCTGTCCTGTTCTTTCTCCAACCTTTCCTATCAGAGACTGTTGTCTAAGAGAAATAAACTCTACGTTGGAGTTACAGCTGGTGTGGACATTGAAGTCATTGGGGGAAATAAAGACTTGTCTTTATTAGCTATAGAGATAAGAACTATTCGGAGGGAGCATCTGGCTGCGGAAACCCATCACAACACCGCTCAACCTCCTCACACAGGAGGGTACGGGCAGATAGAGCTGGGTGTGCCCTTTCCTCCTGCAAGGAGCCGAAAGACAGGGAGAGGGTGGTAAGCGCTATACACACGATCGGATTTTCCGTCGGGATAAACTCTTGAATTCTGTTCAAGCTGTCTTGCATACACACTGTCACACCAAATTCCGACCATCCAAAACGCGGTGACGTACAACACTACGACGAGCCGAGGAAAATGAAGTTCAATGCGTCCGAGCATGCGTCGACTTGATTCTGAGCATGCATGTTTTTTTCTCCGTCGGAGTTCCACACAGACGAACAGAATTCCCGCTAGGAATTTTCTTCCATCGGAAAAAATAGAACATGTTCTCTTTCTAAATTCCGATGGAAAAAAGTCAGATGGGGCACACACACGGTCGGAATATCTGATGAAAAAATTCCGTCTGACTTTTTCCATCCGAAATTCCGATTGTGTGTACAAGGCATAAGAGCCATCTGAAGGGCTGAACCACTAGGGTATCAAGGCGAGGACACATTAAAGTGATACTAAAGTCTTGCTTTTTTTTATTTATATATTTTTTAAATAACAAACATGTTATACTTACCTGCTCTGTGTAGTGCTTTTGCACAGAGCAGCCCAGATTCTCTTCTTCTCAGGTCCCTCTTTGGTGTTCCTGGCCCCTCCCTTCTGCCAGGTGCCCCCACAGCAAGCAGCTTGCTGTGGGGGCACCCACGCAAGAGTGCTCCTGACCCGTGGCTCTGTGTGTCCATTCACAGATGGAGCCGCAGTTTGGCCCTGCCCCCTCCTTCTCCTGATTGGCTCACTGGACTGTGATTGACAGCAGTGGGAGCCAATGGTCAATATGGAGGAGGTGGGCCTCAGGCCAGGAGAAGTGAAACATAATGTGGCTGAGGTAGGTGACTCTCCCATCCAAGAAGAAGCAGAGCAGGTTTAGAGTCAGCATGGCACAAACCAGGTAATGCACAGAATGCAGGGGACAGCAGTGTGTAATGCACAGTGAGTATCAGGAGTACAAAAGGAATAGAGTGCAGGAGTCAGGGGTGTGTAATGAACAGTGCAGGAGTCAGGGGAGTTCCCCCCCCCCCCCCACAAGCAAAACATTTCCCACTTTACCCTTTCAACAAAAATGCCAACTGCCCTCAAAAAAAGTCCAGTACTAATTTGCATGCTCACTCATCCCAGCTGAAATCTTACCCCCCTAATTCTCTAACCCCATCCCAGTACAACTCCTCTTCTACCCCAAGAAGAATACCATTATACAAGGGCTGAAGTCAGACCTCAGGATCATTGCAAGCCACAGATCCCCCTCTGTGCAGTAATAAGCATTTGCTTAGCTGACTTAGCAGTGTACATTTATTTCCCACTGAACTTAGCCCTGTACACCTAATGCAAGCAAAGTTTCTCTTCAGTTAAAACCTTATAGGTTAGCTGATATCATGTTATTGTAGCGGGGCTTTGAAATTTAGGGGGGTGTTTAAGTTGTAGTTGTGCTTAAACACATTATTTGATAGGGTTCAGCAAACCCAATTTTAGCTGCAGGCGGGATACTGGTGTGTAGTTCCCAGTGGCCTGTTGGTGGCGCTGCCATCGGAGGCCAGGGTTGAACCGCTGGTACAGTGCTGTGCCTTGGATGTCCCTTGTCGGCGGTGGTATGGTGGGCGTGTTTGCCCGCTGTGCATCCCAGGAGGGGATATAAAAGGGGCAGACCCTGGCTGTCGGGAGTGAGTTCTCGGGGGTCCGAGCGTGTGGTTCTGTTCGTGGCCACCCCAGGCACCTTTAGCTCTGGGGTGGAGTTCCTGGTTCGGTACACTGGCGGATCAGTCCCAGGCACCTTTAGCCCTGGGGCTGCAACTGGAGGCCTTGGGCTCAGTACCTTTGGCTCAGGCCCACAGAGGATCGAGGAATCCCAGGGTGCTGCCTTGCGAGGAGACCCGTATCTTAGATGAGGAGGCCGGGGGAGGACCATTCCGAGGGACTGGTGAGGAACTCACAGTTAAGGAAGGGGCCCGGTAACTCTCTGGAGGGATGTCATCTCCCTAAAAGAGGCTTAACGTTGCAACCAAGTTCACCAGGTCTGTGGCAGAGACCCAAGTGTATCTAGTTCGAGCATCATTCCGGCTGCTAGGGCCCATTTCGTGGGGAGACTATCCGGATGAGCTGAGTCTACCTAAAGATATGGGTAGTGAATAAGAATTTGTTTGTGCCTGGACCTATTCCCACACCTTTTGCTGTCCTGCTCTTCTTCCAACCTTCTCCTGTCCAGTTATTGTGCATAACAGAAGAAATAAACTCTAAGTTGGAGTTGCAATCAGTGTGGACTTTGAAGTTATTGGGGAATAGAGACTTGTCTTTGTTACAGTGAAGACGGGAGCCATTTCTCTAAAGGGACCCTGATCACAGAGACCCAGGTACATTACACCGCTCAACCTCTTTCTACAGGAGGGTATGGGCATGTAACACGGTGGACCCTTTTTTTTTTCTCAGAAGCCAGAGGCAGGAAAAAGGGGTTGTGTCGCTACACGTGGGGGCTCGTCCGGCATTTCTGTGATCGGAAAGAAGAAGAAACCCCCAGAAGTTGGAATTTATTCCCCTTGTGAGGCTCCATGGAGGTCGGCCATTTAAAAAAAAAAATTCTGGCTGCGCCACGAGGAGAGCCCAAGCTGCGTAGTTCGTGGGCGTGTCAAGAAAACTAAAAGCCCGCGAACATTGCAGGAAAATGGGAGGAGCCTTGCCATTCGGTGAATAGTGTATGGTGGCTTTGGTGCCAAATGGACAGTGTGTGATGGATCGGCGAGTGAGCAACATGGCGACTAATGCCCCATGGATTCCAAGTTCTTCTACCATGAACGTTGCGTCTTTCGCTGCTCCCTTGATGGATACAGGGAGTCTGCTGAAGCCTCTGGGTCACTTCGCTCTCTACGTCTGCAGGGATGCGGAGGCCCTTGGAGTGGTTTGTCCCGGATGCCAGGGACTGGTGGTGCACCTTCGGCCCTTTGGAAGATGTGAAAAGTGCAAGGAGTTCATCTTCGAGATAGAGCAACCTACGGAAAAACCTTGGGCCTACCGTTTGAATTGCCTTACGGGCGCCACTACTCTTGAGGAGGAAACCAGTGCTTCTGCAGCCACCCCCACGTGCACTGTCGTGACTTCGGAGGAAGTCATTGAGAATGTTCCGGTGGAAGAGGAACCAGAGACAGAGAAACCGGAGGATGTTGCCCCGGTTGTTACAGAGTCCTCGCTCCCACCGCCCAAGCGGAAGGTCGGCTATGTGAAAGCCTCCTGCGGCCGTGGTCGAACTACACCCCAGCGCTTACCTGAGTCGGATTGCCTAATCGGAGGAATCTCCGGACGATCCGGGACAGCTACAGGTCGAGGTAAGCCGGGGAAAGGGACAAAGTTAAGTGTCCAAAGTATCAGGGATGCTTGGGTTCCTGATCCCAGGGAACTTGAACTTGTGAGAGATAGTGATTCCTCTACCACTAGAAATTACTTACCGGCAGAGGAATGTGACACCTCTGATTTAGAGTCTTCCTCTGAGATGGGAGAAGATGCTGAAATAGACGAGCTGTTCATCAAGATCAAGAAAGGCTGGCATAAGATGCCCCTACTATCCTCCGCAGGACATAGGAAAAGTGTACCCAAGGTTCCTGGGGCTGTTGTTCCCCCGGTGGAGGACCCTGTGTTAGAGGAGGTGTCTGATCCCAGGCCTGCATCACCCAGACCTAAGTTGCCTGTGCCTGCTGCCGTGGCTGAGTATGCGCCATTGCGGGCTACTATGTTGAGTCTCAAGGCAGTGAAAGTGCCTAGGCATCCAGATGCCATTGTCTTGCCGGGTGCGGGAGACCGTGCCACTATTCCTCCGCTCTCCAGGATGCAGCGGCTATTCAACCATAGGGTGGCTGCTGAATACGGATGGGAGTACCCGTATCTCTCCAAAGACTTACTTTTCGAGGTGGAGGCCTACCGAGAGAGATGGTACGCTGACTTTCTGTGGGACTATTTAAAAGTGCCTAATGCCCGCAGGTATCTCTCCTGTTCTGCAGCTGTTGCAGAGAGGTACAAAGGGTGCAAGATGGACTGGGTACTTGGCAGACACATACATGCGGATCGGGTGGTTGTGTGTCGGAAGGAGCGGGAGGATGCAGTTTATTCCATTGAAACTTTTGATAAGAATCGGAAGCTCCTTGTTTTACCCGATCCGAAATTCTACCTCTGAAAAACTGGGCTCTGATGTGTTTTATTGTTTCCGGAGTGTACTCTCCTGGAGTCCAGGGACTTTGCCCTTGTAAATTGGGATTGTCTACTCAGCTAGAGAGCCAGGAGAGCTGTTGCTATTTTCTCTCTGCTCACAGCGCCACAAAGACAGAGACTTTGGGGGTAGATGCAGTTTGGGGCCACAGCCAGATTCAAGAAGAAGAAGATGTACCTTCATAAGTTTTGGGACAGGTGTCTTGACGGTAGCACTTCCACTAGGTGGCGGTGTTGGTAAAGTTTTTTTGTGCCCCCAGAAGAAAAAAAAGAAGAAAGGGTTTACATTTAAAATGTTTTATTTTGCACTAGGACTAGTGTAATAGGTACTTGTTCAGAAGGAAAATGTTCTTCCCTCGGGGAGGATAGTTCCCTTCTTATGTAGATAGTAGTTAGGATGTGTGATTATATTGGTTTTATGTGTGTTTTCTCCCCCTGCAGGTGAACATCTAGCAACCACGGAGTCTGGGTGGATTAGCTAGCACAGGAGGAGAGGGAAATGTGTAAATAAACGTATAATGTGTTTTATCTTGCTATGTGACATTTGTTTTCTGTTGATCTTCCTTCATCTCTTCATTTCCAATTCCTTTCCCCACAATCAGGTTCCGGCACAAACAAACCCTTTTTTTCCATTATTGTTTTTTGTATATAGTTCTGAGATAAACATGTGTAGACTCAGGCTTGAGGTACGTGGGTTTACCCCAGACACTGGGGACAGTGTCTATCTGTCCTGGGGGAGTGTGTAGCGGGGCTTTGAAATTTAGGGGGGTGTTTGAGTGGTAGTTGTGCTCAAACACATTATTTGATAGGGTTCAGCAAACCCAATTTTAGCTGCAGGCGGGATACTGGTGTGTAGTTCAACATGGCCTGTTGGTGGCACTGCCATCGGAGGCCAGGGTTGAACCACTGGTACAGTGCTGTGCCTTGGATGTCCCATGTCTGCGGTGGTATGGTGGGCGTGTTTGCCCGCTGTGCATCTCGGGAGGGGATATAAAAGGGGCAGACCCTGGCTGTCGGGAGTGAGTTCTCGGGGGTCCGCCCCAGGGAGCGTGTGGTTCTATTCGTGGCCACCCCAGGCCCCTTTAGCTCTGGGGTGGAGTTTCTGGTTCGGTACACTGGCGGATCAGTCCAAGAAACCTTTAACCCTGGGGCTGCAACTGGAGGCCTTGGGCTCAGCACCTTTGGCTGAGGCCCACAGAGGATCGAGGAATCCCAGGGTGCTGCCTTGCGAGGAGACCCGTTCTGAGGGACTGGTGAGGAACTCACAGTGAAGGAAGGGGCCCGGAAACTCTCTGGAGGGATGTCATCTCACTGAAAGAGGCTTAACGTTGCAACCAAGTTTGCCAGGTCTGTGGCAGAGACTCAAGTGTATCTAGTTTGAGCATCATTCCGGCTGCTAGGGCCCGTTTCGTGGGGAGACTATCAGGATGAGCTGAGTCTACCTAATGATATGGGTAGTGAATAAGAATTTGTTTGTGCCTGGACCTATTCCCACACCTTTTGCTGTCCTGCTCTTCTTCCAACCTTCTCCTGTCCAGTTATTGTGCATAACAGAAGAAATAAACTCCAAGTTGGAGTTGCAATCAGTGTGAACTTTGAAGTTATTAGGGAATAGAGACTTGTCTTTGTTACAGTGAAGACGGGAGCCATTTCTCTGAGGGAACCTCATCACTAGGGATGAGCTTCGTGTTCGAATCGAACATACGTTCGACTCGAACATCGGCTGTTCGATCGTTCGACGAAGATCGAACGATTTGGGCCGTTCGCGCCAAATTCGAGTGACGCGAACGGCCCACAATGCACTACGCCATCGCAGTGTCATCCAGGCGCTGTGATTGGCCAAGCATGCACTGTGACCCCGCATGCTTGGCCAATCACAGCGCCGGCAGCGAGGAGAGCAATGATTGGCCACAGGCAGGATGCCTGTGGCCAATTATTGCTGAGGGTGTTTAGTACACGCCCCACACTATAAAAGGCCGCCAGCACGGCGGCCTAGTGTAGTGTGTTCCGGAGCAGGGATAGAGCAGCATAGGCAGGGACAGTGACTTTTATTTCTTTCTTGCTTAACCTGGATTCCTTTAGTTTAGGGAAAGAGAAGGATAGGTAGGGAGAGTGTCAGTGTGTTTTGTGCTTGTGCTATAGTGTGCTTAAAAAAAACATTTTTTCTAGGGACAGAAAACTGTAGGTAGGGAGAGTGTCAGTTTCTTTCACTGTGTAAGTCCTTGTTTCTAGGGACCTGGAAGGACAGTGAGTGAATTCTCCTTGTGCTATATTGTGCTTAAAAAAAACATTTTTTCTAGGGACAGAAAACTGTAGGTAGGGAGAGTGTCAGTTTCTTTCACTGTGCAAGTCCTTGTTTCCAGGGACCTGGAAGGACAGTGAGTGAATTCTCCTTGTGCTATATTGTGCTTAAAAAAAACATTTTTTCTAGGGACAGAAAACTGTAGGTAGGGAGAGTGTCAGTTTCTTTCACTGTGCAAGTCCTTGTTTCTAGGGACCTGGAAGGACAGTGAGTGAATTCTCCTTGTGCTATATTGTGCTTAAAAAAAACATTTTTTCTAGGGACAGAAAACTGTAGGTAGGGAGAGTGTCAGTTTCTTTCACTGTGCAAGTCCTTGTTTCTAGGGACTGGGAAGGACAGTGAGTGAATTCTCCTTGTGCTATAGTGTGCTTAAAAAAAACATTTTTTCTAGGGACAGAAAACTGTAGGTAGGGAGAGTGTCAGTTTCTTTCACTGTGCAAGTCCTTGTTTCTAGGGACCTGGAAGGACAGTGAGTGAATTCTCCTTGTGCTATATTGTGCTTAAAAAAAACATTTTTTCTAGGGACAGAAAACTGTAGGTAGGGAGAGTGTCAGTTTCTTTCACTGTGCAAGTCCTTGTTTCCAGGGACCTGGAAGGACAGTGAGTGAATTCTCCTTGTGCTATATTGTGCTTAAAAAAAACATTTTTTCTAGGGACAGAAAACTGTAGGTAGGGAGAGTGTCAGTTTCTTTCACTGTGCAAGTCCTTGTTTCTAGGGACCTGGAAGGACAGTGAGTGAATTCTCCTTGTGCTATATTGTGCTTAAAAAAAACATTTTTTCTAGGGACAGAAAACTGTAGGTAGGGAGAGTGTCAGTTTCTTTCACTGTGCAAGTCCTTGTTTCTAGGGACCTGGAAGGACAGTGAGTGAATTCTCCTTGTGCTATATTGTGCTTAAAAAAAGCATTTTTTCTAGGGACAGAAAACTGTAGGTAGGGAGAGTGTCAGTTTCTTTCACTGTGTAAGTCCTTGTTTCTAGGGACCTGGAAGGACAGTGAGTGAATTCTCCTTGTGCTATATTGTGCTTAAAAAAAACATTTTTTCTAGGGACAGAAAACTGTAGGTAGGGAGAGTGTGAGGCCTCGTACACACGGCCGAGATTCTCGTTGAGAAAAACATGTCATTTTTTTCGACGAGATTCTTGGACAAGAAACTTGTCCCGGCCGAGTGTACACACGCTCGTTTCAAAGAACCCGCGGTTCTTTGAAAGGAGTGTACGCGGTGACGTCATCGACTACGTCGAGCATGCGCTCGTCACATTCGATGCCGTCGCCGCCATCTTGGTCTACCCTACGTATGCCTAGGAAGCTACCGCACATGCGTCGAATTCATTTCGAACATGCGCGCGCTTCCGGGCGGACAGGTAAGTGTACACACACTCACTTTTCTCGTCGAGAAACACGCCGAGGAGAATCTCGACGAGAAAATAGAGAGCAGGTTCTCTATTTTCTCGTCAAGGTTTCTTGTCGGTTTTCTCGACGAGAAACACGCTAGCAGCGTACACACGACCGATTTACTCGGCAAGACCTCTCTGCCAGCAAGTTTCTTGCTGGTTCTTGACGAGAAAATCGGTCGTGTGTACGAGGCCTCAGTTTCTTTCACTGTGCAAGTCCTTGTTTCCAGGGACCTGGAAGGACAGTGAGTGAATTCTCCTTGTGCTATATTGTGCTTAAAAAAAACATTTTTTCTAGGGACAGAAAACTGTAGGTAGGGAGAGTGTCAGTTTCTTTCACTGTGCAAGTCCTTGTTTCTAGGGACCTGGAAGGACAGTGAGTGAATTCTCCTTGTGCTATATTGTGCTTAAAAAAAACATTTTTTCTAGGGACAGAAAACTGTAGGTAGGGAGAGTGTCAGTTTCTTTCACTGTGCAAGTCCTTGTTTTTAGGGACCTGGAAGGACAGTGAGTGAATTCTCCTTGTGCTATATTGTGCTTAAAAAAAACTTTTTTTCTAGGGACAGAAAACTGTAGGTAGGGAGAGTGTCAGTTTCTTTCACTGTGTAAGTCCTTGTTTCTAGGGACCTGGAAGGACAGTGAGTGAATTCTCCTTGTGCTATATTGTGCTTAAAACAAACATTTTTTCTAGGGACAGAAAACTGTAGGTAGGGAGAGTGTCAGTTTCTTTCACTGTGCAAGTCCTTGTTTCTAGGGACCTGGAAGGACAGTGAGTGAATTCTCCTTGTGCTATATTGTGCTTAAAAAAAAAATTTTTCTAGGGACAGAAAACTGTAGGTAGGGAGAGTGTCAGTTTCTTTCACTGTGCAAGTCCTTGTTTCTAGGGACCTGGAAGGACAGTGAGTGCATTCTCCTTGTGCTATATTGTGCTTAAAAAAAACATTTTTTCTAGGGACAGAAAACTGTAGGTAGGGAGAGTGTCAGTTTCTTTCACTGTGCAAGTCCTTGTTTCTAGGGACCTGGAAGGACAGTGAGTGAATTCTCCTTGTGCTATATTGTGCTTAAAAAAAACATTTTTTCTAGGGACAGAAAACTGTAGGTAGGGAGAGTGTCAGTTTCTTTCACTGTGCAAGTCCTTGTTTCTAGGGACCTGGAAGGACAGTGAGTGAATTCTCCTTGTGCTATATTGTGCTTAAAAAAAACATTTTTTCTAGGGACAGAAAACTGTAGGTAGGGAGAGTGTCAGTTTCTTTCACTGTGCAAGTCCTTGTTTCTAGGGACCTGGAAGGACAGTGAGTGAATTCTCCTTGTGCTATATTGTGCTTAAAAAAAACATTTTTTCTAGGGACAGAAAACTGTAGGTAGGGAGAGTGTCAGTTTCTTTCACTGTGCAAGTCCTTGTTTCTAGGGACCTGGAAGGACAGTGAGTGAATTCTCCTTGTGCTATATTGTGCTTAAAAAAACATTTTTTCTAGGGACAGAAAACTGTAGGTAGGGAGAGTGTCAGTTTCTTTCACTGTGCAAGTCCTTGTTTCAAGGGACAGAGAAGGACACCTGAAGGTAGCCCTTATTGCTTTTTTCCCATCTCCCTGCAGGCCATCTATTAGAATGTCTGGAAGGCAAACAAGGAGAGGCAGACAGTCAGGAGGCAATAAAAGAGGGCAAGCAGGCTCTGTGTCTGGGGGCAACAGTGCTGGTCGTGGACGCGGTGCATTGTCATCAGCACATGGCCATGGGACACGCTTGTCCTTCTTTTCCGCAGCTGGACATGTTGAGCCACATCATGCCGAAGACTTGGTAGAGTGGATGACCAAGCCCTCCTCCTCCTCCTCATCCTCTCTCACCCAGGCTCAGGGTACTGGCAAAGCAGCTGCCAAAGCGTCCTCTTCCCTGGTATCAATGTCAGACTCATAATCAGTCACTCCTTCCCTAGACCCACCATGTCCTCCTCCTGAGGAGTCCCCCGAACTGTTTGAGCACAGTGTTGGGTACATGCTCCAGGAGGATGCCCAGCGTTTCGAAGGGTCTGATGATGAAACCCAGCTACAGGAAGGCAGTAGAGTGAGAGCAGACAGAGGGGATGCTCAAGAAGGACACCAATCTGGCAGTCATGTTCCAGCAGCTGCAGCATACTGCCAGATTGGCTCCAGTGATGAGGAGGGAGGGGATGATGAGGTCACTGACTCCACGTGGGTGCCTAATAGGAGAGAGGAGGAGGAGGATGAGGAGGAGGCACATCTCCAACGAGACAGGATGCCCTTTGGTGGCCAGCGTAAGGGCAGTACACCGACGGAATCACACCGCAGAGCTCCGCCTGTGCAGGGCGCTGCCTCTGCCCGTCATTCAAAAAGTTCCTTGGTGTGGGCCTTTTTTGAGGCTAGTGCATCAGATCGCACAGCTGCTGTTTGCAACATATGTCTCAAGCGTATATCGCGTGGCCAAAACATCAGCCGCTTGGGTACCACATGCCTGACCAGACATATGTTGACCTGCCATGCAGCTCGTTGGCAAGCCTACCTCAAAGACCCACACCAAAGAACAAAGCGGACCTCTCCTTGCACCGCATCAGCTGGGATTTCCAACCCCACTATAACTTCAGTCCTCTCTGAAACATGCACTGAGAGGAATGAAGGTGTAGAATTAGGTGTGTCACAGCCAAGTACTTGCGGCCACTCTGCTAGCAGTACACCGACGTCCGATTCTAGCAGGCAAATTTCCCTGCCCCAGCTGCTGGACCGTCGAAAGAAGTTCACTCCCAGCCATCCACATGCCCAGCGGTTGAATGCTAGCTTGGCTAAATTGCTAGCGCTTCAACTGCTGCCTTTTCAGTTGGTAGACTCGGCCCCCTTCCGTGAGTTTGTGCAATGTGCGGTTCCTCAGTGGCAGGTTCCCAAACGCCACTTTTTCTCACGGAAGGCTATTCCGGCTCTCTACCGGCATGTGGAAGGCAATGTCTTGGCCTCGCTGGACAGGGCGGTCAGCGGTAAGGTGCATATTACCGCTGACTCATGGTCCAGCAGGCATGGACAGGGACGTTACCTTTCTTTCACGGCCCATTGGGTCACTCTTTTGGCAGCTGGGAAGGATGCAGGACAAGGTGCAGTAGTGTTGGAGGTTGTCCCACCGCCACGCCTCCAAAATGCTACTACTGGTTGTGACACACCTCTCTCCTCCACCCCCTCCTCTTCTTCTTCCTCCATGGCCTCTTCCTGTGGTTTGTCCTATGAACCAGCGGTGCTCCGTAGCCGTTCACGGGGCTACGCAATACGCAGGCAAAAAGATGCCATGCCGTGCTTGCGCTGGTGTGTTTGGGGGACAGAAGCCACACTGGGGCAGAGGTCCTGTCTGCTCTGCAGGGCCAGGCCGAGAGGTGGTTGACGCCACGCCAGCTTAAGCCAGGAATGGTGGTTTGCGACAATGGCACCAACCTCCTCTCCGCCCTCCGACAGGGACAACTGACCCATGTGCCCTGTGTGGCTCACGTCCTTAACCTGGTGGTGCAGCGGTTCTTGGGCAGGTACCCGGGCTTACAGGATGTCCTGAGGCAGGCCAGGAAAGTCTGTGTGCATTTCCGCAGATCTTATAATGCCAGTGCTCGCCTGGCTGAGCTGCAAAAGGAGTTGAACCTGCCCAAGAACCGCCTTATATGTGACATGCCCACCAGGTGGAACTCAACGTTGGCCATGCTGCAGCGGCTGCACACACAGCAGAGGGCCATCAATGAGTACCTGTGCGACTACGGCACCAGGACAGGGTCAGGGGAGCTTGGTTTTTTTTCTCCACGCCAGTGGGGCATGATCAGGGATGCATGCACTGTCCTGGCACCATTTGAGGAGGCCACGAGGATGGTGAGCAGTGACAGCGCATGCATCAGTGACACTGTACCTCTTGTCCACCTGTTGGAGCACACGCTGCGTGGAATAATGGACAGGGCACTTGAGGCAGAACAGAGGCAGGAAGAGGAGGACTTCCTTGCCTCTCAAGGCCCCCTTTACCCAGACAGTGTTCCTTCTGTCCCACCCATCGCACAGGAAGAGGAAGAGGAGGAGGAGGAGGAGGAGGAGGAGGATTGTGTCAGCATGGAGGTGGAGGCTGGCACTCAGCATCATCAGCAGCAGTCTTTTAGGGATGATTTACAGTCCCAAGAAACCAGTGGACTTGTACGTGGCTGGGAGGAGGTGACTGCGGATCATGTCGTCCTTAGTGACCCAGAGGACTCCGGAGCGAATGCCTCAGCAAACCTACGCTGCATGGCCTCCCTGATCCTGCAAAGTCTGCGGAAGGATCCTCGTATTCTTCGGATCAAGGAGAGGGACCATTACTGGCTGGCCACTCTCCTTGATCCACGGTACAAGGGTAAGGTTGCGGACCTTATGTTACCGTCGCAGAGGGAGCAGAGGATGAGACAACTCCGGGAGGCCTTGCAGAAAGGTCTGTGCAACGCGTTCCCAGAGACTGGGAGGTTACAAACTCCTGGTCCAGGACAATGAGTTGCTGAGGCTTCGGCCAGTCAAAGAAGGAGCGGTGGGGAAGGTGGCCGTCTGACCGATGCGTTCAGACAATTCTTTAGTCCGCAGCCCCAAAGTATGATTGGTTCCAGCAACCATCGCCAGCGTCTGATAAACATGGTGCAGGAATATCTAGGGGCAAGGTCAGACTTGGACACCTTCCCCACCGAAAATCCTCTGGCTTACTGGGTCTTGAGGATGGATCACTGGCCAGAGCTTGCACAGTATGCAATTGAGCTACTGGCCTGTCCTGCATCCAGCGTTCTTGCGGAACGCACATTCAGTGCTGCTGGAGGATTTGTCACGGATCACAGGGTGCGCCTGTCCACTGACTCGGTTGATCGACTGACTTTCATCAAGATGAACCAGTCTTGGATCACCACCAGCTACCACACACCTGATGCTGATATAACAGACTAATTGATTTTAACATGTCACATCCCTTCAAGACTGATGCTGATGCTGAGTGTCTGTGCTGTTATGTTGACTGGCTATCCTCCTCCTCCGAGTCCTCAATGATACGATTGATGATGATAGCTTGGAAGATAATTTTTGTTTATGGGTGCCGCCACCAGTGGCTAAGGCCCAATTTTTCAGCCCCTGTTTTACAGGGGCGTGTAATTACAATTTTTTTAGCAATAATTTGCCATAGGGCTCATTGCTGTGCTCCAAGTACAGTATCTGTGAGGGCTTGGAGTGTTGTGGCACCAGTGCCTAAGGCCCAATTTTTCAGCCCCTGTTTAACAGGGGCGTGTCATTACAATTTTTGAAGCAATACTTTGCAACAGGGCTCATTGCTGTGCTCCAAGTACAGTATCTGTGAGGGGTTGTAGTGTTGTGCCACCAGTGCCTAAGGCCCAATTTTTCAGCCCCTGTTCAACAGGGGCATGTAATTACAATTCTTGATCTAATAATTCACAGCAGGGCCCATTCCTGCACCCACCAAGAGTAACTCTGAGGGCTTACAGTGTTGTGTCAACACCACCACCACCACCAAAGGCCCAATTTTTCAGCCCCTGTTCAACAGGGGCATGCAATTACAATTCTTGATCTAATAATTCACAGCAGGGCCCATTGCTGCACCCACCAAGAGTAACTGTCAGGGCTTACAGTGTTGTGGCACCAGCACCACCATCAAAGGCCCAATTTTTACTACCACTGTTCAACAATTATATGTAATTACAATTCCTGATATAATAGTTGACAGCAGGGCGTTCCAGCACCAACCAAGAGTAACTGTGAGTGCTTACAGTGTTGTGCCAACACCAACAACTAAGGGGCCTATTTCTGCAGAGTATCTACGGCAGGTCCCTACTTTCAAACATCCAACTTACAAACGACTCCTACTTGCAAACGCAAGAAGACAACAGGAAGTGAGAGGAAATCTACCCCTAGGAAGGAAAATTCTCTCCTGTAAGAATTAATATGGGAGAAAGGTGTCTCCTCTGTACTGATGCTTTATCAGCAATCCTTGTTTCAAGAAAAACACCACATTTCAAAAACAGTTGTCATTGGGACGGAAAGTGAGGTGAAATGTTCTGAACAGGGGCACAGACAGCAAAACAAATGTTACAGGGGTGATAACCCTTACCTATGTTTTCCAAAAAGTTTAAAAATAGATTTTTGGGCTGGAGCTACACTTAAACAATGTACCTGTTCAAAATTACAAACAGATTCTACATAAGAACAAACCTACAGTCCCTGTCTTGTATGCACCGCCTGTATACGGCTGTTCAGAGTATATAGGCCCTTTTTTATTTTATGTGCGGGGTTCCCCTTAATATCCATACAAGACCCAAAGGGGCTGGTAATGGGCTGGGGTAGGGGGGGGTCATGGGGTAGCTATGCCATTTTTCTTAAAGATTTTCATCCATATTACCGGGACCAGACATTACATTAAAGCCGCAAGCAGTTTTAAATGGCTTTTTTTTTCCTTTAGAAGTGTCATTTTGTGCAGGGACAGTTCTAAACACGGGAAACACGTGGCACTTCACAGGCATACTTTAGACACCCCCCAGGTACGATATTTAAAGGAATATTTGACTTTTTTTTTTTCACTTTATGCATCATTAAAATGACTGCTCCCGAAAAACGACCGTTTTTAAAACTTCTTTTTGCATTGATACATGTCCCCTGGTGCAGAACCCGGGTTCCCAAACCCTTTTTAGGACAATAACATGCATAATAGTTGTTATAATTAGCACTTTAGAATTCGAACGTTCGCATCCATTGTATTTAATAGGGTTCTAATGTTCGTACGAACTTTCGGTCCGTTCGCGGGTTCTGGTGCGAACCGAACCCGGGGGTGTTCGGCTCATCACTACTCATCACAGAGACCCAGGTACATTACACCGCTCAACCTCTTTCTACAGGAGGGTACGGGCATGTAGCACGATGGGCCCTTTTTTTTTGCTCAGGAGCCAGAGGCAGGAAAAAGGGGTTGTGTCGCTACATTATTATTATTGCTACTACAGCAAGAACTTTTAACCACAGCTTGTAGTGTACTGAGTATCGACAACTCTTCTCTTGCTGCCTGTCTTTGATTTAGTTATACTTTAGGTTAAGATTGATGACACAGAGGGTCATAGTACATTTCAAGCTACTAGATATCATTAGCCGGGGAAACCCCTTCAAAATGTTGCTGTGGAGCCTTTTGAATCATAGTTATGCCCCTGGCCCTAGTGCTCAAATTAATCAATGGTGACTGAAATTGTACTATCCACCTCATACTTTTAAAAAGTGAAAGCTAAAAACAGAGTGTTTACTTTGCTCCCATTCTCACTTTTTTGCAAAGTGACAGCGGGTCTTGTTGATTTAGCCATTTAGCCGCCAAGAGCCACAAATTTAAGTGACCCGAATATGTGCACTCATTAACTTTCCATCAAAAGGACACAAGAAGTATATGTATATGCACTAGTATCAGAACTATAATGTCACCATCAGCTGGTGGGTCCATCGATCCAGGCTGCTGACTACTGTTCTGGCCTACGTTGACTGCGTAGTTCTGGTGCCAATGTGGACATCAAGTCAGCAGCGCAGGTCCAACAGTCAGGAAAATAACCACTGACACCAATGATCTTGGCTTCCTGTCATTGACTACCAATTTAAGGGGGCATTTATACATGCCAATAATATAAAGGGGCATTTACACTGACCACCAAGGCAAAATGGTATTTACACATGCCTAATACAGGTATTAACAATGAGCACCAATTGAACATGGGAATCTACAGTATGCATCAACGTTAAGGTTGAATTTTTTACAAATTACCAATATAACAGGCAGTTACATTGACCACAAGTGTAAATGGGCTTTTGTAAGCAAACTGCTTTACTTTATATGCCATGCTGTAAATTACATGCTAAAAAATGCTGCACTATGTAAAATGTACTGTATGTTGCATGCACAAGACCACTGTGCCCTCCTGTATGTTACATATGCTGGCCACCTGCACCATATAAAAATGTGTTGTACATTACATACTCTTGATCAGTGGTGGAACTACCAGGGTCACAAAGGCCACACTTGCGACCGGGCCCTGGTGTTCTGCCCATGTGGGGGGGGCCTGAAGAGCCCGGACTCACGGCAGGGTTGCTGGCTGCAGTTGTAAGCAGAGAGTGTTTATTACACTCTCTCTCACACTGCCCAGACCCAGCACAGACAGTCTGCCCCCCTCCCCCCCCCCCCGCATGAACGGGAGAGGAGAGAGAGTTCTGGATGAGCTCCTCTTCCGGCCCCTCTCCTCCTGTGTGCCCATGGACCCGCCCAGCAGCCTGCAACTAGATTGTGGAAGAAATGTGCAGACTGCCTGAGGTTCCTTTCTGGGGTGAGTGAGCTTACCATCAATAGTGTTTAAAGTGTCCCCCCTCCCTTCTCTCTCTGGCCCCTGAGTACAATAATGTAAGGGAGAGCTCTGTGGACTGTAATGTAAAGGGGGACTCAGATGTAAGGGATGCTCTGTGGACTCTGATGTAAGGGCTTTGGTGAGAAAAAAAAACCCTTACATCAAAGTTCCCCTTTACACCAGAATTCATAGCACTCCCTCTTACATCAGAGCCCTCCCCCTCCAAATCAGGTTCCCAAAGCACCCCTTATATCAGAGTTCCCCATTATATTACAGTTCACAGATCTCCCCCTTACAGTGTGGGCTGAAATTCTGCAGACTCTGACATAACAGGGCGCTGGGAACCCTGATTAAAGGGGAATGCTGGGAACTATTATGTAAGTGGGGACCTGGGGACCCCCTTATATCAGAGGTACCCTTTACACCAGAGTTTGCAGTGTTCCCCTTTACATCAGAGTTCTCAGTATTCTTCCTTAAATCAGAGTCCCCAGAGTTCTTCCTTATATCAGAGTCTGCAGTCCCCCCTTACAGTGTAAGGGAACTGCAAATTCAGATGTAAAGGGGAACTGTGCGGATTCAGATTTAAAGGGGAACTCTGCAGATTCAGATGTAAAGGGGAACGCTGTGGATTCAGATGTAAAGGGGAACACTGCAAGTTCAGATGTAAAGGGGAACGCTGTGGATTCAGATGTAAAGAGGAACACTGCAAGTTCAGATGTAATGGGGAACTCTGTGGATTTAGATGTAAAGGGGAACTCTGTGGATTCAGATGTAAAGGGGAAACTCTGTGTATTCAAATGTAAAGGTGGAACTCTGTGAACTCTGATGTAAGGAGGGACACTTGTAATTAAATCCATATGATTAGGAATGTTATTTAATCACAAAATATATGTATAGTGTATACTACAAAAAAAATGCAGAGAAAGTGTTTGGGTTTGGCTTAAAGGAAAGGTGGCAACCCTACCCAGGAAGGCAGAAAGGGGGCCTGCAGCAGAACATGTGAAAAGGGTCCCACTGTGGGGCCGTAATAAAGGGCCCCACGAAAGGAGTAAAGGACCCCAGGATCAGTGGGAAGGACCCCAGGCTTGGCGGGAAGGACCCCAGGACCAAAGATCAGGGGGGTCC
The DNA here is from genome assembly GCA_029206835.1 of Rana muscosa. Classification (NCBI taxonomy): domain Eukaryota; kingdom Metazoa; phylum Chordata; class Amphibia; order Anura; family Ranidae; genus Rana; species Rana muscosa. Next base: position 1,101,947,807 of record CM055122.1, on the reverse strand, counting down.
TTCATGGTTTCTTGCACCAGGGCCCTGAAGGTTCTAGTTATGCCTCTGCTCTGGATCACTACATGCTGTACAGTGTGATGCAAGGTAAATACACTAACTTGCCTTTGCCAAGACCATTACACTTTACATAGCAAAGGTGGCAGTATCCTTTTTAAAGCTGAACTTCTGCTATAATCTTAAATTACAAAATGATATTGGTTCAGCTTAGAACAATGTAATATATCTCATACCTGGGGGACCACTATGGAAGCTGAAAATCGCTGTAGCTTTGTGTGCTACAAAAGTGAACACCCCAATCTTTTAGATCCTGTGCTGAGCAGCTGTCCCACTGCACACTGACCACAGGGGGTCACTCTCCTTGCACCGCCACCACTCACAGTATACCCTGAATTGTTTTAAATGAATACAAGGCAATCTTTGATTGAAAGAGGTAAAGATCAGGGGTAGTGACATCATAATCTCCACCTTTTCCAATCAGAGATTGCTGCATTCACTGTAGAAATAATGACCAATTCAGTGATTGTCAGCTTCCACAGTGGCCTCTGAGGTATGAGATATGCATATTTACATGGTCCAAGCTTGACCACTGTAAATATGCAATTACAATCATACCTGGAGTTCAGCTTTAAAGCAGAGGTTCACCCGAATTTTTTTTTTAAAAAGCCAGCAGCTACAAATACTCCAGCTGCTGACTTTTAAAAAATGGACACTTACCTTTCCAGCGCGCCTGCAATGTCGCCAGCAGAGGCTGAGCAATCGCTCATCTATCAGCTGCCCCCACCGCCATCCTCGGTGAGGGAATCAGGAAGTGAAGCATTGCGGCTTCACTGCCCGGTTCCCTACTGCGCATGCACGAGTAGCGCAGTGCGCCCTCACTGGTCCCCGCTCCCTCCTGGGACCTGTGTGTTTCCCAGGAAACAGCGGGGGGGAGTGGCATGACTCACACGGGAGTCTATGCCCAGAAGTGGGTGCAAATACCTGTCTTAGACAGGTATCTGCACCCCCCTCCCCCCTGAAAGGTGCCAAATGTGACACCGGAGGGGGGGAGGGTTCCGAAAAGCAGAAGTTTAATTTTTGGGTGGAACTCTGCTTTAAATACATCAATCAGTAATAAAAAATAATGTACAAATTGGTTACAGAACTGGGATTCAGACACATGCAGGTATTTTTAAACATCTATTCATCACCTACAGCAAATTACGGGGCACACAAATGTGCAAATTCCAACACTTACCAACACTGACTTGCCCCTCCCAAATCTTGAATCTTTCTATGCATCATAGTGATGAGTCAATAGAATATTAAGGGGTAATCCTGAAATCTATGAACAATGTTGGTGTTGGTGGTTGTATGTGCCTGGGGGCTCTTCTCCATTTAAATAAAGAATAAAAGATAATAATGGAAAGTGGGAGGGGACTGGCCAGTTCCCAGCGCTATTAAGAAGTGTCATAATTTACATATAATTTACATATTATAACAGCCCTTGAGCGCTCAAGTTCTTTGAGAAGACATTCAAGTATGTGTAGGCACCGCCCTCTTTAAAAGTGTAAGATTTTTACTAAAAAATGAATTTAAGCCAAATATTTTCTACTGCTGCTTACTTGGCAATTTAGACTTTGGGAAGTAAAAGCAATTTCTACAATATTCAAGCCTGCTCTACTATATCATGATCTTGCCTCATGTGTGACAGATTTACTTTAAAGTATAATGTAATTTAAAAGGACATATTAATGAAATTCCCTCAGCCCTTGCACCCCATCCCTGACATTAGAAATTCACCATTCATCATTGTTAACTCACATTATTATTTACGTCTATATGTATTAATGTGTCTCTTCTGTCTTATTTTATAGATTTTGTATTATTGTCTTGGTTTGTCTGGGACTTTTTGATTTCTTTTTCTTTTTTTTTTTCTACTGGAGAGCAAAAATAATGTGAGAAATTGGATTTAAAAGCAGAGATTGACTTTAAACGTTCCAGATTAAAGGGAAGGAGGTGGTGAATGCAATGTTGTGGCTGAACAATGATTAGCTCTGATCTACAAGCTGCTGTGTTTTCTAACATATTGGGTAAGTCCTTTATCATTGGGTGGCAGTGCCATTGCCTGTGGCTATTGCTTGCCTACAGCTAAACTCTGATGGCAAGTAGGAGTCTATCAACAGCCTTCATTAGAGAAGTGAGCTAGCCACAGCTGCGGTATGACCCCTGCACATCATAGGATTGCCAGCCCACAAACTAATGTCCTGCTTATGGAGCAATCACTGAGTTTATGAATAACATCCATGGATTGAGGGATGACTTTTTTGTCTTCTCATGAGCCCTCTGTGTCCATGTTTTGTCTGGATAACAGAGGAGGAAATAGAACAGTGCAGGAAACTCATCATTGTAAATTGAGCTGACACAATGCCATGCAGCATTAAACAGTTTTGCAGAACAAAACATGTCTCAAATTTTATATATATAAATATATATATATATATATATATATATATATATATATATATATATATATATATATATATTATAATAAAATTACATATTATATTATATCATATTATTATATATCATATTAAAATAAAATATATTATATTATATTATATTATAGGATTTGAATTGTTCTATTGCAATTGAAAGTAAACTAAATTGGTCATTTTATCCTATGCCTATCTCAAATATGTTAACTTTACTGTCTGGTTGTTAAAAATGTAACTGGGCTTAAAATATCATTGATTTTTACTGTCTTTCTTTTTCTTTTTTCTTTTTCTTTATTTGAACTTATGCCATATATAGCTGTCGAGACAAATGGGGACAAATTTGAACTTATGCCATGTATAGCTGTGGGAACAAATAGGGACAAATTTGAACTTATGTCATGTATAGCTGTGGGGACAAATAGGGACAAATTTGAACTTATGCCATGTAAAGCTGTGGGCACAAATAGGGACAAATTTGAACTTATGCCATGTATAGCTGTGGGGACAAATGGGGACAAATTTGAACTTATGTCATGTATAGCTGTGGGGACAAATAGGGACAAATTTGAACTTATGCCATATATAGCTGTGGGGACAAATGGGGACAAATTTGAACTTATGCCATATATAGCTGTGGGGACAAATGGGGACAAATTTGAACTTATGCCATATATAGCTGTCGGGACACATAGGGACAAATTTGAACTTATGCCATATATAGCTGTGGGGACAAATGGGGACAAATTTGAACTTATGCCATGTATAGCTGTGGGGACAAATAGGGACAAATTTGAACTTATGCCATATATAGCTGTGGGGACAAATAGGGACAAATTTGAACTTATGCCATATATAGCTGTGGGGACAAATGGGGACAAATTTGAACTTATGCCATATATAGCTGTCGGGACAAATAGGGACAAATTTGAACTTATGCCATATATAGCTGTCGGGACAAATAGGGACAAATTTGAACTTATGCCATATATAGCTGTGGGGACAAATGGGGACAAATTTGAACTCATGCCAGATATAGCTGTGGGGACAAATGGCTCAAAAAGCTATATTTAGAACAATATCATAAAAATCATGTCAGATCCTAAATCAGAGGGGTAGATCAAAAGCAACTAGTGTATTTAAAGATCCCCTGTGAAGAAAGAATCTTCTTTTCATAGCTGTCGGTGCTATATAAATCCTGAATAATAATAATAATAATAATAATAATAATAATAATAATAAAGAGGGTTGCTTTGTAAAGTTGCTATAATATTTTTATGCTATATAAATCCTGAATAATAATATTATTAATAATAATGATAATAATAAAGAGGGTTGCTTTGTAAACTTGCTATAATATTTTTATGCTATATAAATCCTGAATAATAATATTAATAATAATAATAATAATAATAATAATAATAATAATAAAGAGGGTTGCTTTGTAAAGTTGCTATAAATCCTGAAAAATAATATTAATAATAATAATAATAATAATAATAATAATAAAGAGGGTTGCTTTGCAATGTTGCTATAATATTTTTTATTAAATTTAGTGAAATAAAAGGGTATTTTCTTTTAATGTTTTTACTCTTGCTTCAAATGTATAGTTTAAAGTGGCACAAGAGTACTGGAAGAGACAGTGGGGTTTCTGTATAATATATGAATAGAAAATATTTAACTTGGAGGTAAATGAATTGCCTATCCCTCCCCCACCTAATAAAATGTATTTTACCTTTTGTATCACTTGACCCTCCCTTTAGATTGTAAGCTCCCAAGAGCAGGGCCCTCTGAACCCTCTTGCATTGGGTTTTATTGTAACTGTGCTATCTCCCTTTATTTTGTAAAAATGCTTTATAAATCCTGTACAATAGTAAATATAATATTAATATGGACAATAGTTTGCAAAACACAAGTGACGTATTTATATATATATATATATATATATATATATGGAATTAAACATTGTCATTGTATTGCTTATATGTGCCTGCAGTGATAACTAGCTATGAATAAGCACTAGACTACAGTGCGAAACGCGTCAGGTGTTCTCCTGGTTTGCTGTGATTTGTAGTGCACCTATCAGTTTTTACAATAAAGGCAACCGTCAAGGTTTTTTTGGAGTGCGGCTGTCCATATCATCAATTTTCTTTTGCCTGCAGTGATAACTATAAGGTGAAATAACGAATTTTTGATTGGCTGCTACAGCCTGAAAATCCACAATTGTTACAAATAAAAGTGATGCTTGTTTTCATGTATATAACAACACTTACTGCAGAGGTACATGCATTACACTCTTACTATCTGAGTATTATAAGGCATAACCCATTCCTGTCTAACTGATGACGTCACAAAAGGCAGTGTGATTGATGTGAAAAGCCTAGAGGGGGGAAATGACTCCTTTAGTAAATCAGCTATGGGGCTGACTATAAAAGCCAAATCAAAGACAGAAGGGAAATATTGCCCATAGCTTTTTATATGAAAAATGGAACTTGATTGGTTGCTGTGAGCAACTGTTCTACTTTTTCTCCAGATTTCATGAATCAGGCAGATCGAAATACTCCTGTAGTGTACAAAACTACACTATACAATCTGATTGTACGTTTTTTTTGTAGATTTATCGTCGAGTATGTAGTGCAAGAGCCTCATATGGTGTCCTCATATGTCAAATCTAAAGAAACCAGATTGTAAAGTGTATGGCCAGCTTTACAGTTATTTCGGTATCAATGTTCTGCTTCTTCGTGCTAGAGAAGGTTCATTATCAAATGTCATTGTATTACCTTCTTGTGTGTTTTAATATAGAACATCCATTCAGAAAGCCCCATGATCATATTAATGTTAATTACAAGAAACTGCACAGATATTTCTTGCTAGGAAAATAAATGTATCCGATCTAAAGGAATAATAATTGTAACTTATGATCTGCTCTGAGAAAATAAAGACAAACACATTTTGTTAGAATTAGTGCCCCCCTTCTGGGTATAATTAGGATTGTAAAATAAATCCATATTCTATTTCAAAACATGACCCATAAATGAAGCTTAGAAGTCCATCGATTTCCCGTAGATTGCTCCTGTGTTGTCCCACCTGATGAGGCCACCGATTTGCATACAATGTCTAGGTTTCATCAGAGATTTCTGGAATAAAATGAGCATTCTTCATTCAGCCTACACTGCGAATCATTGTTAGAAGAAGAAGGGACATTACTGCCAAAAGAGCATTTTTCTTTTTCTTTCCTGATTGCATAAGACATATTTTATGTATTTACTGGCTTCCACTTAATATGTCTAGTGCTGCATTAAACTACTAGAGGAGAGGGCAGAAAACTGGATTATACCCAACATACACGGACACACATACAATAATATACATATGTCACCATGATATGCACGCTCTCAAATGGATTTGCAGGATAACTCAATAGAAAATGGGAGAATTTATTTTCTTTCCAGACTCGGCATCGAATGAAACGTGGTGATGTGAGCTGTTATGAGGGCACACATAAAAGGAAGGAAGGATTGAATGAAAGAAAGGGAAAGGAATGAAAGAGGTAAGAAAGAAAAAGGAAAAAAGGGGGGAAATAAAGAATGAAGGAAGGAAATTCATATTGAAAAATGGGGAATGAAGGAAGAAAGCAGAGAGAAGGAAGGAAGAGGGGAAGAAAGGACAGGGGAGAAAAGAGGGATTGGGGGAGGAAGGGGTCAGGAATGAAGGAAGGAAGAAAGAAAAAGGAAAAGAGGGGGAAAATAAAGAATGAAGGAAGGAAGGAAGGAAATTCATATTGAAAAATGGGGAATGAAGGAAGAAAGCAGAGAGAAGGAAGGAAGAGGGGAAGAAAGGACAGGGGAGAAAAGAAGGATTGGGGAGGAAGGGGTAAGGAATGAAGGAAGGAAGAAAGAAAAAGGGAAAAAAAGGAGGGAAAGAAAGAATGAAGGAAAGAGGGAGGAAAACAAGATTTAAGGAGGGAAGAAAGAAAAGAGGGAGGAAAACAAGAATATAGGAGGGAAGAAAGAAAAGAGGGAGGAAAACAAGAATATAGGAGGGAAGAAAGAAAAGAGGGAGAAAAACAAGAATATAGGAGGGAAGAAAGAAAAGAGGGAGGAAAACAAGAATGAAGGAGGGAAGAAAGAAAAGAGGGAGGAAAACAAGAATATAGGAGGGAAGAAAGAAAAGAGGGAGGAAAACAAGAATATAGGAGGGAAGAAAGAAAAGAGGGAGGAAAACAAGAATGAAGGAGGGAAGAAAGAAAAGAGGGAGGAAAACAAGAATGAAGGAGGGAAGAAAGAAAAGAGGGAGGAAAACAAGAATGAAGGAGGGAAGAAAGAAAATAGGGAGGAAAGAAGGAAGTAAGGAAGGAAAAATTGCATATGGAAAAGGAAGGAGGGGGTAAGGATGGAAATGCATATGGGAAAATAGGGAAATTAATGCATATCGAAAAATGGGGAAAGAGGGAAGAAAGCAGAGAGAATGAAGGAAATGGGGAAGAAAGGACAGGGCAGGAAAGAAGGATTGAGGAAGGAAAGAGCTAGGAAAGAAGGAATGAAGGAGGGAAGAAAGAGAAAAAGGAAAGAGGGAGAAAATAGTGAATTAAGGAGGGAAGAAAGAAAAAAGGAAATAGGGAGGTAAACAGGATTGAAGAAGGAAAGAATGGATAAAGGGAGAATAAATAAAAGAAGGAAGGAGGAAGGAGGAAAGGGGGTGCAGTGAAGGAGACAAGGAAGGAAAGGGAAAGAAAGTAAAGAATGAAAAAAAAGGAAGGATGAAATTGTGAGGAATGAAGGAGGAAAATGAAAGAAAGAAGAAAGAAAGGAAGAAAATAAGTAAAGGGGAAAGAGGGAAGGGACTCAAGCATCCTTTGGTCCTGTCTCTGTACATGAGTTATACTTGCCTGATGAATCTGAATCCTAGATTTCCATTTTTCCATCTACAGGTACCACATTCTTTCTAGGGATAATTATTTTATTCCCCAACAGAATTACATCCATACTTATGTATGTTATTTATTATTTTTTGTTTAAGGCACCTATTTTGGACCAATTTATTTAGATGTCCGTACTTCTTATATGGACATGTGTTCTGACAGAGGGTTTTCCTGGCATTTTGAGGGCATCGGGGAATCTACCCCTGGAGTTTCTGGAACCTGGGATGCATGTATGGGAACATTGATGGAATAATTTATATATGATTTTTTGTGTAAGTTTGTTTCCTTTGTATTGCATTTTATATAATGGTTGAAATTAAAGTGAAAACTTATCTTATTGTTTCTGTATTTAACAGAAATTTGATCTCTTAGAAGCAAATGCATTTGAAATCCCTGATGAAGGACAATTACAGTTTGAAACGCGTTGGATAAGCCTCTCTTGATCTGCTTCCGGCGGGAGTGGTCAATCAGGCTACTGTATTGCTTCTTGAAAGATTTGTAATATGTTAGATTTATGTAGTTATTGTACAATATCTATGTTTATATGTGCTTTTTTGTACAATTTTGTAATTTTATATATGTGTCCGTTTTATACGGTTTTGTTATAAATAAATATTCAGATATTTTTAAATTGAGGTTTTTCCTCCTCCCCTTTTTTTGCATTGCCTCCAAAATCCCAACAAAAGAGGTTTTCTCATTTTCCACATATATTCGGGATGATGGCAATTACATGTTGGGTTGCATGAGGTGTTACACTTTTCACGGGAAGAAGAAATGTGAGAAAGAAAAAGAAAGAAAAGAAAGAAAGAGGGAAGGGAAGAAGAAATGCAAGAAAGAAAAGAAAGAAAAAGAAAGAAAAGAAAGAGGGAAGGGAAGAAGAAATGTAAGAAAGAAAAAGAAAGAAAAGAAAGAAAGAGGGAAGGGAAGAAAAAATGCAAGAAAGAAAAGAAAGAAAAAGAAAGAAAAGAAAAAGGGAAGGGAAGAAGAAATGTAAGAAAGAAAAAGAAAGAAAAGAAAGAAAGAGGGAAGGGAAGGGAAGAAGAAATGCAAGAAAGAAAAGAAAGAAAAAGAAAGAAAAGAAAGAGGGAAGAAGAAATGCAAGAAAGAAAAGAAGCAAAGGTTAAAGGTAGGAGGAAAGAAATAGAAAAGGGATAAGTGAAAGTAGGGAGGAAAAAAGGAAAAGAAAATACAGACATCTAAGCATCTGCAATATTCAATGTCCTAAGCAAACAGAAGCTTACAGCAGTCCAAAGTTAGTCTAAAGGTAAAGTTTTTGTTTATTTTCATAGCATGCCCCTTAATAATGGCATACCCTGTCCTTTTAGCTTATTATTCCAGCAATTACTGTCCAGCATTAGTCCACAGCAATGCCCATGTCTGATATAACAGTGTACAGTGCCATCCTCTATAATATTAGAAGGGATTTTCCTTGTGCCAAGCGATGCTGGTACAACATGGTGCAGTTTGTTAAACGTTCCCATCATTTGCAAGGTCTGGGCTTTGATAAAAAGAGACAGTATCCTGAATAGGCTTGATTGAAATGGCGTGTGCCTGGCTGATGGGAGCCAGCAAGGGACAATGCGCTGTGAATCTATGGACACTCGAGCAATTATTCCTCGGCGCTGAAGGTGGATTAGTGCAATGGAAAGAAGCATATGTTTGGCCTGGGGCGACACTCCCCCTGGCTGAGCTTATAGAATGGGAGCGGAGAAAAGGCTGAACCTGGAATATCAACTATAGCAGAAGCAGCCTTCCCCAGCACCAATGACAAAAAGAAGAAAGCTTCCAGCCTGAGACTCGCTAGCTGCCTGACAATACCAATCATATACACAGCATATAAACATACAGCACCTATACAATGGACCTGCTCCAGAAAATCCTTTTTTTCCAAAAAATAAAAACTGATTCTAAACCAAGGGCTTCCTATACTTTGTTTTATTGGCTAGAAACACAAGAAGCTGTCACTCCCCCACTCTTCTGCTTCTTCCATGGAAATGTCTATACATGTTAATACACACCCTTTAATGTATAGATGAATAAGGATGTAAGTTGCCAAGATAAAATTGCAGAGCAGACATTACATCAACACAGCTGTCCTTAAACAAAGTGTACATTTGATTTGCCCAATAATCGATGATTCGTTATTTGACACAGAGAAATGGTGTATTATAGGAGATAAATGTTAGCATTGTCTGCAGGGAGCGGATGTGCTCTTATATGTATAAGGATTAATCATGAGTTTGCTGCTGCACTGTATATTAATGGAGCTGTTTGAAGCTCAGGATCAAACCAGCATGAACTCTTGCCTGTTGGCTACAAAGGGTCACTGGGTGAGCAGAAACCTTTAGTACACCCTGAACATGTTCAGATGCAGGCTTTATGCATTTTTATTCTTCATACAGACAAATTAAACTAACAGAAATGTGTCATTTATATTACCATCCAAAGCAAGCAATGTCTACCCTATAAAGGTGACCATAATACTCTGATTGTACAACCTTCTTTAGATCTACCATCAATTGTGTCCTTGGGCATAACTGATTTCATACACATGCAATGAAATGTTTAGGTTTGTTCTCATATTACATCGTTTTGGTAAGATTGCACAGAAATTGTACAATCAGGCGGTAGAGTGTATGGCCGGAATAAAGCCCAACTCTGGGAATCTTGAAAATTACCCCTAATGCCCTGTACACACGATCGGATTTCCGATGGAATAAAATCCAATGGATTTTTCCATCGGAATTCCGATGAAGCTGACTTTCATCAGTCTTGCCTACACACCATCAGTCAAAAATCCGACCATCCCAAACGCTGTGACGTAAAACACTCCAAAGAGCCGAGAAAAATTAAATTCAATGCTTCTAAGCATGCATCGACTTGATTCTGAGCATGCGTGGGTGTTTTCTCCGATGGAGTTCCACACAGACGATCGGAATTTGCTATCGTTTTTTTTTTCCATCGGTAACATTTTAAACATGTTCTATTTTTTTATACCGATGGAAAAAAGACCAATGGGGCCCACACACGATCGGTTTGTCCGATGAAAAAAGTCCATCGGCATAACAGTTTGGCTGCATCTGCATTGCAAGGGTTAATAGCTGGTGTAGGTCTACAGGACAAATTAAAGTAGATTTACCTACCCAACCCTCTGCCCCATTATGCTGCTATCCCCCCCCCCCCATGTTTCAGCAGTCTAAAGTCCTGAGGTCATCAAGACCAATGTAGAGTCCATAGCCCTACATTGGAGGTGGGGACACCATGGGACAGTCCACTGCCAGAGCATAGAGGAGCACAGCCTGGTGGAGAGTGGAGGACTAGTTAAGTAAAATCACTTTTATGATCCCCTAGACCAGCCTTTCTCAACCTTTTTACCCCAGGGGAACCCTTAAAATAATTTTCAGGTCTCGGGGAACCCCTGATAAAACCCATTTATTGGGGGTCAGTGGGAACAATGTCCCTTACTTTGGTGGTCAGTGAGAAGAATGCCCTTTTTTACAGTGGTGGTAAAAATGGCCCCTTTACAGAGAGCTATAAAGATCATTGGTGTCATACCACTGGCTCTTCCAAGTGGAATTGGCTCAGAACTATGTAGGCACCATCAAACAGGAGGTAAACCGGCCACAGCTCAAGGAACCCCTAGCCACCTTTGGAGGAACCATGGTTGAGAATGGCTGCCCTAGACTAAACCAGAAATTAACCCTTGTAGTGAGGGCACAGCCACACTGCAAGGGAAAACTGTCAGATTTCCCGAAGTTATGTCACATTAAACCCTCAGCGGTTTTTAGCTTAAAACATTAAGCAGAATAAACTAAACATTCATCAGTAAACTATTTGCTAAGTTTCTTCTCCCAGCACTTGCGGTTTAGAGGTTTCAATACTGCTGACTCCTGCTCCTGCTCCATCAGTGCTACTTCCCTTGCGGTTTAGAGGTTTCAATACTGCTGACTCCTGCTCCTGCTCCATCAGTGCTACTTCCCTTGCGGTTTAGAGGTTTCAATACTGCTGGCTCCTGCCTCTGCTCCATCAGTGCTACTTCCCTTGCGGTTTAGAGGTTTCAATACTGCTGGCTCCTGCCTCTGCTCCATCAGTGCTACTTCCCTTGCGGTTTAGAGGTTTCAATACTGCTGGCTCCTGCTCCATCAGTGCTACTTCCCTGAAGGTCAGTGGACAGTGCAGTCTGGAGCCAGTCTGTTAGTTGGAAGGGAGGGGGAAGAGCAGGAAAGAGTCTTGCCATCCTAGACTATAGAGGTGTGTGTTTCTATTGATGCACACACTGTAGGGAGACACAACTGTAGTCCCTGCATGCATTGGTGTGCGCAGACTATTGCATTAGGGTGTGCACCGCAAAGTGTGTGTGTGTATGTATATATATATATATATATATATATAAAATAAACAGACATATACTTATAAATGTAAACAAACATTTTAAAATGTATTAAAAAGTTGACGGTGTCAGTAGGGCAATAGATGGTGTCAGTAGGGCAGTGGTCAGTAGTTTTTTATTTTTATTATTTTTTACAGTATTTTTTATTTACAATTCTTTTAGGAGCCCCACTGGGGGCTTTGGATAAATATCAGGGGTCTAAACAGACTCCTGATGTCTCACTTTTGCAACAGAGTAAGAGGCTGAGGACAGAGGTTCCCTAGTCTCTTTCTCCGCAGCCTTAGATGCACTGGACAGTGAATGAGTGGGAAGTGCTCTGTACTAATCGGCTTCCTGTGCATTCACAAACTGTGTTTACTAGGCTTCAGTTATAATTGAACACAGTGAGTGATCTGTGCCAATCACTCACTGTGCTCATTCAGAAAAGGAAGTGGCCGGTAAATGACACGGGCCCAGGCAGCAGGAGGAATCTATGCCAGACGGGGGGTGCCCAGGCACATCTGGCACACTCCATGCGCACGCCTATGCCTGCATGCAATAGTGGCTCCATAGGATTCTGTAAGAGAAAGAAGCCACCCTAAAACAGGGACCCTGGTGAAGTGGTCATGGTATCAGCTTATACACCAGAACATAGGTATGGACTAAAGGATGAAAAAGTTGCATACTCAGAAAGTGATTAAATCAGCTGTTAAAAGTGCTTAAAAACGATTGGTTTGATAACGCTTGCAGGAGTGATCAAGACTTTTAAGAAATTCACTTCTAAGGTATATATTTTCATATAAAGCATGGTACCGTTTAATTTTAAAAGCACTAAGTAACAAGTTCATAAAGTTTCAGAAAAAAAAAAATCTAAATTATTGGGAGTATTGAGCTGGCCATACACTTTACAATCTGCCTGCTCAATCTCTCTACAATCTAATTTAGATTTAACAAAACTAGGTAACACCAAGTCAAACCTAAACAGTCCATCCCTTTAGCATAAAATCAGACAGGTGCTTACTTTACATATAGAGGGGGGGGGGGATTTACTAAGACTGGAGCAGCTGTGCATGACAACCAATCACCTTCTAGCTTTCATTTTCAAACTTGAAATTAGATTCTGATTGGTTACTTTGCACAACTGCTCTAAATTATGTTTTAATAAATTCCCCTCTCCTTGTATAGCATGATCACCCTTGGGTGCAGTTCACAAAGGGTAAGGATCCTTCTTTTATGATGATGATGATGATGATGACAGATATTAACAGCTCCACTGAGATTAAAAATGACAGATGCCTGAATACAAATCTTATTTCAAGGCTTTGTGAACTGAGCCTTTTAGCTGGGTAACCATGATAACTGTACTGTAAGGACTACAGGCATACCCCACTTTTAAGTACACAATGGGGTTTATTTACTAAAGCTGGAAAGCTCAAAATCAGGCTCCCTTCTGCATATAAACCAATGAGATTCTAACCCCAGCTTGTTCAGTTAAGCTTTGGTAATAAAACCTGGAAGCTCATTGGATTCTATGCAGATGTGAGCCTGATTTTGCACTTTACAGCTTTAGTAAATAAACCCCATTGTGTACTTAAAAGTGGGGTATGCCTATACTGGCAGAGCCTGGGTGACCATGGTCAGCAATGGTCAGCAATGTGTCACTGCAGTTAGGATACATGCATATGGATGAGGATCCAGCCAAGACTGATGAGGATCCAGCCAAGACTTGTGATCTCTGTAGAGCCCATGTGACAGCAATCTAACTGCTCTGCTCTCTTGTCACATGCTAATGACAACCAAAGCAGTCACCTGTATTTTTAGCTTGTCTCTGTTTGGAGCTGTTAATATATTCATAGAGATCTGTCAGATGAATTTACCTAGATGCTTTTCAGAATGTGTTAATAAGAAATCCACTCTCATTCACAACCATCTTCTAACCACACCAGATTAGGACTACCTAAACCTAGTGAGATGCATCTACAAGATACCATGCTGCTTTCTAGTTAGTTCCCTAAATATTTACAACATTTCTTTCACCTTTGCAGCATTTTATTGTTAATGCCCTGTTTCCTGGCTGCTCCATACGGGGCGCATTACACCCACCCACTGATCTCTCCCAAATCACCGACAAGCAGGTGCAGTGCTAGGTCACCCCCGCCAAGATATACAACGTGTTGTTGAGATTTTACGAGCCCTTCCTAAGCCCTGGACGTGCACAACTCTTTGAGGCCACAGCTCTGAATCTCACATGGTGCTGAGTGTGGAAGTCATTCGTGTGTCACTCAAATTGTACAACTTACACTAATTCACACAGCCAACCCTTCACTATAGATGAGCTAAAAATACTTTTACTGAAACCCTGAGCAAATTCATATGCCGCGTACACACGGTCGGAATTTCCGTCGGGATAAACTCCGACGGAATTCCGTTCAAGCTGTCTTGCATACACACTGTCACGCCAAATCCCGACCGTCAAGAACGCGGTGACTTACAACACTACGACGAGCCGAGAAAAATGAAGTTTAATGCTTCTGAGCATGCGTCGACTTGATTCTGAGCATGTGTGTTTTTTTTCTCCGTCGGAGTTCCATACAGACGAACGGAATTTCCGTTGGAAAAAAAGAGATCATGTTCTCTTTCTAACTCCGTCGGAATTTCCAACAGAAAAAGTCAGATGGGGCACACACACGGTCGGAATATCCAATGAAAAAATTCCGCCTGACTTTTTTGCTCGGAAATTCCGACCGTGTGTACGCGGCAATATAGATAATATATTTTAATATTAATTTTTTAATTATTAATTCTACTCAAAGTCCTGTCCTCGTATGCTGGAAGCGATTTTAGACAAATAAATGATACTATGACACTTTAACTTTGTTATGTTTATTTATTTTTTGTTTTGTCTTTGTTTTCTTTTTTCTTTGTTTTCTTTTTTGTATCCTAGACAGGAAGCCATCTGACGTCTTATATTTGTTCACTATTTTCAGCTTTGTCTTTGGTGGTTCCTAGGTGTCCAGGTTATGGTCAATTGCTAGTATTCTTTATCTACGTTCAGTTGGACTTATTATACCTATTTTTATCTATAATGTTGAAGACATTTCAACACTCATATTTTTCAGTAATGTGTTGGGAGTAGACCCCAGAATTTATAATCATACAGGTAAGTAACCCAAATTTCTCATACTCATTTGACCTGAGGAAGCTTAGATGAGCAGCTTTTGTCTTCAACTATTTATTTACATTGAGCCAGACTTCACTTCCTGATTCCCTTTCTGAAGATGGCGGCGGCAGCACCAGAGAGCCGAGCGATAGATCGGCTTCGGGTGCCGACATTGCGGGCGCCCTGGACAGATAAGTGTCCTTATTTTAAAAGCAGCTGCAGTATTTGTAGCTGCTGACTTTAAAAAAAAAAAAAATGGCGGACCTGCTTTTAGAGCCATATTTTGAGTTTAAAGGGGTTGTAAACCCTTGTGTTTTTTCACTTTATGCATCCTATGCATTAAGGTGAAAAAACTTCTGACACTGACCTAATACCCCCAGCCCCCCCCTTTTACGCCCCTGAGCCCTTCAATCCCTCGGCGGAGACGCGCTTTTCCTGTCTGCCTGGGGTTCTCGGCTCTTGATTGGATAGATTGATAGCAGCGCAGCCATTGTCTCCCGCTGCTAACAATCAAATACAATGATGCGGGTGCCGCGGTGCAGGGCCGAGTTCGGCATTCTGTGTCTATAGACGCAAACGCTGGACTTGGAAGCGCGCCCATAAGGTAACCCCCCGGGAGAGTGCTTCTCCCAGGGGGTTTACCAATGTGAGGAGGAGCCGCGAGAGCCACCGGGGGACCCCAGAATACGATGATCAGGGCCACACTGTGCAAAACGAACTGCACAGTGGAGGTAAGTATGAAATGTTTGTTAATTTAAAAAGAAAAAAGCAAAGGTTTAGTGTCACTTTAACGTCTCATTCGTGTTTCTGATTGAAGCTTACCGGCAAAAAAAACGTAAAAACTCTCCTAAACGTTGTACAAAAAATGCTCTATATGAGCGTTTCTTACTCCAAAGAGAACAAACCTTTTTTTAAGCCCAGTGTACATGGAGCCTAAGAGCCATATTTTGCGCTCAATGTTTTTAGGCAGGAAAAAAAAAACGTCTGGTTCGCGTTTCTGATTGGAGCTCACTATTGCCGCATACACACGGTCGGAATGTCCGACAACAAATGTTCGATGTAAGCTTCTTGTCGGAAAGTCCAACCGTGTCTATGCTCCATCAAACATTTGCTGTCAGAATTTTCGACAACAAAAATTTGAGAGCTGGTTCTCAAATTTTCCGACAACAAAAGTTGTTGTCGGAAATTCAGACCGTGTGTACACAATTCAATGCACAAAAATTCTACGCATGCTCGGAATCAATTAGACGCATGCTTGGAATCATTGAACTTAATTTTTCTCGGCTCGTCATATTGTTGTACGTCACCGCGTTCTTGACGTTCGCAATTTCCGACAACATTTGTGTGACCGTGTGTATGCAAGAAAAGTTTGAGCGAACATCCGTCGGGAAAAAAAATCCACGGTTTTGTTGTCGGAATGTCCGATCTTGTGTACGCGGCATAAGAGCGTTTTTTACACCCAAGAGAACAGACTTAGTGCATAGTGTGCATAGAGCCAGACGTTTTGGCACTCATTCAAATAGTTTCCTTGTTTTTTTTTTTTGTGTCGGGAACATACCCCAGCATTTTTAACCACACAGGTAACTCAATGACTCTAATTCCATATATTCATTTGACCTGAGGAAGCTTAGATGAACAGCTAAACTCTTCAACTATTCAATTACATTCAACTGTACTTCTTCTTGAGCCAGACTTATTCTATAATGTTAAAGACCTCTTGGTACTCATCTAAGTAGCTTCCTTAGTTTTGGGGAAAAACCCAAGCATTTATAACCACACAGGTAACTTGGTGACCCTAATTCCTCATTCAACCTGAGGAAGCTTACATGAGCAGCTAACCGTCTTCAACTAATAATTTACATTCAGCTAGACCAGTGGTCTCCAAAGTGTGGCCCTTTGCATGCCTTTAACTGGCCCTTGGGTCACCATTCCATCCACTGGCACCAACAATTGAGCCTAATTCTTGTCACTGACACCTACAATGGGGCACTATTTCTCCCACTGACACTATCAAAAAGACACAATTCCTCCCACTGACACTAATGATGGGGCACAATTCCTCCCACTGACACCAAGGATGGGGCACAATTCCTTCCATTGACACCAACAATGGGGTAGAATTCTTTCCATTGATGCCAATAATGGGGCACTATTCCACCAAGTGACACCAACTATGGGGCGCTATTCCTTTTAATTACATCACCAAGGAGGCACTAGTCCTCCCACTGACACCAAAGATGGGGCATTGTTTACTCTCACTAGAGGCCAGGAAATCTTTTACTTCCACTGGCCTTAGTCCGCCTCCCCCTAAAGTCTGAAGGACAGTAAACTGCCCCTTTGTTTAGAAAGTTTGGAGATCCCTGAGCTAGATTAATTCTATAATGTTGAAGGCATTGTGGTACTCATCCAAGTAGCTTCCTTGTTGGTGTCGGGATCATACCGCAGCTTTTAGGACCACACAGGTAACTCAATGACATCATACTCATTTGACCTGAGGAAGCTAAGATGAGCAGCTAAACATCTGCAACTATTTATTTACATTCAGCCAGACTTATTCTATAATGGTGTTGGCATTTTGGTACTCACCCAAGTCGTTTCCTCGTTTTTTTTGTGTTAGGAACATACCCCAGCATTTATAACCCCACAGGTAACTCAATGACTCTAATTCCTTATATTAATTTGTCCTGAGGAAGCTTAGATGAGCAGCTAAACATCTTCAACTGTTTATTTACATTCAGCTAGACTTTTTCTATAATGTTGAAGATGTTACAATACTCATCAACCTCATTTCTTAAAGTTGGGAACATATCCAAGCATTTATAACAACACAGGTAACTCATTGATCCTAATTCCTCATGCTCACTTGACCCAAGGAATCTTAGATGAAAAGCCAAAGGTCTGCAACTATTTATTTACATTCTACTGGACCTATTCTATCATTTGAAGACCTTTTGGTACTCATCCAAGTAGCTTGCTTGTTTCTTAGTGTCAGGAACATGTCTTAGCATAGCAACACAGGTAACTCAATGACCTTAATTCTTCATATTAATTTCACCTAAGGAAGCCTGGATGAGCAACCAAAAGTCTTCAACTATTTATTTACATTCAGCTGGATTTATTCTATAATAATTAGATGGTATTGGTACTCATCCAAGTAGCTTTCTCAGTTGACAGAAACATACCCCAGCAAGCATTTATAAACATAACTTGGTACCCCTAATTCCTCAATTCTCATACTTATTTGACTTGAGATTATAGATGAGCTGTGAAGCATCTTCAACTTTACAGAACAAGTTAAATTTAAATTTGATTGTCTACTATACTTATCTGCAACTCTGGTATACCCAGAAGAACATTTTATGTAAGCAAGGTGTACTTAATTTTGACTGTTCCTTTTCAGATCTATTACTGGAGGAGGCTTAAGGTGCTGGTATTGAATACATGAAATTATTTTATTTGCTCTTTTTAATTAAGTTAGACAAAATCATGGAAACAGCGGAACCCAGGAAACAATGGGAGCAATGAAAAATGACCTGTGGTTTTATCATCTTTGTCTTGCACCTGCAATTCCTATAGAAAAAAAAAAAATCTGCATTTGTTATTTATATGTAGCCAGGATCTATAACGATTGGAGCATGTTTTATATGCCAATAATACACACACAATTCAGCACAAGACGTGAGTGAACTGCCAATTGCTGGGAAGCCTAGGATGAGAGCTCTAACCGGGTAAAGCAGATGTTGGCTTCATGCAGACCTCTGAAGCTCGATTATTCTTTGGACACGTTAGGAAAGCATTAGTGATTGATAATGACGCTAATTAACCCTTTTCCTCTCCAAACGCTCACCCACAGCAAACAGGGCACTTGACAGAGCAAACAGCAAGGAGTACACTGACAGCAATGCAACTTTATGTAACCTGCAAAAAGTATACGAGAAACAGAGAGCAATGGGCAAATTGTGCTCGAAATTAATTGTAGTGAAAAACATTCACTTGTCACAGTATGATATAATATATTATTTAGGATTATAATATGGGGCTGATTTACTAAAGGAGTAGAAATGAGAAAATAGTAGGGTGACTCATAAATCACTTGCAATAGAAATTACAAAAGAATAAATGATTGCCTCTGCATGATGTACTAAACAGTTTTACTAAATAAACATTCAGCTGTGGAAAGTGAAAGTTCTCTACCATTAGTAAATCCACTCTTTTAAGTTAGTTTCTTCCAGGCTAGTTTAAAAAGTCATGTTGTGGGAGAGTAGAGTTTAAAATATGAATATTTATACCAAACGAATAAACTGTATTATTCAATTAACTAAAAAATCTCCTGCACTTCTGAACTGAAGTGGAATCGACTGTAATTGATTTATTTGAAACCAGAGGTTAAGGACTGAATTAGCTAAGTACAACTGGGTATTTCAAGCCACTGACTTCTCAAATGTCAAATCCCTTTCTATTTTTAATATTATTTCAGCTGCAGGGCATTGCTATCTTGATGGTTGCTCCACCAGTTACATCTCAAACTATATTAACATTTGATTCTTTTTTTGGGTTTGGAGTGAGGGAGAGGGGAGAACGAGGTGACAACACAAAGGTATCAACTGGGGCTTAGAGCACCTAAGGGGCAATCCT